>JAOANR010000006.1:1244306-2483625 GCA_030278955.1 Hygrophila difformis | reverse complement strand
ATTGCTCTTCTGGTTAAAAGAAAAGTTTGCTTACTTGAACATCGTTTTGGGATGCAGGAAAACTTTGTTATGCACTATGACATGGTCGAGAACAGGCCATCGCTCTCTCAGCCGTAGTCATAAAGCTTTCTTGTTGCATTTTTGGAAGTGAAGTTATTCTATTACAAATTTACAAATGCAAAGGACTTGTGTGCAATGTTACGTGGTGTACTTTGTACTGTATTCCTCTCTATTCCAGTTTCTACATGTATTTTTCTTCAATGATCACAGGAACTAAACTAAATTTGACCTCATCTTTGTTATTTCTTGAGGCCTTCACGCTTTATATTTTTTGGCCTCCTTTAGGCTTTGTTGGGAGTTTTTTAGTAAATGAAAGAAAAATAAATGATAAGAAGATTAAAGAAAGGAAGGGAAATTTTGAAAATTTTACTAAAGTTGTTTCGAAGTAGAATGAAAAGAAAAGAAGTAATAGATTTTACAAGGCTAGTGATCCATATTATCCATTTAATCCCATATGATGAAAGAGTGATCCATATTATCCATTTAATCCTATATGATGAAGGTAATCTTCTAAACATTTTTTTCTCACCTCCTCTTCCATTTCCATCCTGCTATTCACTCCCAATAAGGGAAACTTTGTACATTTTCTTTCCCTTAGACCATCTCTAACCGAAAACACTAAACTCAAACCTAAAAGAATATTCTATAGAATATTCCTATTTTTACCACTTTATACTTATTCCCTTTTTGTGTTTGTGAATAGTAGAAGCATATTTGTGTTTCTTCTCCGGGCAAAGTAGCCGGAAATGCATTTTGCGTTGGGTTTTGCAGCTCGGTTGGAACAATTTCTATACTCCATTTTGTATTTTGCAGCACGGTTGGAGAAGCTCTTATCTCCTTGTTCTGCCAAATTCCAACTCAAACAAAGCTTTAGAAAATTGGACATTTCAACTCAATCCACTAGCATTTGATCGTGTGTGTGACTGAAGGGTGTGTGGTTCACTGGTTTATTTGTTTGTTTTTGTGTTTTCTTAATTTCTTTTAAAATTTTATTTTAAGAATGAGGATACTTTGGCTGCTAACCTTACGTTCCCTTTGTCCACTCATCTAAATTGCCCATTGATCTCACATTGTTAAATTAATCTAATTACCGGGCATTCACCTTTTACTGAAATTCATCTTTTAAATTCACCCTAATCCCTCGCCACACCATCGAATTAGGGACTGTATGTGCATCTTTTTATGAAATTAGAATTAATCGATTGGGTCAAGAACGACTACATCCAAAAAAGTTCTCGCTACATCTACCCGGTTTTCCCCGCAAAACAAGCATGTTTAATTGAATCAAATCTCACTTCAAGGGGGAAAAACTAGGGCGGCAACATCGCTAAGAACGTGAGTAATTCTCAGGCAATAAAATTAAAAGCTCCGATTCCTATAAGTAGAAACTGCTTCGAATAAAATTATTAACGAACAGAATGGAGGAATTAGGGCTCATATCAAGTGTAAAATTACGAAAAGGTATATTCACAGCGGCCAAAAAATGCCAGAGATGAAATTGAAGATGAAGGATCGCTGTGGTGCCAAGGCCAGCCCTTGGTGAGTCACACAGGGGGCGGCAACACCTGATACCTTCAAAATCTTCCATCTCAGCAGCCACTCAACCCTCTCTCTTTGTAATCACAGCCGTTTTTCCTTCCAATTTTCACTTCGAAGAAATACAATACAAAATGCAGAAAGTACACACACACACACAATCCACAGGGATCACCATAGGAATGCTTTCGACAATTCGAGGGTTAGGGTTCTGCAGGTCTTATAAATACTTCTACAGTTCTACTTCTATATAACAGCTAAGTGGGCCAAGCCCAGTATATTTATCTGGGCCAGGCCTGTCTGGATTCGGCTGTGAATTTTTGTATAGATGGGCTAAAATGCCGATCTAAAAATTTCAAGAGTTGTGGGAATTTCCCGATTCTTTGATATGAAATGGTGCAAAAAGCAAAATAAATAAATAAATAAATAAATAAAAAATGGTGCAAAAGAGAGTGACAATTCACATTTTTGATATTCATATGCACAAATCATATGATCTTACAAAGTAAGTTCCAATAACTTCCTTTCTTTGAGTTTCTAGGCCTACCCTTGTCTATTTCTTGAATATTGATCGTATGTATGTAAATTTTTGAAAAAATTGGTTACATTCCATGACTGATTTCCTTGCACCAGCTGATCACGATGAGAGAGCTCATTCATTTACACGTCTCTCTTGTGTGAAAGTCCTTTGCTTCGTCATCCACCTCACTTGCCTGTTGATAATCTTTGGTTTGCTTCTACTTCTAATGATGGAGTATATCTTTTTCAGAGATTTGAACGGTGAATCCATCTGGGAACTGCAAGCCAGGCGTTCGAAGAATGTTCCCTCCTTTGATTGCTGTCCACCTGACAGAGTCAAATAGGTTAGCCATCTCTATGTTCGTTTATAAACAAATGGTGAAATTTTTGCTCTATCGTTTTGTGGTTCTTACTTGTACTTGGTTACCAAACAATGGAGAAACACAGCCATTTGCACCTTTGTGAAGTCAGTCCCGACGCAGAATCTCATACCTCCTCCAAAGGCCATGAAGTTTCTTGATGCACCATGTGTGTCTATTCCCTTTATGCATCAATAATTGAATTAAAGTCAAAATCTTTGGAGTGTTTGTGTCCATGTAAAAACACATGATCATATATACATGTTTACACACACACACGTGTATATTTGGAGATACTTACTTCCCATCTCCACGGATTGAAATCAAGGGGATCCTTATATCTGTTGGGGTTTAGGTGTACGGCTGGTGGACATACCATAACCGCCCAACCAGCTGGAATTGTGTATTCTGCAACCAAAAGTATAGCGTCGTCTCACTCTTTGAAAAGAATTAGAAAAAGATAAAGGGAAATTCAGGTTTGAAGACACACCTTTGAATTTGGTTTCTCTCAGTGTTTTTCTGAAAATTCCAGGTACTATATTTGCTAGTCTGACTGTCTCATTGATAACCTGCAGAAGCACAAATGTGTCATCCTTCTACTGAACACAATAATCCAGAAGTTAGGACAAAGCGTGGTTAAGAAAATTAGATATTGATAGTTTACCTGAAATGTGAATTTCATCGACTTGTATTCGTTCCATGTCAGTCCTGAATGTGGATTTTCTCTCTTTCGGATAATTGCCTCGTGCTCTTCCTGGAGCATGTTTGATACAGTTTAGTCTATTGCCATATTAGAATTGATGTTTGGTGTTGCACTGAGAAAGATTATAGTCCTTCGGTTACCGTCAGTTCTTTCAAAACCAATGGATGGTCTAGGAGCAATTTAGTAGCTAAAGTGACCGCTAACGAGGTTGTCTCAAAGCTGGCAAAGAGTAATACAAACATCAAATCGAGTGCTATTGCCTCTGTGAGAACTGTATCCTCTCGCTGAAGTTCTTCCAGGACATAATCGAAGAAATCACTTTGGATTTTTCTCGGGTTTTCGCGCCTTTCTTGTAGCATGTTTTTCAGCATCTTCATTGCCTTTTTCCTCCCCTGTTCAAAGTAGTGTAAAATATAGCTTAATACAGTTCCCTTGAATCTATTTTATTACACAGAAGATGCCAAGAAATATAGACAGATATTTATACCTCTAAACATTTGTAGTAGACAGTTCCGGGAATGTTTAAAGGAAAGGAGATTAACCCCTGTATGAAAGCAACAAAATTTTCCCTTAGATTCTCCGGTGATGTTTTTGAATCATAGCTGATTAGCTTTTTCGCGGTCAGGTCAAATATCATCTGTGGAGAAACACCAGCATAATTAGCCAAAGTTGAGGAACATAAACCAAAGAAACAGCTTAATTAATACTGATAAATACATTTTCTGATTACCTGTGCAGTTGCTTCCTTCACATCAATCTTACTCTGGCTTGACCATTGCTGCAGGCTTTGATTTGATGCACTCTCAATTTCCGGAAGCATCTTTTTAAGGCTTTCGGGGCCAAAGAGATTCAACACCATATTCTTAAGGTACTTGTACATAAAACCATGCAGGGAACCAACATTTTGCCTACCAAATATTTCAGTGAAGGTTTCTGGATACCAGCTCTGGAAAAGTTGTCCCTCTTGTTGGAAAATGTAATAATTAAGATCTGCATCTGTCGATATGATGACAGGCCGTCCTACCAAACTAGTCTTGAATATCGATCCATATCTGAAAATTATGGCAAGCAATGAGGAAGATAGTAATTTGATGTGTATTGGTAGGCTCTCAGATTGATTTGTTACCTTTTCATCCTCTCCTTTACAAAAGGAGGAATGTCGAAAGATGTGTTGGGAGCAAAGAACTGAAGACTCTCCCCAATGAGCGGCCAACCCATTGAACCTGGTGGGAGGACACCATTGCACTTTGGATTTCTCCATTTGTGAATCCAGTTGACCATGGCTATAAAGAGTAGGGTTCCAATGCAGAGAACTGCTGAAAACATTTCAGAAAACAAAGTGTACAGATTATCTCCTAGGGGAAAGAAAAAAAGTTGTTCCTGTTTTTCTGCAGGAAATGAGAAACCAAAAGTGTGATGCAGGAATGAGGAGGCAGGCAATGCTGCATAGAAGTTAGAGGTTATTACATCTGATATTCACTCGGGGGACTGCTTAAATATAAGCCAGGCAAGAATCTCAACTACTTAAATTAACACTTTTTCTTGAATTAGTTGTTCAATAAAGCTGGACATAATTGTGCAAGTAACAAATAGAATAATTCTGTCTACAGTGCTCCCCCACCCCCCATCCTTTGTCAACTTTATATAAAATATTCGGTGAAACCTACTGGATGCTTCGTCTTCTTCATGTATCGATGAGCTGTGAAACTCAGCTCCCACATCCCTCAGTTCTCCCATCCAGACACAAGTGCTGTACTATATGTTCTGTACTGATTACACGCCTGTATAGCCTGTGGGTTCAATTACTTCTTTTAAATAGTAGATTGGTTAAGTCATTGATCAATTTTATGGATAGAGAGGATTTCACCCCACATTTTGGTGCATGAAAAATACTTTTTAGTTTTGTTTTGATCTTGAGTAGGTTTAGCAGAAACAGGATGCAATTACCCTTGATTTAACAATATGCTGTATTTTTCTAATTGTGGAAACTGGAGGATGTCATCTTATTCACAAAATCTTTCTTGTTTATATGGTAAATACTTATCTACCAAGAATGCCACAATACTAGTTCACATTCCTTGTACTATTACACCTCCAAATATTATTCTCTTTTTTACTCGTGAAATGGATCTCATCATAGATCTTTTCTAGCTGTACATTATCTCAGAATCCAATTCTGAATCTTCTTATCATCATCACAGATATTAAAAATGTGCTTTTTTTTTTTAGTTTTCTAGATTTCCACAGACCTACTAGATCTGAAGGTCTACGAAATCTGCATTTGTTCAAGGTTTTTTCGGTTCTTGTCCACATGTCATATACATTATGATCAGTTGAAGTTTAATCTCCATTATAGACGCTATGAGCCACACTGCCAATCATAACCAGGCCACTCTGTGTTATGACTCTTAGCTTACCATGCATCCATTATTAATCATCACTTACCAGTTCTTTAATCCTTAAAACAATAGTAATAATATACTCCATGTTGGATCAAGGCTTCAAGATTCATTCTTGGGGACATTTTTCTGAGGTAATAATTGAGGGGCTTATGTTCCCTGTGCACACTGATCTATAAAATTTGTCTGGTACCCTTTGTGTCAATCCCCTCAACACTCGTGTGCAGTTTGGGCTGGAGTTCATTTAATTCTGTCATGTTTCCTAATATATATACTCCATCTCGACCTTTGGGGGCCTTTTGCCATTAAAATGCCCGATGAGATGTCGAAAGGGTCTACAAAAAAGGGAATGCAGATTGCTGATTGGAGAGCAAGGATAGGACAGAACAGCATCAATTAATGTCCTGGTTTGGAAATGGGACCAGTTTGCAAGTAAAAGAATCCACTCTGCACAAGTGGTATCATCTTTTACTATTAACTACTTCCTCTGTTTCATGATACTGCAACATTCACTCTGCGCACGCAATTCAATGCATGGTTTTAACCGTTAATAACACACGTTGTGTAGGAGTAAAAATTTAAAAAATTTAATATTCTAAAACTACAAGATGAGAAGATTATAACAAGATCTCACTTGACTATGTTTTTTCTTCTGTAACTATTGTATAGACGTAAATCAAAGTTGAATAATGAATAGTATCAAAAACCCAAACGTTTCAAATTCATAAAAACGGAGGTAGTACTATTGTTGTTGGAAGTCAAATTCTCTGGTACCTTTTTATTGTCATTGTTGATGTACTTATAATATTACATATGTGTGTGTGTGTATATTAAGTGAAATCATTGGTGGATATCTCTGGTTGAAATGGGGAGTTGCCTCCTTGCCTGTAGTGCCCCACCTGTTGTGAGGCTGTGGTGCACAGATCCTCTGTTCTGGACCTACCTGTAAATGGGGTCTTGAACAACCCCTTTACAATCCCTAAGCTGTATTTACTACTGAGTAAATCTCCACCATATATGCATTACACATATTAATTGTAAATAGGTTTTCACTGAACCTGTGTGTGGTAGACAAGTTTTTCATTTATGTGCTAATTATTAGGGTGGTGAAAAATGCATATATAAATTCCAGATTATTGAAAGTAATACAGTATCAAATATGTATTTTACAACTATTAATAATTAGTTGAAGGAGCATATAGTTTTAATTGCTTAATTTAGATACACTGAAATGCAAGCATTATAACTACTCTGTACTGATTCACTGATCATGAATATTAAATGCTTACTCATTTTGTAAAATAGAGCTGACGGTGATTAGGTGCCTTTAGTGCCTACCCAGTTTGTGAGGAGACATTAAAAAATAGTACTCCCTCCGTCCCACCACACTTGTCATGTTTGATTTTTTTACACTGTTCATTATTCAGCTTTGACTCAATTTTATTGCAAGTATATATTTAGAGAAAAATAGTCGAGTTGGGTCTTGTTAAAATCATATGATCATGTAGTTTTATAATATATATTTTGCATAATTGTTTATTGCACATATTTTGAGATATTAACAGTTGAAAAAATGCATTGGATTGTGTGCAAAAGTGAAACAAGACAAGTTAAATGGGACGGAGGGAGTAGTAAATAAGATATTTCAGTTGAGATAAAGGGAATATATCTTTCTCTAGTATCTGATCTTTTTCAACATGATTCTAATTCATAAACCATCAACTAATAATTTACACCACACATACTTTCAATCTTTATTTTTATTTTTTTTTAAATTGTTTTTGTATATTAGGAAGAAAAAAAATTAGACGCCCATCATATGTATCACTCAAAAAAATTATTACATGATAATTTTGGTTTCAGTAATCAAAATAAATAATTAAATCTAGCCCTAACCCCTCCTAAAAGTCCCACATTACTACCAAAGAACATTCACATAATAAATTGCCTTAAATTTACAGGTGTCACCGAAGTCAATAAATTTCTGTACTTGCTAATCTAATCCCGTTAAATTGGAGACATTACATTTAATTATATTAGTCAACACGTTAATCTCGACAAAATTTTATATTTTATATTATCTCAAAAACATAAATGGATTCCATATAGTATAACCCACTAGTAAACTTTCGTGTTTCACTTCAGGTTGTCAAATTGCTTTATTTAATGTAATTACTTAGGTGTAAGTTCCCATTTATTTTTATTATTACCCTTGAGTAATCATAATACTTGTATTAAAAGAAAATTTAAATACTAGAAGATGCCCATCCCTCAATATCTGGGTTGACCATTTTTCTTCAAATCACGTTTTTTCATTTACAGGGGAAGAAATGTATCGAGAAAAGTGCTGCCACGTTTACACGCTTTTAGCCATACAGTCTCGTTATTAGTATAATTTTCAGAAAATGGATTATTTATTTATTGTTTTTATTTTATTGGTGATCAATAGGAATGATTAATGTTATTGGCTGTTGCCTTCATTTATTGGTAGATAGGAAAGTCGTAATAATTTATATAATTATATAAAGTTTACTTTACTTAATCCTCGTACTATATTCAGATAAAATAATTAGTAACTTACCTTATTTGGGATGAACGTTACATATTTATTTAGATTATCTCTTCTTTTTTCTTTTTTTTTTTAAAACAGTGACATTCATGTGTCTGCAAATGTATGTAGGAGTTCAAACCACACAAATTACAAATGGAAATAAAGGGGAGGGATAGAGGGTCGGGTGAGGATCGAACCCCCAACCTATGGTTGGGAGAAGTGGGACTTGGCCGATAGGGTAAATCCCCAACTCTATTTGGATTCTCATCTGGATTAAAACCTAATTTTGTATTTTTTATTTTTGGTTTGAATTTATTTTGTTTTGTTTTATTTATTTATTTACTTACACAAGCATCCTATTATTGAACCTTTAAGAGGGTGTTTGGATTAGCGATATAAAATAGATTATTTGATTATTGCGTTTTGAAAACGCAATAATCAGATAATCCATTTTCTTGCAGCTTATCCAAACACCCTCTAAGTTCGCTAAATACACATTATATAAATAATTTATCCATTAGTCAAATGAAGCAATCTATTACTCAAATTATGCAATTATACTTCCTCCGTTCTCAAATGTTTTTGACATTTGAAAATATGTTACTATTCACACACAGACTTTTACTTAAAGTTTTATCATATTTATACAAGGTAAAATATAGTTAAGGGAGATCTTGTTAGATTCGTCTCGTTAAAAACTTCTAGAATTTTTACTTATACCGAACTTGAGTTATTAATTGTTTAAAATGTGCATTAGACTGCGTGAAAAGTTGGTTTGTCAAAAACATTCAAGAACGGAGGAATTATGATTCTTCATTGATTCTTTGAAATTAAACAAGTGGTCTAACGCATGTAAGCATTTTTAAATCAATCAAATTAGATGAAACATTTTAATCAAAAGGGTCGAATCAATGCAGTAATGTTCAATGGCTAATCTCAGCTATATATTTTAGGGTTGGCCCAATATCAGGTTTAGCAGCCGGCATGCATATATAATAGTATTGGGCCACAAACTAATTGAACTTTTTTACTGGGCCTGATTTCGGCTTCACGATCCATCTCAATTACTATATTTTCAAATCCCCATTTGTTGAAACCAAATCTTGCTCCTTTTTCTTTTTCATTTTTTTTTTAATAAAAAAGACAGAAAATTAGGCATTTGTTTACATGGACAAAAATATTTGCATTCGTGCATTAATTAAAATATTTTTTTATATATTTTTTTTATGAAATAATAAATGAAAAAGATTGAGTTATGTTAGCGATGAATTTAACTCCAATGTGTATATTATTATATATATGCGCAAAAATTAGTTTTTATCATTTTCATCTGCTAAAATAATAATAATAATAAAAAAAAAAAGGTTGAAAACACACCTCCAAGTGATATTGAGCTTCTCAGAGGTATAAAAGTAAACTTCAAGATTCGGGTGGTTTAATGGAATGAACTCTCAAATCAGTTATTTCTATTCAAAAGAGCCTAGTTATTTGTGATCCAAAAAAAAAAGAAAAAAAAAAGAGCCTAGTTACTACTCAATTATGGGCATAATTGATATTAAAAAAAAAGAAAAAAAAGATTTACATTTCCTTCAGAATTAAAATTCAAAATTAATAAATAAAAAGAGAATAAGGACTTGTCTAAATTACTAATTTTTTTACTTTTTAAATAAATAAAATGAAAGAAAACGGAGAAAAGAGCCCTAATTTATGCCATAAGATTTAAATTAAAGATATGCTAAAGCCTACATAAAGACTAAAGGAGGCGTGCAAGTTTGGAATGCTGTGGAAGGGTCACTTTTTACAAAAATACCCTTCATTCGGTTCTAAATAACAACTCAGTCCTCCCCCTTTCATATATATACCTATCCGATTTCCTACTCGCGTGTATCATAGCACCTGGTTTTTTATTTTGGGAATATTTGATAAATTATAGTAATCGACCGGAAGCGATGGCGAGGCCTGATCGAGAAGATATTGATACTTTCATGAGCATCACCGGCGTATCTGAAGCCGTAGCAATTCAGAAATTAGAGGTAGTTTCCTTTATGCCTGTCAATCGTTGTGAATTCTGATAAATACTTTTCGGTTGCTTCATCGGATTAGTTTTTCGGGGATTTGATCTTGTGATTTTTTCTCTGTTGAGTTTCAAATTTCAATTTTTTTTTGTTTCTGTTGACTTGATGAGCCAGAGCGTTTAGTGGTTTAGCGGCTGGTGAGTTAGGGTTTTAATTATCATTGTTATTATTATTATAAATTTAGTTTCTTGGTTTTGTTTTGGAATTCTATGAATTCGGGGTTAATCTTTATTGAACTTGGTGTTTTTCTTTGTGAAATTGAGTTAATAAACCGTGATGCTAGTGTTTGGTTGAGCAATTGGTGCGCTTTGTTGAGCAATTGCCGGAGTGGAAGCTTCGTAGTTTTAACTTAGAAAATTTCCTTCCGCTTAGAGGTGTTGTAGGTTACATATTCACTATGGATCGATGGATTGTTCCCTATTTCCGGGGTGTATTGTTTATTGGTTATCCATTAACCTCATTTTTG
Source organism: Hygrophila difformis (assembly GCA_030278955.1). Classification (NCBI taxonomy): domain Eukaryota; kingdom Viridiplantae; phylum Streptophyta; class Magnoliopsida; order Lamiales; family Acanthaceae; genus Hygrophila; species Hygrophila difformis. The sequence continues at coordinate 2,472,957 of JAOANR010000006.1, read as the reverse complement.
TTTGATGGAAACAAGTTTCAGTTAATCAATTACAATCATTTTTCACAATTTTTACTATTTTCTGGGATGGTCATTGGCCACGCCCCACAAAGATGAAAAGTAAATGGAGGCTAGTTGACTATGCGTAGCATCTCTCTTTAAATGATGTGTTACATTGCCATATGTGGAACAGGTGGCATGCGTAAATTTGCCAAATTTGAGATTTGAGATTTTCCCCAATCTCACATTTATTGCAGCTCATTTTTCCGCGAATTTATATTTTTTTGGCTGGTTGTTAACTTTTTAATTCTGTATTTTTCGTCGAGCAGCAACATCAAGGCCACCTCAATGAAGCCGTTAATGCGCATTTCAGTGAAGGGGATAGAAACATGTTAGTAATGTTTTCATTTTCATTTATTTACTCTCTTGAATTTTTCTTGCATCTCGGTGAGGGGGATAGAAACATCATGTTATTTTTTTCACACTCTTTACTTGTTCTACCTTTACTCGGCACAAGTAATATTTGCTTTGTCCATTTAATTTAATTATCAATGACGTAACTTGCATTTTATTCCATTTTCTTTTTTAATATTTCTCTGTGCACAGAATTCAAGAGGCATCTTTAGCTGCTGCTCAGGATGATGATATGGACATTGATGATCCAATACAAGTTGGGTTGCACAGACCACCACCTTCCCGGATACCCTTTTCCGGAGATGTTAATCCATTCTCAATTCTAGATCCGAACTTCACCAGAAGAATATTTGATACTGGTAATGATATTTCATCTCGGTCACCTTTTGTCTCTCACCCAAGAGAGGTAAGGGAGATCCCTATCGAGGTTAAAGATGGCAATGGAGCATCCGGTCACTCTGGCAGTGCTCCTGTCATTGAAGATGTCACTGAGACTGCATATGATCATGGGCCAGAAGTACGTGGGACTGTCATCTTAACTGATGATGATGATATTACAAATGCACCAATTGCACCTGATACACATGGACATCAAGGTAGGCCTTTGCAGCCCAATCCAAGTGCCCCTACAATTGTAGATGTCCCTGACTACAGCAATGACATAGAAGAAGAAATGATACGAGCAGCCATTGAGGCTTCAAAGAAGGACACTGGAATGTCAAATCAACATGGGGATATTGTACGTGATGTGTTAATATTATTCTCTGAGATGCCATATTCTCTTAGGGTGACCTTCATTTCTTACTGTCATTAACTTTCAGGATCATGGACTTCCTGCTGCGCAGCCTGCACATTCTCATTTGGAAGATACGGATCTTGCACAGGCAGTTTCCCTTTCATTGCAGGTATCCTGTTTACCTTTTCATGCATCATCTTGAATCACCACAATTGTGGTCTAATGTGAGGTGAATCCAGACTGCGGAGAATGAAAAAGCACTGTGGGAGCTAGGAGGGAAAGATGGTTCTTCAAGTCTTGAGGCTCAGAAATCACCTTTGCCAGAGGAAATGGGGAAAGTAGCATCTTCAAATGGAAGGTATGTATCTATTGTGCTATCAGGATTTTCATGGACTCCTTAAATTATATTGGAACATCAGATATTTAATTTTTCTTGAACCATCAATAAGTATATTATAGAAGTAGTTGTTATGATGTCTATTCTTCAAAGCCTCAAAGCAATATTCATTTTATTAGTATTATTTTTCCAATCACTAGAGCTCGAAACCTAAGCCATAAATGTCATGGACTTCCACTTCTTTCTCTTTTCTTTTCTTTTTTTCTTTTTTTCTTTTTCTGTTCCTTTTTTTTTTTTAAATTAAAAAATCATGTATTACTTCCTCCGTTTTCATGAAAATGAAACAGTTTGAATTTTGGCACTTGGCATTGTTCATTTTTCAACTTTAGCCCGACTTTTAATCACCGTTATATAAGAGAAACATAATCATGAGATGTTATACTCGTCTAATTGCGTAGTTTTAGAATATCTATTTTTTTAAAAAAATAAATAAATTTTACATGTACTCCCTTTGTCCTACGAAATTTTGTCACTATTCCTTTTTGGGGTGTCCCACGAAATTTGACCACTTTCCATTTTAGGATAAATTAAAATAATACTATAAGTTTGATTAAAATTTTAATTATTCTCAAATCATATTAAAAGTATTCTCTTTAGTACTATTCTGCACAAATTCCAATACACTTTTACTTTTCTACACAAAGTCCCTAGCATTTCTTTAATTCTCAATATTTCAAAATTGGTACAAATAAAAATTGTATAAAATATATATTATGAAACTACACGATTAGACGATTATAACAAGATCACACTTGAATATTTTTATCTAATTGTATCATTATATAATATTAAGTCAAAGTTAAACAATAAACAATATCAAAATTTATTAGAATCTTAAACACAAAATGCCTACACCACTTCAGCTATTAAACCCCACTACCTAAATTACCGTGCCCAGAAGAAAGTGGTCACATTTCGCGGGACGGAGAGAGTACATGATTTGAGTTTAAAAATCGTTAAAGATGTGCGATGCATTGGACAACGTGAAAAAGGGGTTTGTGGCGATTTTGAAAACGAGGGTTTTTATTTATTTATTTATTTAATGGACTACTATGAGGAAGGGATATGATGCATTCATTGGATACCTGCATCCTGAAGCACATAAAAATTTGGTTTCTGTAGGCAATCTAATTTGGAGCTAGGGAGTCCAGCCATACAAGATGAAGATGAAGATGTAGAAGATTTGCAACTTATTAGGCACAGGAGAAGACGTGTGGCCTCAAGTTCAATTGACACAACAACTGATGATGTGGGAGTTGAGGCTAGTCCACCATCAAGTCCACGTGAAAACAACAGTGAGCATCATTCACAGAATAATGGAAATGAATTCCCTTCCGAGGTGAGTTGACTTATTATCATTTTTCTGGTTTACTCGGGCATTCACCTATTCTACTCAAGTTGTGATTTACATCAAGTGTTTAACTTTATCAATAAGCTTATTAAAAAATGCCTTTATGTTTTCCTATGTTTGAAGTGGGGCGGTATCTCATCTGAGGAACATGATGAGGCTGTAATGCTTGAGGCTGCCATGTTTGGTGGCATCCCTGAAGGAAGTGGTTATCATTTTCCTTATTCTTCTCATCAGCATATTCAGAGTGGGTTAGGCAGATCTATGGGTCCTTACTCCAGACACATACCACGCCCTCCATCTCCTAATCTTACTGCTCAGCGATTGATCCGGGAACAACAGGTTTTTGATGAAACTGAGCAGTTTTTAGATCTTGAACCTGATTTGATTATAAACGCACTATTTTAATGCAGGATGATGAATATCTTGCTGCATTACAAGCGGACAGAGAGAAGGAATTGAAAGCTCAGGAAGAAGCTGAAGCTGCTCTTGCTGAAGAGAGACGCAAGGAGGAAGAACTCCGCAGACAAGAGCAAGAGCAACAGGTTCCATCTCTTGTTTCTCTCTTTTCATTGAGAGCTTGCCATGCCTATTCTTCCCCTATTTTAAATGTGGTCTCGTGAACAAATATATATTTCTACTTTTTTTCTTTTTAATTAGATTATTTTACGCAACGATGCTATACTTGTACCATGTTGAGTTGATTTTAGATATTATGTTTAGGAAATGTGACTTCGTAGTTCGTATTGCCTTGATTAATCCAGCTCGCTATACCAATTATCGTATACACTACTCCATTGCTAATTTCTTACAGCATACAGGTTTATGTTGGTAATATTTATTACCATCTTCAGGATTTACTAAATATATTTGTTTCCTATCTTCGATTTATAACTATTATAGGATTGTTTCCTGAGTTAATAGTGTAATAATACTTGATGAGTACTTTTCTCATTTTAGTAGTTTTGATAGGAAATTTACCTTCTTTTATGCTCAAACAGGGTCTTGGTGTGCTGTATTTTCCCCATTCTAAATATAATGATCTACCTTCCTCCCCACGTTATGTGCCTGGCTTTGAGTGTTTTTCCTCCACAAAACCTATTTGGAGTTCATTGGTTTGTGCCACCAATTCTTATGTCATGGAAACCTTTGTTACTTGTCTTTTCATCCTTTCACACTTTATTTGAGGCTCGAGACTTTTGTTCAGCCATCACTATATAATGCATCTGTTTGGAGGATGATGCTTGTTGCATCAATTTTATCGCTTGTCTGGGTTCAACTTGAGGGATTGGTGGAAAATTAGATTTTAGAATTGGATATTTGACAATATTGAACAACATTTTTAGTATCTTGCCATCTTTACTTCCTTAGATTTAGAACTACTTATGTTGAACTGGCAAATACTGATTAGTAGTTTGCGGAAAAGGTAAATAGTTGTGTCAGGAATCCTAATGGTTGTTCCCAAGCCCAACAATTGCATATGAAGAATGTGTTCTGTGCTTATCATGTTTTCATTAACTTGCTGTTATGTACATGCTTTGCGAAGATGAGACATGGCTTCTGTTTTTTGCCTAGGAAATTGAGAGACAATTAGCAGCGAAAGAAGCTTCCCTTCCTCAAGAACCAACACCGGACGACGAGAATGCTGTCAACCTTCTTGTGAGAATGCCTGATGGAAGTCGGAGAGGTCGGAGATTTTATAAATCTGACAAGATACAGGTATAGCTTCCTATATGGATCTGATGCATGTAAAGGACATGGACAAGAATTAATTTAGATTATTAGTGAGTTTAGGACCAACTAGTGCCTCGTACATTATCTTCAAGTTTAGAAGGAGCTGTAGGTTGTTGCTTTTAGCTTAATTCTGTGAATTAAGTGCTACTTCACAAATCATATAATTTTATACTTACTAAATTGGAACTGCTTATTTTCCTGTGCTATTGTCATTCTGTTTTATGCCGCCAGGAATGGTGCGTAGTGTGATAAATGTATAATGGGTGGGTCATATTTAATGTTCTTGTGCACTGACTTGAATTTTGGTTCACAGCATCTTTTCGACTTCATTGATGTTGGCAAAGTTGTCAAACCTGGCAGCTACAGATTGGTGAGTTCATTCATATAATCTACAAATTTATACTACTAATAACTTTCTTCCAAGTCATTTGTTTTGTAATAGATTTAGCCTGTGGTAGATGCTGGGTAATGACTCCAAGAAATATATTTAGTGAATGCAAGGACTATAATGACGAGGCTTGTATAGTGATTGTTTTGATGCTTCCATTACTCAGGTGAGGCCTTATCCTAGGCGTGCTTTTGGTGGCGACGAGACTAATTCAACTCTCAGTGAATTGGGCCTTACCAGCAAGCAAGAAGCCTTGTATCTGGAGCTGATATAACCTCACATTCATTTAATTATTTCGTATGTGTAGTAAGTTGAAACTTTTTGTTTTTATGACATGGCAATATTGATTTCCTTGCTGGCTTGTTGCTTTTGTTGGTGGCAAATGGCATGGTACTGCCGAGATATAACAGTCTTTTGGAAAGGTCTCAGATGAATATTGATCATGGTTCATATACAGCTCTAAATTTTACATTGATCCATGCCCATTTATACACAAATGGCATATATCTGAATTTGACCAAATAGTTCCTTGATTGCTGCTTTCAGTTTACATTTTCATGGCTGCTTTTGATTCTCTCTAAAGCTATCTGAAAGAGGCACCGTCCACTGCATGTGCATTGCATCTTTAGTCATGCATTGCTATACATTGTTGATAGTTGATCAGGTTTAAATGGAATAGATGATGGACTATAGGCCTATGGCACTTGGTATCACCACCAGTGGTTATACCATTTGTGATGTTTCTTTAAGGGTCTTCTTCCCATCTGGGATAGACCAGTAAAGCATATCAGGATGGGCCAAGACATATCCTCCCCGACCCAAATGGCACATACCCAAACTCATTCCTCTGACTATATTTCTGTGCTTTGTTCCTCGCTGTTGGATCACTCCCTAGTTACCAGACATTGATCAGCACTCAGGAATTCCAAGGATTGTGTAGTTCTTCAGTTGGCGTGTTTCCCGAGCTTGGTGAGAAATCAATATACGAGCTGGAGGGTGCAGCCTGATCTTTGACCCTGGCTTTAACATAATGTAGATGTTCTAAATGAAGAGTTGTTTTAGTAATTCTCAGTTTGGTATAGTGTCAAGCTCCTGTTTGAGTTTGGTGTGGATTCTGGATTTGTTGACCAGCTCTTCTGTTGTAGGATTGTTGAGGCAGTGGTATCCATACTTTGACGTAAACAGCTCTGTTAATGTGTTTTTCATCCAGATGGCAGATTAGTGACTTGAATGGAAAATGAGTGTTTTGAAGTCGGATATTGTGCTGTAGTGAGATCCAAGTTCAAACCTCAAAACAATTTGTTGACCTGTATGTGTACGCCCTAATGCTTCCTCCAACCCATCATCCTTTGAGAACAAAGGATTGCTGGACATTCAATTCTGATCCTTCCTTGGACCTCAGCCACTCCACTCCATGTCCAGCATCTTTTCCTCCATCAAACCCAACTGCCCCAGCCAAGAACAGCTCAGGTCAACGCACGTTCTAGACGTATTTTTGTTTATCACTTGATTAATCATCCCAGAATGACATTGATATTGGCCGTTGTGGGAGGTGCCCAAGTGAGGGATGGCTCATGCTCAGTATCCTGCTCTTAGAATTGAGGATTTCGGCAGCTCCTGCTGGTGAAGATCCCACAATCAGGAACTGCTCACCATGCCCGTGAAGCATTGACGGCCATGACTCCATGAACTCGTGTAAGATTGGCTAGAGCAACATGAGAGCCATTGGTTTCAAGAGATGGATTGTGCCCGTGGGGATGGCCCTGGTTGGGAGACTAGGATTGTGAAACTTTAATTGCTTCAAGATGAATTATATTAAATGGAGAATGTGGTATATTGATCGTGGATAAAACGGTTGTATCGTGGTTTTATGCTTTGGAATTTAGCACAATATGTTAAAAAAAGCAATTCCGTTAGGGTGCGACTAAGCATTTTGACTTGATGTACTGCGGTACATTGCAGCCATCGATTTAATTTATAAATTGATGGTTGAGATTAACTTAAAGGTTAAAATAGTAAATTTGCTACATTTAGTTTGTGAACAGACAATTGCTGATTCTTCCATTCTTCTTCCGTTCTTCTTATTCTTCCGTTCTTCTTCTCTTCTTCTTTGCATTTAAAGAATTGATCTCATATTACCCTCCAATTTGCTTAATTATGCTGCTATACATAGATATACGTCGTTGAAATATTTTTAAATAAAGTCATTGAATTGTTCATGAAAACATACCCGAAATATTCTAGTTGAGTCGCTGAATTATTCTTTTATTCTTCATAGCATCGCTGAATTCTTCTTGACGGCCTTGCTGAATTCTTCTTTGTAGCGTCGCTGAATTCTTCTGTGTAATGTGGCTGAATGCTGAACTCTTCTAGGATAGTGTCGCTTAAATATTTTTTATAGCATCACTAAATTATTTTTTTGTAGCATGATTGAAATTATCTATTAATATATTTGTTACCATTCGTTGATGATTATTTGAAAATATTAGATTAGATATGATATTATTTTCCAAATATTAGATATGATAACATACTAAATATAGGTTTACCAAATATTAGATATGATATTATTTACCAAATATTAGATATGATAACAGAATTGTTTTTGGTAGCATCGCTGAATCATTCTAGGTTGCGTCGCTGAATTATTCTTGGTACCATCGCTGAATTCTGCTACTTGATCGTCGCTGAAATATATTTGATAGCATCCCTTCATTATTTTTTATAGCATCACAGAATTGTTTTTGGTAGCATCGCTGAATCATTCTAGGTTGCGTCGCTGAATTATTCTTGGTACCATCGCTGAATTATGCTAGATACGGTCGCTGAAATATATTTGATAGCATCCCTTCATTATTTTTGGTAGCATCACATAATTGTTTTTGGTAGCATCGCTGAATCATTCTAAGTTGCGTCGCTGAATTGTTCTTGGTACCGTCGCTGAATTATGCTAGATACGGTCGCTGAATTCCTCTACTTGTGGTCCCTGAAATATATTTTATAGCATCACTTAATTGTTTTTGGTAAGATCGCTGAAATGATCTATTAATAAATTTGATACGTATCTTTGATCATAAAAAGATATTATTTATTACCAAATATTTGATATGATTTACCAAATAATAAATATGATAACATACTAAATATAGAATTACCAAATATTAGATATGATAACATGTCTAAAATACTTGTCGTATCGCTGAAATGCATTGTTTTTAAAATGAACTATTATTGTGTTATGACAATTATACCCTTTTTCATTTACAACCCTTGGATTTTAAACGGACGCTTCAGATCGCTGCCTTGATGTGCTGCGGGATTTGTTGATCGCACACTAACTGGACCCTAAAAAAAGATGCTCTTATAGTGAGTGTTGCCCCACTCGTTTGTCTGTATACGGATGTTAAAGACAAAACTATGATAGCATTATCAAGATTCAAATATTATCAAATATCCAGTTTGTATTAAATCATATTCTTCCAAGTAGAATCCATCCCTTTTGAATAGAAAATGGGTATTTTACACATGTTTGTCGAGGGGAAAAAGTCATTACAAATTTACAATGAAATCATTGTTTTGAGTTGACACTCAAGCAATTTAGTAAAATTCACCCAATTAATACCATGATTTAAGAAAGGAGTGTAGGCAACTTGTGAAGTAAAAGATGCAACTGTGCCTCATAGTATAAATAATTATACTAAGATGGACCGAAGAATCGAATACTACATTAGGCACAAATAACCGCGAGGGTTTGCTCATTAAATTAAAATCTACATTAAACTCTACTTAATCAAATCTATGTATACAACATAAATTCCGATGCGAAAATATAATTCTACGCCCAATTATTCTCACTTCCATAAGTAAAAAAGAAAAAAAAAGAAGAAAAAGAAAAAGGAAAAAAAAAAAAAAAAGGCCCAAGAAAAATAGTACTAACATAATTGTTATATCTAAACCCAACTTAAATCTGTTTTGCGTATCCGTCACATTAATCCAATTTGAGGTTGTCTTTGGGTCAAGTTAATAAATTTCACATCTAACTCTGAGCCAGCAAGCAGGCACAAAGGCTCACCATGGGCAGCGTTGTAATTTGCAATTTTGCTATGACCTTCATGGTATGCAATAGTCAGGATTGTCACATACACAAATTACCTGTTAGATGAGAATCAATCCAGGCATTCTGAAAGTAGTCAGTTTACTGACATTTAGCATTCATAATACTATTAAACTTACGAGCACTTCCTTTTCTAAAATGCCCAGCAAAATGCCCCAAGGGTTTTTCATCTTTCATCTTTCCTTTCCTTAGTTTTTCTAGCAAAAAGTTGGGTGTTGAAATCTTACCAGTCAAAATCCTCAAACTTACAGAAACCTGTGGCTGAACTCTGGAAATCTTCCAGCAGCTGCTCAGGCAAGTATGGTTCAGCTTTGACAGAAACATTCCGACCGGCGGTTTGCACAACATTGTCACGACCAGCAGCTCTAGAAACAGCAGCCATATTCAACTTTGCAGCAGCAGTGGCAGCAGCATTAGAGCTTTCACCAAAACGGAGTTGATTGCTGGTTTCGAGTTTCTTGTTGGATTTTTGGATTGCCCCATTTCTGGGTAATCCATAAGTATTGCGTGCATTATTTACTCCACTGGCAGCTGCCATCTCACGAAGCAACTTGTCAACTAAAACTTGATGAGGATCTGTACAGTGTTCAGTCATTGCTAAGCTGTAGTCATGCGGCACATTATGGATATTGGGAGCAACAGATAGATTATAACCACTTGCGTGGTTGAAATGCACCCGGAAGCCCTCACCTCTGTTTCTTTGGGATTTTTCATTAGTAGAGGTTTGGCCACTTGATTTCCGGTTATTATTTCTCAAAGCAGAACTTGAGTTTCCTGAGCCTGATGATAATTTTTTTCCAGTTATCCTCTGACTGCTTACATGGTACCCAGGATCAGGCAGCTCAGGGAATGTGTGTAGATTCTGAGCACCCGCATGCAGTTGCATTCCCTGGTTATCATAGCTATTGTTGAATTGCATAGCTTGAGAGTACTTGCTCAATGACTCTAGAAGAAGGTGTGTAAGTCAGAGTACAAGGGTAAAATATTAGATAATTAGAGAATATTAATCGATCAGCCAACATACCAATTGGTCCCATATTTGTGTCATGACTTAATGACATAAGATCTTTCAAGCTACCAAAAATTTCAGCGATCTGCATATAATGCGTTAAAAAAGATATTAACTTCTATGATAGTTATAGTAAAAGGAAATTGACTGCAAATTTTCTGAGGATTAACCTGCAAACACCTAACAAATTGTTTTGGATATCCCAAGTCATTCACTTGCGGTAGCTGTACATTTCTTGCAAGTTGATTCCCTGCAGAGGCAAACCTGTCCAAGTGAAACAGATATCAATTTAAATTTGTTTCATAGATGCTATAGCCCTGATGCTGCAGTATCTTCAGTTCCAACACTTGTACTATCCATGAGATAGCCGTATTTCATAACGAACACTTAACAGCACGACTATATGTTACATACGGTCGGCAGCTACCATTCTTTTCACTTTACCCAAAAACTGGCAAATTTTCAGCTGGCTTTATAAACCTCATTGCAAGCTTATTCTTATAAACAGACATTCATAATGCACTACTCAGCAGGAGTCAGGAAGGACAGTGAGAATTGAGAAATGCTTACAAATTATAATTTGTTCGCAAATCTTCTGATGAGACCCTATGAGACGCACCATTCTGAATGATACTTTGATATTTCTTTGCTGCCAAAACCAATTGGTTAATCTGCATCCACAAGAAACGGTCAATTATTCTGCTGGAGCAGAATATCCATTTGAGGGGTTGGGGGTGTTACCACTTCCCAACAGTAGCATACTTGTTCAGTGGAAAGTTCTAGGCTTACTGCATTTAGTAAGCCCCTTATCAATAAATCATGTAGAACTCCCCTATAATATTTAAAAAGGCATGATATCTTAAGAAAACGTTAGATCTGCTACTGGAAATATTTGTAGTCTTCAGACCAAGAAGTGCACGAATTATTTTGAAAGGTTTAATTATAGACACTAGACAGAAAGCATTCTAGTTGCATTTACCAGCCTAACTTGGATACCTTAGGAGAGACCAATCTACGAAGCAGATATTCCTCATGATTGCGTGCACAAAACTGCCAGGACAATATCTATGGAAGGCCACAAAACAAAAGTTTGAATAAATAAACAATCCGCATAAAATAATTGGCCCAATTTTAACAGACAATGAAAATACGAGAATATATACTACTGAGATTCATTACCTTCAGGTCATTTCCAAAAATAACGCGAAGTTTCCCCTCGTGAACAATACGGTACTTTTCATATACACTCTCTTGAATGACCTTGCCATATTCCAAGGCCAGTCCAAAGGGAAAAGTGCGTACTTGAGGTAAATCGAGAAAGAAAAACTCATCAAGCAAGCCATTCTCGTACTTCAACTTGAAGAGCAGTGGGAATGTTTCGAAAGTAGACTCTACCAAATGATAAGAAAAGAAAAACACTAATTGCTGTGTTTGAACAATGTTTCCAACAAAGATGGAAAGGAAGAAGGAAATCATATTGATACAATTAAATTTGAAGAAAAATTATAGCATTATTTGTAATTAAAACAATAAGAATGCACTGGATAATCCAAATGAGGGGGGAATATGGAAAACCATGTGCATTACAAATGCAAACACTTGCAATTATTTGTATGAACAAATGTGAGAACTGACTATTGAGGCAATAAAATATGTAAAGCATGCATTAAGCATCAAATTGGGAAAGGATGTACATGTACTAGTTCAATCAAGAAATGAGACTCATTCAAGAGACACAATAAATACAAGAAATTGTAAATTAAATTGGCACACACATGAGAACGAGAATCCCCTTTGGAATAATTAGAAAAATTATAATGAATAAAGTGAAAATATATGGACAATGATACAAGGTGCAGTGTAATATAGAAGAGTAAATGCCATGCTTACCCAGTCCCTTCCCTGCTCTCGAACCACATATGTCACAAAACCATGTCTCCTGAAACAAAGAAATAATTCCCTTTCAGAGAAAAGAAAGGGAAAATTACAGATGATACCAATTTTGAACCATCAATTGACAATTACCAACAAGATTAGATTAACACACTTGAATTGTCAGCAATAAGGAAAACAAACTAAAAGACAAATGTAAGATTTAAGAATGAGAACGGGAGTTCCTAAGGGAATGCATATTTTCCATTATGACTAACCGCTGATTTAGGGCCAAAAACACTAGGAGCAAGCAGTTCAATGTTTTCATAGGTAGAGAAACACCAACTTTTCTTTGAATCAGGTGAAAAATATTCCGACACAAATTTCCTCCAACTGCCAATGTCATTATCCTGTAGAAAGCAGATATACATTGGCACGTCTAATTGAGTTAGAAAGACAGTAACAACTCATCCATATATACATCCAATCAATCACAGCATCACAACAATGAAATGCTATAAATAAAGAGTCAAACATACAGGAGGATGAGAAAATTTTCACACACACATACTAATGCAGCATGAGAGGGGGGGGGGGGGGGGGGGGGGTGTTATGAATTCAATTTATTGAGACATGAAAGAATAGCTAACACGAGAGTGGTTCCGCAGATGATATATGTATTGCATGAATCTTCGAAAGCAAATGTCACCATCAAGCGAAGGCATGATAGGCCTGTGTTCATTGCTCCTGTCTTTAGGAAGATTTATCTGCCTTTCCGGCAGTTGTTTCGGAAGCTGCTGGGGAAATGGTCGTGTATGTGCCGAGGAATGTAAAATTGATTGTTGAAGTTGATTTTGCTGTGTATGTTGCTCAATCAATGCCCTTTGTTCAGGATTCAAAACTGGCGATTCTTTCATCAATAATTCCCGGATAGTCTGTTGCTGCTCACTGTATCCTTGACTGGCATGAAGTCTTGGTTTTTTAGGAACTGGAGTAAGAGCGCTGGGCTCCTTTTTAGTTTTAACAGGCAACAAATCTGGATAATGGTGCAGCTTTGGCTTGTATAAATCTGTAGGTTTAATAGTATGTCTGAATTATTGTAACCTTGAGATAAATGAGAAAATGCATGATCAGCATAAGAAACAATACCAGGATTGGTGTTTGAGTACAGCATGGGAGAGGAGAGTTGACTGAGGTAAGTCTCCATGTCCATGTGTCTGTAGCTTTGCAAATAAGTACCATTTGGGGTAATCAATTTGGCGACAGCAACAGCAGCTTCATGACCTACAACATAGCTAGAAGTTGAAATTGCTTTTTTTTTTTTTTTTTTTTTTCCCAAAATAGTGTATCCATAACATCTGTTGAAAGAAGATCTAGCTTTCATTAACAATGATAAAAGGGTACCCTTTTTATAGGGCCATAGAATGAGGAAATCCAATACAATCAAAAGCTAAAATATTCTTCCGACGTAACTCTAAATCTAAAATGAGAAACAAACATACATCATAAAAACAAATATTAATACAATTATTCAATATATAAAAGAAGAGAAAAAATAAAAAATGAAAAAAGGACAATTATCTATTCAATGTAAGGTCATACCAAGGACAGAATCCAGATCATCAATGCTTCTTATAGAGCAATGAGAGCTTAGAGCACTTAAATCTACTCTTGTGCCATTAACAGATCTGGCCTGCAGACTTTTTGAATCCAGAAAGGCCTCCAAAGCCATCTCTTGTAGGAGAGTGATAAGAGGCAGCTCAACTCAACAAACTGGAATAAGAATCAGGCAACAAATCCTATTTTAAAAAAATAATAATAAAGAAAATAATAAGAAGGCAAGACAAAATGAACATATTTCATTTCAAAAAACTCAACAGACAGACTCACAAATATTACAAATATAAAAAAATTTATTCTAGTGTTCAACATACTTTTCAGTTAATTCCAGCACTTAAATAACTGATATGGCTTAAATCTATTAATGAACCAAGTGAGTAGAATAAATAAAAATGTGCAATCATAAATTGGAGATATTTAATTACAATTGGCTACTATAAAGCCTCTTCTAACTTAATGCACAAAATATACATATTTGAAAAATAAGCCAGAAAGATACTTAGCCGAAATGAGCCTAAATCAAGATTTGACCTAATTTGACGACCTAGTAGGTTTTTACTGGCCTAGTTTCAATAAGGTATACTTAGTGGCTCCTAGTCCTAGATGCCTACTCAGGCAATGAAAACAGTCCACAATGGTGGTATTCGACAAGCAATATTATTATCAAAAGGGAAACTGTGAAATACTACCGAACTCATGAAAATCAAAGAGAATAGACATTTGCAGGATGACCCAACTACTCGGGGATAAACATACAAATAACAATGCAATTATGACAGAAGTAACACATAAAAGCTGATAATGATATGTCAGCATTATACCCTTACTAAAGCTAAAATGGAAAAACAGAACCTCAAACAGCATGCACCATTCCAATATCATCCTAAAGAAAGGAATCAATCACTTAAGATATACGCCCACGAAAGGTTATCGCAGCAGATAAAATCACTGACTAACATCCATGTGATAATAACAAGCATAAAAATGGAACTCGGACAACCGTTTATCCATCCAGACGTGAGAGCAAAAACCCACCACAAAAGCCTAGCCTAGCGACGTATAAAGTCGCGGCCCAAATCACCCAATAATTTGAAAAACAGAAAAGAGAAAAGAAATTTCTCAAACAAACGTTCTAAATAAAAAGCAAAGCAACAAATAAAAATACATAAAAAAAAAAAAACGGAATCCCACAGCACCGTCAATCACAAACAGAAACAATATCAACTACAACTACAGATATTGCAGCATTCGACAAGAAGGTAACAAAGGGAAAACACAGAAACCACAATGGCACCGGCCAAAAAGCACAAAGATCAAAGCAAAAAATTTAAAATCCACACCGAAATCGAAAAGAAACGTCAAAAAACAACCACGAGTGTGTTCATTTGTGTGATTTGATTTTTATATACAAGGACCTTGGAAAGCTTAACTCCCAAGAAATACCTTGGGGCACTTGTTTAGCAGAGGGGAGTGAGAGTGAGCAGTGCAGACTGCAGGCTGCAGAGTGAGCGAGACAGAAAATGGAGCATATTTTTGACATTTATTCCTCTATTTTATATGTTCGCGGGAAGGCAAATAAAGGCAAATATGGGTGACCGACTGGTGCCGGTAAATGAACATATAAGCAACCATTGTTGAGGTACATTGTTGACACGTGTCAGCGGGCTGTCGCATACTCATCCCCGATTCCCCGTTGCCATTTTCTCCCATCT
This sequence comes from Hygrophila difformis, assembly GCA_030278955.1. Taxonomy (NCBI): domain Eukaryota; kingdom Viridiplantae; phylum Streptophyta; class Magnoliopsida; order Lamiales; family Acanthaceae; genus Hygrophila; species Hygrophila difformis. Next base: position 2,457,634 of record JAOANR010000006.1, on the reverse strand, counting down.
TTTCTTTTATTTTAAATATGTATAGTACTACTACTACTCTCTGTTTTCTAAAAATTGTAACGGACCCATTCTGTTTTCTAAAAATTGTAGCGGACCCACAGTGCACGCAGTTAAATATATATTTTAAATCATTAATAACTCAAGTTCGGTATAAGTAAAAATTCTAAAAGTTCTATATTTAAAAAGTACTCGACGAGACGAATCTAACAAGATCCAACTTAGCTATGTTTTAACTTGTATAACTATGATAAAACTTTAAGTCAAAGTGCATGTGTGAACAGTACCAAATTTACCAATGTTACAATTATACAAAAACGGAGGGAGTATTTTTTTTACATGGAATTAATTTACATTGGACTCAAATATGACATGAAATTTGTCGAATGTGGGATCTCAACAGAATTATAATACCTTAGACCAACTCCAACCCCTACGGCAAAATAGTGGGAAACATCATTATTGCCGGAGCGGCAGCTCCACCGCGTCCCCAAAAACACAATTTGCATCCCCATTTTTTGCGTCTGTGCACAGTAGCACGGCATCTTTTGCGGGTACTGTTCACCCCGCAATCGCATTTTTTTTTTGTATTGGTTCCCTACTGTTCTTTTATGTTTTTGTTTTTAATTTTTTTTGGCATTATTTCATTAAATTTCAGTTCAAATATCTTTTTAAATTTTGACATAGATTTTTTCATTTTTTTTACTTTTATTGTATTTAAGTATTTCTTTAAATTTTATAATATAGTAATATTAAGAAAATAATTTTAATTTAAATTAAATGTATATAAAGTTAATTGATAAATAAAATATAATATGAATAGTAATGGAATTAAAATGGAATATTCTATTGTGGAGGGAAATATAGAATTATGGGTTGGCGAGGAAAAGTGAAAACTGTAAATTTAACTATAAAATAGAGATAGTGTAACTGGAAAATAAAGTTTTGGGTTGGAGATGGCGTTATAAATTAGTGATGCCTTTAGTACCTTCACCTTGTAACAGTTCTATTTTGGTAATTTACCCTGCCACAATATGGTTTGTGGAAAACAAACAAAAAGGACTTTTTCAATTGGCTCGACCCAGATCAGTAAATCCTACCCTAGAGCCCAACTAGAAAGGGATAAGGAAGCTCAATAGGATAATAATTATAATGGCCCAATGGACAAACAAAAAAAGACTGCTTGACGGATCGCAAGTAAACGTGGCATTTGAATTGAAAATTCATGGCACGTTTAGGTTTGGAATGTGGATGCTTCTTGGGAGGTCCAGGATTCGAACTACCGGATCAAGAAGATAAGAATGGCGTGACAACTGACAATGTGTGGATAGATTTGGCGTTGGGGTACAGGGCCCTCCAAAGAAACACCAAACATGTAAAAAAGAATAAAAACATTACTCCCTCCGTCCCACCCCAACTGTCCTGTTACTGTTGGGCACGGGAATTAAGATAGAGTTGGTTTGTGAATATATGGTGGGGTCCACATAGTTGTTGGAGGGGAAAATTATTTCTATTTATAGAAAGAAGACATTTGTAATGGGACATTCAAAAATAGTAAGTAGGACATTTGGAATGGGACGGAGGGAGTATAATTCTCGAAGAATAAAAAATAGAAAAGCCCAGAAATGAGTGTGTATGAAAACCCACCTGGACTGAAAACTGTTCGGAAATACAGATGGATTATAGTAGCCAGTAGGAGTGTAGGACCAACAAATTTGAACTTATCGACACCCCAATAATGTTGTCTATTGAGGACAACTTTTAATGTTTATCCGTAGGTAGAATATAAACTAGCAGCATGTTTTGTTTCTTACAAACTCCAGAGACTACGTGTATTAATGATCATAAATACAATTAGGAGTATAATGCATGTGCCCAATATAAATAACTCCATCCATGTTCTTGTAAAGTTCTATAGTATAAATTATATCCGTGTATATTAATTGAATAAATGAACTGGCCTCAACCCCACCCAAGATTGTCCTTTCTTGGCCTCCATTATTATTGATGAATTGATGGCCTGCAATAATACATCCAAGAAATGAGATATGGGGCTTTTCATTTCTTTTATTCTTTCTTCTTTTATTTTCTTTTCTTTTTTTTTTTTTTCCAAGTGACTTTTATTATAAGGGCACTTGTTAAGTAAGTTGTGGAGAAGATGGGAACTTTACATGTAGGAATTGTTCACCTATGGGTATGGCATTGAGTGGTGTGTTGGCTTATTGGAATTTAGATATCTACATCCATCACATGAGGGTGTTAACATCACTTGTACCTCTCTGCCATAACTAACATGTAATAATTCTATCCCTATACTGATGATGCTGCTTCCTGTATGTGCCAAAAGTCTTGCAATTGTATTTTTGATGTGCACATGTATGGCCCTGAGAAAGACTTGGTTTTTGCTTCTTGTTCTCCTAGCTACTTTTTAATCGACGAGTATAGTTTGATTGAATTAAAACCCTAATTTATATTTATAAAATTACAAATTAGGAAATGGTTTTGACCTTCTTACATGCATTACGGGTAATGGTTTTCAGTTACCTTCTTACAATAAGGATAAGGCAAGGAAATATGGGGGTCCCTGACATGTGGCCTCAAATTAAACATCAAACGAAGCTTTCCTGTTTTGGTTTGTACCTTGTCCCAAGATTGCTAATCTTGGTTATGATTTATGGAATATATGTAAGCAACTTCCATGCTTTCATTTTATATATATATATACTATATTTGTGTTCATTGTCGATGCAAAACAACATACGAATGTTCATCCCTGATTGGTTCCCTCCTTCACAATTAAGAAGTTATTTCATCAATAAAATAAATACCAATAATGATTGGAGGTGGGTGAGTATGATGCCACTTTGTTGGGGTGAATCCACCAAACTATCACTCATTTTGAATCACCAAATTCGGATACAGTTGCTTCAAGGAATTGGTTCCCTTGTTATTAATTGGTCTAGCGAATTTTTTTTCCCTATCCGCTATGCAATTATTTTTGGGGAAGAGAAAAGATAATGTTAGAAAGAGGGCCGTTCATGCATAATATGATTATTCAGGGTGTTCAAAAAGAGGTAAATAATTTTTTTTTAAAAAAAAAAACAGCAAGAAAAGGTGATCGAGTAAATCAAATGAAAGCAAATAGGCACATTTTTTTTCCTTAATTTTTTGTCAAGGGTTACTACCAGAAAATGAGAGTTTTGAGACAGATTTGTGATGGATTTTGATATGAATTTTCGTTCTGTAGAAAAAATTATTATTTTTTCATTTAATATAATTTAAATTATTTTTTTATTATATTCAGTTTCCTTTTATTCTATTTTAATTTCCATTATACTCCTATATTTCAATTAAAGCAATTTAATTCATTTCAATTCTATTTCCATCTATCATATTCAATTCTATTAAATATTTTAAGGTTAATTTTAGAGATATATATTTCTGCACATAATATATAAAATTGTTAATGAGAATTATATGAAATTTGAATTGATGGAATGGTAGAAAGTAGACCTGAAGTGAAAAGGTAAGGAGGGGGATTAGGGATGTTACCCAGTCTGAGGTAGACCGGAGAACTAAAGCATGTCCGGGATTAGGTTGGGTCTTAGCTCTTCTAGGAATCAAACTAGAACTCACCTATTGTTAATCATGGCTAAAGACGGCAATGGGCCCGATGTCATACCCGAAACCGAACCATGTGTTCGGAACTGGGTCTTGCAGGGTTTGGGCCTTTCCATCAACATCTTTTTTATATTTTTACTTTTTATAAATGGATTGTGGACAAAAATCCATAGCAATTTATTATGGAAATAATTTTATAGCAAATTCTGCGAAAATTTCGTTAGTATTGCAACATAAATACATTTACTACAAAAGGAAAAATAGCAATGCAGCCATTTTTTGTTGAAAATGTTTGTTGCGATGGAATTTGCTACTTAATTTTTTCGTAACAAGAGGAACATGTTTTTTTGTAATAGGCAATGTTGAGTAATCACTTTCACTAAAGTATAGATTGCGAATTGTTCAAACTTACTAACTTATTCATTTATTTTTTAATTTATGTAACTATGTTTGCTAATCCTTACTGAACGATTTTTTAACGGTGATGCTCGAACGCTGGCAAAGGTATCTTACTAAACGAATTTAATAAATACTAATATTTAATTTATTTAAACTAAGCGGGGTAAAACCAATAAATGATAGCTCTGGCTGGCTGTACAAACCAATAAAACCTTGAGAAAAAATAACCAATATCCACGTCAATGTGTTGACATATGTATATTTGACAAAAAAATTAATAATAATAATTGGTGTTACTGTTATAGAAATAACTATTTTTATTTATGTATGTGTACAATAAAATGGAATATGGCTTATTAGCTTGTGTTTATAGTGGAAGTATTGTAATGGAAATTGGGATTAAATGGTGAAAGAAATGAAGTTTAAAGGTGGGATAATAAAATGGATAAAGTGTAATAATTATGGCTATGAAATGAAACAAGTATTAAGCTTGCATAAAATTTTTCTAACTTAACTTCTCAATACATTACATAGGCTATTTATAAACTTTTTTATCCTCTCACTATTTACTAACCTCATAATCAAGGCATATACATTTCAAGACTTTCACATGTCTAACCTTATGATCAAGGCATGAACATGGATGTTGAACACTAGACATTCACATGTTTTGTTTACATGCATAATACTCCCCCTTGAATGTCGTCAATACGAAGAATATGCCTCGTTAAAACCTTACTTGGAAAAAACCCAGTGGGAAAAAATCCAAGTGAAGGAAAAAGAGTACAGTATTCTTGTATCAGATGCTCCCCCTGATTTGGACATCATTTTAAATCTCGAAGCCGCCGCATTCCAATTTTCTTCACGAGTTTCTCGAATGTTGCAGTCGGCAATGCCTTGGTAAATAGATCCGCTAAATTATTTTCTGATCGAATTTGTTGCACATCGACTTCACCATTCTTTTGAAGATCATGAGTGTAGAAGAATTTTGGTGAAATATGCTTCGTTCTATCTCCTTTGATATAACCCCCTTTCAACTGGGCTACACAAGCCGAATTATCTTCAAATAAAATTGTTGGGGGCATTTGTGGTTCAATGATTAAACCACAACTCTTCAATATATGTTGAGTCATTGACCTCAACCAAACACATTCTCGACTTGCTTCATGGATTGCTAATATTTCGGCATGATTAGAAGAAGTAGCAGTTAGAGTCTGCTTCATTGACCTCCAAGAGATAGCAGTTCCACCACACGTGAAGATATAGCCTGTTTGAGATTTGGCTTTGTGTGGATCTGATAAATAACCTGCATCGGCATAGCCAATTAACTCATGTCGAGAGTCTTTTGGGTAAAATAACCCAAGATCAATTGTTCCTTGGAGATAGCGAAAAACATGCTTTATGCCTTTCCAATGTCGTTGAGTAGGGCAAGAGCTGAATCTTGCGAGTAGATTGACTGCAAACGCGATATCAGGTCGCGTGCTGTTTGCAAGATACATTAACGCACCAATTGCGCTTAAATATGGAATTTCTGGGCCAAGTTGCTCTTCATTATCTTCTTTTGGCCTAAATGGATCCTTTGCAGGATCAAGTGTCCGAACGACCATTGGATTATTTAGCGGATGAGCATAATCCATTCGAAATTGCTTTAATACCTTTTGGGTATAAGCTGATTGATGAACAAATATGCCCATTTCCAAATGCTCAATTTGTAGGCCAAGGCAAAATTTCGTTTTCCCGAAATCTTTGATTTCAAACTCCTTTTTCATATATTCGACCGCCTTTTTCAACTCTTCAGGAGTTCCAATTAGATTTAAATCGTCAACATAGACTGCGACGATCACAAATTCTGACCCATTTTTCTTTATAAATACACAAGGGCTGATCGGGTCATTTGTATAGCATTTCTTTATCAAACTTTCACTGAGGCGGTTGTACCACATTCGGCCAGATTGCTTGAGCCCATACAACGATTTTTGCAATTTGATGGAATAATTTTCTCTGGGTTTTGAGTTGCAAGACTCAGGTAATTTAAACCCTTCAGGTATTTTCATATAAATATCATTTTCCAATGAGCCATATAGATATGCAGTAACAACATCCATCAGCCTCATTTCGAGATTTTCTCGTACTGCTAGACTCATTAGATACCTGAATGTTATTCCATCCATAACTGGGGAATATGTTTCCTCAAAATCATTTCCCGGTCGTTGTGAAAAACCTTGGGCTACAAGCCTTGCCTTATATTTGGCAATTTCATTATTTTCATTTCTTTTTCTCACAAACACCCATCTGTAGCCAACAGGCTTCACATTTTTTGGTGTTTGGACAATAGGGCCGAATACTTTTCGTTTATTCAGTGAATCTAGTTCAGACTGAATCGCATCTTTCCATTTTGGCCAATCATTTCTTTTTCGACATTCTTCAACTGATCTTGGTTCAGGATCCTCGTTATTTTCCATTACATCGAGTGCAACGTTGTATGCAAAGGCATTATCAACGTTTGTTTCTTTTCGGTTCCAACATTTCCCAGTATTGATATAATTGAAAGAAGTTTCAATAACTTCATTTTCTTCTGGGTGAATATTTTCATGTTCAACCTTTTCGGGGGTTGAATCAATTTCTCCTTCGGGAGTATCATCTGTGATTGATTTATCACCCATATGGATAATTTTCTTCTTTCGTGGATTTTTATCCTTGGAACCCAAAGGCCTACCACGCTTCAGGCGTGCAGTAGGTTCATTTGCACTTGGAATTTGCCATTCTGGGACATTTATATTGGCTGGTGCATTTGCTGCATCATTTATATATGATTTTGTGACTTTAGCAGCATCATTAAAAGTATCGGGTAATTGATTTGCAATTCCCTGCAAATGCACAATTCTTTGAACTTCAAGTTCGCATTGCCTTGTACGAGGATCAAGGAAATCAAATGGACTTTGCCAAGATATTTCCTTTTTCAGTTGATCATTTCCTCCCCCTAATGTCGGGAATTGAGTTTCATCAAAGTGACAGTCTGCAAATCTTGCAGTAAATAAATCACCCGTTTTTGGCTCAAGATATTTAATAATCGAGGGTGATTCATACCCGACATATATGCCCAACCTTCTTTGAGGTCCCATTTTTGTGCGTTGTGGTGGCGCAATCGGTACATAAACCGCACACCCAAAAATTCGCAAGTGGGATATATTGGGCTCCTTTCCAAACACAATTTGTGTAGGGGAGTAGCTATGATAGCTTGTCGGCCTTATTTTCACAAGTGCGGCTGCATGCAATATAGCATGTCCCCAAGCAGAAACAGGGAGTCTTGATTTCATTAACAAGGGTCTTGCAATTAATTGCAATCGCTTAATAAATGATTCTGCCAGACCATTTTGCGTGTGCACATGAGGCACAGGATGTTCAACAGTAATTCCAATCGACATGCAGAAATCATCAAATGCATGTGATGTATATTCTCCAGCATTATCAAGGCGTATTTTCTTTATCGGATGATCTGGAAACTGTGCTCGCAATTTTATAATTTGTGCAAGTAATCTTGCGAATGCCAAATTGCGAGTTGATAATAAACAAACGTGTGACCAGCGTGATGACGCATCAATTAATACCATAAAGTACTTGAAAGGTCCACACGGTGGATCAATAGGTCCACATATATCGCCTTGAATTCTTTCTAGGAATGTAGGGGATTCAATTCCCACTTTTACTGGAGATGGTCTGGTTATCAATTTCCCTTGTGAACAGGCTGCACAATTGAACTCATTTGGGTTCAATATCATTTGCCTTTTCAATGTATGGCCATTTGAATTTTCAATAATTCGCCTCAGCATTATACTGCCAGGATGCCCAAGTCTATCGTGCCAGGTAATAAATTCACTAGTAGCTTTCAAGCCTACTAGGTTATGTATTTCTGCGGCACATATTTTTGTATAGTATAAGCCAGAGGAGCAACATGGCAATTTTTCATTCACAAATTTTTTGCCATTTTCAATTCGAGTTATCAAAAGATACTCGTGATCTGCCTCTTTTGAAGTTTCAATGTGATATCCATTTTTTCGAATATCATTGAAGCTCAGTAAATTTCTTCGAGCTTTGCGTGAGAACAAGGCATTTTCAATTGCCATTTTTGTCCCTTCAGGGAGAAATATAACAGCTCTACCGGAGCCTTCAATGCATTTTGCATTACCGCTTATAGTTTTCACTGCGGTCTTTTCCAATTTTAAATTGGAGAAATAGCTTTTGCTTTTCAAAATGCTATGCGTTGTTGCACTGTCAATGAGGCAGATATCATCTCCGACTTTTGAATTTCCAGCATCCATTTCTTTACAAGAATATAAGAATGTTATTAAACATCAGCAATATAAATATTATTAATACAAAAGCATATTTATATTATACATGGATAATAAAAGGGAAGTACAAGATATCATTATTTATATTAAACAGGAATTATAAAAGATAAGTATAAAATATATATATATCTATATAATATATTATTTAGTAACAGTATCTGGCTCAACAAAATCATCAGCTTCCAGGTGCGTGATATTATCATTTAATATATCATCATAAGTATCATCGTGGGCATTATGGTGTGCTTCAACACCTGATCTTTCTTTTCGTTTCGAGGCCTGATACAGTTCAGCTAAGTGTTTAGCTGTGTGGCATGTTTGAGCCACATGGCCTTTAATTCCACAACGATCACAAATTTCATCATTTTGTTTATGCTTTCTTGCATAATTTCTTTGTTGTGGTTTGTAAGGCCTTCTGGTATCATATCTGCGATTTTGCTCAAATCGAGCCTTATTTCGATAATTATTTTGACGAGATGATTCACCCCTGCCTCGATTGTGATACCGATTTTGGCTACGATCATCATTTTGATTTTTAAAGTGCCCACGATCACGCACATATTTCGATGATTGAGCCGCGTTCACCTCAGGGAACGGTTTTGCACCTGCGGGCCTAGATTCATGATTTCTCAACAACAATAGGCTGTTTTGTTCAGCCAATAATAAGCAGGTGATAAGATCAGAATATCTCTGAAAACCTTTTTGACGGTATGTCTCACTCAATACTGAGTTTTTAGCATGAAACGTAGAATACGTTTTTTCAAGCATTTCTGCTTCAGATATCTTTTGCCCACATAATTGCAATTGGGCCGTAATTTTGAAAACAGCGGAATTATATTCCCGGACTGTGTTTGAAGTCCTGAAGTCTCAGGTTTGTCCAATCATCAAGGGCTTTTGGAAGCACCGTCTTTTTAAGATTATCATATCTTTCTTTCAGCTTTTCCCACAATGCCAGTGGGGATTCCACAGTCACGTACTCCATTTTAAGTGCCTCTTCGATATGATGGCACAAGAAAAATCATGGCTTTTGCCTGATTTTGATGGCTGGGATTTTTGCCTTCAGCAATAGTATCTTCCAGACCCATTGAAGTAAGATGCATTTTTACATCTCGGGCCCAGGACATATAATTGCTTCCTTCAACGGTTAAGGGAGCAAATTCCTGCTTTGCAAGGTTAGCCATAATCTTATTGAAAGTTTAGAAATAAGAGATTATACCTCAAATGATAATTTCGACAGAGTCTCCTCGTGCTGATAACGTGTTATAGAAATAACTATTTTTATTTATGTATGTGTACAATAAAATGGAATATGGCTTATTAGCTTGTGTTTATAGTGGAAGTATTGTAATGGAAATTGGGATTAAATGGTGAAAGAAATGAAGTTTAAAGGTGGGATAATAAAATGGATAAAGTGTAATAATTATGGCTATGAAATGAAACAAATATTAAGCTTGCATAAAATTTTTCTAACTTAACTTCTCAATACATTACATAGGCTATTTATAAACTTTTTTATCCTCTCACTATTTACTAACCTCATAATCAAGGCATATACATTTCAAGACTTTCACATGTCTAACCTTATGATCAAGGCATGAACATGGATGTTGAACACTAGACATTCACATGTTTTGTTTACATGCATAATAGTTACCATATTTTTAGGCAGAGGAGAAATTATGTATACAATTATTGCACGTTGGACTTAATTATTGTATTCAGATAGAAAATGGATGCCCACAAAGGCACAAACACAACGCCACGAATTAATTATGATTACCATCACAATCATTAATTGATTTATCACTATCACAATTTCTCTTTGGATTTTAATACGGTTAAAAAAATAAAATAAAGGACACTACTACTACTAGTAACGATTTATGGATATAATGGAAAGAATATTCCCACATTCCTCAGGACATATAAAACACAATTACACAATCTCATATATTTTCATAAAAAAATTACTTTCGTACGATTTTTTTTTCCCTTTAATTCATGGTATAAATGAAAATTCAATAAGTAAAAAAATTGGTAAAAATACCCATAGTCCTTAAATTCAAACCAATTTATTGCGAACACGGAAATATTTCCCCCTTTCCACAATTATTTATGACATGAATTTATGGCAACCCTTGAAATTATTTTCAGTAAACACACACAAATTGTAAATACGAGTATATGTATAAATAAAGACCACATATGCCAACACTGGGACAGAACCTGGTTTCTTCCTTCCTACACAGGCATTGTCTTTACCTTACCGGACAAGCACTTCAGAATTTTATATATATAACCTCCTCATCGCATTTCTGTTGGCTTGATTTCTCTCTTTGAATATAGACTGTATGTTGAGGATGAAGGCCAACGGTGGTGGCGGCGGCAGCTCGCCGCCTGTCTCCGGCCGCCCGGAGACGACCGTCCGATCTTGTGAGGTCCGGCCGGGAGGAATGCTGGTCCAGAAGAGAAATTCGGATTCGAATTTGAATTTGAATCCGGTGCCGAATATACGAGTGAAAGTGAAATATGGATCATCTTATCATGAAGTGACCATAAGTTCTCAAGCCAGTTTTGGTAAATCCTCATATCTCGCTTCTTCTCGATCGCCCCTTTGTTGAAAATCCAGTAACCGATATATATATTAAAGGTTTTGAGCATAGACGTGGCGGCGTCAGTCCGTCAGATTATTTATTGTTACTAATTTTTTTTAGGGGAATTGAAGAAACTTGTCGCGGGGCAGACAGGGGTGAACACGCAAGATCAAAAAATGATGTACAGGGAAAAGGAGAGGCGATCGAAGGATTTTCTCGACGCCTGTGGGGTGAAGGACGGGTCGAAGATCGTGATGGTTGAGGATGAACTGAGCAAGGAGAGACGACGTATCGAATCGCGAAGGAATGCCAGCAGGATGGAGAAGGCATTAGACGACATTGCAGGCATCAGAAGTGAAGTGGACAATCTTGCAAAAAAGGCAACGATCATCGTTCCATTACAAAATTCTTAATCATCAACTGTTTTGAGGTTGTCCTGTTTCTAACCAAAAAAAATTGGTGTTCGTGTCTTGGTTTGGGCACAGGTGGCATCTGCAGAGGGCGAAATCAACAAGGGGAAGAAAATGGCGGAGGGAGACCTGTCGAATTTGATCGAGCAGTTGATGACGGAACTGTTGAAGCTGGATGGAATTGATGCTGAGGGAGATGTCAAATTGCAGAGGAGAATGCAGGTTGGTTTGATAAGTTATTACAGCATCAAAACTAGCCAGTCATTGCTTTTGTCTGAATTCGATGTACTTACTGTGGATTGAATTGTGAGGAAAGGTGAAGAGGGTGCAGAAGCTCATAGAGACACTGGATGTGCTGAAGATGAGGAATTCGGGACTGGGAAAAGTATCGCTTCAGCATATGTATTTTGGGGGGAGGGCGACCCCAGACCGGAGTAATAAACAGGAGAATTTTAATGTGGTGGTGACGACAAAATGGGAGACATTTTGAAGAATGTGGTGAGTTTTCATCTAGCCTACGGAAAATATTGTACCAAGAAAAAACTATATGGAATGTATTTGGATGCCAAATCAAGAAATGTAGCCAAACAAGGCCTAAAGTGGAAGGGGGTGTTTCTGCAATGGAAATTATATAGTGTTCATGATGGAATGGTATATACTTTTAGAAGAATTGTAGGTGGGTATAATGTTTACGTGTTGTTTTTGTTGGAAATATATGGTTTTGGATTAAATTTGAGGTGTGTAATGTGTTTGCCTATCTTTTTCTTCTTTTTTTATTATTTTTTTATTATTTTTTTTTCTTTCTTTCTTTTTTTGTTGTTTTAAAAAACAACTAATTTTTCTTGATTTTAAAACATCATTGTTATTACCCGTTATATAAAAGCGGAAGATTCTCTAGATTTTTCTGTTGGTGCATCTCTTTATGGTAATACTAAAAGTAATTACACCAAAATATGACAATCATAATAATAAAATAATGAAAAAAATAACGACTTTTAAGCACACAAGTCATTTTCACATTGTTTCGCTTTAATTATAGTTTTAGGTGGCCACTTGCTTGCCCATTTATTCTCGTGATACCAGTTTAGGGCATGTTTGTTTTGACTTATAAAAAAAGGAGAAGTCAGTAGAAGAAGGAGAAGGAGGGAAAATGAGAATTCAAAAGCAAAAAGCAGATCATATAATTGTTTGGATGGATATTATTAAAGTTGCTTTTCAACGGAAACATGTTTGGATGAATTGTACGTAGAAGGACTTTTAATATATTGAAATTACTAAAATGGACATAATTAAATATTATAAGGATATTTATAATTAATTTTATTTCCTTTTTAAATATGGTTATTTTTGTATTTTTATTACTAAATGACTTATCCTTTTAAAAAAAGTAACCCTCTACCTACTTTGAAAAAAAATAGAATTTTAACTTTTACTTTTTCTTTTATTTTAAAAAAAGTCAAAACAAACAGCTAAAAAAATTCAAAAGGACTTTTGGATGAAGCAAAAATCAAAAGGAGAAAAATTAAGGCAAAATAAACAGGCTCTTAATTTCAATCATTTTGATAAATATTTTAAAAGCGAGTGTAGCTAAGCTAGTAATACTAGAAATGACATTTTACAAGTTATACATAATGTAGTAGATATGGTACCTCAAGCTGCCTTCATTGTCATGTACTATATGCCATTTATATATTTTGGTGTATTCTGGACTAATAATTACCCGTGATGATTTACAGGCAATCAGTTCCATCCCCTAATTTCAGGCTAATTCATATATGTAGTGTACGAGTCAATTCAAGACAAATATAATTGATGTGTTTCGTCACCTGATCACCCAAACCCAATCACCACATTTTTTCTCTACTCACGGGATTACCCGCGATTTCGACATCGTGTGAAATTATTTAAATATTTAGAAGTAACAATGCGGATTATTTTTATGAACAATTTTCAATTATTACAATGTAAGTGTGCACAAGTTGCCACCTCTAATTCGCAGATTGGTGATATGTCTGATCTTATGAACATTTTTTTGTCTCCAATGACCAGAGTTTCGACTTTTGACCTGAATATACAGTTTACTTGGTAATTACTAGTTGGATGCATGCCATGTGTTGTTTTCAAACACGTTTCTTATGTTTCTTGAGCTATCTATCAACTACAGTATATTGTTGGAATACTTTTACTCCAAGACTCTTTTGTACTGTGGGAATCTTTCAAACTTCTATGTCTATGCAAAGAGTATAATACACCAACATTGAAATTAATTACTATGTTGTTCGGAACAATTTTTTCCTGTTTTTTTTTTTTTTTTTTTTTTTTTTAATTTTTTTTTTTTTTTTTAATCTGGCTCTCATTAGCTCAGGCTCAGGGATAAGTTTTGACATCAAAATGTATTGCACCCCTGGAGACTTTATAATATAGCATTATAGTTTATTATATATAGTAGTACTTAAAGTTTCATCCTAAAAAGTATGGTCTTATATTTATTTAAAGCACAAACATAAAAATAAAAATAAAAAAGTATGGCAAACACTAATCAAATATATATATTTTTTTAAATAATTAAAATTCAAAAGAAAAAGATAATGTAATTAAATTTACAAACTAGACACTGTGAATGCAATTACCATATTTAAGAGCTATAGAAAAAAATTACCATATTTAAGAGCTATACAGAAAAAATTACCATATTTAAGAAAGAAACGGCGTACTCTGGAGCTGTACCGCCCAGCCCAATCGACCACCCAGGTATATCCTGCGCCTGATTAGCTTAAATTACCATATATATAAAAATTACCATATTTATAAAAAAATGCCTGATTGGTTAGTCCCACCCAGGTATCCTGCGCCTCTAGGCACCTAATAATCCCCCCCCTCAAATCGAAAACCCCAAATCTGCTGTCTTCAATTTTTAACTCTACTTCGGAACAGAGCCTGTTCCAATTCCGCCGTCGGCTCTGCTTCTGTTCTCCCCATCTGAATCCTCGTCCCAGCGTTTCGAACTTATACTGAATCCGATCAATCGTGTTTACTCTCTGGGAGGTTCAAAATTGTGTTGATTTTTGGTGTCCGAGGAAGAGAAGAATGGCGTCGGGTGCTGCCGGTGGCGAAGCTGCGACTTGGAATCATCAGGAGGAGGGTCTGCGGGAGATATGCGGGCTTCTCGAGCAGCAGATTGCTCCAACCTCCGATGATAAGTCGATGATTTTACAGAGGCTTCAGCACTTCTCACAGTTCCCTGATTTCAACAATTACCTTGCTTTTATATTTGCGCGGGCAGAGGTTTCTTTTGTTTTCTGATCCCTGCCGTTTGCTTGTTCTCTAAGTTTGTGGGTATTATTGTTTCAATTCTTATTATTTTTTTCAATTGAATTTTTTGGCGTATGCAAATTTTTTTTTTAAAATTTTAAATCCAATTGGTGGTGGTCGGTAGAGATGATGTTAATGCGTGCATTTTACCTTTTGGAAGTCCATTTGTTTTAGAGTTTAAGAGGGTGGTTTGAACTTCTTTAGGGATTCTCCTATACAGAAAAGTAGTATATTAATTGCATGAAAGCGGATTCTGTATGATGATGAACTTACTGTTGCTTTATATTTGTCTCCCTTTTGTGCTGATATGTATAGGACTACGCAGGAGATCACTGACAAAAGGGATAATGCAAAGTATTAAAAGAATCTGAACTTTTCTTTGATTTGCAATAAGTTAAACTTAAACAGTAGGAGTTGGCTATTGAGCTCATATTTATGTTTCAAACTGGTTATTGAACTTTTCCTTGCCCATATTGGATATTGAGTTGGCTATTGAACTTTTCCTTGCCCATATTGGATAGCATATGAGTATGGTTCAAACTGGTTGTTGGTCTACATTTATTTAGAAGAACATGATTTTGTAACATCTTTATTGATGTGCATTGACAGAATCTTTTCATGCACGTATCAAAATTTATGTTGCTGATGATAGAAACCTTTGTTTAGAATGTTTTAAATATAGGAAATGACATGTGTACTGAAATTACAGGGGAAATCAGTAGAGGTCAGACAAGCAGCAGGTTTACTTTTGAAAAATAACCTTAGAAGTGCATTTCAATCCATGCCATCAGCAAACCAGCGATATATTAAGTCCGAGTTGTTACCTTGCATGGGAGCGCCAGATAGGCAAATTAGATCCACAACTGGGACCATTATTAGTACTTTTGTTCAAATTGGGGGTGTTGCAGGATGGCCTGAATTGCTACATGCTCTGGTGAAATGCTTAGATAGTGGTGATACCAATCATGTGGAAGGTGCAATGGATGCATTGTCTAAGGTATACATTTGCCTCCTTTGTTGTTGGATACTTGGGTTACATGTGACTGTGAGGAGCTATATGCAAGCACCTATTTTCATTTATTCCTTAGTCATTTAGTTCAGGAATGATATAAGGTGTTTATAGTGATCTATTATGGATTATTTGAGAAGGCTTGATGTTACTATTGATTACTTGTATGCCCAGTCATGCTAAATGCAATGCAATTAGTGTGAGAACTCATAGATGCAATTCAATTTCATTATTATGATGAGGAAATAGTCCCAAAAGCTTAAATCTGGAAGTTTGGTTTGGCTTTTTCCATTTTGAAGTTTTTTCCTTTGTTCATACAGATTATTATAGCTAATTTGAGAATTTGTAAATTGTAAACATTTAATAACTAATCTTGTCTTTGAATGTAGATCTGTGAAGATGCGCCGCAATTTCTTGATTCTGATATTTCTGGATTATCAGAACGACCTATTAATGTTTTTATTCCAAGATTTCTCCAGGTTCCTATGATTTATTTTTTTTTCTATATGCTACTTCCTGAAATTCCTTGACCTCCTAAGAAATTGGAGAAAATGTTTTAAGCTCTGCCTTTCTGATTTTTCTTTTATATTTTTCTCCATGAAAACAGCTTTTCCATTCGCCGCATGCCACACTAAGAAAGCTGTCCTTGGGTGCAGTGAATCAGTTCATTATGTTAATGCCTTCAGTAAGCTAGAATTATCTTCAAACAATTATTTTCCTGAATCCCTTTTGAGTTAGTTTAAATGGCATAGAAATTTATTTGGTTTAATTGACAAAATTCCAGGTTCTGCATTTATCCATGGATAAATATTTGCAAGGTTTGTTTGCACTTTCCAACGACTCTGCTCCAGAGGTTCGGAAGTTGGTAAGGAATTCTTTTAGATTGTCTCTTTGTAAATCTGCAACTGTGTTAGACACAAATGCAGACAGAGACTGATAATATTATTGAGTTTCTTCTCGTGTGTTCTTCTTTTATTTGTTTATTTTATTTATTTATTTTAAATAATTTATTTATTTATTTTTATATTGTTGTGTATTAGCCTCATGCTAGGTTCTCCTTTTTCCTTGTCTTACCTGGTTAGTTCATGTTACTTCTAGGCATATTTTGTTCGCAACATTTTGAAGCATACAAACTTGATGTCTTTTGGGCTGTCCACTTTACTCGTGTTTTGTGAGCTGCATCTTGTTTTTGGACGTTTTAGCATCTGCTATATGTTTCCTATGTTGTCTGGTGCTCCTATTAAAAAATTGGTTGTGTGCTACTCTTTGGAAGACACATTGGCTACATTTGGCAAATTGTAATTTCCACATTTTTCTTGCTTATCTTTGTTTGGTTTGTTTTTGTGAAATTTAATCTTGTATAAGTGCATTTCATTTCAATTTAACTATTCTTGAATTGTAATTGGGAGATAATGCAAACCGTATTTCTCATTAGTGGTAAAATTTTAATTTTTATTCTATAATTTATAGTCATGTCTTCCTTTACCCTAGATGCTTTTCCATCTTGGATCATGTGTTGTATGATTTGCATTTTGAATGACAAGTTTTTAAGGCCTTCATATATACTCCAAGTTAACATTCATTGTTTTTACGCAATCCAATTCACATTTTTAAAGAGTTATATCTCAAATTTTATAATGTTTTTTTTTAAAAAAATTATTTATTATATATAAAACTTTAATATTATAAAACTATGTGATTAGACGAATATAACATCTCACTTGATTATGTTTTATCTTATGTAACTGTGTTAAACAGTGTTAAACAGTCGAATCAAACTTACTCAGTGAATAGTATCTACTATGCTAATGTTAGATTCTTTCGATGACGGAGGGAGTATATATATATATATATATATATATATATATATATATATAGATTTACATCAAGGGTGATTAATTTGGTTCTTCTCCTTTATTATGCTGATTGAACAGGTGTGTGCTGCATTTGTTCAGCTTATTGATGTCCGATCTGCTGTCTTGGAGGTGAGTAGTTTCTGTCCATTAATAGATATTAGTCTACCATTACTGCCCATATTTAATGTTTAATTAATTTTTGGTTGCTGTTCCTTATTGTTTTGATGCGGTACTGCAGCCGCATTTAAGGAATGTAATTGAATATATGCTGCTAGTCAACAAGGACCCAGATGAAGAAGTGGCTCTAGAAGCCTGTGAATTTTGGTAAACTCTTTGTTCCATATATTTTATATGTGTATAACTTGGTTTGGAATTTTGTCTTGAATTATGGCAATTATGGATGATATTCATTTATTCTTGTGGCTGAAGTCATATGAGTAGCATTTAATGGAATCATGTGTTTTCTCATTTAGTGTGAAAAGCAATCTCTTGTACATTAGCCCTTTATATCTGTCCCATCAAATTTTTTGTTGGGCTTTGGTAATAGCTAAGGACTGTATTATCTTGTGTGGGCTTATATATCTATTCTTTATTCATGAAATTTTGGGGACACATCTTCTAGTTTGGCTTATATATTCCTTTTCTAGCTTGAAATTATTCGGACATTTCTTTCTGGTGTGGGTTATGTATTTACTTCTCAATCTTGAAGTTATAGGACAGTTCTCAAAGTCCTCAGGTTGTGACACCATTTATGTATATATTCAAACTTCCAGTAATTCCAAAAGTATCTTGATGGAGAAGTTCTCTAGATTATGATGTGCATTTGCCAACAAGTTGTTTAGATGTTCATTAATCATGAAATTTACATCCTTCCTAGGAGATAAGCTAGCCATATGAAAGTGTGCTGAAACTGTTTTAACTTAACTAATTCATTCGGTAATTGAGTTATGATGCCACTGTATGAAAAACTTGTTACTTTGTGATAAATATGATAAATCTTTTGTGGTCCATTCAATAAATACCTTCATTTTAAATGCTAGTAGTTTTAGTATTTTGCTTTGCAACAGTAGCATATTTATAGTAAGCCAGCCATGTATAAGTTACTTCTGGGAGGCGCCGGTATTTAGTTTTCCCAGTCAAGTTTAATGCTTCTCTAAGCTATACCTAAGTGGCTAACATTCCTTTGACAGGTCTGTTTATTGTGAAGCTGAACTACCACCTGAAAATTTGAGAGAATTTTTACCACGACTTATACCGGTACACTTTAGTGGTTCATTTATACTACCATTCTTGCTCATCGTCGTCATATCTTTTATGCAATTAGCTTGTGTTGTGAACTGTCCACAGATTTTACTGTCAAACATGGCATATGCAGATGATGATGAATCTGTTCAAGAAGCTGAGGTTTTCTTTCTTATTTTGTCAAGTTATGAATTGTAACTTTTAATCAAAATTGTTATTTTTTGTTTCTTATGTACTATGTTGTTGCAGGAGGATGGGTCACTTCCAGATCGAGATCAGGTTTTGCTAGGATTTTCTGTACCTTTATTTCTGGATATGCTTATTGATTCTGCATTCCTCATTCCAAGTTTATCATGCAGGATCTAAAGCCTCGTTTTCATGCATCCCGCTTTCATGGATCGGAAGATGAAGAAGATGAGGTATATATGCTCATTCCACAGTTTTGAGTTGAGATGGAAAGAATGAGGCTTTTACATGACTAAATCATACAAGTATATCCACTGAATGTGTGTTTTGTTGAAGGTTTGAGTGAATTTGTGCATTGAAACTTGCAAAAATTAAGATAATTTACAATTTTGGGTGTGTGAGGGTGTTCTTCGTGACACGATTTTACAACTTTTGGTATTAGTACTTTTTGGAGTTGTTTTTGAAACATACTTCCAAACAAGCAACTATTATTTGTCTAAGCCTCTCCCTTTGGTTATGTTTATTCTTTTCAAGCATTCACTGGTTCTTGATGTAGCAGCTTGCATTTTGCAATTTCAGGATGATGACATCGTAAATGTCTGGAATTTGCGTAAGTGTAGTGCTGCAGCTCTGGATGTTCTTTCAAATGTATTTGGAGATGAGATTTTACCCACTTTGATGCCCGTTGTGCAGGTACCTAAGTTGAATTTGAAGTATATCTTCTGCATTTCCTTTTATATTTAGTTTTGAATACATCTGAATTCTGAATATCTGATAAATGTTGAAATGACATATGTCTAGGTGTGGAATTTGTTGATTGGATCTTGTATGGGGTAATCCTGTTCTTTTGTTTTTTGACATTGTAGTGTCTCAAAACTGATGATGGTATTGTCTAAAACAATATTTTGTTGGAAAGCATATTACACTGCCCAGACTTTAAATGCACTGGTGACCGAGCTGTGACAAATCTAGGCATTCACCGAAGTAATGAATTGGAACTGAATACACGTAATCTCAATATTGTTTGAGTTTTAACAAGATTGTCAGTCTTTTAAATACAATCGTACTGTAGTACAAATGTTTGATATATCCCCCCTCATTACAATATTCAAATGTCAATCATTGTCTATATTTAATTAAAATTCAAAATCAATCCAATTAAAATTCAAAATCAATATCCACAGCTACTCAAATTCACATATACTCACAACTTCAAAATAGTCATGTATTCAATTATTTTATCATATGGTATTTTGTACTCCTCCCGTAATCAAAAGCAGTTAACATTCATTGTTTTCACGCAATCCAATATACATTTTTAAAGAGTTCTATCTCAAATTTTATAAAATAAAAAATTATAAAAATATGTGATTAGACAAATCTAAGAACATCTGACTTGACTATGTTATCTTATGTAACTGTGTTAAAAAATCGAATCAAACTTACTCAGTGAATAGTGTTTACTATGCAAATGTTAGATTTTTTAAAATTACGGAGGGAGTATAAAAAGTACCATGTATATCAAATAAAAAAATATAAAATCGGTCTATTTTCGGCATCATATCCATAGTTAACGCATTCCTCATAGTTAGCAGTTCCAAATACACACATAAAGGCTAAAAGTTCAATACTGTCATACTTTTTAATTATATTTATTCCTAAAAACATTAATTTAGGCACTAAAGAATACAAAAACAAAGCCTTTTTATGATCTAATGAGTATGTTAAATTATAGTATGATAGTAATCCATCATGAAACATTTGTTGCTGATAGCCTGATACATTCTTTTTTGGTTTGATTTTAGTTGCATCTCTTTTGTGCAAAGAATTTAACTTTTATGTTTAGAAAGAGGGAGAAGATCTTTACTTCCAACAATGGTTGGTAGAAACTGGTGGCAATATTGATGTTGCATTGATCCTGGACTGTCGATCCAGTACATAACCCTTTTTGGTAGGTGTATCGGGTTTAGGAAAATGATATATTAAAATCCTTTTGCAGGCAAAGTTGTCAACACCAGGTGATGATGCTTGGAAAGATAGGGAAGCTGCAGTTTTAGCCCTAGGTGCTATAGGGGAGGGCTGTATCAACGGCCTCTACCCTCATTTATCTGAGGTAATATACGAGTGGTTGGGTGGAAGTTAAACACCCTACACCTTTATGGACATGAATATTGTTCATGTTCATGGGCAATATTACCCAACTGTTTTTAATTCAGAATCGAACTTACCTAGGAAGAAGTTTATTTTAAACCTTTGTTCTCTTCAATTCATGAAGATCAAGTATAAGGCCTTCTTGTTTCCCATTGCATCCTTGATGGATAAATCTTAACCGATTAATGTTTTGGCAGATTATTTCGTTTCTTATTCCGCTCCTAGATGATAAGTTTCCATTAATAAGGAGTATCTCTTGCTGGACACTTTCACGATTCAGCAGATATATTGTTCAGGTAATACATTGGAAAAGTTTTCGTATAACGTTTTAATTGGTGCTTGCTCTGCCTGTTTTGTAGCGCTCGTGACATAATCCTTGATTTGGTATGGTGGTAATTTGTGTGACATTTTATATTATTATTATTATTATTATTATTATTATTGTTATTTTGTCCAGATTGCCTTTGGGGTATAGTGGGACTTGTAATTTTCCCCAAAGCATTGATGGCTGAATGTAGGACAACTTTGAGTCCCTATCTTTTTTCTTTTGAAAAATCTTTCCATTTCCAAGCAACTACTTTAGGCTAGCCACCAGAATTGTATAAAAAAGAACTTGCTATAATACAAAACTCTTAATTAAGAATAATATGTACAGTTTAATTTAATACAGCTATAAGAATTGTATTAAAAAAAAAAATCGAAACTAGGACTTTCAGATGAGTTCCGTTTTGCATTCTTTTTTTAAAACCTGTTTTTGCGTAATTATTTGTCCACTTCTGTTTCAGGTATCTGAGGGGAGCACTTAATATAATTTCACTTGAACTGACATGTTGAAGCTGTTTATTTCTTAACTATTTATACGCTGAAATGCCACTATTTTTAAGATTTCTGTTTATTCACCAGTGTACTGATGTTGTGAGGTTATTGAATCTGTTATAATACTTTATGTGCATGACACAGGGTACTGCTCATCCCGAAGGTCATAACCTATTTGATAAAGTTCTTGAGGGGCTGCTACGAAGAATATTGGATGACAATAAGCGAGTGCAGGAAGCTGCTTGTTCAGCTTTTGCTACACTGGCAGAGGTCTTTCCGGTACTCCCCCCTCCCTCCCTCCCTCCCTCTTCTCTCTCTCTCTCTCTCTCTCTCTCAGTGTAATTGGGTTCTTAAGATTATTCCAAACCTTCTGCATCTGCAGGAGGCAGCGGATGAGTTGGGTCCACGTCTGGAAGTTATTTTGAGGCAATTGACGTTTGCCTTTGGGAAATATCAGGTTATTGTGTTTTTTTATTTATTTATTTATTTTTTATTTTTATTGCTGTTCAGCTTGCTTTGCTTGCCAAAATACACTTGTGTTTCTAATTCTTATTCTGTTTCTTCATATGATATTGCAGAGACGCAACCTTAGAATTTTATATGATGCCATTGGAACATTAGCAGATGCTGTTAGAGGGGAGCTAAACCAGGTAAAGATAAAATACTTGATTTTGCTTGCTCAGCCTTTCGTTTGTATGCACCCTCATCATATTTTTTTTGATGGCTATTGGAGGAAAAAGGTTTTGTTTGCTCTATCATCATATTGACAAATATATTACTGTTTGTGGTGGATTTTGCAGCCTGAATATCTTGGCATCTTGATGACCCCATTAATTGCAAAGTGGCAGCAACTTTCCGACTCTGATAAAGATCTTTTCCCACTTTTAGAATGTTTTACATCTGTTGCACAGGTATTTCCATCTGGTATTGTCAATGTTTTAATTTTGAGTATGGTCTAATACTTTATTTCATTTTGTGTCATTATCTTAGCAATGTTTGAATGTTCTTCTAGAAATTGTTGTTACCTTCGATTTGCTGCCTGTGATCAGTAGAATACTTAATGAGGAGAGCTTGCGAGAGCACAATTCATGCTTTATGCTGATGGATCAAGTATTCTAAACAAGCCTATCAAGTTATATGTTCATGCCTGTGACTCGTGCTTTACCCCCATTTTTATTTTATTTAATTTATTTATTTTTTTAAGCATGTAGACAGTACTGTGCATGTATGAAAGTGTTTTTCACAATGGCCATTAAATGCTCATCTTCGCATCTTGTGTATTATGTTGATCAGCAGCTTATATCCAGTACATTTATATGTATGTATGTATGTATGCATGCATGCATGCATGCATGCATGTATGGCGTGATGGTGTATCTCAGAAAGCAAGTAATGTGGTCTTTTGCAGGCTTTTGGTACTGGGTTTTCACAATATGCTCAGCCAGTGTTTCAGAGGTGCATAATCATCATCCAGACTCAGCAATTGGCTAAGGTTTTAATTGCACAATGTTTGCTCACTAAATAATTACCTGCTTTTTTTTTGCTCCTTGATTTTAAATTCATTCGATCTTCTAGTACTCCCTCCATCCCGCGAAAGTTGACACGTTTCTTTTGGGCACGGTAATTTATGTAGTGGGTTTTAATTGTTAAAGTGTTGTGGGTATTTGTGTTTAAAATTTTAATGAAATTTCACTTTGCTTATTGTTTAACTTTTACTTAATATTATGGTAATGATTTAATAAGAAAAAATTATTCAAGTGCGGTCTCGTTAGAATCGTCTATGTGTCTAGTTTTAGAATGTATATTTTATATAATTTTTATTTGTACCCATTTTGAGATATGAAGAATTAAAGAAATATAAGGAATTTGTATAGAAAAATAAAAGTGTATTGGGAGTTGTGCAGAATAGTTAAACTAATTACTTTTAATGGGATTTTGGAAACCATTAAGATTGTAATCATATTTATATTAATTTAATTTATCTAAAAGGGAAAGATGTCAAATTTCGTGGGACAGCTCAAAAAGGAATACGTGTCAATTTTCGCGGGACAGAGGGAGTAATACATTCAAGTTTCAACTAGCATGATTCTTTTTCTTGCTATATCTGCTGTTACATCAAGTGTTTGCTGGTGGAAACTCATATATACTCTAACAGTTGCATATTTGCCATCAAATTAACCTACAAACAACGTTCATCTTTATAATTTCTCGATCTCAATATTTCATTTTTTTTCTCCTCTTATTTTTAAAATGTTACCGACATTTGTATGGTGAATACAGAACTGCTTTACTCTCTTTTTATGCAATGGGTGTTTAGTTTCATGCATTTATCTATGTTTAAATCTTGTCTAAATGCCAAATGATTTGCTTGTTAGGTTGATCCTGCTTCAGCTGGGGTACAGTATGATAAAGAGTTCATTGTTTGCTCCTTGGACCTTCTCTCTGGACTTGCTGAGGGTCTTGGGCCTGGCATTGAGAGTTTGGTAAAAAAAAAAAATTACCTTAATTTCTTGCATTAAATGTAGTATGGATGATTTTAATTTTATAGACTGCAGTTGTTGCTAACTTTCTGTTACTGAAGACTGATCTCAATTACTCATTACCATTTTCCCTTTGAACTTTGAAATCCTATAATTTTGTCTTTTTCACTCAATCCATTTCAAAAATTAAACTGGCATCATCATATCTCTTAATTGAGATTCCCCTTTGCATGGTTTTCTGTTAAAGGTTTCACAAAGCAATTTAAGGGATTTGCTGCTACATTGTTGTATGGATGAAGCCTATGATGTTCGACAGAGTGCTTTTGCACTGCTTGGAGACCTTGCTAGAGTGAGTTGAAATTTTTTATTTGAGTACGATATCGACTCCAATTAATTTGGCTTAAATGTTGCTTGTTCAGAACTGGTACAATTGAGATCTCTTTCTACTATTTAATCAGGTAGCTTATGGAATATACTTTTGTTTGGTCAGATTTTGTACTTTTATGTTTTCATTTATTATTGAATAGGTTTGTCCAATCCATTTACATTCACGGTTAGCAGAATTTCTGGATATTGCTACCAAGCAATTGGTAAGTAAGCCATCAATTTCAGTAGCTGTAGTAACATGCATATAGTTTTGGGAAATTCTGTAACCGTCATTGCATATATTCAGAGCATGCCAAAACTGAAGGAGGCTGTGTCCGTGGCCAACAATGCTTGTTGGGCTATTGGTGAACTAGCAGTGAAGGTAATCTGTTTGGCATTGTAATTCACCTCAAAAGGAATTCTCGCCTGTTTGGATGATGATGATTATATTATCTTCAGTATATTTCATATTTTGTTTTTGTTTTGTTTAGCAGGGTTGATGTTATCTGGACATGCGTTTGTGCTATATCCTTATAGTAGTGCTGTAGAAAACTAGAATTTATATTCTGTTGAATAGATGAATGAAGTATTCTATCTATAGAGCCTGACTGCAATATAGATAAACTAGAAACAAAATCATATCTAGTCCAGAAAATAAGGAAACAAAACTAATCTGAAAACAAGTAAACCAATCATTAGTAATCATTTTATTGCTTCTATTTTTTGATACTCCCTCTCAAATAGAACCCAGAAGTTGTGTTGATAGATGGCCTCAAGACTTGCCACTGAACATCCTCTTTGTAGATGGACAAGGAACACCACCACCACCACCACTTGAAGACGAAATAACTAAAGATCACAAGACCAACTGGAATATATCCTCACATAATCCACCACTGTGGCACAATAACCACTTTGATATCTGCAAACCAATGAAGATGCACCCTCAGCTAGAAGAAACATCCTCAGACTACGAGAAACAACATCAAAACCCTTTGAAAACATGGGGGAAATCTCAAGGATAACCTAGGCTTTGATACCTCTAGAAAACTATAATTTTACCATTTATAGTGTTTATACAATAGAAACCAAATTAAATCTAATCTAGAAACAAGGTAACAAATCTAATCTAAAATCACGGGGTAACATACAACCATTTTAATTCACAAGTGACTTTATTTTATTTCAATTGCCATCTACCCTAAAACTGAAGCTTATGGGTACATACATTACTTCACAGTTATACATATAGGACCCAGTGAACACACATTGCTTCAATATTAAAGCTTAAATCATACTCCATCCCATTCTAGATACAGGTCCTTTTCAAGAAAACTATAAATTCATATATACAACCAATATATGTGGAATCTTCTACCATTCAAATAGCTAAATTTACAACTCAGAGTATTTAGGAATATTAATTCGAAATATTGTAAAAAAGACTAAAATCTAACTCCTAAGGGGATCTATGTCTAGACCAAGGAGGAGGTTATTTTAGGCCTGTTGAACTTAGCATAGTGAATGAAAAATGTAGTAATCAGCTAGAGGGTTGTGATTCTGTAGTTAATCGAAGAGATGGTAATTGCCTAAAGTGCAAACATCACGCCCGTTTTTGTGTTATCTATGCTTAAGAGAAATACATTTGTCTTACTGAAATGCAATTTCCATTTTCTCTTTTCATTTGCTGTTGCTCCTTTAGAATTTTTTTTAGGTTTTTGATCCTGTAAGGCATTTTTTCAGTTTGGCAGTACTTTTTGAGTGCCTTTTCACTGCCAAATGTGTGTGGGAGGAGGTTTCTATTCAATTATTTTGTGTTATGGGTGGGACTTGACATCTATGATTTGATATTTGAATTTCAGGTTCACAAGGAGATATCTCCTATAGTTTTGAATGTAGTTTCATGCTTGGTCACAATGCTTCAACATCCAGAGGTGATGATCCTTTCTTGGTGTTTGATTACTCAACCCCTTCTTAATTCCATCAAATCTCCACTATTACTATCTTTTTGTAGCTTGGAAATTGGAGTTGGATATTCTGTTGCTCATGTGCCTTGTTGCAATCCGTAGTGGGAGTGGGATATCATTTGTTATTTAGCTTAACAACTCTGTGTAAATGGGGGATCAGGAGTAACATCATGCTGTTTACATGCTATATGACTCTCTTCATAAATGCATTGAAAGAAAACAAGTATATTTGGACATTGTTTTATAGTGTTGGTTTTCTTTGTGAAGGAACTCAACAAATCTCTCGTAGAAAATAGTGCCATTACCCTGGGGAGACTTGCTTGGGTTTGTCCGGAGGTTGTCTCACCACACATGGAGCACTTTATGCAGCCTTGGTGTAGTGCTCTGTCCATGTAGGTTCTAAAATGCCTGATTTTTTCTCGGTGTACTAGAAGTGTATTAAAGTTGAACGTATTAGTTTTTGAGAAGGCAGTAATCCTAATTTTTTTTTCAAGCTGCTTGCCATTAATGCATTTCTATTATCATCTGGCTGTGAGAACTTTGGCATCCTTTTTAAACATCTGCAATAAATCAAGATAATGATCCCTACATCTAATTTTGTTTCAACTTGGGACAGGATACGTGATGATATTGAGAAAGAAGATGCTTTCAGAGGTTTATGTGCATTGGTAAACAAATTTTGCTCTTTTCATATTTCTAATCGATCTGCGAATACACCATACTCCATTTCAAGTTTCATTTACTGAATGCAGGTCAGAGCAAACCCTTCAGGAGGTTTGAAGTCGCTTGTGTTCTTGTGCCAGGCTATAGCAAGTTGGCATGTAAGTGATGCAAAATAATCTACAATTGTTAAGTAAACCTATTAAGTTAAAATTGATTCTCTTTTAATGTCATGTTCCACTAACAGGAAATAAGGAGCAAAGACCTACACAATGAGGTTTGCCAGGTGTTGCATGGCTATAAACAAGTAAGTAGTGCCTTGTGTATTATGGTAGGACTTGAAATTGTTTGAGCCTTATAAGCTCTGTAAATTTGTTCTGGTAAAATTTAATAAAGCATCTTGAAGTACAAAACTACGTATAATGCAGCCCAACTTATTTGAATGGCTTACAATCCTTGTGAAGTGTTTGACCAGCCTTATTAAGTGGGTGTTTGGATAAGCGATATGAAACTGATTATCTGATTATTGCATTTTCAAAACGTAAATAATCAGGTTTGCAGCACCATTTTTTAGCGGTTAAACTAATTATTTGCGATTTGAAAACACAATAATCAGATAATCCATTTTCTTACCGCTTATCCAAATATATAATCGCTCATCATACTTATTTTTGCATACCAATTCCTTTCATGGTAATTAAAGATGTGTAAGCATAGCAACCTACCATCTTATAAGGTTTAAAAACTTGTAAAGGGGATTCATCGAAGTTAGTAAGTAGAAATTGCTTCGCTGAAATTTTGTTGAACGAGATCCATCAAAAGATCGTTCTTGTCCTTGTCCTTGTCCTTGTCTGTGGTTTTGATAACGTGCTGACCACATCCTCAAGATGATAAAAACCTGCTTTTTATGTCTGAAATTATTGATTTATACTGAGCTTTTGAATCAATGCCATCGTCTCTAAATAACTTGAAATTTGTGCTAGATGCTCAACAATGGAGCATGGGAACAGTGCATGTCTGTGTTGGAGCCATCCGTGAAGGACAAGCTATCAAATTATCAAGTGCAGTAATCCTTCTGGGGCAGCAATTGATTCTTTTATTCCACAGATCTTCTATGTGTGGCCATTTCAGAGATGCTCATTCACTCTGCCCCTTGTCTCCATCTATCCCATTTTCCAGTAGGCTGCACGAGGGCTCGGATTTATTGCAATACAGGACTGTACTATTTGAACTGCTCTGTGCTCTTTCTCCGCTGCAGCACATAGAAGCAAAATCGAGTCAAAGATTGCATTCATATAAATATTTTTTGGCTTCATGGATGTCAACCAAATTCTTGGGAAGGTATAAACCATTTCTGAAAGTTTTGTTAGAATATCAGAGTACTTTCTTAGGGCCTAGGAAGATTGTACTTTTGTTTGATTGCGAGGGAGTGAATGTTGTTATTGCTCATTGTGTGTGTGTGTATGTTTTGGGGGCAGGGCGGTTTCCAATTTAACAGTGAAGAACAATAAATGTGCTATAAAAAAAAAAAAGCCCCGAGTGTGTTTTAGATTGGAAAGGGATTTATGTGTAATATAATATGATCCTACCAATTCATTTGAGCCCTGGTTTCTCCTTTCTTGTTTCAACAATTGTATTACACCGATTTTCTTTGGACATTTGAACTTTACTCCTCTCCCTCATTTCTTTAATTAACACTTCAGTTTTGTCTTCTCGATTTGTCATGATTTAGTATTTCCCATGGCACACAAATCAATATTATGCAATGAACTTGGTTTGCGATTGAAAAATATATGTATATTTCCATTCTCAGTTTTAATGTTGGTAAGGAATTCGTTTGCATGAATTGATTGTTGGATAAGATGTAGTTGCTGATATGTAATGTGTGTCGAAGTTTTTCGACTATGACGCTTTGTATCTTAGTAACTATGCAAATTTTACTTCAGTAAGTATTGATAAAATGTACTCCTATAGTCCTATTGGATAATTCCTAATACAAAAAATAAATAAATAACTACTGAATTCAAACATCAAACTGAGCGCGGGTACCAACCTGGCAGGATGTTTTTTTCCCACTTGGGTATAGTATGCCATAAGGAGGAACAGAATGGTGAAAACACATGAAATATAGAAGTCTATTCCAGGTAGAACATACTGCAAGCCGATGAGGTGCCCTGGAAAAGCCCATATTGTAAACATGTTAGGCAGCTGTTTATACCTATATCATCATCATCTGTAAATGTAACAACACACTGGATCATACCTATATAGTAGTCAGTATAACACTCTTCAACTTCATTGCCTTGTTTTAGTACATGAAGCTCTGTTGTCCAATCCATGGCCACTACATCTTGTACTATATTTTATGTTCATCTCAATGGTGGTACTGCATTAAATATACATGTACCATGTGTGGCTAATTACACCCATCGTCTGACTCCAACTTGTACTAACACTATATTTCTTTATTTGAAATTCCGAATGAACAGCACAAATTGGTACAATCACCAATTAGATCAACAGCCAGACACAACCACTTTGTTTGCATCCATGGTTCCTACATATGGTAAAGATTCTCTCATCCTTTTCAACTTGGCAAAACTGGAAATCCATAGCCATGTGCACAACACGCACACAACCCACTTGTTTTACAATATTTCGTCATTTTATTTTGTTAAATCTTAGGGAGCTAAACTCAGAAATCTGAATGATACCCCAATAGAGTTTCTTGTGACAGGCACACTTGCATTTATATATATGCAACTTCTTTTCCATCAAAGTGAAGTTTTTGTTTGATTAGGAATTCAACCCCAAAAACCTCATATAAACATTCCCTTTCAATTTCAAACAACCGTGGTAATGGCTTAAAAGTCTAGAAAAGAGGTCTTGTCTTTGAATTCCCTAATCTATATACAATTTATTGTTTTTTTTAAATATAATTTATTTTATATATTCATAAAGACTTGCCATTTAAAATTTAACCATCACTTTAGTATTCTATTATAATTCAATTATTAAATGTAACTAGTGAATAAAATACACTTTGAAGTGTGAGAAATACTAATAAATTATACACATGTAGTATATACTCTATTCGTTCTAATCAAAATATTGCATCACTTTGACTGAATACGGGAGCTAAGGTGGATGAGGATTAATTTTTAAATATGAGTATAAGAGAATGCAATTGGGCAAATTAATTTGAATTGGATTGAGGAGTAATCGTACTTGAGAGTTTTGCGAAGGAGCATACTTGGATTTATATATAGATACTTCCTCCGTTTTTTAAAGATAGCTACAGACCCACTCAGCACGCCGTCCAATGCACATTTTAAACCATTAATAATTCAAATTCGGTACATGTAAAAATTCTAAAAGTTCGATATTTAAAATCTACAAGACGAGACGAATCTAACAAGATCACACTTGGCTATATTTTAACTTGTATAATCATGAGAAAACTTTAAGTCAAAGTATATAAGTGAACAGTACTCATTAGTCAACAGTAGCTAACAAAAAAAAAACGGAGGGAGTATTTTTTAATATTAATTTAATACGTACAAAATGGCTGATGCGGCGGTTCTTCATTTGGGAGTGATACCAATATTTATCATTAAAAAAAAAAGCATAATGTAATTTATGGGCAAAACCATCCAATTGGAAACCAGCAAAGAAAGTTGGAATGACACCCAATAATTCATGGAATTCCAGCATTTTCTTGACAAGTATGAGGTCAGAGAAAAGTCCAAATTCAGGTACAGAATTGTTCAGATTCAATCAGGAATTGTTGCAGTTGCAGTGGCAGCCCATCCCACCATGCAAATTTCAAGCATACATTCTCTGTCCCTTTTTGTTCTTTTAACTGCTTTGTCACACACCAACAACATGTAATTAAAAAAAGACACAAACTTCATTTTTCTAAAGAGCAAAATTGAAATTGAATGGTCCACCAATCACTCCATTTGCCCATATTGGCTGGCCCCCATCTTTTGCCAAACATAGAAAATTAAAAGTCCAGTTGCCTATTGGAATCAAAATCATGTAGCGACACGATAACAATAGTACAGTTAAGGACAAATTCTCGAGTTAGGCATTATATATGGACATTCATCAAAAATCTGAACCACGCCAGTTCAAATACTTCTTTATTTATTCATTTACAAATATATCTCCCATTTAGAAACCAATTCACTACTATAAAAATGTAGTATTAGGGAACTTATTACTTGTATGGTTACCGTTTGCATACGTATAATGTCATAGTAGTATTATATTTGAAATTATAAAATAATTTTATTCATGGCATTAAAGTAGAAATGAAAGATTTCATTATGCTCCTAAAAATTGGGGTAACTAATGCCTAATAACTGCAAATGTAAAGAAAAACAATAAAACCATCAACTACTATAAATCAATATTAATTATTCCTTATATATTTCTACTCCTTTACACTAAAAAAAAGAATTGGAATCAATCAAGAACAAGAGTCATGATCAAAATCAAGCCAATGAGTCTTCCATCTTTGTATACTCAAATGAACCCAAAGAATCATTAATTTCACTACCCTCTTCAACAACACTACTAGCACAACCTTTTCCAGTCAACTCCTTGGCCCTCAATGCCTCAACATCCCAATCTGTCCTAACCAACACAAACAGCATTGCCACTGCACAACACCCCTCAGCAGCCAAAAGTCCCATCCACAGCCCCTTGAAATCATACCCCAAGTAGAAACTCAGCAACACTGCCACCGGCATCCCCACAAGATAAAAACACCCCAAGTTTATATTGGCCCCCATTCTGGGCCTCGCCGATCCCCTCAACACCCCACACCCCGTCGTCTGCGGGCAGTTCCCCAGCTCACACAGCCCTATCACAGGCAGAACAGACGATGTCAGCGTCGTGATCTCCACATCACCCGTGAACATACCCGCCCACACGTCTCTGACACTCAACGCGAAGAGAAGGGCCGAGAATCCCATCACAAAACTCGCGCAGAGTCCAACTATCGCGGTGGCCCTGGCACGGTGAGGCCTGTTGGCCCCCAACTCGTTGCCAACCCTAGTGGACACTCCAAAGCTCAGAGATGATGGGAAGATGTAGATCAATGAAGTGGTCTGGATCAAAATCCCCATGGATGCAATCGTCGCTCGCGGATTGATCAGCACGCCGCAGAGCAGGATCATGATCTCGTACCACCACCACTCGAGGCAGACGCTGATGCAGCTAGGGATTGCCAAGTTCATCAGCGTCTTCCATCCCCTGAAGCACTCAGAGGATATACCGCCCCATGTCTTCTTGTGTGCTCCTGAAAGTAAAATGTATGAAACCAACAGGACGACGAGGTTGGCATTAGTCCATACCCCCGCCAATGCTATGCCTCTCAAGCCAAGATTAAGGACCACGGCGAGGAAGTAGTTTATAGGGATGTGGAGGAGCAGGGCAATGCCTGCACAGTAGGTCAATGGCAGTGTGATGGATTGCGCCCTGAGGTATATCCTCAGAGGGTGGAGAAACGACTGCGTTATGAGATCGGGTAGAGAGAAAAGAATGTATGATTGGGCCTCCATTGCTATGTCGTGATCTTGGCCACAAAGGATCAAGATTCCCTTCATATTGATCCACAAGAAGGAGATAGGGATTGATGCGAAGAGGAGCAGAACAACGGCCCTTTGTAAAGTTAAGCCGAGGAGTTTGAACCTTTGGGCTCCAAAGGCTTGGCCACAGATGGGTTCCATTCCCATGGCGAGGCCGGAGAGGATGGAGTAGCCGGTGATATTGGCGAAGCCGAGGGCCAAGGCTCCCCCGGCGAGGTTGAGGTCGCCGAGGCGGCCTAGGAAGAGCATGGAGACCATGGAGCGGGAGTAGAGGAGGATGCCGGTGAGGATCATGGGTAGGGAAAGTTTGGATATGGATTTGAGCTCATTGAGGAGCAAGGAAATGGTGGATTTCTTGATGGTGTTGCGATGAGTTTCTTGGCATGTTTGAGGTAATTTGGAAACCAAAGGGATGAACATGGTTTGTTTGTTTGTTGCGGTTTTCGGAAATTGTAAGAAAATGGGTTGGGAATTGAAGGGAAGGGATGAGTTAGTGTTATATATATATATATATATGAGTGGAGTGAAAGGGAAGGGTTTATGGCTTATGGGGTTGGGACTTTGAGGATTATAAATGACATGTTCCCCCATTTTGTAAAATTCTTTTGGGGGGCCTACTTTATGTTAGATTGTTTAAGGTGTTTGTCTTGTTGCATTATTACTAGAAACATGGCATGTACTAATACTGCAGTTTGACCGGACAAAATTGGTGTGAATTTGGGAATTCTACAAGATAGTCAGTCATCTGGAAATTTTTTCAACTCTCTTTTAACTGAATGAAACTTCTTTGCAGAATTGTCCACTTCATTATTCACTGCTGCATTCGGCTGCTATATATTTTTCGTCTCATCTTGCTGAAATTGTTGATCGAGATGTGTGTGCATGTATTGTAAGTAATTACTATTCATGTCCGATACTCCGATAGTAGTAAGTACTAAGTAGTAATAACCCTTATTTGAATTTAATATGCATGGTCAAACAACTTAATTGGTTAGTTTGATAGATATGTGTACTCTTTCGATTGACTAAATTAATCTCAGAGCTGAGCTGCTAATCCCTTTAAAATATATATTCATACACAACACACCTATGTACATATATTTATAATAATAAAAAAATACTTAAATTTAGTAAATTGTCATCCCTACACTTAGTAAACCCTAAAACAACGTGTCTACGGAATGACAATCCAAAAGCATTTTCTGATAGATATTAGTATAACATAGTTGGGGGAGAAGGCCAATTAATTCAGGCTGCAGTCTGGGTTAGAGTGACTTGTGGAAATTTAAAATATAGTAGTAGTAGTAGTAAAAATTCTAAAATGAAGACCCAGATAGACCCTATATATCTGGATATACAAAGTGAAGTTGGCTTCATGCGTAGGTTTGGTCAAAGGGACATGAATGTGAATTAATTTGATGTCTTTAACTCACTTCATTTAATTTATTAGTGGGGAAATTAATTGCAGTCTGCATGAGTAACGTTTCTCGTTTGGGGAGGGGAGTGTAATTGAAGAGGATCGGATAGATGACAACAGGTTTTTCATGCTTCTTCGTCTTCGTCAATCTTCACTGTACCCCTCATCTTTTCACAATAATGAAATTGATATTGACATAATAAGCTGCCAAATTAAAGTAGTTATGCAGAAATTTTTAATCTTTTATTTCATTCCAATAATTAAATTAAACTTCTATATTTTGCATACTTTTGTGTGCCAAATAAACCACACACGACATACAGTAAATTACTCATATTTTAACTCAATTATACTGCTTATTTCTAGTAATTAAAACCTAATTATGCCCACAATATATACGGTTTATTTCCTTGTAAGAGTACTTAAAAACCTTTTTCAACTAGTTACTACTATTAGCTAGTGTAACGTTGTTTTTGAGAGATTGCCATCCTTTCATCATCAAAAGAATTTATGTACATTAAAGTTTGTTCTTTCCCTATAGTGTTCGAGATGAAAAAGAGGTGTGTTGAGATCCCACATCGGAGAGATGTGGCTCTCCAATTGATGACATGGAGAAGAGTAAGTCTACCAAGCTATCAGCCTATCACCGATTGTGGATTGAGACCTCTTCTACATGGTTTTCAAGTAGTAAAAGACTGAATTATTATTTTTGGAACAATACAAGAATAGACCAATTCTAGAAAAACGAATGAGAGTGAAGTCAAATAACCCCATACAAATACAAGGACGGTGTCATACAAGTCACCTTAAATTTCAGAACAATCTTATATTAAATTTAATGAAGGATGTCTTGTAATAATTTCAGTTGAAATTTCTCTCATAAAATGTGTTTCACGACTTCAAACTACTAGTACTACAAATAATACAACATGACCACCCATGGGTTCATACATTTAGATGTTTTGGAGCGAGTGAATCCGATTCGCTTTCAAACATAAGGGTTGAAATTATCTTGGAACCAAATATATATGTTTTTTTTATTTTTTATTTATTACAAATGAACAACACATACAAATTAAAATTGAGAACATTAGTGTGACAGATGAATTTGGTAAATAAAAATTTAATATCGATCGAGTATTGCGGTTTGAGCATTCCAATAAAGAGTTGTGATAATATAAATTTTATTTGTTGATGATGGCTAACAGTATTGTGACTTTTATGAGCAGTTAAGAAGTTGTTCTTTGTGAAATGGGGAATGAATCACGTCTATTGTTATTACGATAAATAAATGTACTTATAATATTAAAAAAAAATTCAAAAAAACACTGCGCCTGCAAATAAATAAAAAGGGGATTGGTCCAAAACAGAAAAGAAAAAAACAAACAAGCAAAAGGAGTTCATTGACAACGGGTTTGAATTTCGCCATAGGAGCTACTTAGGTTTCAATTTCCAAAACCAATTAATTAATTGGATCAAGACATGGACTGGAACAAATATTTAAGTTAAACCCTATAGGAATTGGACTGGAACAAATATTTAAGTTAAACCCTATAGGAATAGGACAACATTCCTTGTTCCTATACTGTTTAAAAAATAAAATAAAAAATAAATAACTGGTCCACTAGAGATGTTTGCATGCATAGCTTAATTTAAAACTCTGGAGTAATTGCAGCATATATGCGTTTTGTATAATAGGAGAAAAAGAGAAGGAGCCTATCATCTCCACTTTGCTAATACTCCCTCCGTTCTTTTTTGGTTATCTTTCTAGAGAGTAAAATGTGTTCCAAAATAGTTGACATTTTTAGGTAGTTATAGGTAGTTATGTTATGCTTTTACTATATTGCCCTTCATTTTACATAAATGCTATTTGTTGAACATTTATTAAGAATGAGGGTAAATGAAGGGTAAAAGTGTAAATTTATGAGTTAATTAATGCTGTAGGTGCAAAAATGCGTAAACAAGAAACTGCAAAACACTTTTATTAATTTCACGATAAATGTCTACAATTACTGAGAAATTTAAATATCAAAGAACATGTAGAAAATCAAACTATATGGGTTCAACTTCTGGTACTCCTTTGATTCCTCCAATCTTGAAGACGTCGAGATGCTTTTATGCTTCTTCTCCGGCTTCTCGAAATTTCTACAACGTTTTGTTGCTGTAGGATCTCAAGTGTATGAGTCTTGAGAATGAGTAGACGTGTATGCGTCGTCTCTCTATGTGTCTGAGTGTATGAGTCTCAGAGTATGACTGTTTAGAGATTGTAGAAGTGTATTTGATTCTTCTTCGCCTCTTTAATATTTCTGCAGCGTTTTGTTGCTGTAGAATCTCAAGTCTATGAGTCTTGAGAGTGAGTAGTGTATGAAGACCTCTATCCCTAATGTGTGACAGGGTGCCTTTATTTATAAAGGGAAAACCTAGGGTTTGTGGATGATGGGCCAATCGATGGGTTGGTCAAATCCACGTTTTTATCGGGTCATTGAGCACGTGGGCCTTTCATCTGGGCTTGTTCACATTGACTGTTTTCCATGGACTGGCCTGCTTCAAGTGTCCATTGGATCATAGGCTTGTGGGTCTTTCATTTGGACTTATCCACATCAATTTATTTTCATGGGCTGGCCTGCTTCGGACATCCATTATTGAGCCATGTGGCTTGTGGGTCTTGCACTTGGACTTGTCCACATTGGCCTGACATAAATCCATTTGACTTGATGGATCCAAATAGCCTCATAAATATATTAATTATTTTAAGCATTTAATTTATTTAAATGCCTAAAAATAATTAAATTAATATTTGAGATAACACGTGTCGCATTTTCATTGGCGAATAAAATTTACGTGTTTACAATGCAAATCTTGGTTATTGAAATTGAGTTGAAAGAGACAACTATTTAGGAACGGAGGTAGTAGAAATATATTTATTTTACTGATAAAAAATATTTTTAAATTAAAATAAAAATATGGATTCATCTTACTTCATTTTCTATGACCCTCCACTATTTAACTATTTTAGAAAATGAGTACAGTATGTTGCAAGAGAAGAAAAGATAAAATAAAACCAGAAAATGTGACTGCTCAGTTTGGGCTTAAAAAACATTTCTCAGTGTTATTAAAGGCCCAATGGGCTTCAAAGGTTTTACGCTTTTTGTTAGTAGCCGGCTGCAGTGGCCCATATTTTATTTAAATTAATTCCAATAATTCGAAGCCCATGACGGAATATTCATTTTAAGTGCCAGGCCCATGACCACATACTGCCACACGGAAATAGTAAAATATTCTACTATTAATTACTATCTTTTTCAAATATTAATTAATATGAATTAAATACTCCCTCCGTTCCTTTTTAGTTGTCTCTTTCAGCTCAATTTCAATAGCCAATGTTCACATTAATTAACCCATTAATTTACATTTTTACCCTTCAACTAAACTCATTCTTAATAAATGTCAACAAACAGCATTTATGTAAAGTGAAGGGCAATATAGTAAAAATATAACATAACTACCTATAACTACCTAAAAATGACAACTATTTTGAAACACCTTTTACTCTCTAAAAAGACAACTAAAAAGCAATGGAGGGAGTAGTGAACATACTATAGAAAACATACAAAAATTAATATTTTAATTAATAAAATGACTTGAAAATGTTAATATATGAAAATGGACCAAAAAAAAAAAGTCAGTGAAAGTCGGAAATTATTTTCCACCGAAGTTCAAAAGAAAGAAATTGTAAGCATTTAACAAAAAGTAACGATCTCGATTACTATAATTAAGTGCAACTTCCATTATTTAGGTCAATTGCATCATTTTGTAAATAATTAATTAGATGTATATTTTCTTTTTAATATTTAAACAAATCTATCTATACAATAAATCCTAAATACTTTTTGGTTTGTGCTGATTCTTTTGTCCTTGGTAAAATTAATTCATGCTTCTTAATTTTAAAGGGTTAATAAGTCATTATATGCTATTTTTCAGATCAACGGTCCTTATTAAAACACATAGGCAGACTGATAGCTGCTGAGTAATTGCTGAGTAATGTCATGTCATCTTCCATGTCACCAATATCTATATTTAGAAAATAAATCTATCTATTAATATAACAAAATCTTGAGAAAATCTTCATATATTAAAAGATATAATTCTTTTTATATAAATTATTTTGATTGTATATATATAAATCAATCTATTATTATAACAACTTTTTTGATACATATAATATAAATTATTTTTTTTGGTGACCTATAATATTGAATAATATTGTATCAAATAATTTTTTTTTTCTGGACAGGCTATACACGCTAGGAAAGGGGTGGTGGGAATCCATATCACACAAATTACAAAGGGGAATAAAAGGTAGGGATAGGGGGCTGGTGGGGAATCGAACCTCCAACCTTCCGTTCCGTTGGAAGTCGAGTGACTTAACCACTTGGACTAAGTCTTCATCCCCCTATTGTATAAAATAATATTGATACATATAATATAAATTATTTTTTGATACATATAATATAAATTATTTTTTCATGTATATTTTTTTGATACATATAGTTTTGTAAAAAACTATTAATATTATAATATTATTAAATAAATTTAGTTAGGTTAAAAACTTATCTCTATAAAATATATAATCTTGTATCAATAAAAGGAATATAATTACCATATTTAAAAAAATATTTCATTCAAAATATATATTGAATAATTAAATTTAAGAAATTTAGTGAACTATAAAAATTTAATGAATTTTATATCCTAATTTTGTACCTGGCTTAATTTTGAAATTAAACAATATAAATGAAGTAAATATATGTTTTTAAATTGTAATAAATATATTTATCATGTCAAATATTTATAAACACAAACCAATATAATATTAATTCTTTGATCAAATATATAATAGAATAGGAGTATTTAAGAAATATTAACATATTATAATATTAATAAATAGATTTAATTAGGTTAAAATATATGTCTAAAATATAATTTCATATCAATTTAAGGAATTTAAAATAATAGATTTCAAACATTCTTAATCAATGACATATTTTAAATATAAATGTTTCATTAAAAATATGGTGTAAATAGTAAATTGACCTTAAAAATATTGATAATATAAAATAACTAATCAACTAAAAACTTCCATACCATTCTAGCCAAATTCTACATAATTTTTTTATTTTTAAAGAAGAAAAGAAAGAAAAGGAAAAAAAAAAGAGACTAAAACACATCATAGTTTAATTGTTAGATATAATATCCTTAATCCTTATTTATTTCAAGATAAATAAAAATGTATATATTCAAAGTAAATTTTTATACAATTTTTTTTATATATAAATAATTTGTATTGTAAAAGGATATACTACCTCCGTCTCGGTGTTTTTGTTACGAATGATTTTTTGCACTATTCACTATTAACTTTGATTCGAATTTTTATCATAGATATATATATATATATATATATATATATAAGAAAAAACATAGTCAAGTGAGATCTTGTTAGATTCGTCTAATCTTGTAGTTTTGGACAATTAACGTTTTATAACTTTTCGTTGTACACAATTTAAGTTATTAACCGTTAAAAATATGTATCTGCATACATGTTGGGTGGGTCCGTAAAAAAAAGAAGAGTGAGATGGAGGAAGTAAGAAGTATTAAACAATTGTAAAGATTTGTGGGAATCATAAATAGTTTTGGTTGTAGTAACATTTTTTTTCCAAAAGCTCTAATATTTTTTGAAGTGATCATGGCGTTTAAACATGATACAAAACATATGAATATAAACTTTCAATCAAACATATTTACCATTTTATTTTTTACAAAGAATAATCTAAAGTGAACATTTAACATAAATATAAATATGCAATACTAAACTTATCAAGTTTTCCACTTGCTCACATTATTTTAAATATGAAAGTGAAACTATTTATATTTATTTTTTAACAGTAAAAATAATTTATTTTATGTTATGTCCATTTGGTTGTGGGTTTGAATTTTTATTCAATTCTCTTATTCTCTCATTTATTTCCCTTTTAAATTTTTGTGACATGTATTCCAACCACCATTTTATGCAAAAGACTTTTTTTTGGTAAACAAGTCTGGGAAAAACGGGCAAAGAGAAAAAAAGAAAAAGAAAAATCGAAAACACACACAAAAGACTTTGAATCTCATGTAATTCAAAAAAACCTATATTATCCTTTTATATCCTCATATAAGTTCAACATCCGTGCGCAGCGGGCGAAAAAATCTAGTACTATATAAAAGGGAGAGAGATATACATAGAGATGTGGAGAATTAGTTGAAAGCCCGCAAAGGAGCTGGCGAAACTTTTAAATTACTGTTTTAAAGTAATTAATTAATTAAATGCAGTCCGATCTTGTTGGTTAAATATGATCCATTGAATTAATTAATTTATAAATAAATTATTAGCCACCACACAACAGGGCAACACAAATAAAGGAGTATAAAATTAAAAAAAAAAAACAATTGGTATTACATGTGTGTATATATACATACCAAGTTCCAATATAAATATACAACTGTCGAGCAAAAAAAAATATAAATATACAACCATACATTTGTGATTGTGTCAATTGTCGAGGATCGAGCCACGTATAAATATATTTTTATCTAATCGTTGATACTCACTCAGTTTAGGAATGGCGTCCTTCACACAAAATCATTAATAAGCTAGCTAAACTTATTTTCTACATTCTACATAAAATTAGGATATAACAAGACAAATAATCTAAAATAAAATATAAGTATTTTCAATGAAGAAGGACATTATAATCGTCCTCTGTTCAATTACTGTTTGAACATGTGGTTTGTTGATCATATATGTGCATATATTCATTATTAATGATACTTATAACATTCTAGTAGGGTTTATTTTAATTTGCTGATGAGCGTTCAGAAGGTCATTAATTACCGTCATGTTTAACTAATCATTTTAGGGTTTTAGTTAATTAAAAAACATTGGAGAGTGTGCCGCATGCACTTAGCCAAAATATTTTTTTATGAATTATGTAGTTCTTGTATAATCTTTTCAGCATATTCCTGCTAAGTGCAACGAATTGAACACTGATCGTTTAATAGTAGCTATAATATACCATATTCTTCTTCTTCTTCTCTTTTTTTTTTTTTTTTTTTTTTTTTTAATAATCGAATTCAAAGCAACGTTTTATAAAGGGAAATAGGGGAAGGATAGAGATCGAATAGCTAGGATCGAACTCCAAACCTACGAGTTGAATGACGAGGAATCTGCCATAGTAATAATAATATTGTGTGATATGGAGTAATTTTTAGGAACTCAACAATTTCTTCATTCACCTTCTTTGTCAAAATTCGACTAGTATGTAGTTCATTGTTGATTCTAGTTACTAACTAGTAAGTAACCCGTCGAGACTCGACGGGTATAATGATATATTTTATATAATATATATACTTATATTATATAAAATAATAATAAATTGTATTTTGAGTAATGAAAAATGTATAACGATTTTATATATATTCGAAAGAAAATGTATAAAATAATATAATTTAATTAATTTTAGCTTCTGTGGCTTCTTAATACTATCTTCTTTAGCTTCTGTGACTTGTCCGGTACAAACTTAATAGATCAATAAAAATAATTATTAAAATAATATTTTTATTTAATTTGAAATTTAAATTAAAATAAAACAAAATTTAAATATAAGTATTAAGCATAATACAAAAATTCCCTCACGATTTGCTGAAAAATTCCTTGCTGAAAATCTCATTGGTAGGGGCTAGTATAACACTAACTTAAAGTATTATTTAATTATTAAAATATAACAAAATATCTGATTGTAAATCTTCAAAATCAATACAGGCTTTGTAATGCAAATAAAATAAAAAAATCAATAGCGGCTTTACCATCACCTACATTAATTATCAATTTTGCAAATTTTCTGTCATATATAAATAACATTGTAAACAACATTGATTGTGGTATCTTGAGTTCATATTAATACTTTGAACCACATTTTGCTAGTGACACGAAATATTGCACACAACTGTTCATGGCTAAAAACTGATTTTTGAAGATAAAGTCCAACATTATTTAAAGATTGACATTTACTTTTTTTCTCTTAATAATTATAGCAAAACAAATTGCGAGTTAAAGTTCTCTCATATGAAATCGAATGGAGAAGTTGGTTAAATCAAATATGTTTATAATCATTATACCAATCAAGAATTTTTTACTTTCATGGTTTCCCACAAATTCATTTAATTTCAATTATATTGTTCCGCATCTTGGTTACTATCAACCTAATTTCGTTGCATAATTTATTTGATGGATCTATATTCCTAAAAGCATTATTATGCAACCTTCATTCAACTATATTTCATGATTCGGTAATTCATAACAATTATTTGTGTTTAGATATTCCAGCAAAAATAATTCGTTGGCAATATCTATACTTTTATCATCTTGAAAAATATTGTTAGTACTGATATTCCCTCCATTTTCAATTCTTGCCTCATTGGCAGATATGCTACAGGATCTCCCGTAGAGTTTATAAAATTATTATCTGGAAATGTAACATCTAATTGCACATCTCCAAGATCAATATCAGCTTTATCAATTACCATTACCTACATGAAGTATTCATTGTGCTAATTTCTGTCATTGTAAACCACATTTCATGTAGTATCTTGAGTTAATCCATCTTAATTATATATTAATTCTTCAAGTCCCCTCTTTCCTGTGACACGAG
Organism: Hygrophila difformis; assembly: GCA_030278955.1. Taxonomy (NCBI): domain Eukaryota; kingdom Viridiplantae; phylum Streptophyta; class Magnoliopsida; order Lamiales; family Acanthaceae; genus Hygrophila; species Hygrophila difformis. The sequence goes on along the minus strand of JAOANR010000006.1, from coordinate 2,414,458 downwards.
ATATTGAAACATATCACAGACTAAAAACTGATAATTAAAGCTAGAGTTTAATCTTCTTTAAAGATTGAAATAACTGATAATTAAAGCTAGAGTTTAATCTTCTTTAAAGATTGAAATTGACTATTTATTTAATAGTCACAAAAAATTGCTAGTGGAATGTTTCTTCTGAAATCAAATGGGGAATTTGGTTAATTCAGATGGACTCATATTCATTCTACCAATCAAGAATTTTCATACCGAATAATGAGATTTGTTTAAATGAGAATAGAGGTTAATAATTTTATGGGATAAGTTTTTTGTAGGTATAATTTTCGTCACAATCTAGTGAAATACCAAATATAGAAGCAGTCCTACCTCTTGGAATGAGTAGGGGTGCTATTCCACTAAATGCTACCGGCAGCACAATATCACATCTCCCATGAAATGCTAAACATAATATTTTCTAGATAAATTATTGATAAATGTTTTGTCAGTTCCACCATGTAAAGAAAAAAGAATCAACCCTTATCACTATCAACTACATATATTATTTTATTATAAATATTCTTCTAAACATCAATCAACAAAGGTAATAGATTTTCATGATCCGACTTCATTTCTTCCTTATTATAAAATGTTTCTTCTAGTATCAATAAATTATCTATTTCAGATTTTAAAATTTCATTCAATACCGACATTCCAGAGAAAAAGCAGTTCTACCTCTTGGAATGAGTAGGGATACTATTCCACTTAATGCTACCGGCAGCACAATATCACATCTCCTATGAAAGACTAAACATAATATTTTCTAGATAAATTATGATAATATTGTCTTGTCAGTTCCACCAAGTAAAGAAGAAAGAATTGAGCATCATCACTATCAACTACATGCATTAATTTATTATAAATATTCTTCTAAACATCAATCAACAAAAGTAATAGCTTATCATGATCCGCCTTCATTTTTTTATTATTATAAAATGTCTTTTCTAGTATCAATAGATTATTTGTTTCAGATTTAAAACTTCATTCAATACCGGCATTCCAGAAAAAAAAAAATTAAAAATTTATCGAATTTGCAACAATTAGTCTTTCAATTCCAACAAAGCTAGATATATATTTGTTCTTCCGTCAATTACAAATCTGTTAAAATATATTTAAATTACTTCCACCGTTTGTATTTTAAGTGTTACATTTTCTTTTTTGGGTGTTTGGAAATAAGTGTTAATTACATTATTATATTTGGAATGCTTTAAAGGTTAATACTTTTTACTAATTACACTTAAATTATTAATTTTTTGATATACGTTAATAAAACTCAAAAAAAAAAATAAAGTCAAATATGACTCATCTAATTTTTTTTTGACAAGCCGAAGCGGGAAAATATGACTCATCTAATTTTATTTTCTTTATTATTGTAATTATTCAACTAAACATTGACTTACCTTAAATCCTATGACATTTTCTAGTGTTACCCTTATTGAAAAATGGATGGAGTATTTCTTAAAAAATAGATTAAAAAATTAAAATTTGAATGGAACCAAAAGCAACATTCAATTTTCAAACAAAATACAGTAAAGGGAATATATGAAAGAAGAGTAGTGCGTTGGCCGCTAACATTTGAATGGACTTATACGCCAGGGAGGAGTAGTATTTATAGGCTCAACAAATAAATAAAATATGGTAATAAAAAGTGCAAAAATCTAAAATAAATAAATAATATATACAAAAATTGAAGTTTCAAATTTCAAATCTTTTAACAACTTATATTGTTTGAATTCCATATACATTAAAAATTCATATTCATATCTTTTAAAAACTAAAAATTGGGTAAAAATTAAAAATTATGGGAATAAAACAATGCAAAAATCTAAATTAAATAAATAATGCAAATTTAAAATCTTTTAAAAGCTAAATATTATAGAAATTTCATATAAATTAAAAATTTATAACTTTTGAAACAGAAAATTGGGTAAAAATAAAAAAATTTGGAATAAAAAATGCAAAAATCTAAAATAAATAAAAAAACTAAAATCTAAGATAAATAATACAAAATTTCAAATTTCAAATCTTTTAAAAATTAGAAATTGTGGAAATTCCATATATATTGAAAATATGATATCTTTTAAAAAATGAAAATTAGGATTTTCATATCCAAATCAATATAGATTTAACATAAATAAATATTAAGTAAATAACAAATGCAAAAATCTAAATTTAATAAATAAAAAATGCAAAAGTCTATGAAAATTGAAAATTTAGAATGGAGACACCACATTAAATGTTGACTTGGTTGACCACTAATGGTTTTAATAATATATAGATTTGTACCACATTGTTTGGGTACTATTGGGATGCTGATCTAGTTTGATATATAATGTATAAAAATTCTAAATTACATTATAGTTGGGCAATTTTTTTTTTTATTTTTTATTTTTTGCTCAGCCGAAATCAGACAACAAACAAAAAATAAAAAAAGTAATTTAATTGAACAATTGACATATATATATATATATATAATTAAAAAAAAAAAAAACTAGCACGTTCATATATATTGCAGGAAGTTTCCAAAATAAATTAGAAAATTTTGCCAATTGCTTGGCCTAGCTACTACAAACGTATGCAACTTGTATAAATAAATAGAAGTATATATAATGGACTAGTTATTATACGGCCCCAGTGTGATGATATTTCGACCATCAGATATTGCTCCTTTTTCTTTTCTTTCTTTTTTTTTTTTTTAAAAAAAAATCTTCAACTTAAATTAAATTTTAAAATAGGGATTTTGTGTGTTGTTGTTGTTTTTTTTAATTTTATAATAAGTACTCCCCGTCCCAGCTAATGTGTCATGTTTGACTTTTTGACACTGTTTATTGTTTTATTTTGACTCGATTTTACTGCATGTATATATTTGGAAAAAATAGTCGAGTTGGGTCTTGTTAGAATCGTAATCATGTAGTTTTAGAATACATATATTTTACATAATTTTTTTGTTGTACACATTTAAAGATACTAACGGTTGAAAAAAGTGTGTTGGATTGTGTGCAAAAGTGAAATAAGACAAGTTAAGTGGGACGGAGAGAGTATCTTTGAGTGAAGTTATATATTAAAATTGGTTAATGCTCATTTTCGTTCTGTGTTTGATGAACTATATAGTAATAACATGTTGATGAGTATTTTTATTATACTCCGTATGATATATTGATAAATTTACATGTCAATATGACAATATTGATGTATATATATTTGTTTAACGGTAAATAATTAGGACTATATATATATCCTAATCTATCTGTCTTTTACTTAATTATGTAAGATTAAAATATATACTACATAGGAGCAACATTAAAAATAGAAGCAGGTAAAAAAATAAGAGGATTGGTGAAACCATATTATAGAGTGCGCCCCATTTTGACCACTTCTTCTTTCCTACTGGCTACTAGTAGTATTTAATTTTAGTTACCCATATATGCTGTTTCTTTCTATCTGGACAATATGCAATACACTCTATAATTACATTTAATACAAGCCATGATAACCTGTCCTCCCCACCCCCCAATATTAAAAGGGGGAAGGGAAAAATAAAGATTGTCGAAGAAGAAGAAATAAGTGTGGTGTAGTAGTCTCAGTAATCAATATATATCATCAGACACCAGTCACATCAATCACGATTGTTCCATATAGTATGAAATTACTTAGCATTTTAATTCAATATATAATAAGGGATATATAAATATAACGCTAGCTAGGGCTTCAAAATGCTAAGCCCTGTTCTCTTTCGTCTGAAATAAGTTGTTCTTATCTAAATTTTATAAAATCTGATATGGTCTGGTTTGATCTGATCTGATTACAGGTTTATATATAGTGCGGTCTGATCTGGTCTGGTCTGACCTACTCTGATTTTAATAAGAATAAGTAATAAATCCTGAAAACAAGTCATACAGAACGTGGCCTATATAAGTAGTAGTAAACTGAATTGGATTATCTACTACCCCTTCTCAAGAAAGTGACACATTTGAGTTTTTGACACTATTCATTATTCAACTTTGATTCACGTTTATACAATAGTTACAGAAGAAAAAACATAGTCAAGTGAGATCTTGTTAGAATCGTCTCATCTTGTAGTTTTAGAATATCAATTTTTTATAATTTTTACTTATACACAATATGAGTTATTAATTATTAAAATTGTGCATTGGATTGCATTCACAGAGGATGTGTTGGGTTTTCATGAGAACGGAGTAAGTATTTCCTTATACTACATGTATGTGGAGTAGTATATACTGGGCGTGTCGTGTGATGGGGATATCACTTTTTGGAGAAAATAAACAAATACTAGTTCTACTACCAGAGACTTTGCATATGTATGTGGAGTAGTCAATTTATTCATTAATGGAGTGTTTCTATTTAGGGCAGGATAAATGACCCACACAATTTATGTAGTACTACTACGTGTATGTCGTAGTAACTGTGTAAGCACTAAGCTGTGCTTTTGGGCAAATTAAAGCTGGAAATGAATACCACCAGCATTATATATATATATATATATAGCTGGAGCCTGGAGATCCCGAGTACATTTAATGCCCTCCCGGCCTTCAACATACACAACACTTGTTCTACAATCCTACAGACTACACCTATACGTACACTACAATACGAATTACTTCCTCCGTTTTTTAAAGATAGCTACTGACCAACCCAGCACGCAGTCCAATGCACAATTTAAACCATCAATAACTCAAATCCGGTAGAAGTAAAAATTCTAAAACTTCGGTATTTAAAAACTACAAGATGAGACGAATCTAACAAGATCTCACTTGGCTATATTTTAACTTGTATATCTATGATAAAACTTCAAATCAAAGTGTTTAGGTAAATAGTGTCAATTTTATCAATGTAACTATCTTTTCTAAACGGAGTGAGGGAGTAATATATTCCTGTTCCTGTCTACTACCACTAGTACATAAATTTATATGTTCTCATTTCTGTGAATATGTAAGATCACAGCTCATTTTCACTATATATTTCTGGGGTTTTCTAGTACGGATCGATTCCGTGTATACGGATTTTTACCCACGATTTTCCCACGGCTTCCCCCAATTCTAACTTGGATGATTTCACTTATATATATAGCCGTGGTAATAATATACTACATATAGACCAGTTACATTATGCCACATTAATTAATTATATTATTGTTTGTGACTTTGTGTGATCGAATCGAATTTGTATATGCACATATGTATGTGTCATGTCATTACATATAAATATCTATGGCTGACTCTCCAAACCATTTTAACATGAGTCAGCAACACCATTCTCCATCTTCGTCTGACCAAATCCCCTGTGCTCCTCCTCCTCCTCCTCCACCACCTCCTCCGTCGCCGCCGCCGATACTGCCACCGCCGTCACCGAAACATACGGTTGCGCGACCACTAAAGGATCAATCCACGCCTCAGCACTTGCAGCCAACCATCAGTACAGAATCACTTCCATCTCCGAAAAAAGTCAAGACATCCGCCGCCCCCGCAAGCGCAGACTCGTCCTCAGCCGCCTTATCCGCCACGTCATCGGGGGTTTCTCCGAGCCGCCCGGCAACCGGCGGAAAGCACCCGGTGTACCGTGGGATAAGGAGCCGGAGCGGGAAATGGGTATCGGAGATTCGCGAGCCGAAGAAGACGACACGCGTCTGGCTCGGGACCTACCCCTCGCCGGAGATGGCTGCCACCGCCTACGACGTCGCCGCCCTGGCCCTCAAGGGCAGAGACGCCTTGCTCAACTTCCCCGATCGGATCAGCGCCTATAAAGCGCCGGATTCTCCATCCCCCACCGATATTCGTAAGGCCGCGGCGGCCGCCGCGACCTCGATGAAGCCGGACAGCGCGGACGACGGAGTGGCTCCGGAGAAGCCCGAATCACCAGTCAATGTTGAGGCTTTGACAAGCAGCAGAGAGCATGAATTTATAGACGAGGAGGCACTATTTCATATGCCCAATTTGCTGATGGATATGGCAGAGGGAATGCTCGTGAGCCCGCCGCGGATGACCTCGACTCCGTCGGATGACTCGCCGGAAAATTCCGATGCGGAAAGCCTATGGAGCTACTTTTGAATTAGCTTCTCATCATCGATCATCGGTATTTTATCATCATGTGATGCTGTGAGCAAATTATATATACATCACAGGCGGATTTAAAATTTTTTATGTTTATGAACTGCGACATTCTTTTGTTAGACATTACATTGCAAATTACTCATCTCAATTCTGGGAAGGGAAGAAATATACTGAGAAGATTTATTCTACACCTTGTAATGATACGAACGAATTGATTCCCGGTGTGAGATTAGGGATTCTTTTGTGCAAAATATTACATTTCTTTTCTGGAATTTAATTACACTCCATATTTACATTCTCCTGTTTGGACCCGTACCATTATATGAATTTAGGGTTATTCACCCCAAAAATATAGTACTACTAGGGTTGCCATGCCGTTTCTCTTGTACTTTCAGGAAACACTCTATGAAATAGGCAAAGGAAAGGGAGGTTGTTTTGCTCATTCTGTAAATAATCAAGGTATGTTGTTTATCTTTAAAATTTTGCCTTTTGACCTTATTAAAGCTATTTATTATATATATATATATATATTTATATACGTGTGTGTATACTTTGGTGGAATATTTATCCCAAAACAACATTCTACATTACATATGTTGGTATTATAAACCTTGCTTAATGACTATAACTCTATACCTATATAATCACTCAAAATGAATTGTTGTTGATAATTTAAATTTGTTACCATTAAAATATGTGTTCCGCACTTTTTTATATTTATATTATTATACTTTTATTAAATATAACAGTTGAAGCTGTTAATAAGGCTTGTGTTGGTACCTGGTTAAGAGATAGAGATTTGAGTTTAAAGAGGGGACAATGGAAAAGAGGTTCAAAGGAGCAATTAGGATTTGGGGACAAAAAGGTTGAATTGATCAATGATATGTGCAAGAAAAAGTGGTGTCTGAAAATTTTCTGGTCAAACAGAATCGTTTTTGGAGTCGCTTTTATATGAAGAAATAAACTAAACCATATAATTACTCCTTGGCGTCATCATTAACTAAGCATAAATTTCTACTATTAAACACACACATATTTCTTCTTTCCGAAGGAAAAATAAAGGGAAAGAATGAAAGAAAGAAAGGGAAACCCTAATCGAAATAGCAGAACCCAGTACGTATTTGACAACAAATTAACAATAGAGTGGGAAGATGTGGCAGAATTTGATAATTGGTGCCCTATTCATAGACAATTGTTACTTCATACTGATTTGTAAGGAAATTAGTGATCAATGAATATTGTTTTTTTTTGCGGTACAGCCAATAAAGGCTAGAGAAGAAAGGAAACAAGAAAAGTTTAGCGACGCGGGAACCAAGTGCCCACAAAATCTGCCTCCAACAAGGGACGCACTGGATCAGGCGGAAATGCCCAAGTCGTGTAAAAATGCTCCTCATCAGCTCCAATTCTAGCTAAGCAGTCAGCAACGGCATTGCCTTCTCGGAGTCGATGGTCGAATCTGCAAACCCGAAACTGTCTTCTCAACTCATTGATGTGATGAATCTGAGGTGCCAGCCAGTGGTAACCTCCCGGAGGAGTCCGGAGCAGCTGAAGTGCAGAGGTAGAATCACTGCAGCAAACCACTTCTTGAACCCCCATAGACAACGCCATCCGAAGCCCGTGCAAAATTCCAGTGATTTCAGCCTTAAGCACTGAAACATTACCAAGATAACCGGATACCCCGCCAACCCAGCTGCCCGAACAATCACGTAACACCGCCCCAAAACCCGCTCGTCCCCGACTGGACGAGTAAGAACCATCCGCATGTATGACATATCCTGTCCAAGTCCCCAAGCCCATATTCCATCGAACAAGACGAGGATAAGGATCTGAGGACCGAGGCACAGGAACCTCATTCTGCAGCAATTCACCAAACTGATTGATCGATCGGAGTAGGGCTTGAGGAGTAGCAGTATTCCCACGGAACACCCTATTGTTCCTCTCTTTCCATATAAGCCAGAGGCTTGCAATGAAAATACTGCCGAAATGTTTATACATACCTTGCATCCATAATCTGATATCAATCCGAGGCAAGGTGCTCAAGTCTGAAGGCACCTGAATATGAAGGCCACGCCAAATCTGATATGCCCAGGGGCACATGAACAAGCAATGGATCCAATCTTCAATATCAACCCCACATACAGAACAAAGAGGTGAAGAAGCAACCTGGCGATTAAACCGAAGGAAGTTGCATGGAAGCGCTGACCATGTAATCAGCCACAAGAATACACAGATTCTTTCGGGGAAAATGTTATTCCATAACCAGCGCCAACCAACACCATTATCCGAATTCCCAAGCAGGAAAAATATCCAGATTTGGCCGTGTATTGACCCTCAATATTGGACTTCCATCGCCAACCCCGTTGACAGTTTAGGTGAAAGACCGGAGGAGGTTCCCGAGTAATACCCTCCTTAACATGAGTAGGAATAATACTGCACACTTTAGACCAATCCCATTGGAAATCCCTCACTACATCCCTCACCGTAAGATCCAAGTCACAAGTCTCTACAAAAGGGACCTGAGGCCCCAACCTGCCAGACGAGTGCCAAGGATCAAACCATAAAGAGCATCGGCCGTCGCCAGGCTGGTAAGAAAACCCACCTTTCAGCAACACCAGCGCCTTGCGCAAGCTTCTCCAGATGAAAGATCCCACCGTCGGAAGAGAGCGATTAAAAAGACCAGCTGCACAATATTTACTCTTTAATTCCTGAACCCATAACTTAGGAGAATCCATGACAAGGTCGGCCACCAGCTTTCCCAACAAGGCCACATTAGCAAGGCGGGTCTTACGAAAACCCAAGCCCCCACGCGCTTTAGGTTGAGTCATCCTCTCCCAACTAATAAGATGGAGACCCTTACCTCGATGATCCTTCCAAACAAAACGACACACCCGCCTGTCTATCCTGTTACACACTGTCTCCGGAATCCAACCAACCTGCATACAGTAAGTAGGAATGGCGGCCAAAACATGTCGGGCAAGCATTATTCTCCCAGCTTTATTTAGAAGCCGCAAGGCCCAACTGGACATACGGGCATCAATTTTTTCCACAAGAAAATCATACGCAGCGGCAGTGACCCTCCCATGGTGGATTGGAAATCCCAAATACTTCCCAAAGGTTTCTGTAAATGGAATTTGAACAGCCTGCATAAAGCGGTCCTTTTCCACAGTAGTACACCCGACGGAAGCAAAGGCCTTAGATTTTCCCGAGTTAATTCTAAGACCCGACCAATTAGCGAACCTCTGTAATGTCTCGGCCAAGCAGATGATACTTTGGCCCTCCCCCATGGTCGCAAGAATTAAATCATCCGCAAAGAGTAAGTGAGAAATACCTGCCCTCCCCACTGATAAAGGCACCGGATGCCAGCGGCCACTAATCACTTCCTGTTGGATGGTCACCGACAGTCTCTCCATAACTATATTAAACAGATACGGGGACAATGGATCACCCTGTCGAAGCCCACGCTGTGGATGAAATTCCTCAAGAGTTTCCCCATTCCAAAGAATAGAAAACCCCGGGGAAGATACACACGTCATAATAATACGCACAAGCGCCGCAGGCAGCCCCATCTGGCAGAGGCATTCCCGGAGAAACGACCATCTAACACTATCATACGCCTTCTCAATATCAATCTTTACCAGAATAGCACGAGACCGACATGAGGGACGAGACAGAGAGTACACCAGTTCTTGCAACAAAATAGCATTATCAACTGTTCCCCTTCCCGGTAAGAAGGCCGACTGGAGGGGTGAAATATAATCCGCCATAAGAGGCCGCAACCGATTAACAATCACTTTAGAAAGAAATTTATATACCACGTTACACAAAGTAATAGGTCTAAATTGGCGAATACTCGTCGGAACATCAACCTTAGGAAGCAAGCAAATGAATGCTTTTGATAATGCTGGATCAATGCAGCCAGTGCTCAATGAATTCCGAACCATCGAGGAAACCCCCTGCCCGACAATGTTCCAATATTGCTTATAGAAAGCCACGGGAAATCCATCAGGCCCTGGAGAGGACCACTCTTTCGATTGACGCATTGCCAGGTTAACCTCCTCATCAGTGACCAAGTCATCAGCAATGTGCAAGTTCAACTCAGCAATGCTCCGTAGCGGTGGAAGAGTAGCCAACTCCGGATCAACCTCCCTATCAGTGAACAGATTAACATAAAACTGACGCACCTCATTCTTTAATACCACCTGATCCTCACACCAAGTCCCATTATCCAACATAAGGCGAGACACCTTATTCCGATGATGTCGGAATTTGGCCTGCGCATGAAAATACGCGGTGTTCCGATCCCCAAGCCGAATCCAAGAGTTACGAGCTCGTTGATACCACCTCAGTTCCTCCAACTGAAAAATTTGCTGGAGTTCTGCTTGCAGACGTCGTTCAAGGTCGATAAGCCTGCTGGAGTCGAGCCATGAGAGGACCCGATCCAGACCTTTTATACGCCGAAGCAATTTCTTCTTTTTATTCCGAAGCTTCTTCACCTCGTTTCCAAAATGGCGAACAGACACATCACGCAAGGCTTCCAATTTACTGAAAATCCCAGGATGAGTATCATTCCACACCTCCTGAACATGTTGCTCATAAGTAGGATTCCTCCCCCACGAGCCTTCCCAACGGAAAATCTGAGATGCCCTACGGACAGGTTGAGCACCACAACGGATGAGCAGAGGAGCATGATCCGAACCTACTCGTGGCAAGGTATGGACATGCCCATTAGGAAATAAATCAATCCATTGAAGATTCGAAAGAACCCTATCCAATCTCTTTTTGATAAACAGATGTTGGCTAGCCGGCCGAAACCAAGTAAACAACGATCCCTCTGTCCGAACTTGATATAACCCACAGTCACTAACACAAGCCCCAAATTCATCCGCACGAGCTTGCACAAACACTCCCCCAAGTACTTCCGATGGAGCCAAAATTTCATTCCAGTCCCCACCTAAACACCAAGGACCATTAATCCGGCCAGCCAGAGCAATCAAATAAGCCCAATCCAAACGACGCCTCTGCAGATTCGGCGAAACATACACAGCTGAGAAATACCACTGAATATCTCCCAAACCCAAGGACAGAGTTATAATACGGTCATAGGAATCAAAAACAGTAAAATTAACCACAGAACCCGACCTTGCAAGAACCCACACTCCCCCAGCTCTACCAATAGAGTCTTGCAGACAAATGGGATAATACCCCATCGAAAAGAAAAAATTACGTACCCTATCAAAAGGCCCCTGCGGTTCAAATACACAAACCAACGAAGGCGAATGACAGCGAACGCAATCAGAAAGACCTCGCCTCGCTTGGCGACTCATACACCCCCGAACATTCCAAGTAATTATAGAGAAATTATCAAAACAAGACATTAAAACGATAAAGCAGTGATGTGAGAAGGAGATCAATATCCGCTTAACCCCCCTTCGAAGGAACACCCAAACTCGCATCCTCCCTATCAACTCCACCCATCTCCGTGTCTGGGGTCGGTGCACCCCCAATGACAGAAGGAGCCAGTTCCATGGCAGACGCCCCAGCGTCCCCATCCTCCGCTTGAGAGGCTAATGCAGCAAAAGGCTGAGTAAGAGAAACAGACAAAATTGGAGCCATACCTTCCGATTTGGACTGCCCTGGAGAAGGATGATCCTCAATCCGCACTCGTTTATGGCTACCCCCATCCGATCGGGCCGAACTAGGAAGTGCTCCCCCTTTCCCAACTGAGAAGATACCGACAACACCACCTCCCCCTTGACCCTTAACCCCCGCAGACTTAGGCTTAGGAGACACAATGGCCTCCTTCCCCTTGGCCCTGTCCAATTTTGAACCATCCACTTTTGGCCCATCCACCTTAGGCCCAGAAGCAAAAGAGAAAACTCCTTTACCCTTAGTTTGGCCCATTGAAGCTTTGGGCTTTGACTTGCGGACAATCATCCAGTCTCCTACATGATCCACCGAAGAGCCATTAATACCTTCTGTCCCCGATGAAAAAGCTGGCCCATGCTTGGCAGTTTCCTCAACTCCCCCATGCACGTCCCCAATTGATGCAGAAACCCCCGACGCCACCTCCTCAGATGAGGAAACGGACTTATCCGCCTCACCTCCGCCATTGCATCCCTCTCCCCCAGTCTCCGCGGGTGGCGGAATTTCGGGGCATCTGTTCACAAGGTGACCATATTTGGCACACCGCATGCATACCAAATGTAAGCTCTCATAAGCCACAGGAATCACTTTCCCCTCCACTTCAACCTTACCGATGAGAGGCTCGTCTAGATTAATCTCAACGCAGACTCGAGCATAGCGCCCACGGGCAAATGTCAAAGTATTTTTGTCCACGCTCATCGGAGTCCCCACCAACGAAGCAATAGCGCGAACACCACTCTCATTATAAAATGGTTGTTTCAAGCCATGGAAACGAATCCAAGTTTGGATCGTATTGATCTTTGTGAATTCCGGATCAAAATCCTCCGACCATCGCATGATGGCAAGACAGTGATCAAAAACCATCCACGGCCCCTTAGTAAGAACAAATTCTCTACCGTCGGAACTCTCGAACTTGACTAAGAAACATCCAAAACCGACATCCAACAGGTCAAAGGTTCCTGCATTTTTCCACAACTTCTCCAAACGTTCCTTCAGCGTCACAAAGCCAATCTGAATACCGAGCGGCTTTACCACTAAAGTATCTACCCAAGGAGCATAAAACTCCTTCAAAACAGTCTTATCAAACCGGATCTTAGGGCATCTCTTGTGCACACCATCTTTCTCAATCAACACCAGCCGTTCCTTAATAAGATCACGAAAAGCAGGCTCCGAAGGAGGCGGCTCAAACGACCCGTCAGACATCCCTGCCATAGCGGCATCCTTAAACGACAAAGGAAGAGGCGGCGAACCAACCCCCGTGGCAATGGAAGTACGAGGAATATCAGGAGGAATCTCAGGAGGAATATTAGGAGGAATCTCAGAAGCACTCATGTTGGTCCGCCAAAACTATATGAATAAAAGGCGAAGATCTTACCGGAGGATCGAGGCCTGGGGGCGGAGGCAGCAAAAAGGCGGCTGAAGCGAAGCCAGGAAAACTTCTCTCTGATCAATGAATATTGTTGATTTGAAGGAACTAATTTTATGTTAAAACCAACAACATTCCTCACTATTCAATCCTTATAGTTAAGTTAAACCCGGTAATCAATTTTCATTACAATTATTCATTAAATGATCGATGAATCCAATGTTTTCATTAAGGATTTTTCATTGTTATATCAAAGAAAGTTCTAGTTCTTGTAATAATGGTGGCACGAGACAACAATCTAAGCACCTATTAAAAATCATCATCCATTTTAGTTAAGATATTTTGATAGATATTAATTAACATATCAAAATATAATGCAGTTATAAAAAAATAGAGGCGTGTTTGTGTGTTTTGATTCTGATTTTCACCTTTCTGTCATGTTTTTATTGTTGAACTAACTAATTAGGTTGCACATAATTAGACTCGCTCACACCTACATATATAAATTTGAAGCAAATGAAAGATATAAATTAATAGACTACTACTAGGTTCAAACCTATGTTTTATGAAAAAGAAGGACTCATGGACAAATCATAGTATATCATGTGGTACACTATTAGCAGGACTATTGCGATATCTGTTTTTGTGTTTGAATATTGCAATTTGCAATGGCCATGGGGACCTTACCTTATGTTGAGATTTTAATATATTATACTGTCCTGGTTGGGTGTGGTGATAATTGTACTATGCGACGTTTGCACCACTATCCCTATGTAGGGTTTTTAACTTAATTCAACTTGATGGCTTTCACGTTTTAATTTCCTCTGAAAAATCCAATGCCTGCTTCCGTTAGTGCAATCAATTCATCAAAGATGTTAGAATTTGATATGGGATTGGGATTTCAAATAAATTTAGTAGTAATATGTAATATGCAGACTATATTCTTTTCTAATCATTAGTAAATCCTTCATCTGGAAATTAATTAGGATAATTATCACAATACTTGGTTACACTCGATTGATTCGAGCATCTTTTAAATAAAGAAAATAGTGGTGACGGTTAAAGAAGAAGACAAGATCTGTAGGTAAAGGTCGGTCACGAAATAAACATACATATATATGAATATTATGGTAGATATACAAAAGTTGAAAATGTGTTTTGTAGTTGTTCAAACAGTTAATATTAAGAATATATCGGATTAATTACATATGTGTCCCATTCCATAACGGACATATGTTGAAGTGTTTTATATGCATATAAAGAAAAAATTAAATGTGAATCAGTGAATGTATGTGTAATGTGGGGAAAAGGCAAAGGTGGTGTAATTTTAATTATGTGTGGTGGGGGCAGATATATCAGTTGTCTGATGATACAGAATTGGAAGAGGAAAGCCGTAAATTGCTTGTGTCTGCATGATGATTATATTTAGAAAGATAAAGAGCATATTGTTTATGTAAAAAAAAAGATTATTTAGTACTTTTTCTTTCCGAAATATTCAAATCGGTACGTTAGTAATTTTCAGCCCCATATAGTCCTCTACGTTTGCTAATTTTTTCCAATTTGGTCCTAATTAAGTAATTAGCCTAAGGTTGCTGACGTGGCCGAAGTAAATCTCATTTTACATCCACCGTGACCAATCTGGAGTCTCCACAAATAACACACCAAATTAATAAATATTTGAAATAAATATTTGAAGGCAGCCATAACATATCACTACTCTAATAAATACCTTTAGACACTAGTGAGTCAATTAAACCCTTCTTTATTGGGATGATGAACATAATTTCTACATGGTTCGCATTGAGCCCTCATTGGGGTTATCCAACCATAAAGAAACAACAACCATTCACAACAATAACATAGGAGTTTTGGTCAACAGCTATCGCAGTGCATTTTCTTTTCGGTCTCAGTGGTTTTTGGTATTTCTCAAGATAATGAAGACCAATTGTGATATATAATGCGTGCAAATGAATGGTTGGTGTTTTTTTATTGGTTGAGTAACCTCAATGAGGAAGGGCTCAATGCGAATCAAGTAGAAACTATGTACATCATCCCAGTGAAAAATGATTCAATTGACCCGGTAGAATCATTTTTTAGAGTAGTGATATGTAATGACAGCCTTCAAACATTTATTAAAATAGTGTGTTATGTGTGGGTACTCTAACTTTGCCACGGTATATGTAAAATGCGATATACTTCGGTCATATCAGCAACCTCATGCTAATTACATAATTCGGACCGAATTGAAAAAAAAAATTATCAAACGTAGAGGACTATATGGGGCAAAAAATTAGTAACGAACTGATTTGGATATTTTGGAAGGAAAAAGGACTAAAAATAACATTTTTTCCACTGTTTATGTAAGAGAGAATGGTAATATATAACCTTTGACTAAATGGAACACAAACACACATTCATATGGCCGACAGACAATGTCTCCTCTACACTTGAAAAAAGAAATTCAAGAAAATGGTGTTGGTGGACTGTCTTTGTCTCTTATACTAAGGCTGGCTAGGGCTACAAATATATAGATACACTTCGATATGATATACTATATACTTCCTGTCCCTTTTATTGATTTTTCAACTCCAAATTCAAATTCTGATTGAGGAGCAGTTAGTTGCAAACCAGATTGTCTTTTTCCAATTGCATCTACTCATCATACCAACGTAACACCTCCTAAATTATATACTACGATAGATATTGCATTATATGCTTCTTTTTAATTTATTTATTGCTCTATGTTGGCCATTAGACACACCATTATTTCCATTACACTTGAATGTTTTGCTAGTACAATTAAACCCTAATTACATTCTCTTAAATTATAGTATAATTAATTGGAGTTTATTTCATTGCAATTGCCCCAACCAGGAATAACCAAATTGTTATTATTACAGTATAATAATAATTAAAGAGTAAAAGGTGTGGAAATGGGCATGGAAAGAAAGAGGTTCAACAAACAAATTTCCGCCAACATATTGCTAGCTGCAAGGACTAATTATAAAATGAGAAATCAAAACTCTCTAATTTGAGGTTTTATAAATAATTAATTAATATTCCCCCCAATGGCTTCCCCAAAGAGTATATGGGTTATGAGCTCTCACCACAATTTCTCTTACTTCGACTCCTTCAAAAAGAGAGTATATGTTCAAAAAGAGAGTATATGTTGTGTTGTCTATTTTAGAAAAAAGCTAAATTTGAATGGGTATATACTAGTACTATTTAGCACCTAATTATAACATTTAGGGATTAGTCTTCAGACATTTAATGCAATTTGGATTTGAGGTTGACTTTATTAAGGAACATGCTTATAGTCTCTGATTATACATTCAATATATTTAAACTAATACTCCCTCCGTTTTTAAATGATAGCTACATTGGTGAGTTTGACACTATTCACACAATCACTTTGACTTGAAGTTTTATCATAGATATACAAGTTAAAATATAGTCAATTGAGATCTTGTTAGATTCGTCTTGTCTTGTAGTTTTTAAATATCGAACTTTTAGAATTTTTACTTGTACCGAATTTGAGTTATTAACGATTTAAAATGTGCATTGGACTGCGTGCTGGGTTGGTCAGTAGCTATCTTTAAAAAACGGAGGGAGTATATGGAGTGTACTTCATTAAGCAATATGCTGATAGTATTATACATAATATTGGCAAATGTATTGTTTTTTAAAATAACCAAATAGAACCAATGTTCTCAAACGAAGACAACAAAATATTCAGTAATAATCAATTCGGAAGATTTTTTCTCTTCTTACGTTAAAACAAAATTTATTCTTTTTTAAAAATTAACAAAAAAATACTACAAAAAAATTTCATTTTTGCTACAGTTTTTTTTTTTTTATTGGTGGTTAGACTTAAACCCGAGACTTTGTTTAAACTCCCAGAACCTCATCCCACTAAGATTAACTGAATTTGGTTACTACAGAAATTTGTTCATTGGAAATTATTAGATTTCATTTAAAAAGTATGAGATTTAAATATTGTACGTTTGTGCAGTTTAATTTGAGATTTAAATACTTCCAAATTCACTATGCATCAATAATTTGAAGTTTTGAGCTACTATCGTATTTCGAGCCCAAAATAGTTTTTTTTTTTTTTTCGTTTTGAATTGAGTTGGAATTCGGAAAATACCTTGATCGTTCGTGACTATTTATTTCTAAAAACAAAATTAACTAACGATTCCGCTGACCCACATTTAACACAATTAAAAGAAAATTTCGGTTTGACTATATCCTATTTTGAACAAGAATGTAAAAGGGAAAAAAAAATAAAAAATCGATGGCCCGCCTGTGAAATATAGTCAAAATTAAAAATATGAATATTCCTTTGATCTGCCCAGCGGCTACACTATTATGTGTATATTATTATTATCATTATTGAAAATTAATGAAAATAATATATAGGCGACGACAACGTTCATTTTGAAAAGGCGGTACTAATAACGGGTTAGGTAACTTGTTAAATTTAAATTAAAAGAGTGAGAATCTTATTCATGTTTTATTATATCTATATGTACCCTATCTATAGTTCCTTACAAACTGTATTAATTCATATGTGTTTAATAATAGGTCACATCTTCAGATTTGAGTCATTATTTACTCTAACTTCCCTTTTTTTTTTAACAACCTATACATAACAGAAAATGGTAGTGTTATGTCACACAAATTATAAAGGGGAATAAAAGGGATAGATAGTGGGCCGGTGGGGAATCGAAACTTCAACCTTCCAATTAAAAGTCGAGTAGGGACTTAACCCTTAGGCTAAGTCCTCCTTCCCCTCTAACTTCCTTTGCAATTAAACTCAATTTTGTTTTAATTTTGCAATTAAACTCCTAACCATCGTGTTGAAAATCCGGAACTTGATAATCATGTCAAGCCCCTTCAATCTTTTTCATTCTTTTTCATAATTTCAATCTGCTATCGTCTCCTTTTCCATTTAATTAATCAATTTTAGAAATCATATAAATTATATATTTATTCCATGGCAGGAAAATTTTTTTTAAAAAAAAAAGAAGAATGAGATTTTAGGAAATTAATTTAACTTGAGTTATAAGAAAGATAAACATCATTTTATACAGTATATGTCAGTAGCAACCCAAAGTTACTATTACAACTCTGGCGGTAGTTGCGCATTCATAAATTTTTTCATTGTATCCCAAACGTGATGGAGTTATGTATAAATTAAGAATGATAGTCAAAATATAAAAATTATTAAAAAAATACTAGATTATAATTCATTATAGTGACATCAACACAAAAAATTAGTGTTTACATAAAGTCAAATCAAGTTAATCTTAAAAAAGAAAGTAATTTAAAATATTAATTTTATCAATTTAAATGATGTCTGGTTCACCATATACTTCTCACTACACCCGCCTATGCTGCCTACAATGATTAAGGTGCACCTACTTGTAATGAAAGAAGTGTTAATTTGATTTGGGTTAAATTATGAATGGGTTGCATTATTTTGAAAGGCGACAAACGAATTTTAGAAATATAATAGTAACTGCCCGAATCTTGATTCCGATCCCCAAAATGGGTCATTGAAGTCCATCATATCATCATCACAACAACGACTTAATTATTCTTTATTTATTTTATTCCAATATTCCAACCAATTGTGGAAAGTGAGAACATGAATGAGATCGACAAGATGGTTATTATATACACATACTTGACAAAACTAGTGTCGCTATTTTATTTATACTATTATACTGTACAAGCTAGAAAAAAAAAAATTAAATGGCATCTACATTAGTCTATAATTAGTGGCCTAATAATGATTCCCAGACAATCGGCTGAAGCGTTTATAAAATGAAATGGAGTACCTTTGAGTGATGGAAATTTCTTCCAAGTTTAGGTAACTTATGGATACTATTTTATTAATACACTTTGTTTATCATTATTCTACAGAGAAAGGGTTGAAAAAAAAAAATCTATGCATTTCACCTCGTGATCACGTGAAAATCACCTATATATACGATGTTAGGAAATTTTTGGGGATAATTATAAAACAACTTCATTTAAATAAAAAAAAATTTAGATGGAAGACCCTATACTAAAAGTGGAACCTACCTCTTTGGAATCAAGACCAGCTTCCTACTAATTTTAAGTATATTAAATTCAAAATCAATGCAATTATGCAAAGATGAATTTTGGTAGAAATAAATTTTTAGAGTCAAACCATCCTTCCAAACACCCTTAACTAGGAAATGACACTTGTGAAATTTCCCAAACATTTTACTGAGAAAATTTTCATGACAAAAAAGACAGAGTGAGAGACAACAGGCACCACACCATGTGTTAATTAATTGGTTTATGGCTCATGCATAGCCCAAATTATTAGTATGTGTTACATTAATATATATCTCAATTATATTTCATTAGACTATGATTGGGGCAATTTGCGAATAGGGTATATACTATTTTTTAAGTAATTGGACATATAAAAGGTTGGATCATTTTGTTTATGAATTTATTTTGATCATTGTTACACTTTTATTTTTTCTGATGAGTTAGCTCATCATTGCTATACAATAAAATAAAAATAGAAATCCATGTTGCCCCTCCTTTTTGATTGAAATTACATCCAACGAAATGATGATGATGGTAGATGGATTTCATCTTTCAAATTATTTGTGTCTTGGACAAATATGCACGATGAGTGAATTCGATTTATCTAAAGGAACCATATAAGATTATTAGGCAAATTGAATCGGTAATTTTAGAAATAGCAAGCTTTGGTGGTACTTAACATCGATCTGCTCGAGCATATAAATTGTGCTCAACTTTATATAGATATATAAAAGCAACTTTGTACGAAAACTACAAGTTTGGAAATATTTTGCCAACGTTGTGTATTATGGAGCGGCTCTCCTCATATTTTTGTTGGGTAATTAATCTTTTTGGCTGGTTTGAAAATTCGTCAAGAGTGACATATTATAATATATGTCACCTTTTAGAGTTTTTGAGAACTTTTGATTTGGTAAAATTTGGAAAATAATTATAGTTTAAAGTCTGGAGTTTGGAGTTTGAAATTAATAGTAAAAAATAGTTTTAAATTTGAATAATGGTGTTTGTCACCAAAAAAAATAATGATGTTTGCTAATGCAATTTTAAATTAGAGTATAGAGTCTGGAGTTTGGAAAGCTAAAAGTTGGGGAGATGAGCGTTCAGAGTTTAGAGATTAATTAGATATTAAAATTTGGCGGTTACTATAATTAGTGTTTACTATATACAAGATTTTAAGCTATTTTTAGTATGTATTTTAAAAGCTAAACGCTAATTGCTAGCATTTGTTCCCAGACGTAGCCTTTATATTAAAATTGTAGCCGCGTTCTGTACGCTTTTGGGAGATTTTGAGAGCCTTTAGTAGCTTCTTTTTAGAAGTTACCTCTTCTAGTATTCAAAATAAGCAAGCAAGCTTATTAATGTCCAATTACAATTTTAAACCAATAACCAACTCAATACCCAATAGTCTACATAATTATTTGTCAATTTATGTTATTTTATAAATTTTATGACAGCTACAGCTAGCTGTATGCCTGTATCAAACACTTAAATAAAACTAACAACTACAGCTCCCTACAACTACAGCCCACTACAGTTCCAGCCCGCAGCTACATCTTTGTGTGAATAACAGACCCTATGTCCAGAATTTTAGGAACAGGTTGTTAGCTCCACACCCAAAATCAAAGAGTTATATCTTAATTCATTTTACCTTTTTTTTTTTTTAATAAACAGGTATCCCCAGAGGTCCAGTCCTCAAATCGTTTTTTTTAAAAAATATATATATATCCATTTTTAATTAATTAATGAATTCAACATATTCCAATCATAATTTTGTAAAAATGACGAAACAAAAGAATCTCTCTCGAACAGGCGAAATTAACTCTCGAAGTCTCCAGAAGACAACCGTGTCTGCTATGGCGGTAGATGATGATCCGCCCGGCGGTCCGATTCCAGGCGGTACCTCTCCGGGCGGCAACTATTCTGGCGGCGGCCTCCTTTCTTCTGGCGATAGATCTACTGAATCGGTAGCTCCGGATGGCGTTCACACCGCCAGTGGTTCTTCCTCTCCACCGTCTTTCAAGGATGTGGTCGTGGGTGCGTCTGTCCCAACGGTCCAGCATGAGGATGTTGAAATTGATCTTCTTCAGGCCAACTTGGCCACCATTAATAGGGATGGAGCACACCGCAGGTGTCCACAAATCCGTTTTCATGCTTCTGTCTTGGAGGAGGTATATGCACCTTGGCAAGATACTTTAGTTGTTAAGCCTTTGGGAATTACTGTTGGATTCCTTGCTATGAGGGACCGATTGGGTCGTGCTTGGAATCTGGATGCGAGTTTTGACCTCTTGGATATAGGGCATGGATGTTTTTTGGCTAAATTTGAATTGCCTTCGGATCGTGACAAGGTCTTGACTAATGGGCCGTGGATGGTTTTTGATCATTGTTTAGCTATTATGCGTTGGTCCCGGGAATTCGATCCAGCCACTTCGAAGGTTAATACGATTCACACTTGGGTGCGTTTTCCAGGGTTGAAACATGCATTTTATCGGGAGAAAGAGCTCCGAGTTATTGCTGCTGCTGTGGGCAATCTTATTAAAGTGGATGTTAACACCTTGGCTATTAATCGGGGACGGTATGCTAGAGCTTGTATTGAGATTAATTTGGACGAACCTCTACTAGGGATGGTGGACGTTGAAGGCAGTATTATTCAAATAGCATATGAGGGCCTTCATATGGTATGTATGCAATGTGGTCGGTATGGACATCTACAGAATAAGTGTTCAATGAAGCAACAACATACCACAACTGTTGTGGGAAATGGAGATCGGGAGGAAAAAACATTGGGGGATGGTGGTCAGCAAACAAAACAGTCTATGGGGAAGGATAGGGATAACATTGGGCATGGCAAAATTCTGGGGGAGAATCATGATTCCCAAGTTGCAGTGGATGGGGCAGATATCATGGTGGGGGAATGGATGATTGTTAAACGTCGAAAGCCCCGTAAAAAACCTTCGTTTGTCCATAATGAGCAGGTAGGAAGGCCGGTTTTCTCTGGGCCAAATATTAGTCCTGTGGATGGTTCTAAGTGTCCTTCATTAGAACAACATGGAAGGAATTCTGATAATGTAATTGAGGACTCTGCACTACCTCTGAATTCTGTCAAGCCTGTAACGTCTGATGAATATGTTGACAAAGGGAAGGGCATCTTTCAAGGGAATAAACGATTTAGGTCAGATCGCAGAATGATCCCGAGGTCTGTTAATGGTTTTTCCAGTGGAGAGTCTTCGGTTGAGGTCTCAAACTCCAGCACAGGTTTAGGCGCCTCGGGTGCTTTGGATTTGGTTCCAGCCGATGATGGGAAGTTTGTTGCCACGATTCCATCTATCGCTATGGATGTAGAGAGAAATGCGGAGAGTGCAGTGGGGGTACCTTCTCCATCGGTATGATGATGGGTGGTGCTGGGGGTTTCTAAGAATTATATTCTGTTTGTTCCTTGATGGAGGTTTTTGCTAATTTCTCTATAATGAGCTGGAATGTCCGGGGATTAATGAATGGACGGGCAAGACGGCACCTTGCAGATTGCTTACGTCTACATCAACCCTCGGTTGCATTTATTCTTGAACCCCAAGGGCCGTACTCGAGGCTACGGAATTTTATTTATAGTTTAGGTTATTCGCCATTACTTATACAAGAGGCTCTTGGCCGCGCTGGTGGCATATGGATCCTAGAGAGATCTGGCGGCCAGGTGGAGATGGAGATTTTCCAAGAGGAAGAAAGGCTTGCTACTATTCAATTCAGATCAGGGACAACTAGATGGTTATGCACTGCTATCTACGCTTTTCCTAATTATTATAGAAGGCGCTCTACATGGGACTCTATAAGGCGTCTTCAGCAGTGTATCGCCGATCCATGGGTTATATTGGGTGATTGGAATGAGATAATTGCTCCGTCTGAAGTCCAAGGAGGTGTGTTTGTGGCTGCTAGAGCGGAAGAGTTGCGTTCTTGCATTGAGGATTGTAATTTGTATCCCTTGCGTACAGAAGGGGCCTTATTTACATGGTATAGGACAGTCAATAGGGTTCAATACATCAAGAAAAGATTGGACAGAGGCCTGGGTACGTTTTCATGGATTAATGCTTTCCCGGATGGTCATATTCTTACCCTGCCTAGGATTGGCTCAGATCATGCGCCGCTTCTTCTTAATTGCGGAAACTGTCTGTCTCGTCCTTCTGCTCGGCCGTTTAGATGGGAAGCTCGGTGGAGCAGTCAGGCATCTTATCGCGCGCTGGTGGAGAATTCATTTGACGACAGGTCTGGGATGTTCATGGATAGGTTACGGTGTTTACGTGATCTATCTATAGAGCATTGTCAGGTGGGTTTGCGGACATTGAGGAATCGTAAGAATAAGATTTTACGTCGATTGGCGGGAATTGACAGGTCCTTGGTGTTTGTTGATTCCCTTCGACTGATCTTATTGGAGCGTGAATTACAGATGAAATACCAACATATTTTAGATCAAGAGGAGCTGTTTTGGGCACAAAGAGCTCGGGATGATTGGATACGCTTAGGGGATCGTAATTCCAGCTATTTTCATGCCCAGGCAAAATTTCATGCTCACCATAATCACATTCACGGGTTGATATTGGATAATGGTATGTGGTGCACGGATCAGGGAGCTCTACAAGAGGCGGTTAGGACATACTATATAAACCTGTTTGCAGATGATGCGTTACCATGCAATGTAGATGCCATCCCACCCCTCCGGTCCATTTTAGAAGTTGGATGTCCCATTGTTTCTGAGGATGTACAGGAGAAGGAAGTGGAAATTGCCTTGGCACATTTCAAGCCTTTAGCATCTCCTGGTCCTGATGGCTTCCCCGCGGCATTTTATAAACAATATTGGAGTGTTGTAGGGCCGGATGTGGTGACTCTTGTCAAGCAGGTATTTGCGAATGGAATTTTGGAACCTGAAATTGCTAAAGCATACATCTTTTTATTGCCAAAAGTGTCTGTACCTACGAGTGTTCAGCAATTTCGTCCCATTACATTATGCAATGTGGCTTATAAGTTTATCTCCAAAGTGATTGTGAATAAACTTCGACCAGTGCTTCAGAAATATATTTCTCCTCTTCAGTCGGCGTTCCTTCCGGGCAGGGGGACTGTGGATAATGCTATTATACTACAGGAATTGGTATATTCACTTTCCAGACCAGCAGCTTCTCACAAGGATATCATTGTTAAGATCGACCTGGAGAAGGCGTATGACAACGTAAGATGGGGTTTCCTTGAGGATTGCCTTTCTCAGATGGAGCTTTCTGTGAGCTTAAGGCGTGTTATCATGGCTTGTGTATCCTCGCCAGTGTTTTCAATTCTATGGAATGGTGTGCCTTTGGAGGGTTTCAAATCGGCTAGGGGGTTGCGCCAAGGGGATCCCCTATCACCATATTTATTTAACATTGTCATGGAGCGCTTGTCAGGAGCCATTAATAAAGCAGTTAATCAGGGTCTGTGGCAACCTGTGAAGCTTTCAGCGGGCAGTGGAGGGATATCACATTTGTTATTTGCGGATGATCTTATCCTTGCCACGGTAGCAGATGAGGGTAGCATTCTATCCCTGGCAAATACTTTGCAACAGTTTGCAATTTGTTCAGGACTAAAAATTAATATGGCCAAGTCCAAAGCTATTGCATCCACACAGGTAACAACTCTTGAAAGAGAATGGTTTACTAATGCTACTTCTATTATGTTTGTTGAGAATCTTGGTGCTTACCTTGGCTTCCCTATACATCGTGGGAGAGTAACTGCCCGATCTTATGAGTTCATTTTAGAAAAAATTGATAAAAGACTATCTTGTTGGGCGATGAAATTGTTAAATAAGCCGGGAAGGATTACTTTGGCTCGCCATGTCCTCTCGGCCATACCAGCTTATTACATGCAACTTGGTTGGCTACCGGAAGCCACTTGCAAACAGATTGATTGTCGTATTCGAAATTTTGTTTGGAAAGATCGTTTGGGGAAGGGGATTAATTTGGTTAGTTGGGAGAGGATAGCAGCGCCAAGGGCTTTAGGAGGGCTTGGATTTCGCAAGTCACGTCTGAACAATGTTGCGCTGCTGGGAAGGATTGCCACAGATCTACTTCTCAATAAAGATAAGCTTTGGGTTCAAGAGCTTAGAGCTAGTTATTGTCCTGATATGAGTATATTCTTCCAGCAAAGAAGAGTTGGATCCTTTACATGGCGTAGCATTAGGAAAGCTGTGGAGCGGTTGGCCGGAGGATTTGCTTTTAAAATTGGTAATGGACAGAGTTCATTATGGTTTACGCCGTGGTTAAATAGTTCTTCCATTGGGCCACAGATTCCTTTTGTAGAAACTTGTGATACTGATCTTTGCATTTCTGATATTGTTGACAACGCTGGCTGGGATCTTACTAAGGTTCACACCTTGCTACCAGAAACCATTCGAGCAGAAATAATTGAGTGTCCTCCTCCTTGTATTCATCCTGCTTGCAAGGATGGGTGGCAATGGAAACAATCAATTGATGGGGTGTATACTTCGAGATCGGGCTACTCTTATCTTCTAGGCTTATCTCAGTCAGCGAGGGGGTGGGCTTGGATTTGGAAGTCAAATATTCCAGAAAAGGTATGTTTTCTACTGTGGCTTCTCGCTTGGTCTTCTCTTCCGACTAATGCACTTAGATATCATCGGAGGGTTGCTTCATCTCCTCTTTGTGGGGTTTGTGGTGATGAGGAGGATGATTGGTATCATTGTATGTTTTATTGTCAGTGGGCGTCCATGGTGTGGTCTGCTATCTTTATCGATATTCCCATGGATCTTCACACGTTGGAGAGAGAGGATATAAGATTTTGGTTGCATGGTATATATAAATGTTATGGAAATCTTTTTGTTGCTGGATTATGGCAAGTTTGGCAGGAAAGGAACTTGAGGGTCTTCCAAGGGAAATGCACACCTGTTGACACTATCAGACGCCGCATCTGGCAGCTGCAAGCTACTCTTGATCGCGTCTCTGCTCTAGCCCGACAGCCTGGGAGCCATCCTCGATTAATATGTTGGAACATGGGGCCATGGCAGGGACACTTTATTCACACAGATGGATCGGTGCTTGCTACCAGACGACGAGCAGGCTATGGAGCAGTGATTAGAGACCCTGGAGGAGGATGGGTGAAGGCTGTAACAGGGTACTTGGGTGACACTTCCGTTTTGCATGCTGAGGTTGCTGGTATCCTGCATGGTTTGCAAATGGCGTCGGAGCTTGGCATGACTGATATCTGTTGTTGTTGTGACTCTAAGGAAGCAATTCGGCTTCTCAACTCACCTCAGCCTGAGAGTCATTGGCTTGGAGCATATATTGCGCAGATACATGATGTGTGTGATCGTTTTCATACAGTTCGTTTCCAACATATACTGCGGGAAGGCAACTCGCTTGCAGATTCCTTGGCAAAGATTGGTGCAGTAGGTGACCTATTTTATACGACATGGGCTTTCCCTCCGGACTCTGTTCGTCCTATTTTGGCTGCAGATGCTGCTGGCACGTGGTTCCCACGGGGCTAGTGTAGTGTATGATGTTTTGTTCTTTTGGTTGTATTTTGTTTTCTTTCTGGCCTGTATTGGCTTCATAGCAAAAAAAAAAAAAAAAAAAAAAAACATATTCCAATCATGGAATTGGGACTTAGCCCAAGTGGTTAAGCCCCTCGCTCTCAACCTTTAGGTTGAGGGTTCGATTCCCATCCGGCCCCTATCCCTCCCCTTTTCCCCTTTGTAATTGTGTGGCATGAGCTCCCACCACTTTCCTAGCCTGTATAGGCTGTTCAGCAAAAAAAAAAAAAACATATTCCAATCATTTCAAGCAAAAAAAAAAAAAAAAAAAAAATTACGAATCATACCATAAATTCCCCCTATTAAAGAAACACGCACCCATACGGGCCAAACCACACATGAAACAAGAAGAAAGTCGTCCTAATATATTGGGCCGGCCCAATTTATAAAATACAAAGATTTTCCTTCTTATCATGCCTAATTAGAGGCAGACTTTTTTTTTTTTTTTTTTTGTCAACCCAAAATCCTATGTGTAGATTGTAGACTAAGCCTTTTGGGCTCCATTTCTTAAAAATTGGAGCATTCATATATTTCATGCCATATTTTCCGCATTCTGATATATATACTCATTCCGATATACATATTTACTGCGTAATATTTTAAATTGTGTAAAAGTAAAATTTATGATATTATAAAACTACACGATTAAAATCCAACAAGATCTCACTTGATTATATTTTATCTTATAGAAATGTGTTAAAAATTGAATCAAATTACTAAATAACTAGTAATAACTATTTCAATGTTTCAACTATAAGAAAACGGATGGAGTACATAAGTAGTTTTGATACATAGGATATTGAAATATGAAAAATTAATAAATAAAATTAAATAAATTATTACCAATAGTTCTGATCAATTATGTATCAATGGTTTGAAATGGAATCAATAAGGGACACATTTTAGGATATTTGGGAGTCAGCAGATCCGCTAGCAGATAGCAGATTCGGAGAGAGAAATGTGAGAGGATATGCTCTTCCAATATGCTATATGCTAACAAATATGTTTGCTTCCAAACCGACACGGTTCCCGTACTGGAAGGCTTTTGTCCAGTATATACTGCCTTTATTTCTAGCCTTTGGATATGTTATTGATCTAATGGTTCATATTAATGGGAGGGTTAATTGTGTCTTTATACATATTGAACATAAATTTAAATAATGTGAACCCATGACTGCAAGTAATCATTAGTTTTTTTTTCTAGAATGCAGTAGTGTTTTATTCAAAATTTAATTTATGTAATCATTATACTATCTCCGTTCCTGTAACATTTGGGATTTCGACACTGTTCATTGAGTAAATTTGATTCAACTTTTTAACACAAGTATATAAGATGAAATATAGTTAAGTGGAATCTTGTTGGATTCGTAAATATAGTTAAGTGGGATCTTGTTGGATTCGTCTAATCGTATAGATTTAGAATATCAAATTTTCATAATTTTTATTTATATGTAATTTAAGTTATTAAGGATTAAAAATGTGTATTGAACTGCGTGAAATGTGAATCCGTAGCATTTAAAAAGGATCGGATGAAGTATTATTTGTTTTCTTTTTGGATGAGCGAATTATTTCTTTTCTTGAATATGGGGTTTTAATAATAATAATAATCAAATTCTTAATCTGAAAATAATATTAAGAAAAACAAGACCTAATGACATATAGTATATCACTAGATAAAATGGCATAATTATATATAAAAAAAGAATGACATATACAATAAGACAGAATGTTAGACGTTCAATAACAGAATGTCCTAATTCGAAATAGAATGCTAAGTAATTATAACATAATGCTATATAATTCAAAACAGAATGTTAAATAATTTAGAACAGAATGTCATAACTAAAAAAATATGGTAGATTCAACAAGACAGAATGTTGGATGTTTGAGAACAGAATGTTAAATAATTCATAACATAATCTTAAGTAAATTAGAACATAATATTAAGTATGAAATGTCATAACTTTAAAAAAAATGGTATATACAACAAGACAGAATGTTGTATGTTTGAGAATAGAATGTTAAGTAATTCAGAACAGAATCTTAAGTAATTTGAAATAGAATGTTAAGTATAATTCATAACAGAACAAAATGTTGGATGTTTGAAAACAGAATGTTAAGTAATTCAAAACAGAATCTTAAGTAATTTGGAACAGAATGTTAAGTATAATTCATAACATAATGTTATATAATTCAAAACAGAATGTTACATACTTGAGTTATTAATGATTTACAATGTGTATTGGACTGCGTGTTGGGTGGATCCATAACAAATAATAAAAAACAGAGGAAGTAATCATTACCTGTAGAAAGCAAAAATTTAATATATATATATATATAATATAGTCTTATGAAATTACACAAAAACCCTTACCATATCTACAACATTGATTTTAAATAGATAACGATCTAGTGGCTCTAATTAATTCCAGCATGTACATGCCAGCACTAGAACCATTTCGCTTCCAAACATACTAAATGACACTAGTTTCAACATGCACTGACGTCAGCTTTTACATTTTTATTGATAATTTCGTAATAGTATTTGTATAAGATTATTACTTAGTATTTAATATACAACTTCTTTAGCACCAGTTGGTTTAAATGTTTATGAAATTATAAGCTTTGGGAGAGGTCTATTCATTTAAATATACTCAAAATACCTTAAGATTACCTTTAGACTTGAAAGAAGCTTAAAAAAGATTTTTTTGCTGGTTGATCCAAGAAAAGCCAAGTATGGTTTAATAATACTACCTCGGTTTCTTTTTAAGTGTTGCGTTTCTCCTCTTCACGTTTGTCAATACACATTTTAAATTATTAATAACTCAAATTTGGTACAAGTACGAATTTTAAAAAATTTGATATTTAAAAATTACAAGATAAGACGAATCTAACAAGATCTCACTTGACAATATTTTTTCTTGTATAGCTATAAGAAAAATAGAAATCGAAGTGCTACAATAAACAGTAAAATAAAGTCAAAACGTAACACTTATTTAGAAACGGAGGAGTACAACACTAGTACTACTAGTATTTTACTATAAAAGTGTAGCTTTCCATTTTTTTATGATGCGTTCTCATACGAAAAGGGTAGTGGGAATATAACTTTGATGCGAAACGTGATTGAGAGAAATTATCAAAGTCAACAAATTGGAGTTGGCTTCGAAATGGACTGCTGAGCAAACACTGTTTTCATGACAAAACCCACTCTTCAGACACACAATTGCTGCGGTGAGGGAATGATCCTGTGGCCCACAATCGTCCAAATCAAGCCTAGCTTTTGACAAAGGGGTCCTACATTCGTTGTCCACGTTTTCTTTCTACAACTATACTCTATACATATTCACGGCTCCGTATTCATCATTGAAATTTTAATCAAATTTGGGGATATAAATTTAACTAAAGTTACTCCGTATTAACGTTTGGAAATTTGACTCTATTTACACACGCACTTTAATTTAAAGTTTTATCATAGTTATACAAGTTAAAATATAGCCAAGTGGGATATTGTTAGATTTGTCTCGTCGAGTGGTTTTTAAATATCGAACTTTTAAAATTTTTACTTCCACCAAAATTGAGTTATTAATGATTTAAGATGTGCATTGGACTGCGTGCATTGTGGGTCCGTTTTGATTTTTTGAAAACGGAGGGAGTATATATATTTTTAAAAATGGATTAACGAAAGTATATATGTTATTTGCAACTGGTTAATTTAAAAATGGCATATTTTAAAAGACGAAAGCTACATAGCACGAACTGTTATTGTTGGTGTATAATACCCAGCTGAAACTTAATTGTACCTTAAACTTGGCATGCAAATTTGCGAAATCATATCGACATATTATTAATGGTGAAAGGAAAGCACAATTTTCTTAATGTATACAAACATAGTACTCCCTCTGTCCCAACTAAGATGTCATGTTTGACTTCTGCACACAATCCAATACACTTTTCTAATCGTTAATAACTCAAAATATATACAAGTAAAAATTATATAAAATATATGTTCTAAAACTATACGATTAGACGAATCTAGCAAGACCGAACTCGACTATTTTTTTCAAATATATTATTTATAATAATATTGAGTCAAAGTTGAACAATGAACAGTGTCAAAAAATCAAACAAGACATCTTACATTGGACGGAAGGAGTACTATTTTTTAATAAAAGATAAAAAGAAAAAAAAAAGAAAAGAAAAAGAAGTCGATTTGATTAAAAAGAAGAATTCAGGAGTTGTATGGGTCATGAGGTCAGGTGGTATGTGACCAGTCAAACAAACATTGTTAGAGCCCACGTGTGAGAATTGACTACTGTAGGCTGTGATATGATATTAATAGCAGCAGAGTTAGTTTGGAGTAGTGATGGATGGTTACTCCGCGTCAATCACGTATTCACCCTTTCCTCCTGTTTCCACCTGCTGCATGCATCTTCATTCTTCAGTCCCATTTCATTTTCTAATTACTGCATGGACTAGTATAAATTCATCATGAATCATAATGCATCCTCCCTCCATCATCATCCTACATTCAATCCCATTTTCAAACAATCCCCCACCCATAAATTATCCCATTATCACTAAATTAGTCAACTACCACAAACACACTCATATATAAATATCCCTCATCTTCGACTTCTTTCTCGATTATGGATTATTATTATTATTATAACTACAACGAACACTCACCCAACTATTCCAATTACCTAGAATATTCCACCGAGACATGTTCCTCGCCGGGGGATACGCCGGAGCCGCTGAATCTGGCCGCGAGCCGCCCGAAGAAACCGGCCGGCCGAAAGAAGTTCAAGGAGACGCGCCACCCGGTGTACCGCGGCGTGCGCCAGAGGGACGCCAACAAGTGGGTGTGCGAGGTCCGGGAGCCCACCAGGCAGAAGCGGGTCTGGCTCGGGACCTACCCGACCCCGGAGATGGCGGCGCGTGCTCACGACGTGGCGGCCTTGGCGCTCCGGGGACAGAATGCGTGCTTGAATTTTGCCGACTCGGTGTGGCGGTTGCCTGTCCCTGCTTCCACGGATGCCAAGGACCTCCGCACGGCGGCGATGGCTGCCGCGGAGGCATTTCGCCCGGCGACGGAGGAAGGCCGGGAGGAAGCAGATTGTGGGGATGGGGAATTAGCGTCGGGGACTCAGGGGGAGCAATCTCCGGGGGAAATGTGGGACGTGAGTTATTTGGCGGAGGAGGCACTGTTGTCGCCTGCGGTGTGGGCTGCGGCGGAGCGGCGGTTCAGTTGGGATGAGGTGGAAAGCGATGCAGAGGTGACCCTTTGGAGTTTCTGAAGATTGCCATTTATGCCATTCAGCACCTTTCTCTAGTTTATCTATCTATAGAAAAAGGGGCGTCAGTTACAAATTTACAGCTTCGATGATTGTGATTTATTACATACAAAAAAAACTATATGTTATAAATCAATACAAACAAAGCTTAAAGGGTGACACCCATATATCAGCAAAGCCGCAAAGGTGTGTGGGAGTCCAGACCACATAAATTATAAAAAGATAGGAGAGAGATAGTGGGCCGGATGGGGATCGAACCCCCAATATATGGTTGGGAGATGGGGACTTGACTACTAGGATAAGTCCCCAACCCAATACAAACAAAGCATTTAGAATATTGTAGAAAAATGAGTAATAGAATTCTTTAGAATTCCTTATAATAATTTAAATTTAGTATTCATAATACTTTACATAGAACATAGAATATCC
Source organism: Hygrophila difformis (assembly GCA_030278955.1). NCBI lineage: Eukaryota > Viridiplantae > Streptophyta > Magnoliopsida > Lamiales > Acanthaceae > Hygrophila > Hygrophila difformis. Next base: position 2,381,992 of record JAOANR010000006.1, on the reverse strand, counting down.
ATTGGCCACCACATAAATAGGGGAGAGCGTTTTGATTTGTGTTGTTGAGAGTTGAGTAGTGATGGTGAGTGTTGAGTGGTGAGTGACACGATATGTCAAGTGGAAAAAAATGATTGTTTGTATTTATAAAAGTGTTCTCTTTCTTAAGTTTTTAGGTTAACTCTTACATTCTTAAGTTCTTGGTGCACTTGTTTTACTTTTATGATCGGCCTTATCGCCTAACTAATATATGGTCGGTTATACCGACTTAGTGATATATGGTTGGTACTGCCACGTAAGTATTATTGTGCATTAAAGATTTGTTAGTTAAATACTAACCAACATCAAAGAGTTTGTGTTGTATTGTGATAGGTCTTGATTTTATTATTATTTTTTTCTTTTTCAACTAACACTTTCATTTATCAATGATTGGACTCTACAATAAATATTGGACTGCGATATTTTATGGCCCTGTTTGGCAAATAAGCTAAATGAAATTAGTTTATTCAATTCATTTAAAGTTAAATTAGCTTATTTAAAAAGATAAAATACCTTAAAATAGTATTCAATCAGCTATTTTTGAAACCGCTGTAAATAGCAATATTTTGGAATTAGCTTATTCTAGGCAAAAAAATTTGCCTCAAAACTGTCAAACAGCTAATTTTAACTAATTTATTACTCAAATTACTCACATAATCAGTTAACAGCTAACAGTTAATTCCCAAACATGCCCTATTAACATGCCATTAACATGCCCCATCTGTTTTATTCTATTGATTGTGTATTTTTTATGTATAATTAAGCGATAATGATTTTTATTTTTAATTCATTTATTACTAATGATAATAGTAATATGAATAAGTATATGGTACAAATGGTTTGAATTGGCATTTTTTTCCCATCATTGATCAAATATATATTATGTCTAATTTAAAAATATTGGTAACATATTTTATTAAATGTAAACATGATCATATCTATATATGCATGGACAATATGTCATTAAATATCTAGATATGATATGTATAGCCTGGAGAATCTTGTTAGTAGTTGGTACTATTTTCATTTTAATTTTATTTTGTGTGAGACACATCGAATATAATGTGTTGTATATATGATTTTAAACAAATTGTAGCATTCTAAAGTAGACAGATTTTTTTTTTTCGATAAGCAAAATAGACAGATAAATATACCTATTGATCTATGTATATTACACAATAAGATTCATCAATTTAAATTTTTAAATTCCATATTTTCACGCAATCCAATACACATTTTTAAAGAGTGATATCTCAAATTTTATAAAATAAAGAATTATAAAACTTTAATATTATAAAACTACGCGATTAGACGAATCTAACAAGATCTCACTTGACTATATTTTATCTTATGTAACTGTGTGAAAAAATCGAATCAAAATTATTCAATGAATAGTGTTTACTATGCAAACGTTAACATTATTCAAATACGGATGAAATATATATATCTACTCCAAAAAAAATATCCAATATATCGACAAGACTACTTTATACAATATATATATATATATATATATATTTTGATGAATATATGTATATTATTACACAATAAGATTCACCAATTTAAATTTCAAAATAGTTTCAAATCAGCTTTATATTCGAACTTGTGTAACAATAATAATATCAATTAATAATAAAATAAAAAAAAGAAGAGACTATCCAAATTGTAAACCATATAGGAAACGCAAAGTTTAGGGTGTTATGTTGTGTCACAAGAATTTGCAAATATTTTTCGAAAAAAGATTCGTTCAATTGTAATATCCAATATATAGATTTGCGCCAAAACAAATATCCAATCCAATATATATAGATAAGACTGTTTTATAATATATAGAACTATTGATAAGACTAGTATCACAAGTCTATACGTATATTTCCTCAATCGGCCTCCTCATTCATATCACTATTTTCTGTACACGTTTTCATACGTAGCAATGGCAATATCATCCCAAGCAATCGAAAAGGGTCAGAGAGCCTATCCTGGCAATTTCACATGCAGAGTCTTCCTAACCTGTTTAGTTGCTGGAATGGGTGGCCTCATGTTCGGATACGATATTGGAATTTCTGGTATTTGATTACACAAACTTATGTACTAGTAGTATCTATCAATGTTGTTAATGAGAAAGTTTTAGGGTTTTGCGTATTTCGGATTCTAAAATATGGATTTTTTAAAATTGGTGACAATATTTGGAACCTAGGTATGTTTTTCATGAATGTTTAGCGAGCAATTTGAGTGATTGTGTATTTCTTTTTTCGCAGGTGGTGTGACCTCAATGCCGTCGTTTTTGAAGAAATTCTTCCCATCTGTGTACAAGAAGGAAATATTAGACACTGGAGGGACGAATCAATACTGCAAATTCGACGATGCGATATTAACGTTGTTCACTTCGTCTTTATATTTGGCTGCTCTTATAGCTTCTTTGCTTGCTTCCTTCTTTACCCGAAAATTTGGAAGAAAATTTTCCATGGTCTTTGGCGGCGCTCTCTTTCTCTGCGGCGCCGCAATCAATGGATTCGCCGCGAACGTTTCTATGCTTATTGTTGGCAGGATTCTGTTAGGGCTTGGAATTGGCTTCACTAATCAGGTAATTTAATTCCTCAATGTGATTACAATGTTCTGAGTTCGCACAGATCGATGATGGAAATCATGGAATTGTTTGTTTGTTCGTTTCTAGGCTGTGCCTGTCTACCTGTCTGAAATGGCTCCGTACAAACACCGGGGCGCGCTGAACATGTTCTTCCAGATGTCAACGACCGTCGGGATATTAGCGGCGAATGTGGTGAATTACTTCACGGCGCAGATGAAAAGCGGCGAGGGATGGCGGATAAGTCTCGGCTGCGCCGGTTTACCGGCGCTGATCTTCTTCGGCGGCTCAATATTCCTTCCAGACACACCGAATTCCCTGATCGAACGCGGCAGGCCGGAGGAGGCCCTTACATGGTTACGTAAGATCCGCGGCGTCCGCGATGTGGACGAGGAGTACCAATCCCTGGTGGCGGCCAGCGAAGCGGCCAATACAATAAAGAATCCATGGACGAATTTACGGCAGCGGAAATACAGGCCGCAGTTAACCCTAGTCACCATAATCCCAATCTGCCAACAACTCACCGGAATGAACGTCTTCATGTTCTACGCCCCAGTACTCTTCAAGACCATCGGATTCGGCAGCAATACTTCCCTAATGTCGTCCATGATTACCGGCGGCGTCAATGTGGTCGCCACCGTAGCCTCAATTTTGACCGTGGACTCATTCGGGCGTCGGGCACTGTTCCTGGAGGGCGGCGTGCAGATGTTCCTGGCCCAATTGGTTATCACCATAGCCGTCGGGGCGAAGTTTGGGGTGGATGGGAACCCTGGGGTGTTGCCCAAGTGGTACGCTTTACTAGTGGTGATCGCCATATGCGTGTACGTGCCAGGTTTCGCGTGGTCGTGGGGCCCGCTGACGTGGCTCGTGCCCAGCGAAATCCTGCCGTTGGAAATAAGATCGGCCGGGCAGAGCTTGAGCGTGGCGATGAATATGATATTTACGTTTTTGGTGGCGGAATTGTTTCTCAAGGGGCTGTGCTACTTGAAATTCGGGCTGTTTATAATGTTTTCGGTGTTCGTGTTTATGATGTCGGTTTTCATCTACAAGTATATGCCCGAGACGAAGAGCATTCCCATGGAGGAGATGCATGAGGTTTGGAAGAAACATCCGGTTTGGAAGAAATATGTGATGGAGGATGAAATTGTTGAAACTGATGGACAAACCAAGGACCAAATTGTATAGGATATTGTCGTTTTTGGTTTTAATGGACTTATTAGCTAGTTTGGACTTTTGGGATTTGATCTTTATTAGGTGAATATTTTGTGGGTTTGTCTTGTTATTTTGGGGTCTTGAAATGTAGTTCTATATACTTGTCCTTTTAGTTGGAATTGTACAAATCAAGAAAACAATGATTATTTTATTTTTTAATTGTTTAGCCCCTACTTTATGATGGGTAGTTTCTTCTAGGCTTATTATTGATGCGATTAGAATGGTAATATTGGAATTTAAGAATACTTTTAGATTTCTAAAAAGATAACTAATAAGGAATGGAGAAAGTATATTTTAAATTTTTGCTGTTTTCCGTCTGAAAGGGAGCTTCAACTTTAATGAACTCTATTGCTCTGTGTCAAAATAAATAGTCATCTCCCAGTCCCTAAATTCAATTATTTTTTGTAAGAATTTTTTTTTTGGTTCAAATTAAAGGAACTATATGACTATATGTCTATATCGGTGTTGAAAACACTTTCTAAGTTTCAGTCAAATTTTATTTATATTTATTTACTAATATTCTTTACCATACGGCAGGAGGAGGACTATTTAATGTCCCACAAAAAGGAATCAAAATTTCATCCCAAGACAACAAAAGTCACACCCTCATCGCCTGAACACACTTATTGCAAGTAGAACCAATTTATTCCATCTTCATGATTTTGAGTAGTTTTGCCATTCAGTTCTTATCAATGCTCCTTTAAGTTCTTTCTAATGCATTCGTTTTAATGTTGTAATTTTATTGAAGAAACTGAATAAATAATTCTATTGCGGACCAGGTTACTATTTATTGTTGTTCTCCTTAGTGGTTCCACTTCCACAACTACGTACAAAAAAAGTAAAAATAAAGTAACAAATAATAATGGTTTAGCTCCCGAAGAGGGATAAAATGGTTACCTCATTCATTCAAAATAATGTTACACGAAATTTTAGGCTTTTTAATTTAAAAGAGTTGATGGACACTCCATTTTTAAAAAATAGTCAAAAATACAAAATGGGGGCATACCAGTTACCTTCTTTTTTTTTTTTTGAGAAGAATTACCATTAATTTTTAATGTGTACCTAGGTTTGGATTTTTATGTGGTCCCAATTTGTCCTTGTGGTCACACTAAAAAGACGTGATCGGATCGGACTGACCCCCTTAAAATATGCGGATAAAATGGATTCGTACTTCTATATATTTCCTCCATTTTTTTTTATTTCTTCTATCATTCATTTGGTGGTTTGTCACACTTTTAATTAAAATTTTATTATAATTATAAAAATTAAAATATTTTTTTTAGTGGCCAATGACCATCTGGCAATTAATTAAAGCTGCCCTTTGATATACTTTGTCTTGCATCATCATTATATCTAGTCTTCATCTCATTTTTAAACTTTTAATTAATATTAATAATGTAGTAGTAGCAAAAGAATTACTCAATATGGATGCTAATATCAATAATGATTAATGAGTTTATGACGATAAATGAATATAAAACGTGGAATTTCTTCAATTATTCCTCAAAATTCAATTTTATCATTTGAAATGAAGAAAAAAAATAGTACTTCATATACTATCTCCATATCACATAACGTTTAATATTCTACTATTCACACACAAACTTTCAGTTAAAGTTATTTATAGTTATATAAGTTAAAATATAGTCAAGTAAAATCTTGTTAGATTCGTCTCGTAGCGTAGTCTTTTGAATATCGCACTTTTTGATTTTTTACATGTACCGAACTTGAATTATTAATAATTTAAAATGTGCATTAAACTGTGATTCCGTAATAAACATTAAGATATAGAAAAATGAATAAATATAGTGATAATTTGTGGAAGAGGTATATTGAAAGCTGCAACCCAAATTAATGGCGCCAGTTCTATGAAATGCAACTTAAACAACATAATTTCTAGAAGAAAAATAGGAGAGAATTTTCTTGTCATTAATTTTCCTCTTACCGTTTTAGATGCGGGATTTTTAAGATTTTTTTCGGAAGGAAATAAGGGCCGAAGCCATATTATTGAATGAACAAGACGGTTACGTCCCATCTCCATTTGGTCATGTCCAAAATCTGAGCTATCACTCGAAGGAGAGGACCTTGCCATCCAAAATCAGTTTCAATGGTGTCCACTATTTCCTTATTGTCGGTTCACATTTTGATGGGAACGGATTTTTAAGATATTTAAATATATAGTATATGCAATTCCCGTTCTCATGAATTTCCCATTTAAGCTCTGTGTTCACCCTTTTCTCATAATAACAATCGGTATTTTACAAAATCTTTAAACAAATTATTTAAGTAAATATTTTACATATTATTATATTAGAAACAATAGTTGGACTCCAGTAGAAAATGGGGAGGAGAAGAGAAAGTGTTCATTTTTCCCTGTAGGCTGTATAGCTTGGTTAGAGTACCCAGTAGGAATTATTATGAAGCTTTGTGCTCTCCCTTTTGTTAAATACTAGTACTAATTATTAAGGGTTTACTAGCCACAAATTAATTTTTAGGTAAACCAAATGAAATTTTAAACGTTTTCGATATTCAGAAGTAATATTAGGGTACTGATAGGGGTTGAAAAGAACATATATCTCTTACAAGCCAAATTTTGAGACCTTGCTTATACAGTTTCATATCCTCCCACTCAAGTAATGCATATAGGTCTTATTTACTTTGGTTTTGTTATGTAGCTGCGGAATGCAGCTGGAAGTTGCAGTTGTAGGGAGCTGTAGGTATTAGTTTTTACATAACTATAGCTAAAAGTAACTGAAGCTGTCATAAATTATAATTTGAAGATAAAAATTAATTAAATTGGAAAATAGCTTTCAAAAGCTCCAAAAAATTACTCAGTGTAGCTTATGATTGTAGAGTTTTTCAAAGCTGCAATTCACAACTAAAAACCTTTAGAAACTTGTGTAAAGAACATGACTATTGTTTGTCACTAATATAAATTTTAAAGTTCCGTAAAACTTTTAGAAGTTCCAAAAACTGTGTTTAGAATAGACCATTTGTATGATATGCATGTGTTCGGCATTATATTACTAAATGGTGAGATTATAATCCTACCTGAAACTGTGTGATTTTTTTTTATTTCTTTTTTATTTTTCTTAACATTGCCGAAACAACAACAAGCTAAAGAGCGAAAGAAAAAAAAGAAAGAACACAAAAAAAAAAAAACCAAACAAACTCAAACGAGCACCCCTACAATCAACTTTATTCTCAAACAACAAACTCGCACCATATCCTTTTAGCTTGTATCACCGGCCAACGACTGCACCTGATGTATTGTTTTTTCAGTGAATACTTAGGTATCCTAAAATTAATATTTCAAATATTTGCATGGGCAATAAAGTGTGTATTCCCAAAGCAATTTTTTGCATGGGTCGGCGCAATATTTATTATTTCCCATTACTATTTTTTTAGTGTTTGCTCTGCAAGTCAACCGCTATGATACTTTTTAATTTTTTATAACATCAAACGAAAACTCTGTTTTGCCTAATTGATTAATTTCCTTCAGAAAGTCAATGAGAAACTAATCCTACCTCCCGCTGTGCTTTATTAGCCTTTAATTTGAACTCTTTTTGAATTTATATTTTTGAAAACATAATTTTATTTTTTTCTGGTGAAAAAAACCAAAAATTTTGTAACAACAGAATTAATTTGTATTGTTGGATACAAACAATTCTAAAGAGTCGACAATTCACACTGATACAGTCGACAATTATGCTATTATTACCTTTACTATTTTTAAAATTTTTTAGAGTGAGGTTCTCTTATGCATATCGTATATGCACCAATTGTCTTATTTTTTCGAAATTGTTGTGGACTGCTTGTTTTGATGGTAGTTGCCAACAATTTTAACTTGTTTGACATTGGAGTTCGTTAATTTAATTATTCTGATTGAAATATTAAAGGGAAATGTGTATTTGCCATTTTTTAGAGAAAGGAAAAAGCTTTAAAGGGAATCTTACAAGTCAGAAGTTTAGGAGACTAGATCTGTGAATGCGTGTCCGAATTTCGTTTAAAGGAAAAGGATTAATTACTCCATTAAATGCACGTATATTAATTTAGTAGGCATTCGTATCCGTAATTACAGTACTGATTACCATCAATAATTAAATTAAAATATACCAACATTAGTGGTTTCCAGTTTCCACTGTGCACAATCTGCCAAACTTCTCTTTCCCCTTCAATTCCCCTTTCCCATTCCCATTGCTATATCTGCCCCCAGCATTTATATAAAATCACAGAGTTTTCAGAAACCCACAAAAACTCAAAACCCCATCAAAACGCGTCACTCACATACATACATACATACATATAAAAATCATGTATATATATAGTTGAACTGGGTTATATAGAGAGGAGGCGAGCCATTTTTTATGCTTTTCTTGTTCACACAAAAAAGGCCCCTTTTTTCCGACAGCGAACAGGCTTCCACCTCCGTTCTTCCCATTGCCCCTGCTGTTAAAGTGACACCATGCACCGTTAAAGACGCCGATTTTTGTTCTGTTTTGGGGGTAAAGTCTTCGCCTTTAATTTACCCTTTTGTGCCTTCTCTGTGGGCGAGAAAGATTTTACAATGAAGAAGGAAGATCAACAGAGGTCTCTGTTGGGGATTTCCTTGACCCACAGGCCCGTTTGGCACCAGTTCTTGATTTGTTCCTCTGGTTTCTTCTTTGGCTATCTTATCAATGGAATTTGCGAGGTTAGTGTTTGTTTATTCGTTTCTCTGGTTTTTAGTTCCTTTTGCTGGAAATTAATCATTTCATTTCTTGTTCGGTGTAAATCGATGAAATGGAATTGATTGACTTCGCAAGAAATACGAAAAAGTAGAAATCTAGGGTTTTGGATTGAATCAACCAATCTTGAATTGTTCACTGTGCCATTGATAATGAGATTTTTTTCTGAATAGTTGACTAATGGTGAAATTCATTATTTGTACAGGAGTATGTATATAATCGCCTTAATTTCAGGTAATTTACGTGTTGAATTGGAATAGAAAATAGACCATTACAGCTTGGATGTTGACCGCTGAACTTTACTTCCATTCTTGCAGCTATGGCTGGTATTTCACCTTTGTACAAGGCTTTGTCTATTTGGGCTTAATGTATTTACAGGGCTTCACAACCAAGCAAATGGTGAACCCCTGGAAAACGTATGTCAAGCTGTCTGCAGTCCTTATGGGATCTCATGGCCTGACAAAGGGGTCGTTGGCTTACCTCAATTATCCCGCGCAGATCATGTTCAAATCAACAAAGGTATACTCCATTAGGCGATGATCGGTGTTTTCTTGGTATTGATTTTCTTGTAGGGATTGATTGATTGCTGAATTTGGTATAATTGTTGGAGCGTAGGTTCTGCCTGTGATGGTGATGGGGGCGTTTATCCCCGGCTTGAGAAGGAAATACCCGGTGCACGAGTATATATCCGCGCTGCTGCTGGTTACCGGCCTGATTCTGTTCACCTTAGCCGATGCCAACACTGCACCCAATTTTAGTGTCATTGGGGTTGTGATGATTGTGGGCGCGCTTGTGATGGATTCTTTTGTAGGGAACTTTCAAGAAGCTATTTTTACAATGAATCCCGACACTACTCAGGTATTGGATGGTTATTGTTTCCTTTGCTTAGAGGACAATACGGGTTGTAATTTGCCTGCGTTTTGATTTGTTCAGACGGAGATGCTGTTTTGCTCGACTGTGGTTGGTTTGCCTATGCTATTGCTCCCAATGATATTGACTGGAGAGTTGGTCAGAGCTTGGAATTCTTGTTTGGAGGTAAGGAATTGTTCTTTGATCTAATATTGACTGATTCTTTCCCTTCACTGATGGTTATTCGACTGTTTCTTTTATTATAAAGTTTAGGATAGTGAATTGTAGGTGCATATTTATACAATTTGTTGGTAGAGTGTAATTTATTCATTAATTTGGTAGTCCTGCTGATGATATCATGATTTGTTTTCATCAATAGCTACAACTTGCTTATGAGTTATGATGCTAACCCAAACTTTTAATCATAATAAAGAAATGAACTAGGAAAGTAACGGAAAAGAAAGATTCCACCGGGCTATTCAATGCTCTGACCTCGCATGTTCTTCATTTACCTATTGCTAAGGTTAAACTTCAGACGTATAGAGAGTATATCAATGTGTGATGCATGTTGGTCTTTCATATATTCATGTTTCCTTTTGCATTCCAACCATCCTTACATCCTTGTTTTTATAAATGCAGCACCCTTATGTCTATGGTGTGCTGGTTTTTGAAGCGATGGCCACCTTCGTTGGACAAGTCTCTGTTTTGTCGCTCATTGCCCTTTTTGGTGCTGCGACTACTGCAATGGTACTTGTCTATCCACATCTCTATCAAGAGACCAACAATTAGCCAACGTTTCATCATTACCGTGCTTCTTCTTTTGTGCTTTGAACTTATTTGCAGGTTACGACAGCAAGAAAGGCAGTTACCTTGCTGCTGTCCTACATAATCTTTACCAAGCCCCTCACCGAGCAACACGGGTCGGGACTGCTCCTCATTGGCATGGGCATTGTTCTGAAACTCATTCTTGATAGCAAACCTCCTAATCGAGGCAGCGCAAGTAGTTCTGGCAACACACAGCCTAGATCTCATCACACAGAGGATAGCACAGCAACGTCTCGTGGTGAGGATGAAGAGAATCGCCCATTAGTCTAAACATAAAAACCATAAACTGAATATAGCTTTATTAGACAGTATAAATTCATTTGTATGTTCTTGACTGGCTGAGTCCCTTCTGTTTTGTTTTCTGCGATGAGCACAATTACTCAAAACGTACTGGAATTAGATATGTAGCTAGGGAGTGATATATGAATGAATAATAATGTACTAGTTCCTTAGTACTTGACTTTTCTCGATATCTTTGAAATGGCATACAGTACTTTTCTTGTATGGGGGCATGTGGTTTTTGCGCTCAGTATATTTTCTTTTTTAGGCCTTCGAAAGTGGGGTATTTGGCCCAACTCTCAAGGCCCATTTATGGACGAAACGAGAGTGGCAAACAACACGTGGCTGGCGTGTGAAATCAAACGGTTAGTTTATGACTTGTGAGATTTTTTTTTTTTTTTTAGGAGCCATTTAAGGCCTGGAAAGGGGTGGTGGGAGCCCATGCCACACAATTACAAAGGGGAAATAAAGGGAGGGATAGGGGGCCGGTGGGAATCGAACCTCCAACCTTCCGTTGGAAGTGAAGAGACTTAACCGCTTGGGCTAGGTCCTCATCCCCGACTTGTGAGATTAGGATTATCCTCCCCACCCCAATCAAACGCCACATCATTATTAATTTTAAAAAAAATGATAAAAAATAATTGAGACTAAGTGGTCTCCTTACATTGGGCCAATGGGATTTGCCACCATCTCATTAGTTAAGTAATTTTTTAAAATTTATCTAATAAAATTATTATACTTTTTTATATAAATAAATAAATATAATTTAAAATATACCAAATTTTATAATTTTTCATTCTATACAAAGACCACTCTTGCTATATTTTTGTTAAATACATAATATATTAATTTTAATATATTTAACCCATTTTAAATTTATATAAAATAAAAATAAATAAAAATATATTAATATTTTAGATTTTTATTCTTTATAAATAAGATAAATATTTTATATTTTTTATACTCCCTCCGTCCCGCGAAATGTGGCCACTTTCTTTTGGGCACGGTAGTTTAGGTAGTGGGGTTTAGTAGTTAAAGTGATGTAGGTATTTTTGTTTAAGATTCTAATGAATTTTGATACTGTTTATTGTTTAACTTTGACTTACTATTATGTAATGATACAATTAGAGAAAAATATTCAAGTGTGATCTTGTTAGAATCGTCTAATCGTATAGTTTCATAATATATATTTTATACAATTTTTATTTATACCAATTTTGAAATATTAAGAATTAAAGAAATGCTAGGGACTTTATGTTAAAAAGTAAAAGTGCATTGGAATTTGTGCAAAATTGTAAAAGTAAACATTTTTAATGTGATTTGATAACAATTAAAATTTTAATCAAACTTATATTATTTTAATTTATCTAAAAATGGAAAGTGACCAAATTTTGTGAGACACCCCAAAAAAGAATAGTGACCAAATTTCGTGGGACGAAGGGAGTACTTCTTTTTTTATATATTTCAACATAATCTTAAATTATGTAAATTAAAATAATTATATATAATATGGTGGTTGGATGATTATTGATAAAGTATGTAAAATTGGGGTGGTTGGGTTGGGATGAATATTGATGAGTTGGAGAAGAGAGAAATTAATTAAATAATGAAATGATTGGATACTTGGGTGGTTGGGATGATCATGGATAAAGATAGCCTGAGCCAGTGGCTGTGCTCCGGCTCCCTCCCACTTAAGGAATTTTTTTATTGTTAAAAGTATTTTAAATGTAATTTATACAATTATAAATATTCGAGAATCGCTTTACAAGGAAATCCTTTAAGGGGTCGTTTGGAATGACTTATTTTGAAGTGCTTTTGGCTTTTGCTTCTGCCAAAAGCACTTTTGAAGAAAAAAGAGTGTTTGTTTTGGCTTTTGGGAAAAAGCAAAAGCACCTCGAAAAGCTGCAAAAGTGCTTCTGGGAGAAGCAGCCCAGGGGTGCTTCTCCGAAAAGCAGAAGCCAAAAGCACCTAGTAATGTGTGCAGGGTCATAAATGCCCCTATTAATTTATTTTAATTACACTATAAATATATACTATTATATATAAATAACATATCCTTTTTGGTAATTTACACATTTCAAAAGCACTTTTCACTTTTACATATCCAAACACACTTTTGAAAAAAAGCTGTTTTTCAAACATTCCATCCAAATACAAAAGTTACCTGCTTCTGCTTTTGGCTTTCACTTCTGCTTCTGCTTTTGCCTTCTGCTTTTTTTAAAAGCCAATCCAAACTGGCCCTAAGAATCCCATACAATAGAAATAAAATAAATTGAAAATAAAAACAATAAATGTTCGGCCATTCCTGTTCAGAAACCCTAAAAAAAGGCCAAAATTTTCAAACTGAGGAAGATCTCGCGAGAGAATTGGGTGAGGAAGGATTCGCCAATCATGAGAGGAACAAAGCGTATGGCGACGTCCGAATCGGCTTCTGCTTTCAACTCGAGCGACTCCTTCGTAAGTGTCGTTTTCGTGTTAGATAATTCTTATAAATTTTGGGGGTTTTGATGATGCCAATGTGTGGTTTGTTTCTGAACTGTTACAGATGCAGAGCAAGAGAGTAACAGCAGGGTCCCTCTTTGGTGCGCAGAAAACAGAACCGACGGTTCCGCAGCTGCCATTGGATATGAAGAGAGCCGAATCGTCAAGACAGCATGTGAGAGCTCTCAATACTCAGTTTGCAAGGTTCTCACGCTTTTGAACTTACTGCTATCGTTATTATTGTGATTAGTAGCTGGTTTCTTATGTTTACTCATTAATGTGTTGCTTGTGCATATGGGTATATGATATAGTTAATTTACTCTGGAGTAGGTTTTACGTTGGTGTCTGTGGTCGTTTAGTTAGTGGAAAGTGCAAATGTTTGAGCTTGGTGCACTTTTATCTGAGTTGAGTGGGGAATGGGATCAATGAGTGTACCTGGTTATGCTTTATTGATAAATTTTTCTGGTGTTGATAAACCCTCTGCTGCTTTGAATTTATGGAGGGGAATTGCCGGACATTGTTAGTTTTAAGCCCATTATGTGCAGTTTTGAGCTTGCCTGCGTCTCTTTGGATTTACTGTATATATTTAAAAAATTAAACTGCATATATTTTGAAAATATTTTTGTTGTGGATGATAATCTGAATAATTCTTAATTATTATTTTGAACAGTTGGGTACAAACGCAATTGCAAAACCATCCAGATGAGCTTTGGGACGACGGAGTGCAGGATTACATTAATCATACTAAAAACATCATGGTAACTCTCAAAACCCCTGATGGATCATGTTCCTCTGTTTAAGCGTTTGCACCATTAACAATACTTGTTTGCTTTAATGATTGGATCTTTACAATGTTGTTTCATCCAAGTGTATATGCATCTATTGGTTTTATCTGATCATCTGGTTCTGGTGTAATGATAGGCAAAATGTGATATTATTGCTGGCAACATTAGGTGGTTTTCCTGCTGAAAGTATATGAATTGAATGGCTGCTAGATGTTTTTAGAAGACACAGAATAAGACAAAAATTCAGGATATAATCTCATTTATCAAAGTATAAGACAACATTCAATGTATGCAAAATATGATATCCATGAATAGATCCCAAACATTTGGTTCTGATTTATAATTCCCCATATCTTGTAACTTGGGAGTTAATGGATGCTAGAGCCAGGAAAACGTTGTGTAATCAGCACCACTATTCTTCAGGACCTATATCCTGTTGTATGCTGAATTTGTCTGATGATTGATGGTTTAATCCTAAGATTGAAAGCAGGTATCTTGTTCTTGAATTTTCTCCCTTTTTGCTCCTGAACCATCAGATCATGTTGTCTTATGATTGTTATTTGGTTTTATTTGTACCCTTATAGAACTTGATCTCGCTTCTTGCAGCCAAAGTATTGTTCAAATCTCTTTTATGTTCTAAACTAAATCAATTTTTTGTTGTTGTGGCTCGTCATAATAAAGAGGGATTTTTTGGAAATAGAGGAACTTGAAATGTTTATTTGTTTGGCTTTCACATGCAGGAGAAATTTAGTGATGTGATCGACTGGTTGAAAGCAAATGCTGCAAAGGGAGACAATATAAGCTCACTTTCTTCAAATGATGCTCAAATAAAACCATCATCAGAAAGTGAGAAAAACAGTACTAAATTATTTTTCGATAAACCTGTCTTTCCTGCTGCTACAGCTGCAAGCTTTGGAACATCGTGGAGTCCTGGAATTTTCTCTAGTAATAGTTCCCCATTCACATTTGGAGGTATTTTTATGTTAAAAGTTGCATCTCTTTGTGTTTTTAACCTTCCACTGAATATTTGATTTGCATGTTGCCATGCCCTTGCGCATTATTGATTTTTTTTTTCTTATTTTTTTGTGAGTATTAATTTCCACATACGCATTCTGCAGTGTATTATTCATAAATGACGTGAAATAAGAAATAGAACATGGAATCCACTGGTGAATATTTTGAAATATTTGATAAATTTTATTGTATGTTTTTTTTTTTTTTTTTTATTATTATCAGTGCAAGTAATGGTGCATTAACTCTATGGGAATCTCTCTCTCTCTCTCTCTCTCTCTCTCTCTCTTTGGGTAATGTCTCTTGTAACTGCATTACTGCAATTAACCTGGTTGTATATTTAAGACTTAAAGTTCATTAATGTGCTTCAACACTTAAAACCAAGAAAGAGTCGGTACTTAGATTTGTCTTGTTTGAATCTAATTTTAATTTTAGTGATCAAATGCATGATATGGCTTTCATTTACATTTTTAATATCTATTTATTCCATTTAATTCAGTTTGCTGTGTTTTCTTCTTGTAAGTTGACAGTAAGACCTTTTCTTTATGAAGAAAAGGCTTCCGTGCCAAACTATTTCTATTGACCTATGAAGTAAAGTCAGTAAAAGTATGAGTTAAATCCTCCCTTTACCTAGTGTCTCATTTACCTTTGTATAGCCAACTCCACTTCTTCAGCAGGACCCTTTGATCTCAGGCATCTCAGACTAGGAACATGCACCATTTCATTTTCATGTAACTAGAAACTCAAGAACCAGGAAGTACAGTCCCAACCCTTTGAAGTGTGTGAAATCTGTCATAAGGCTAGACAGAATAAACTTAAATTTCCAGCTCACATAGTCAAATCCTGTTGTTTCCAGTTTCTGCATATGGAATTAAGGATATTTGGGGCCCTTATTCACATGCCACATTGTAGATTGTACTAGGTGTACTTTGACATCCTCGATAGAAAACAGAAGTGGGCTATCTACTCTAATCTAATCATTTTGACCTTCATTAAAAACAAATTCAATGAATTTGTCCAAATTGTCAGATTTGGTAATGGTACTGAATTCAAACTCAAATGACTTCTAACTTAAGAATGGGAGAAAATCCACAGCAAAGTGCAGTTGTGGATTGGAACATGGTCATCTTCTTGCTGTGGCAATGCTCCAGGACCACCTTCTGGAAAATTTCTTGGTCCAAGAGATCCAGAATGAAGCGCTGCCAGATTGTTGTAGAAGATCCTGTGGTTTGTTCGTGTTTGTTTTGCAGCTAATGATATTTTCTGTGTATATAAATTCTCTTTTTAGGCCCATTGTAGAGTGTTAGATGACTATTGCTGTATGGAATGAAAGTCAACCCATCACAATCTTCTTGTCTTGTTCGTGTGTATTGATATTAATCTAATTGGTTGTGTAGACTCTGATGTGCATTCTTTGAACTCCAGTAAGCCAGGTTTCTGCTCCTCTAAATACCAATGCAGCAGTGGCTAGTACTCGTGCTTCGGATGAGGATGGGGGTAAGTGGGTCAAATGCACTTAATGTTATTGCTATACACGTGATCATATCAAGTCTAACTTGTCGTGGCATTTGTCTCCTCACTCATATTGATAAATCATCACATATTAGAGGAATGTTGTCGATGTCCATCTGGTTATTATTCCATTGCCGCATCATCCTCCAAAAATACTCTCTTGTTCATAATAAACCACACACTGGCATTCATGTCAAAGTCTTTGTATCATGCCAATTGTTGCATGCTTTATATATTTGATTTGCACAGTGTTCATTATATGAATGATATGGGAATCTTCATTGTGTTTAGTTTTGAAAATTTGTCTGGGATTATTATTGCATATCACGTTTTCTTTACATTGGGAAATACAGTTAAGACATTAGACATGCAGTTGGTTAATTGCGATCTCTTAACTCATGCAATTCATTTTATTTATTATTTATTTTTATATATATAGAAATGCAGTTGGTTATTCATTTTTAGACATGCAGTTGGTTATGCATCATGCCATCATATTCATTTTATTGGAATGCAGAAGATGATATTGAACAACCTAGCAGCCCATCTGTAAAGAAGAGTGAAGAGAAAGGAATTCTTACTGTACATGAGGTCAAATGCAAACTTTATGTCAAGGTGAGCAAGCATAAATTTAACGTTATCATGCTTTTTGATTTCATCCTTCCTGTAGAAGTTGTTCCTCTCGAGTTATAGGTTATAAGCTTGTTTATTATTTTGTTTCCTAGTTGATGTGGATAACTTTCTTGTTTCCATGACATGGTTCTTCAAAATATGGATTTTCTTCTGCATTTGAACTATCTAAAATTCAATTGTTAGTCAGTTATATATTTAAAACTGAAACATTTACCCATACATGGTTTTTCTCAACTAGAATCCTTTTATGCTTGTTGAATTACTTATATTATGCATCATGCCATCATATTCTTCTTGCTTTTGTGAAACCTCACATCCAACATTGCATGGCGACCATCATAATTGGTTTGATGGTCCAACTAGGTACTGATTAAATTATAGGATGGTCGCTTCTGATATCGCTTGATGATCCTTAATTCATTAAGATGTGTTTTTTGGTCCAACTATGTATGTAATCATTGGTTATGTGATGGTGACTGTGGGTATGAAATTGAGTTTTCTGTGATTATAATATGGTGGCTTCTGATTTCATGTGGTGATCATTAATTAATGCATTATATTATGAGCGCCTCCTTTTAGCTTGCTTAATAATGCGTGGTGACCTTCTCTTTAGTCAATTGATCCGGCAGACAAAGATGCTTGGAAAGATAAAGGCATGGGTCAACTTTGTATAAAGTGCAAGGAAGGTGTTAGCAAGGGAACTAAGGATTCTAAACCAACTATTGTCATACGAAATGATGTAAGTTCCCTTCCTCGAGATATATTATTCTTAATGGTGTTGTGACTACCTTGATATGCTATTTGTATTGACTAGACTGTCATCCACTTTTACATACCATTTTTTAATATATTTTTTTCCATTAATTCAGTTCTTGAAGTGGGTGTCTAGCAAAAAAAAAAAATCTTGAATCGTGTATCTCCGAGTATGTAGAAGTTTTAATATGATTTTAATTGTTGAATACATTCACTAAATTACCCAAAAAAAAAAAAAATAATGTTGTTCTTGGTGCTGTATGATTTGGCACTATTTTTAAAGCATGAAACAAATTGAGAGATCATGCTCCCTTTTAACCATGTACTTCCTGTCATGCTCTTCGATTGTTGCAGGTTGGGAAAGTGCTCCTCAATGCTTTGATATATCCAGGCATCAAAACAAACTTGCAAAAGAATTCAGTAGTAGCGATATTTCATACTTCGGTATTGCATTGCAACTTTGTTGATGCTCTCCGTTTCTGTTTTCTTTCTCCATATCATGATTGTGAATTTCTGAATAAGTCTTGGAAATAAGTCCTAGAGAATGGGGCCTTAGTTGGCTTCATTTTCTGATTTTATATAGTGATGTTGATGTCCATATATGGGAACAAAAAACAGATGATTTGCCATTGTTTCTTGAAACAAAATATTCCCTCCAATCCAAAATATGACCCTTAGACATTTGCACGTTTTTGAAGAAAATTGGACGAGATAAAATTATTTTTATTTAAATAAGAGAGAATAAATTGATGAAGAGCACAGTAGTAAAACACACGCATTTTCTGCATGTTAGAATAAATAGTCGGTCCACTGGAATCTTTTCTAATGTTTAATTTCACATTTTGTTTGAAGGGTGATGGCGACAACAGTGATACAGTCATTGCCCGGACATTCTTGATGAGAACTAAAACTGAGGAGGACCGGGATAAACTTGCTGCTGTTATACAGGAATACGCCCCTGCTGTCTGATGTTCATCAGCATGAATAGATCTTTATCCGGAGCAATATGAATGGAAGATTTGGTTTGGGCACAGCTACAGCTACTCTGCCCTGAAGAAGGTGTAGAGAAAGTAAAACCATTTTGTTGTACATGTAGAGCTCCATCCATGCACACATACTTGGGACTTTACCTTGTGGAGCAGCTTCTCCTCAAGTATCAAGACATACATAATTTAAAAATTGGAAAATCCCAAGATGTATAATACACATGAAAACCCCCTGTATTTTATGGAGAACAAGAAATTTGCAGCAGAACGGACTTGTTTCATCTTCTTTAGAGCTTGCCAGTTCTTATATTTCATATTTTATTTGCTGATATACATAAATACTACTAGTGCTATTCCATTTGATTTTTGTGTTCCGTTTGTGATAAATCTCTGCTTGCTAAAGTATGCCATTCAACGACAGTTTATGCCTTCGCTGTTTTTAGTCTTATTATTCCAGGCGGTTGACACTCTTCGCGATAGGATAACACCATTTATATTTGTCGTTGTTTGCCCATCTGTGTATTGTAACCCTCTCACAGCAGCAACAACGAGTAGAATACATATGTCCTTACAACCCAACATGATTAAAAATATAGAATGAACTTATATGATGTTTATAGGAACTTAGTTCAAATGATCAAATTAATGCACACGACTTTAAACTGATTATCAAACGTTTTGTAGAATTAGTTTTACTACACCTTTTTGGAACAAAAAATGGTAACAGCAGAAACTGGAATGCAGCTCATTAAAACATGTTCCCGATTTGGGTCCTAAGATGCTAACAAAACCTCAAGACTTCAATATAATTCCGACTTCTCATTAGGAATTAGAAAATTTTCATTGGTTCGCATGCACACCGTACTCGACATACATACATACATAACATACATGTCAATTAGGATTTAGGAAAACCACCCATGTCATTTGAGCATAGCAACAAGGTTGAATTCATCCAAGAAAAGTTTTCCGCTTCTGATTCCTCAGCAGACTAGTGAAGATCTTAGCGATGGAATTTGCGTGCACGATGCCCAACGAATCACTGAGGCGGTAGCAGCGACAACATTCAGGTGGTCTAGCTCACCAACACCTATTGTATGGTTCCTCTTGCTCTGCAAGCCTGTCCCGCCCTTGGAAAGACCCGCAGATGACCCTTCACAACAAGTTTCCGACTTTTCATCCGACTTGCTTGCAAAGGGGTGTTGATCAGGTTCGGTTGACAATATTAGTTTCCTTACGCCTGAATCTGCACGCGCAAACAAAACCCCATAAGTCGAAAGCCTTTTGATTCAGTAACTACAATGGATACAATATTATAAAATTTTGAATGTAAGACCAGAAATCACAGCAGATAATTTGTACCTCCGTTGATTGACAACACTTTGGCCTTGAAACCTAATGGTTCATCATCAGTTTCGCGTGTGAGGATTGGGCTGAAAAAGGTAAAACTTGGCATTGAAGGGATTGGAGACGAGAATTCTGGTGCGTTCGACTTGATGCATCTATTTGAAAAAACAGCTTCAGGCACCGACAATGGTTTACCATTCGCTATGGTGGAAGAGAACGATGATCTGCACGAGAAAACAGGGGAGCCTTCCTGCTCACTATTTACAAGAAATGGCGGCGATCCACCACGGAAGCTAATATCCTGGTCTCTCTCAGCAATAAGATTTGAGAAGGAACAGCCACCGGCATCCATATCTGGTTGACTCAGATTATCCCTTCTGTATGACTCTAAAGTACTATGGTTGGTATCGCTTGTCCATGAGTGAGCTGCAATGAAAATCGAACCATTCAACTCCGTACAAGTACAAACTGAAGATCACAAAAAGTCACCAGCTTTAACACACTGGCGGCGTGCATACCTAAAACTTGATTAGCAGTTAACCGTTTAAAGGGGTCAAGACACAGCATTCCCGAGATCAAGTCCTTGGCTGACTCCGAAATGTGATCCCAGGGATCGGAATGGAAACAGAGATGTGCTGCCCTCACAGCATCAAAGATGGTTGATTTGGTTTTCCCCCAAAAGGGAGGAATTCCACTCAGCAAAATGTACAGAATAACGCCAGCGCTCCATACATCCGCCGCCTGATCATATTCACCCACCAAAACTTCAGGAGCAATGTAAAACGGACTTCCAACGGTCCCTTTCAGCACCTGCCCTGTTAATAAAGAACCCGACTTTCTCAATAAAAGCATTCAAAATCACCTGCTAGTGCTTTCCAAATTCCAATTTGACAGTTCATAAACGACTTTACCATGTTTAATATGAGTGGCCAGACCAAAGTCGGCCAATTTGATAGGAGACGTGGAAGCCTTGGACACAAGGAGGATGTTCTCTGGCTTCAAATCTCGATGGACAACGCCTTTATCGTGACAATACATTATCACCTCCATCAGCTGTTTAAAGATGATATGTGCTTCGTACTCTGACAATCTCCCTTGCTTCTCGATCCAATGGAAAAGCTCCCCACCGGCACAAAGCTCCATTAGAAGATGCACAAAATCCTCCTCCTCATACACGGCCTTGAGATCCACGACATTCTCGTGCCCAGATAATTTAGTTAATATCTCAATCTCAAGCTTCACGCTGCGCATATCTTCCGCTGTAACCAATCTCTTCTTCGAGATAGATTTGCAGGCTAAAACCTCACCGGTCAGTTTATCAGAACACTCCCTTATAATTCCGAATCTCCCCCACCCTAGTTGATCTCCTAGAACATACCTCTCCTTAAAATTAGCCGTCTGAGTTGGATTCAAGATTGTATCGCTCAAGGTTGAAGACTTGTAGCAATTACACATACGAATCAACGATGTACACGAGTCGCCTCCATAGGTTAAATCCATACCACAGTGCACAAGAATCCACCACGATCAATTATCAAAACAACTTTATACCACACTTATTACTAGCACCGGAAAATTCATCACTTATCAGTCCTTTCAGCTTACAACAATAACAACACCATTCCCTTGTAAATTCTGCCCCCTCTCCAGCAAAGTGGAAAACACCAACGTTTTGCCCTAATTAGACAACAAGAACACATTTTCAGATCCCACAGTTGCTTAGATTTTTGAACCAACACAATTCAATTTCCCAAATTTCTTTCCCTTCTAGGGTTTGACAGTAAAGACAATAATTTATTACCGTATTAGATTACACCTTTGTATAAAATCTAAGAACAGCACATCTTAGACAAGGTACAGCCAGAACACACCTAAAAGACAGAAAACGGAAAACAGAAAGCCCACAAAAACAAAGCCCCCTATCAGCAAACGAAAACAACTAGGACACTAAAATAACCACATCAAACGTTTTTGTTTTTCTCATTTTCAGACAACCCATCACTTTCTTACCAAGGAATGGCCCGAAGAAGAAAACCCAGAACTACAAGTCGGACAACGATACAAACAACCCGCAGAAGTCCACATCAAACTCACAAAGCACAAAAGGATCAACACAGACAGAATAAGCAAATTCACAGAATGCAAAACCCTTATCATTTTCAGCTAAAACTGCACATCAAACTTAGAAATTAAACAAGACGTAGAATCCTTAAAGGAGGCGAATAATAATTACCAGAGCAGAAGAGAGGCTGAAAAGGACGAAGAGGGAAGTGGAATGTTGCCTAAATCTCGAAGCCACATTAGGACAGCTGTTTATTCAATTTTCAAACTGCGGCGTACAGTTGAAATTAGATATCAGGACTAATATTTCAAATTTCCATTTGATTCAGGTGAAGGGCAGTAGAGTCATTTCAGCCCTTACCTTACTTTTTCCAGTTTCTTCGATTCTTTCTCTTTTCATCAATTTGAGCACATAGATAAATATAGATTGTGTATTTGTGTTGACAAACGTGTCTTCCATTACTTTTCTTGGATATTTGGTTGTAGTTTTAATTCAATTTTTCTAAAAAAGGGTTGATGTTAAGGAAAGCTTAAAAATACTGTATTTTAGTATTGTGATCTTCATACTAAATAGTCAAATAGAAAAGGAAGTACACTAAATTATACAGGCTTGTATTTTGTAATGGTAATATAATACTACTATTAATTTAATAATATGCTTTTTTATTTTAAGGCTTAAGAAATTAATTTTGGAAAATTTAGATAGTGTATTATTTGAATTTTTCAATACACTTTAAAACAGTATATTTACCAACTAATAGTTAACAAAATAAAATGTTAATATACAATTACTCCTCCCAATTAGGGGTGAGAATAGGCCGGGCCGCCCGACAGGGGCCTACGGTCTGGCCTGGCCCGGCCATTTTACAAAAGAGGCTAGGCTCATATATTTTTTTAAAGGTCTTTTTAACTAAATAGGCCTAGGCCCGGCCTCATAAAAAAACCTATTTGGCCTATAAGGCCGGCCTGTTTAACTTCTTAATATAATTTTTTTTATAATTTAATAATATATATTGTTAATATTTATTAATTATTTATTTAATATTTAAATAGGCTTAAATAGATTTTTAAAAGGCTTAAAGCCTGGCCTATTTAAGTAAAAAGGCCAGACTTAGGCCTATAAACAAGGCCTATCAAAGACTATAGGCCAGGCTCAGGCCTTGCTAAAATTAAAAAGGCCTAGGCCGTTCAAGGCCAAGCCTGGCCTGGCCTATTTCCAGCCCTACTCCCAATTCCCATTTGTTTACAGTCATATTTCAAAGACATAAATCATGTTAAAAACAATTGAGTTACTATGCTGAAAAATAATTATCCTCATATGCAGACGTGTTCTCAAATAAGCTAGTTAGTGCTACGCGTAGTGGGCTGACATTTCTTTCCAATTAAAGCCAATTAATAACAAATGGAAGGTGGATATTTAATTACCCAAATTAGTGGGATTAACGTCAATTTAAGGGGATCTTTCCATTCCACAGCATCGTGCGTTTTTGGTATTTAAGGAGAAAACCAAAACAGCACCGACGAGTTTTTTTTTTTTTTTTTTGATTTGTGGTGTGGCAATTGAAAATCCAAAAGCGCACGGGGGGATCCACCAGACGGTGAGATAGGAGATGATCGGTCTAAACTCTATTTCCGGCTGATGTAAGAGACGGACAAGATGGAATAAGAGCAAGTGATAACCAATATACCGACGACGATGACGAAGCAACGGGGAGAAGCATAGCAGCGGGTGGCGATGGTTTTTTGGAGACCTCCGATGCTTCAATACAACAAACATGTTATGAAATAGAAGAACATGATGACGAGGGGATGTTTGTATTGAATGGTGCCCCGAAACGATCACAGAGAGTAATAACAACACTGTTGTTGTAGAACCCAATGTCGTCCCGCACATACGGGAAAAAAATCTGCATAACACATACGATTTATTTTAGAGACAATAAAATTAAGAAGGATGTCTATAGAATATAATAAGAGTACACAGAACACACTGTCATCTTCTTGGCAGCACATACGATGTATTTTAGAGAGAAGAATATTAAATAGTTTGTGAATAGCATCTAGTAAGAGTTCACAGAACACACT
Organism: Hygrophila difformis; assembly: GCA_030278955.1. Lineage (NCBI taxonomy): Eukaryota > Viridiplantae > Streptophyta > Magnoliopsida > Lamiales > Acanthaceae > Hygrophila > Hygrophila difformis. The sequence continues at coordinate 2,357,844 of JAOANR010000006.1, read as the reverse complement.
GTCGACCCACTGGCAGCACACATCTCATAACAAGTAAGCATGGCTTTTTTTTTGTCAGAACATATACATGTCACCAGTGGAACACCTGTATTCAACTAATGAAGCACTTTTACTATTTAAAACAGAACCAAATGATGTAGAATAATGGTGGCCCATTACACGTGTGGGACAATTACAGTCCTCCACAATCAATGCCCACGAATTCGATTATTAAATTAGCCCAAAAATATATTCAATTACCACAATGTTAATAAGGAAACAAAATACTATGTAATTATACTACCATATGTATGAATTAAAAAGCACAGCACAAACATTGCATCTAAAAAACATGTCAGCAAATGCAGAGTCTGCATAGAAACCAATCCGCTGCAAGAATAATCTTTTCAATAAGATGATAACCTAATTATTACAACTAGATCCTATAGCTAACACATCTGAACTGATGAAGCATTGTTGTATTTTCCTTTAATATCTTGGTAGTATTAATTAAATATGCATTGCACTAATTATTTATGGATGAGATGCGACTATGTGAGGGAATTTGATTAATATTTTCATTTTTTTTTTTTACTAATATTTATAGAGAGTAGTACTTCATATTAGAAGAGGATTGGCTTTTAGATAATATCTATCCTTCAATTAAATTTGACTTGTGGTTAGTATTCTCTCTCTCTCTTTTTTTTTTCTTTTTTTTTTTGTATACACATAAACATAAACTACTAAAAATTGTATATACTTCGGTTAATAGTTTTCACTCTACGATAACTAGGTACTACTAAGTACTAACTAATGAGGGTGAAAATTTAACCTCCAATTTCGTGATGATGTAATCATATTACGCCATCTTAAAATGACATTTATTACATGTCTCTAGTTTTTACAGTTTTCCTGCCTTCCAATCGAGATTGTCTGTCCTTAATTACTTGATAAATCTCGTATAAATTTCAACAATATTTTATTTTATTCCCAGAGGATGCTTCATGCAGATCAGTGGATTGAGTGTAGTTGGAGCCCACAACGAATACTTTGTGCCACGTGGATGCCTTTGAGTGGATAGAATTGCTCGGTTCTGATGTGTCGCCACACTATTGTGTTTACTTTCCACCCAATCGTATTTCCTGTAAATTACATTAAATATGTGTAAAATATCCAGAAAATGAAAATACAAGCCAGCTGTATCTCATGTTATGCTGAGCTGTACGCATTTTATTTCCCTTTCTTGTAAGTATGGAGTATATTTTACCTCATGATAATGTGCACAAAGCTTGGAAACTTCTACACACAATCGATTCAACTGCAAATATTAATATATATACACGGATTATATAAAAGAAAATGCGAGTTTAACTCATCGTTTTAATAAGTTTTTATGAAAAGGAATTATTCAAACAGTAGAAAAAATGCGGACCACTACGCATGTAATAATCCTTTATGTTACTGATTTTTTAACTTTTCATGTAGTACTCTCTTTATTCATTTTTTATCCGCACGTTTTTATAGGAAAAATTCCCTATCTTTACTTATTTTCTTTCGCATTTCACTAATTTTTCAACTTTCTTTTTGACTTTCTTTTTAAATAAAAAAATAAAGTATTTTAATCAGCAAAAAAGTTTTTTTTTTTTTTTTTTTTGAAAAACTACCAATAAAAGACGAATGAGGGGGTATTTATTCATTTAATTTATTGGCCTTTTTGTAGTTTAGTTTTGGGCCATTTATGAAATCCGGCCCACTTTAAGTACGGTAAGCATCATCATATTAATATAAGCCCAAGCCCATCAACTTAACAACCAGATTTGGGAAATAATTAAAGAAACGCCCAGAGAAGTGTTTTGACTCAATTTTAGAATGTAGAATGTTTATTGGGTCTATATTATACTAGGAAATTTCTGGCTGTGCAATGCACAGCCTATTATGAATATACAACTGCCCATGGAAAAGAATAAATATTTTTAGGTGAGTGCTTATGTTTTTTCTTTATACTATAGTTATTCCTATAAACATTAATATCCATTCAAATAGGCTTAGTTGTTAGCTAATGTCGTAAGAGTAGGACCATTACAGACTATACTATTTAATGCTTGGGACACCTGGAAAATACATAACCTAATCCTGTGTTACATGTACCACAACCATGAGCTAATAGCATGCATACACAAAAGCAACGTCAAGTTACTTTACTCCCAAGAATATGCTTGTAAAATGACCGAGTGAAGCGAACATCAAGGAGTTGTCCACCAAATAGTGTCTTTCCCACCTGTTAAGCATTCGAAAATGTCAGTATTAGCTATAATGACTTGATGAAGGTCAGACTCCATAAGCTAAAAAACAACATATATTTATCTAAAGTCACGTCTAGAAGGTGGCATGATGAACCGCTTAATTTTAACAACATTATTGTATCATAAGTTCTAAAAGAGCGAATAAGATATCCATCCTAAAGCAAACTTCAAAAACTGCACCTTGGTAATAAAACCAATTATTCTATTACCTGCCAGCACAAGACTAAAAGCCAGAGTAGCTGAATAAAAGTACACCACACAAAAAAGGCAGGGGCTGGGGATAAGAACTGCAATACACTAATGAGTGCAAGTCTTTAGAAATTCTTGAGTATGGCTGAAAATAAAAAGAGAACAAAATTTACCATCTGGATTACCAATTCCAGCCATCTGAAGTGCAACAGAATTTGCAAGATCTGAATTTGCTGGTGTTATAGCCAATATTGGGCAGCTTGGAAGCTTGAACTCTTGACCTGGAAGCCAAAAAATAAATAGCATCAGTAGCTATATGACACCTAAAATAGTATAACTTCCAATCCAACAATCGACATATAGTAATATTCAAGGGTACAAGAGAAGAAGACGAAGTTGCATTATTAATTTATCAATTAAATGTGAAAAGAGAAAAAGTGGACTACCTCCATAAAATAGACAGGCAGAAATAATCGATGCACATCTGTGGTGATCATGTCTTTACATTCTGTAAAGAAAGAGTTACATGCCATTTTGTCAATTCAAATGAAAACTGAAGTTTTCTAAAAACAAAAGCTGAAGCAAAAAGGAAAGAGTAAGGAGAAAAGTACTTGGGTTTGAATTATTCATGTTACAGGGCTGCTTAAGCTGAAATAGGTAATAATTCAAACACCAAATGCATTGTGCAATGCACAGCATACCTATTGTGAACAATTGCCCATGGAAAAGAAGAAATAAGTGTAAGTGAATAAAAGCGAGTTAAAGCTAAGCAATCGATTTGATAAAGCAGGAGCACGGGGTTGGACGGACAAACAGAGAAGCTAGGTAGTTAATTCCATATTTATTGGCCTAGTTTGGTAAATTAAACAATTGTGTCTCTAAAAATGTGACGTTTTTCATCTCTCTAATTAAACAATTGGTAAATTAAACAATTTGGGATTGCATAGTCTTATCTCTCTATTTTGCATAACCTATATTATAAAAAGAAGAAATAATTGTAGGTGAGAGTATGTGGTTTCTTTACATGATGTTTATTGTGTTTAAAGAAGTGTTGTTATATTTAATTTACAAGGGAAATATGTAGAGCGGAGGAAGCAAAAACTAAATAAGATTCTTGTTTTCTGTAGTCAGAATGCGATAAAGTTTTTTTTTTAAAAAAAAAAATAGGACAAGGTTGAAAGTTTTGCAGGTTGAGTACAACTATAACATTATATGAAAGATAAGATGCAGATGAAAACTGACCTGCATTTAATCAACTCAGTAGGGCATGCGAGAAATGAAGCAGCTATTCCAGCTCTTGCCCCACAAATGGCATGCTGGCTCACTGTAAGAGGAGCAACCGATGCAGACCGCAACACTACCTCTATTTGGCCACGCACTGTGAAGATCACTGCATTCAAGGCTGCAACAGTTGCAAGTGGAGCTCCCATGCCTTTTTATAGACCCCTTGCACCCTCAGCGGCTACTGTCTGTTTCACAGCATCAATAGCCCCAGCATACTTCAGTTGTTGGCCAGGTAATGGAGCACACTGACTTTGAAGCTTGACCTTTATAGTGTCAAAAGGGTGCCCGCATATCAACTGTGCTGCACCTCCAACACTCCCCGCAGTAGGATCCTTGACTACGTCAGTCATCTACGATCATATTTAAACAAGTAGACTATAAGTAACACAACAATAGCTATAACTAAGGGTTGTGCAATATCTTGGGAGACTAAGTACTAAATTGTACAGGACTATTGTATTACAAGCAACACAACAATGGCTATAACTTAAAAGTTCTTCATATTAAATTCAAAAACATGTACTCATGGATAGATATCATCTTTAAGAGTTGCTTTACTAAAAAATATGTACTCATGGATAGATAAATTGCATTTTGAAGCTTGTAGACACACGGTACCATAAATGCTTGTGATAGATTAACGCCTTAAAATGGAAGTAGGGATAGCATTAATAAATGATAAATTCAAAGAACATGGTTTTTATGTTGTGGTCATGTGTGTAGCATGTCAGAATTAGTTACTCCAAAGTTATTAAAGGCAAACCTGAAAGATCAAGGAATCGGCAAACAGATAAGAATACATGCTATACTTAAATCTAGAAGAACATATCCGATCACTGTCAATAGAGACATTTGATCCACATAATACCAAAGCACCATATCCAAGGGCACAAAATACAATATTCAAAGAATTGTTGTGTCTAAACCCGATGTGTTGCTTCTGATTTTATGAAGTGATAGTATGAGAGATGGGAGCCAAATTGTGCATGAATACTGCTCAGAAATCTGTGCAGCAAATTCATATTCCCACTGCTTCTTGATAACAGACGTTAAATTATCAGAAGTCTGCTTCATATCAAGGAGATCATTTAAGCTTTTTCTTGATACTAATGTGCAGAAGAGTAGAAACAAGACTGACTCCAAACTTTCAGCCTCCCCAATAGTCCTGTAAGAAGAAACTTGTCAGCGAAAGGCTAGATTCAAAAATCATATTCAGAGAATTGCAAACCCCACCTCAATATGAGCTTAATAATTGAGACCCTCCTGTGTTCTGCAAGTTGTGGCAATGCATTGACAAATATCTAACAAAATTCATGGAGGTCAAATTTTAGAGTGCATTGGAAAAGATCAAACAGTTAATACCATTTGACCAAGGCAATGGATATTAGCAAAAAGAAAATATGTAGCTATGTAGCGGCATTACCTGGAGTAATTGATCCGCATTGCTGTTCCTCAATAACCAGCAAGGTATAATAGCAGATATAAGGCCTTCAAACACACATTCTGAATAACTATCCCACTAAAAGCAAATGAAATAACTATTTGTCAATATAATGTTTGATGATAGTTGAAAAGCGTGGCAAGCTTAGTATTTATAATGAACATGATGACGATTCCCATAGGTTGATATCCAAATTAAGGAAACGTTATCAGTGCAACAACCATTCTAATGTAGAATTGAATATCTCGACTAACTAAATCATTAAATTACACTGGAACAAATCCATCAGAAACAGTTTATCATATGATATGAAATGCAGGTCAAAATCCAGTATATAGAGAACCTGTGTCACAGTAGTTTCCCCAACCGTAGTGAGAATGCCCAGTACATGGTCCAAGACAACATCTGGTACAATCTTTGCCAGAGCAGTTATTACTGAGAAAGCATGATTGCAGGTAACTGCAACTGCAAGATGTACGAGCACGATTGACTAACAAAGGCAAGTCAAGATTGAGGATGATATCCTGATAACAGAAAATGCAGATTATGATCAGAGGGAAGAGAAGCGATAGTGAGATACATCCAAATTCTGGAACAAGAGGCGACGGAAACCTTCTTGTGAGCTTCCTTTGGTGACTGTTACAGTTGCAGTTACATGTTGGCGCTTTCTTTGAACACGCCAGGGCATTCTGCAGTGGTACTGTATCATAGATGAAATTCAGTTATGTGCAGCACAATTACATTGGAAATATAAACGCGTTAAAGATAGAGGTGTCCATTTTTTTTAATAATAATGAAAAAATGACTGCCTAATTAAAGATCATTTAATCACCTGAGCTGCACACCTACGAATGTACTAACATAGTCAAATGGACAAATATTACTTAAACACTTGAAACAATAGGGGATAAAACTACAGCTACCAATGCCCTAATATAGTCAAATGGACAAATTATTACTTAAAAAACTTACTTCAAATGCACATGACGAAAACAAACCAAGCTATTAAATAAAATCGTGGTTTCATCCCTCCTCCAAAAATGAATTAATCAGAAAGGGCTTACAGCAAAATACAAAAAAAGAGTAGCTCCATTTATGAACCATATCAAGATGGAGAACACAGACCTGCCGCATACAATGCACCTCAAACTACCAGCCTTCTCTTGCTTCTTATATTTCCAATTTAATCTTTTTCAATTTCCCTGCCAAATGGCCAGCTCCATTTCATAGCTACCCCATAATGCACCTCAAACTACCAGCCTTCTCTTGCTTCTTATATTTCAAATTTAATCTTTTTCAATTTCCCTGCCAAACTACCAGCTCCATTTGTGTTATTATCAATTGCTCCGGTATGAAACATTTCACAAAATTCTCAAATTTCATAAGAATAACTTTACGAAACGGCAACTTCAAAAACAACTAACAAAAAACAAGACATGTATCTGAAATTACCCAAATCCACCGTCGAAGGCTTGGACTTCTTAAGGGGTTGGGTGCGACGGGCACAGAAGAGACCTCGCCGATTTTGCGAGGTGGGCGGCGAGCAAAGAGAGGGGGTGCCGGATGCTGGAGACCGGATGCTGGAGAGACCTGAATAGCAGCCTTCGCCGTCACCGGATTCACAGAAGGCAGAGGACGTCGCGCGCAGGTGAGGCGGCGCCGGATTCGCGAAGTCAGGAGCGACGACGTACGCAGGTGCGGGTGGCGCCGGAAGAAGACTGGGAGCGACGTGCAGAGACCCGCGGCCGCTGGAGCGTGGCGAGGCGACTGTTCGCCCAGGCAGGGGAGGCGCGACCATCGGACGGAGGAGGTTGGGGACACTGGGGCTGCGTGGGGAGAGAGCGAGTCGCCGGAGGAGGTTGGGGACACAGGGGAATCGCGATTCGGTGGAGACTGAGAAGGCGGAAAGAACCCTAGTCAGGCAATGAGCGAAGGAACTGACGAATGCTAAGCAAGCGGAAGAGAGAAAACCAAGTATAAATGATGATCCAACGGTCGAGATTTTCAATTGAAATTGTGATCAAAGGGTGGAGAACGCAATTGGGCATGGATTGTAAAAGAACTACCGTTCTTATAATATAGAAGATATACATCATAATGAAACACTTCCTGTTCTACTTCTCGTATAAATTCCTTTTATAGAAAAAAAGTGTTTGTATAGGATATATACTAACAGATGTATGAAGAGTTTGTACACATAATATATTACTCTTGGGCAGTTGGTCTTATTTAATTTATTTTATCCTTTAATTTAATCACAAAGGGTTCTATAGTTACAATTTCTATTTGAATTATTAAGATCGACCATATTAAAAAATTGCTTTGTGCAGAGGATGATTGATTAGGGAGATGGATACTGCAGGAGACAATCACGGCCATTGATTTTATTGATTATGGCCATATATATACTAACTCCGTCTCACTATAATCGCTACGGACCCACCTGGCATACTACGGACCCACCTGACACGTATGCCGATATATTTTTTAACGGTTAATAACTTAAATTGTGTACCATAAAAAATTATAAAAATTTGATATTGTAAAACTACAAGATTAGACGAATCTAACAAGATCTCACTTGACTATGTTTTTTCTTACATAACTATGATAAAAATACGAATCAAACTTAAATAGTGAATAGTGTCAAAAAGTCAAACCTGACAATCTAAATGAGTCGGAGGAAGTATATTTCCACGTTGAACCTTCCATTCTTTTCCCCCCTCTTTTCATCATCCCATAATAAAAGATGAAGAGGAGTCGGCGAAATGAATGAAAATTGTAAAGATAGAAGCAGGACGACAAAGGAAGTCAATGTGGTACGTAGGTAGTAGATCCACCTAGTAATCTAACAGAAACTCGAATGCAGACAACATTGTTTTAAATACTGCTGCTTCAAAAATAAATGTGATGATGATAATGATGATCGATTTTACTCTCGCCGTTGTCAGTTAGCAGATGCAATATTGTCTCTGTATATATATATATATATATATATATGTATATATATATATATATGAATCTATTATCTATATCTATCCCCCACACCCAAACCCTCTCCTCAGCTTATTCTAATGTCTAATGATCAAACAATGGGTTTCACTTTCGGCCTCTTCTCTACATTTGCCTTTCTTCAAATTCTCGCCCTTCATCTGTGTTGCCTTTCTTCATCTGATCAAGGTAGTAATTGGAGTTTATATCACATTTTCTAAATAATGAATGCATTATGTTATGAGTACTGTGGTCTGTGGTAAAAAGATATGTTTACTTTGTGTTTTTTCTTTTTTTTTTTTTTTCTTTTTTTTTCTTTTTTTTTCCTTTTTTGGAAAATTTAGGTCCAAACTATACCTTTATGCATGACGCCACGTCAGCGCCGACGCTCTCATACTACGACTACATAATCATCGGTGGGGGCACCGCCGGCTGCCCACTGGCCGCCACCCTCTCCCAAAGTGCCTCCGTCCTTCTCCTGGAGCGCGGCGGCTCCCCTTACGGCAATGGCAACATCACCGATCTTGCCGCCTTCGGCCAGGCACTCGCCGACCTCTCCCCCTCCTCCCCTTCGCAGCGCTTCGTCTCCGAGGATGGCGTCGTCAGCGCCCGCGCCCGGGTCCTCGGCGGCGGAAGCTGCCTCAACGCCGGCTTCTATTCCCGCGCACCCCCACGCTACGTCGCCGGCGCCGGCTGGGACGGCCACCTAGTCAACGAATCATACCGCTGGGTGGAGAAGATGGTGGCCTTCCGGCCGCCAATGGGGCGGTGGCAGACGGCGGTGAAGGATAGCCTTCTTGAGACCGGCGTGCATCCCTACAACGGATTCTCGTACGATCATGTTCCCGGGACGAAGGTCGGCGCAACCATCTTCGACGGCGACGGTCGGCGCCACACGGCGGCGGATCTTCTCAAATATGCGAATCCTAAGGGGCTTAAAGTTCTGCTTCAGGCTTCCGTCCGCAAAATACTCTTCAGAATAAAAGGTTCAACTAACTTAATCACTTTTCATTTTTCAAATTACTACTTATTACTAGTAATATTTTAAGTTACAAATTGATTAATTAATTAGGAAAAAAGAGGCCATTAGCACATGGAGTGGTGTACAGAGACGCTTTGGGAAAGAAACACAAGGCCTACTTAAAAAATAGGCCCAATAATGAGATTATTGTTTCCGCTGGGGCACTCGGAAGCCCAACACTGTTGATGATAAGTGGAGTGGGCCCAGTGGCCCAACTCAAGGCCCACAATATATCCGTGGTTGTGGACCAGCCGTTTGTGGGCCGTGGCATGTCCGATAACCCAATGAATGCCGTCTTCGTTCCATCACCAAGTCCCGTGGAGGTTTCCTTAATTGAGGTGGTCGGAATCACACGCCAGGGAACATATATTGAAGCCGCGAGCGGAGGAGCTTTTTCTTCCAGTCTCGGCGGTAGAGATTACGGAATGTTTTCGCCCAAGGTCCATTTAATTGATACTGTTTAATAATAATATTATGAGAATAAAATGTAGCTAGTTTATTAACGATTAATTTATTTTGTTGTTAATTTTAATGGCGCAGATAGGCCAACTCTCCGTACTACCACCAAAGCAAAGAACCCCAGAAGCACTGGCCAAAGCAGTCGCCGCCCTTGAATCCCTGAAACCGGCGGCGTTCCAGGGAGGATTCATCCTAGAGAAAATCATGGGGCCAATCTCTACGGGTCACCTAGAGCTCAAATCTAAGAACCCTAATGTCAATCCTTCTGTGACTTTCAACTACTTCAAGGATCCAAAGGACCTTAAAAGGTGTGTTCAGGGACTCAAAATCATCGAAAACCTGATTGAAACCAAATCATTCTCCAGCTTCAAATACGACTACCTGTCAATCCCGGTGCTCCTCCAAATGACGGCCAATGCGCCCGTGAATTTGCTTCCCAAGCATGCGAATGTGTCGACGTCGTTGGAGCAATTCTGCCGGGACACGGTGATGACCATCTGGCATTACCACGGCGGGTGCCAATTGGGGAAAGTGGTGGACTATAATTATAGGGTGATTGGAGTGGATGGATTGAGAGTTATCGATGGATCCACATTTAGGTACTCTCCCGGAACTAATCCTCAGGCCACCGTGATGATGCTAGGAAGGTAATTGCTATTCATTTCTACCATTTGTGGATTTTGATTTTACTACTGCTGTTTTAGGGAAATCATGTGTTTTCTTTTTGTTAATGCATGGTTACGTTGTGCAGGTACATGGGAGTGAAGATGTTGAAGGAGAGAGATGGGCACCGCAAATAAAGTTGAATTAAGGGCTTCATTTGAAAATGTCTCCAACACAAGATAAATGTGAAAAATTATTATTGATAATAATAAAGTTCTAATTTTAAATGGACAACAAATTATTAAATGATCACAACCCTTTGGTCATTGAGAATGTTCAGTTTCAGCCATCTTCAAATTAATTTGCAAATGGATTGGATTACTTTGACTGAATTACTATTATTATTTATTTTATTTTTTTTGAAGTAAAAAGTTCTATAAACAAAACCACGCATGAGATTCATAGTGGGTGCGTATAAGGGTCTCGTGTCATAATATCTGGACAATAAGGTCAGGTATAGCAAGTACTATAAGCCAAACGAACCAGTATAGATATATGATTCGATCAATAATAAACAAATATAGTAGTATATAATTAATTTATATGCTTAAATAACAACTCCTACAATTTAGCCCTATTATTAATATTATTCAAGTGACTTTAGAAGAATATTCATCAAATAGAAGTAATTCCACTGGCGTGAGCTGATCATCTGGGGAAATCGTCATTTTCCATATAACTTAGGGGTAAAAGTGCAATTCTTCGTAATTCTAGACCTGAAAAGATAATATGCGGTTACTGGGTTCAGGTAAAGTGGAACTTTGACAGTTTCTTCTATTATATACTACATGCATATGCGAGTGTGATCGCCATTTCTCAGTCAGGAAACTAGAAGACGATACTCCCCCTTTTTTGTTTTTTTCTTCTGCTTCTTTTCACTCCATTGCCAGGTATTTTTCTTTAACGTTATCTATGTTTACTGTTTACAGCACTATCTCTACTCAATCCATTGTTTTGATTTGTGCTTCTTTTCCCTCGAGTATTTCGATGTGTATATGGATTGGAAGTTTTTCGATTACAGATTCTGTTATGTTTCGTTCAGTTTTCTATACGGTCTTTCTGGTTTAAATCTACTTTTCGTTGTCGTGCTTATTTGAGAGGTTTTTCAATTTGAGAGATTCACGAATCGTGGAGAAGGATGGATGAGGCAATTAAATGTATTGTTTTCTTGAATCTATGTCTGTAGTTTCCTTCGTTTGCATTTTTTTTTTCCTTTTGTGCCGTAATTTTGCAAGCGATTACGATAGAAGCATGCGGAAGCTGTGCTTGCTTATGCGGAAGCTGTAGGTTTTTCAATTAAATTCAAGGCATTCTTGTTTTTAATTTCTCTCTACCAATCTGAATTTGGTTGTAGACTCTTACTATTTCATTTCTTTTGATGATTATTTATATTTGTGAAAGTGAAACTACACGCCATGTGTATGACACCATTATTTATGTATCTTTGTATTAACTCAATATGATATGCTAATAAAAACTGATGCTTGTGTAAGAGATAACTGACTCAATGTGTGCCTATATTCCTAATCCTGGAGATCTGTTCTAGTTCATGCAACAACCGCAGTTTGGATGTACAAAAAGGGGTGGTGTGCTAGGTCCTATTTTCTCAAATTCTGAGTGCCATTTTATAGTTTTGTTTAGTACTATAATTTGCCAAAGGTTATTTTGGATTCCTTTATGATTCCAAAGTTGCTGTAGCCTCAGAAGGAAAAAAGGCCAAATATATCCTTTTTGTTTAAAAAAACGCCAAATCTATCCCTTTTCTATTTTATTACCGAATTTATCCTCTACATATGCTAATTATATCCGGAAATATCCTAAATTCACTAATCGTGGAATGCCTGCTGACGTGGCAATAAATTAACTTAAACCCTACACGCTGGATCGAATTTGAAGTGTGTCTCAATTAGGGCTGGGGAAAAATACCGAATATACTGCATACCGCACATACCGTATCGAAAAAATACCGAAAATATCGAAATTTTCGGTATACCGTAATTTTCGGTATGGTATCATACCGTACCGTAAGATTTCGGTACGGTAACGGTATAAATTTTTTGATACCGCGGTATATCGCTACCGTACCGAACTTCGGTATATACCACGGTATCGGTATATACCGCGATACCGTTATATACCGTAATATCGGTATGTTGGTATATAGCGAAAGTTCGGTATGCTGGTATATACCGCAATACCGGTATGTCAGTATGTAGTGAATGTTCGGTATGTCGGTATATACCGCGATACGGTATGTCGGTATGTACTGAATGTTCGGTATAGCGGTATATACCGAACTTATCGGAATGTCGGTATGGAAACGGTATGAAAATATTTCATACCGAAACTTTCGGTATACCGAAGATCGGTATACCGAAATGTTCGGTACGGCAACGGTATGAAATTTTTCATACCGTAAAGTTCGGTAAGGTATACGGTACGGAGAATTTTTTTTCGGTGTGATACCGTACCGAAAATTACTGTACCGAAAATTTCGATATTTCTTTTTTCGATACGGTATGTGCGGTATGCGGTATACTCGGTATTTTTCCCCAGCCCTAATTGAGAGACACTTCAAATCCCATCCAGCGTGTAGGGTTTAAGTTAATTTATTGTCACGTCAGCAGCCATTCCACGATTAGTGAATTTAGGATATTTCCGGATATAATTAGCATATGTAGAGAATAAATTCGGTAATAAAATAAAAAAAAGGATAAATTTGACTTTTTTTTAAACAAAAGTGATATATTTGACCTTTTTTCCTAGCCTCAGAAGGCTGACACAAGCTATTGACTCCCGAATAAGTTTCTGTCTTCTTTTAACAGAAAAGAACATCATGGGAATAAAGTGGGAAATTTTCAAGATTGTAGCGGCTGGGGCTGTTATATTTCAAACGATGAGAAAAAGTTATTACAATGTGGAGGGAGGGCATAGAGCTGTGGAGTTCAACCGCCTCACTGGGACAAAAAAGAAGGCAAGATTTGACTTCTCATGTCTTTCTTCTCATATTTTCAAGATTTGAAATAGAGCCAATCTCTGCTGCAGTTAACATGTTAATAATGTCTTTCTTATCTCGATATGGTATGTTTACTGCAGGTTTATGGAGAAGGAACACATTTGAAATTTCCCTTCCTAGAATGGTCTACCGTTTATGATGTCCGTGCACAACCCCATGAGTTTAAAGGCAAGGCAGGAACTCATGATCTCCAAATGGTAAGATTTTTCTTCTGCTGCTGCTGCTGCTGCTGTTTTCATCACAGTAGAGCTCTGCTTCCATGAGCAGGTTTATTGAAATATACCGAATATATTTCAATAATTTGGACAATAGGTCTCAATTCCTTGTATCCGAACAGGTCGAGATCGACCTTCGTATTCTCGCACACCCAAAGGCAGCTGAGTTGCCAACGCTCCACCGCACTGTTGGCGAAAAGTATAATGAGGTACTCTTTCCCTCACTTGTTCAAGAAACCCTTCGGAGTGTAGTTTCTCACTACAATGCAAGCCAACTTGTCACACAGAGAGAGGTAATGATCAAAATATTTGCAGCACAACACTGTACATAGAACTACCTTTTTTTTTTTTTCCCTGATTTGATGGCATAAAACATTGTTGGTTTGTGTCATTGCAGACTATTAGTAAGGATATGCGTCTCCTGTTAACCGAAAAAGCAGCTTCCTTCCACATTGCAGTGGAAGACGTTTCCATCACAAACATCTCTTTTAGTAAGGAATTTACTTCTGCCATTGAAGCAAAACAAGTGGCTGCACAGGAAGTAGAGCGAGCCAAGTATATAGTGGAGAAAGCAGAACAGGATAAGAAGAGTGCTATCCTTAGAGCTCAGGTTTAACTTTAAGAGATTTTATACCAGATGGCATTCTATATGTTTGACATCCTCCTCTCATCCCTTCTTCTAATTCCTCATGGTGGTGATGACTGTAGGGCGAAGCTAAGAGTGCTGTTCTGATTGGAGAAGCTATAGGAGAAAATCAGTCATTCATCACACTGAGGAGGATCGAGGCTTCAAGAGAAATTGCAAGAATTGTGGCGGAGTCTCAGAACCGGGTGATACTGAATGCAGACGATCTCATGCTCAACACTCAAGGTATGTGAGTGAGGCTTCACACATCACAAGTAGCTGCATGACCTTCTGATCTGCGCGGACTACTGTTGTGTGGTTGGGTATAATGGGTTTTGATGAGTATAACTAGTGTTAGTTACTGAACATGAAATCTGTTTTGGAGCATCTATATAGTCGATATGAGTTTGGACTTGGGAGAAGTATATATAAATAAATCAGAGACGAGTAATTGCACAAACAAATAGTACACTTTCTGTATCTTCTTCTTCATTTTCATGTTTGGGGTTTCCAGTCAGCCAGCAATAGATTGATTCCAACGGAACCCTCCTCAACATACATTTACAGCACCTACCTTTAATAACACTGATGTCGCATTCACATTATGATGTCGCATTTACAGCAATAGATTCATGTTTCTTTTTTTCTTTTTTTTTTTTAAAAAAAATAATCGCTTCTTACCTTATTCTTTTCTCGTTTTTCAAATCTTAACCTCTAAAATTTTTGTTACTCCAAAACAAAGACTCCCCTATAATTTAATTCTATGAAATATCAGTACTCCTTGTTGATTGAAATGAAGGGTCGATATTATAATTTATAAGTTTAAAAGATAGTACTAATAATTGGGACCGGCTTATGTGCAGAATATTGTATATGCACCATGATGTTCCGAGTCATAAAAATAATGGATAAAATCTATCATCACTTTTAGATTACTATGCATGCATGAATTAGGGGATTTGAGATAATAATAATAAAAAAATGTATAAATCTATCATCATTTTTAATTATTACGCATCATATGCAATAATTAATAATTAGCGAATGCGTGAGTATTTGACCCGTGAATCTCGAATCCTGACAAGTCCGCGCCACCTTTTTTTTTTGTGACTTCCAGGTGTAAACCACGTGTCATGTTCCTTGGCAGCAGCGGGGATCAATGCCGCTGCTCGACTTGCAATTTGCAAATTACTAGTACATGCAAATTGCAAAAATCAACTACTACCACTTTGAGATGTACTATTAGCTAGTACTCCTTTATTATATTATCTTTCATTTTATAATTTCAATAATTTAGAATTATTTAATTAATTTATGGATTTATATTCTTTATTTTTCAATTAACGGTTTATAAATTAATGGTGACGCCGCTCCTCGATGCGGAATAAAGGCTTCTTTTGCTGTTTGCGCACGAATGAATGTATATATCGTAACAATAGCTTCAAGCAGTGATATCTCCGGATGCAAGTATATTATTGGACTCGATTTTCGGTTTCATAAAAGGTTATAGTACTTTTTCCATCATTATATATGGCTTTATTATTGGCTCAACAAATAAGGGACGATTCTTGAGCTTGATGGTCGAAGGTTGTTGAAGAATGGCCCAATTTCTGCCGGCCCAATAGCCCTTCTACCGGGCCATGTCTTCAGGCCCATGAAGTTGACACTGAGGCCCATCTGTCCACTAATATTTACTCCCAGCCGTTCCACTCTCAAAACAGAACCCTTATTTCTCCTCCTCTCTCTAGCGGCGCCCCATCAGTTTACTCTCATCTCCATTTTCACTCCACCATAGCAGTAGGCTTAGATTTGTTCTACCTCTTAGCTTGTGAGTGTGTGTGAGATGAAGGGCCGAGCGGTGTGAGTTTTGACACGGGGTTTGGGATGCCGGAAATGGGTTTTCCGGTGAGGGCTTTGTGCACCTCTTTATTTTAGAGCCTCCAACCGTTAGGGGTCACCGGAAAGTGGTTTCCGGTGACGGGTTTGTGACGACGCAACAGCTTTGAGGGCGGCATAAGGCGTGGATGTTGGCTGTGGTGGCTGATGGTGGACGGCAGTGGGCATTGAGGCCTTGGTGGTGGCCGTGGTGACCGGACAGTGGTGGTGCCGCCGTCCTCCTCTCTTCGGACCGTTTCTGTGATGGCTCCGGTTGAGTGGTAGCTTCTATTGGGCTACCTGAGCCTAGGGTTAACGGATCTCGTTAGATCCGTTGGTAAAATTTCTTGTTTAAATAACATTAGTTGTTATTTCTTGTTCCTCTAACATTTCTGTTGTAGATCTTTAAAAGACAAGGAAATGGAGCAATCTGGAGCAGTAGATCGGAGGAGCTGCAGATTTTTGAGACGTCCAAAAATCTGTCCGTCGGATCCGAACGAGCAGCAGCCCGTTGGTGGCTTACTAAAGCTTCTGTCTGCTTCTGTTTTTCTTTGTTTTAAGAGTGAATTTGTATGGTGAGGTTCAAAGCTATGTAATCCCACTAGTTAGGCCTTTAAGGTTTGTAATAGAATAGGTTAAAACAGGGTACCGGAGTTACCCAACAGTGGTATCAGAGCCATAGGCCACTGTGGGAAGGGGGTTGGTCAAGGCACCCCTGCAAGGTAAAATAGCTTATCCCATCTTTTACAGTTTTAAGATAATATTCTTGTTCTATAATGTTGCTTGAAATATGTGATTTTCATTCTTGGAGCTTTGTGCTTTAAAATCTGGAAATATTATGCTTAAACTGTGTTCTGTGTTTTCTGCATTTTGTTGTGCATAAACTTTATTGTGTGCTGTTCTTGGTGAATTGTGCATTTTCTGTGCTATTGTGCTTTGTGTGCAAAAAATTGGATTTGAATATTTTTGGGGACTGAAAATTAAATTTCACATATTTGAAAAGTAGATTCTGAAAAGTGCTTTGAA
The DNA here is from genome assembly GCA_030278955.1 of Hygrophila difformis. Classification (NCBI taxonomy): domain Eukaryota; kingdom Viridiplantae; phylum Streptophyta; class Magnoliopsida; order Lamiales; family Acanthaceae; genus Hygrophila; species Hygrophila difformis. The sequence goes on along the minus strand of JAOANR010000006.1, from coordinate 2,340,757 downwards.
AAGTGAGCCTTTTTTTTGGGAATCTGGAAAAAATTCAAATTTGAAAAGTGACCGTTGTGACTGTTTTGGGCCTCCCAAAATTAATTTGGGCCTGCCTGAACAGCTTGGGTCAATTCTGATATTTTTTGGGCTCCCAAAATTAATTTGGGTTTGCTTAAAAATTTAAAAGGATGACAAATGCTATAGTGTGGAATTAGTTGTGATTAGTTGGCCAAGTGTTTGAGCACTTGTTTGCTCATTCCGTTAAACGGTCAAACACAATAATGACTTCCACATCGAATAGCATAGTTCCTTTTAATGGAAAGAACGACTTCAGCATCTGGCAAGTTAAGATGCGTTGTGTTCTTGTCCAACAAAGAGTTTATAATGCAATTGATCAACTCTTTGATGACGAAGTTACTGAAGCTAAAAAGACTGAAGTAGATGAACTTGCTAAATCTGCCATAATTTTAAGTTTATCTGATGCAGTCCTTAGAAAAGTGAGTGATTGCAAAACAGCCAAGGACCTTTGGGAGAGGCTGTCTGAACTGTATGCTGAGTCATCTTTGTCTTCTAGAATATTCCTGCTTGGTAAATTTTTTAAATTTAAATTGGATCCAGAGACTTAGATGAGGGTTTAGATAATTTTACTAAACTGGTTCAAGACATTAAAGCAACTGGTGATAAGCATATAGATGATTATGTGCCTATAGTGTTGTTGAATGCCATCCCTGATAGTTATTCTGATGTGAAATCTGCTATCCAATATGCTAGAGATGATTTGACTTTAGATCATGTGATTAAGAGTCTAAAGAACAAAGAACTTGAAATGAAGAATTCCTCTAAGCATTCTGATAAGGTGTTTATGACTAGGGGTAGGTCTTGGAAAAAGGGTAATCACCAACAACATAATGATAGGGGCAGAAGCAATGCTAGGGGTCAGTCTAAATCACATAGATCTCAGTCAAGAGGTAAACATGATAAGAAATGTTACAACTGTGGTAGAAAGGGCCATTTCATTAAAGATTGTAGACTCCCTAAGAAAGAGAAAAATCAAATTGATAATCAGAACAATGATGTTAATGCTGTGACTGATGTAGCAGTTAGGCATGATGAGCTTTTGATGGTTCATGATATGAATTGTTTTTCTGATGTCAATATGGCTAAAGATGTTTCTAAATCTGTGTGGTTGTTAGACTCAGGGTGCACCTCCCATATGTCTCCTCATGTTGAATTATTTGATTCATATCAACCTGTTAAAAATGACTTTGTGTTCATGGGTAATGACAATAGATGTCCTGTCTTAGGTATAGGAAAAATTGTCTTACAATTTGAGAATGTGACAAGATTCTGTCTTGATGGTGTGAAACATGTGCCTGATTTGTCTTACAATTTGATTTCTCTTGCGACCTTGCAGAAGAAAGGTTTAGAAGGGAGAATTGGTAATGACATGATTAAAATGTTCAAAGGGAATTTGATGTTGTTTAAGGCCATTATCAAGAATAATCTTTTTGTGGTCTCTAATGTGGTTAATTGTGCTCTTGCTGCTAGTTCTAGTTCTAATAAGGTGAAAGAAAATACGCTTTTGTGGCATGCTAGACTAGGGCATATGAGTGACAAAGGCATGAAATTTCTGAAAGATGCTGGTTGTTTAAAATCTGATTTATGTGAAGTTGATCTTTGTGAATCATGCTTAGCTGGTAAACAACACAGAGTGTCTTTTAACTCTTCATATCCTGTTGGGATAAAATCCACACGTGTACTTGAGTACATTCATGCTGATGTGTGGGGTCCATCTTCGACGCCCACACATAGTGGTAGAAGATATTTTTTATCTATCATGGATGATTATTCTAGAAAAGTTTGGGTATTTCTCATGCAAAACAAATCTGATGTTTTTGGGAACTTTAAACACTGGAAAGATTTGATTGAAAATCAAACTGGTTTAAAGATTGGTACACTTAGGACAGATAATGGGCTTGAATTTTGTAATCACCAAATGGATGCTTTGTGTGCTGAATCTGGTATTAGAAGGCATAAATCTGTTCCTTACTCACCTCAACAGAACGGGGTAATTGAAAGAATGAACAGAACTTTATTAGAAAAGGTTAGGTGCTTGATGGCACTTACTGGCCTTTCTAAGAAGTTCTGGGGTGAAGCACTGATGACAGCTGCTTACTTAGTTAATAAATCACCCAATGCCCCTTTAAATGGTAAATCTCCTGATTCTGTCTTTTTTGGTAAACCTGTTGATTATGAACATCTTAGAGTGTTTGGATGTTCAGCTTTTGTGCATACCAGTAATGATAAATTGGACCCTAGAACCAAGAAATGTATTTTCTTAGGTTATCCTGAGGGAACTAAGGGTTACAGGTTGTTTGATAGATCAGGGGGTGGTTTTAAAATCATTGTTAGTAGGGATGTGATTTTTAATGAATCTGAGGTGGAGTCTTCTTCTGTGGAACATTCTGTGAATTTGCCTGCTCCCATTGTTGTGCCTAATGTGATTGAAAATGCTGAAATTGCTGATCCCAATTTGCATGCGAATGAGGAACCCATAACTGATACTCATGATATTGATACCCATGATATTGATGAAGGTGGAGCTCAGAATGAAGAAATTATTCCTGAAAATGATTTGAATGATCTTAGTGATTATATGCTAGCTAGGGATAGAGCTAGAAGAGTAGGTAAAACTCCTGCTAGGTTATCTGATTTTGTTCTTACTGCTTATGCTATGACTGTGTGCGAAGAACTTGATAATCATGAGCCTAAATCATATTCTGAAGCTGTTAAGTCTAAACAGGCTAGTAAGTGGCTTAGTGCTATGAATGAAGAAATTGAATCATTACATAAAAATGAGACATGGTTGTTGATTCCTAGGGCTGAAAATATTTCTGTGATTGACTGTAAATGGATTTTTAAAATCAAACAGGAAAGTAATGGTGAGAGGTATAAGGCTAGGCTTGTAGCTAAGGGCTTTACTCAGAAAGATGGTGTAGATTATTCTGAAATATTTGCACCTGTTGCTAAGTTCACTACTATTAGAGTAATGCTTGCCTTAGTTGCTCATTTTGATTGGGAGCTTATACAAATGGATGTTAGAACTGCTTTCTTGCATGGTGACATAGATAAGAAAATTTGTACGAAGCAACCTGAAGGCTTTGTGGATAAAACCAAACCCAATCATGTATGCCTGTTGAAAAAAGCTTTGTATGGACTGAAACAAGCACCTAGACAGTGGAACATTAAATTTGATAAATGCATGAAGGACATAGGTTTCACTAGATCTAAATTTGATCATTGCTTGTACATGAAAGATGTGAAATCTGTGCCTATGTTCTTATTGCTTTATGTTGATGATATGTTGCTTGTTAGTCCTTGCATGAAAAGCATTGCTGAGGTTCAAAATTGTTTGAACAAGAGCTTTGACATGAAGAATCTAGGAGAAGCCAAATGCATTCTTGGAATGCATATAGTTAGGGATAGGGCTAATTCAACCCTACTCCTTAACCAGGCTGAGTATGTGAAAAAGGTTCTCTCTAGATTCAAGATGTCAAATGCTAAATCTGTTGGTTGTCCACTTGCTTCTCATTTCCTGTTGACTAAAGAACAATGCCCTAAAAATGAATCTGAAATGAAAGATATGGAATCTGTTCCCTATGCGCATGCCATTGGTTCTGTTATGTATTTGATGATTTCTACTAGGCCTGATTTAGCTTATCCTATAAGTTGTTTGAGCATATTTATGGCTAATCCTGGTAGACCACATTGGGAAGCTTTGAAATGGCTTTTGAGATACTTAATCAAGTCTATGCATTATTCTCTGTGTTTTTCTAAATGGCATGATGAAATGTTTGTGACTGGTTATGTAGACTCTAACTTTGCTAATGATAGGGATAGTAGGAAGTCTACTACATCCTATGTGTTCACTCTAGGTGGGTCTTGTGTGAGTTGGAAATCTCAATTGCAATCTGTTGTTGCTTTGTCCACTACAGAATCTGAGTTTATTGCCATAACAGAAGCTTTCAAGGAAGGTATATGGTTTAGTGGTCTGATGCATGAACTAGGATTGAAAAATGAGATCACCATTTTTTCTGATAGCCAATCTGCGATTCAGTTAAGCAAGCATCCTGTTTTTCATGATAGGTCTAAACATATTGATGTTAAGTACCACTTCATTAGGGACAATGTTGAGTGTGAAAAACTAAAACTGGATAAAATTGCTTCTGAATTTAATCTTGCTGATATGGGAACTAAGTGTTTGCCTGCTGAGAAGTTGATGTCGTGCATGAAAATCCTTCACTTTGACTTTGGTTGATATGTTCTGTTTCTGATGCATGATTTACTGCTTTAATACTTTGTGTATACTGTTGATAAGGGACTGGTAAGTGAAGGTATGATTAGGCGATGATGATATCGTCCCAATGAGCACACTCTTGGCAACACAGAAAATGGTCAAAGGTGGAGAATGTTGAAGAATGGCCCAATTTCTGCCGGCCCATGTCTTCAGGCCCATGAAGTTGACACTGAGGCCCATCTGTCCACTAATATTTACTCCCAGCCGTTCCACTCTCAAAACAGAACCCTTATTTCTCCTCCTCTCTCTAGCGGCGCCCCATCAGTTTACTCTCATCTCCATTTTCACTCCACCATAGCAGTAGGCTTAGATTTGTTCTACCTCTTAGCTTGTGAGTGTGTGTGAGATGAAGGGCCGAGCGGTGTGAGTTTTGACACGGGGTTTGGGATGCCGGAAATGGGTTTTCCGGTGAGGGCTTTGTGCACCTCTTTATTTTAGAGCTTCCAACCGTTAGGGGGTCACCGGAAAGTGGTTTCCGGTGACGGGTTTGTGACGACGCAGCAGCTTTGAGGGCGGCATAAGGCGTGGATGTTGGCTGTGGTGGCTGATGGTGGACGGCAGTGGGCATTGAGGCCTTGGTGGTGGCTGTGGTGACCGGATAGTGGTGGTGCCGCCGTCCTCCTCTCTTCGGACCGTTTCTGTGATGGCTCCGGTTGAGTGGTAGCTTCTATTGGGCTACCTGAGCCTAGGGTTAACGGATCTCGTTAGATCCGTTGGTAAAATTTCTTGTTTAAATAACATTAGTTGTTATTTCTTGTTCCTCTAACATTTCTGTTGTAGATCTTTAAAAGACAAGGAAACGGAGCAATCTGGAGCAGTAGATCGGAGGAGCTGTAGATTTTTGAGACGTCCAAAAATCTGTCCATCGGATCCGAACGAGCAGCAGCCCGTTGGTGGCTTACTAAAGCTTCTGTCTGCTTCTGTTTTTCTTTGTTTTAAGAGTGAATTTGTATGGTGAGGTTCAAAGCTATGTAATCCCACTAGTTAGGCCTTTAAGGTTTGTAATAGAATAGGTTAAAACAGGGTACCGGAGTTACCCAACAAAGGTACCTCAGGCGTTGATTTGTTTGGTGCTCTTATTCGGATTTGATATTTTTCTGTTTTGCTTTTAGCTTGCCTTTATGGCTGTGTAACAAAAAAATCAATGGTTTGTAAATGAATATTTGAAAATACTAGTTCCATTTAAAATGTCATGTTTATTTTTTGCACACAATCCAATGCACTTTTTTTAATCGTTAATATATCAAAATATATACAAGTAAAAATATGCAAAATATATATTATAAAACTATACGATTAGACGAATCTAACAAAACCGAACTCGGCTATTTTTTTTTCCAAATATATACTTATAATAATATCGAGTTAAAATTAGACAATAAACCGTGTCAGAAAGTCAAATATGACACTTGAGAGTAAATATCATGTAGGATAGTGGATCCGGAGAGAGAATTATCTTGCAACCTGCTCTACCTGCTCTCCAAATCTGCTATCTGCTAGCAGATCTGCTGACTCCCAAACATTCAAAATATTGGATGGAGTAGTGGCCGTAGGACATACACAGAGGACACATGATAGTTGCTTGGTAGTTTGAAAATGGGCTACACCACCACATTTAATAATTAATTGGCGTTGAATCATAACGCTTTCGATCGGTAGCCCTTTTTCTAGGGGCACCTACTTGCTCCATTCTTTTGTTCACACAATCACCCGTGTGTAACCTCCACGTAGTTTCTATTCTAGGGGAATCACCATTTAGGGTGGGGTTTGCAAACACTGGCTATTAGCGTTTAGCTTTTAAAATATATATTAAAAATAGCCTAAAATCTCATATATATATATATATATATAAGAGACACTAATTACGGTAACATTACCGTCAAATTTTAATGTATAAACGCTGAACGTTCTTGTCCCCAAGCTTTTCAAACTCTAAACTCCAAACTCCAGACGCTCAATTCTAATTATTTCTCAAACATACCTTATAAATTAACTATCATGTGTCATTTGTGTAAGTAAGGGAGCGACTAATTAATATCTCAATGCATTTTTAAATCAGTAATATTTGAAAATATATAAGTAAAAATTGTGTATAATATATATTCGCAAAAATATACAATTAAACGAATCTAATAAAATTGAATTCGAAAAATATAACATCGGAGAAAGTAATTATTATTATTATTATTATTATTATTATTAATAAAATTGTACCCAGTGAAATGAGATAATCCGATTTTTTTAAAAAAAAATATTACAAGTCCATGGAGACAAAAGGAGTAGTATCATTCTTCCACGGAGAAAAATCTAGTTTTTTTTTTTTTTTTTTTTTTTTTTTTTAGACGAGCCATTGAAAGCCTGGGAAATGGAAGTCGGAGCCCATGCCACACAATCACTACTAGTAATATTTAATTGCCAAAACATCCCTAATAAATTTACAGACATTTACAAATGATCAAGTCGCCAAACTTTGCATCAAAACAGCAGCCGGCAGTAGCAATCAAGGCAAGCTTACGGTCGAAGTAAAGAGGGCCTCCGATGAAGAAAGGCTCCAGTCAAGCCAAATTTACTTCACCCTTTTCCCCTTGTTTGCTTCCCCTTTTCCAGTTGGGTGTTTATTTTCTTTTCGGGTCCTTCTCCTACCCTGTGTTGTTCTGTTTTTTATCTCTTTTTTGTACCTTGTTTTCCGGCTTCGGCTTTGCAAAAAAAAAAAAAATCAGCAGCCACCAGTAGTATCCCAATCACCTTTACAATGGCGGATCTAGAAAATTTTCTCAATGGTATCACAAAAATTGAACTAAGTTTATTTAAAATTTAGATAGTAGGGACAACACAAAAATAATAAAATAAAAACTAGATTGGGATTGAATATAGTTGTGTTACCATAAAAATTGTGTGGGAGTAACCAAACAAAATATAAAAGTTTTAAGTTCAACATAGTAATTTATTAATATATATGGTGTCACCACAAAAATTAAGTGGGTGCACTTAATAAAATATTTAAAAAAGTAAGGTTAAAATAACAATTTTATTAATTTAAGTGGTGTCTCGTGCCCCGCTTAAACCTATGTGCATCCGCCCCCGGCCACCAAGCCAAATCTTTAAGAAATAGAGGAAGTATCATACATTATCTTTCATTTTATTTTATAATTTCAATAATTAAGAAGAATTGTATTAATTAATTTATGGATTTTAAAATTTTTAAATTTTCACTTAACTGTTTATAAATGAATAGTAGTATTTGAAAATACTAGTAGTACTAATATTTATGTGGGTAAATATTGGATGGAGTAGTGGTAGTAGGACATACACAGATGACACATGGTAGACGTTGCTTGGTAGCTTGAAAATGGGCTCCCTGTGTGTCCACAGTCCACACCACATTTAATTGGCGTTGAATCTTAACGCTCTGATCACACAATCACCCATTCTATTGTTCACACAATCACCCATGTGTAACCTCTACGTAGTAGGCGAATCACCATTTACTATAAATTAATTACTTTTTTTTTTAATACAGTATGTTAAAAGAATAATACTGTAGTAACATCTACCGTTTTACTAAAGTATTTTTATCCTTACTTTTTTTATCGGGAAAAAAAATCTTACCCGCAGAAAAATCTAGTTTTTTTTTTGGGTGAGCGCAGAAAAATCTAGTTGAATATGACTAATCAATCACTACCTAGTAGTAATATTTAATTGCCAAAACACCCTTAATAAATTTACAGACTTTTACACAAATGATCAAGTCGCCAAACTTTGCGACAAAACTGCAGCAGGCAGTAGCAATCAAGGCAGGTTTACGGTCGAAGTAAAGAGGCCCTCCGATGAAGAAAGGCTCCAGTCAAGCCAAATTAACTTCACCGTTTTCCCCTTGTTTGCTTTCCCTTTATCATCAGCAGCCACCAGTAGTATCCCAATCACCTTTACAATCCTCATTTTTCATTGTCACATCAACCACATGCTGGTGGACTCCAAAAGCTCATCTATCATTGTTAACCTCTGGGATCATTTTGACCAAGAAAAAATATAGTTATTCATGAGGTTGGATGGAAACTTGTCTCATAGACTTTAAAGACAGAAAAGTCCAAATTGACTCAGTCAGCCTGCCTACGGTTGCCCTTAAGACAAACCTACCTGCCTGCCCCATCAGAAAATCAACAACTTGCAAGAACAAAAGCAGCGTGGAAAGATTATCAGGGAACGGCATGAATGTTGAAGAGGGATTCGTGCTGAGAGTGTCATTAGAAATGAATTGATGGAACAAGAAAATTGTATCAAAGGGGCATCCAAAGCCTGCCTCAAAACTTGCTGTGTAAAGCCTCTGCCTCAGCCCCATGGGTCTCCTCCCATCCCGGCGGCAGTCAATCCTTGCCGTGATTTCAATTCCGCGGTAATGTCCTGCATCCAACCAAACACCTATTTCACCAACCATGAGTCACTCCCCACGTTGCCTGAGATGTTTTCGACCCTGAAGAATGCGTTTCCCAGCTATGAAAATACCATACTTGCAGATCATATCCGGAGTCGGGAGTATAGCCATCTGGTTAACCATGTCTGCCTGGATTACACTGGCCATGGCCTGTTTTCCTATTCCCAGCTACAGGATTCAGTTCCATTGACTGAAATTGAGTCGACATCAGCTGCAGATTCCCCGAGTGCTGCAGGTTCGCCCTTCTTCGACACCTTGTACAACTCGGTGAACCTGCGTTCTTACTTGCTGAATGAAAGCCAGGAATCTGAGTTCCAAACCGTGGTGCGAAGGCGAATCACGAGATACTTGAATGTGTTTGAGAATGATTACAAAGTAGTCTTCACAGCAAACCAGTTGTCAGCATTCAAGCTGCTCGCAGACTCCTACCCTTTCCGCTCAAGTCAAGAACTCCTCACGGTATACGACTACGACAACGAAGCCGCGCAGGCAATGATCGATAGCGCCAGGAAACTGGGCGCAAGAGCGCGGTCAGCTGCTTTCTCATGGCCTAGTTTCAAAATCAATTCTGGTAAACTAAGAAAAGCTATTGTCAACAAGAGCAGGACGAGAAACAGGGGCCTGTTTGCTTTTCCACTTCAATCAAGAATAACTGGGTCAAGATACTCGTACCAATGGATGAACCTTGCCAGGGAAAGCGGGTGGCATGTTCTGCTTGATGCCTGTGCCCTAGGAGCAAAAGAAATGGAAACCCTAGGCCTCTCCCTTTTCCAGCCTGATTTTCTCATTTGCTCATTCTTCAAAGTTTTCGGACAAAACCCATCTGGGTTCTGCACCCTGTTCATAAAAAAATCCGCTATTCAACTTCTCAATCCATCCTCCACCACCATGGGAATCATCACAATCACCCCTGAAAAGAATCCCTTCCAAAGAAATGAATCACAGACCCTGGAATTACAGGGCTTGGCATTCACATCATCAGTCCCAGAGATAGTAGAAGTGGACCAAATCCAAAATCCAAAATCAAACACCGGAGAAATTGAATTCCGGGGCTTGGACCACGCAGATAAGTTAGGCCTTATCCTGATCAGCAACAGGCTCAGATGTCTGGTCAACTGGCTCATAAACGCATTGCTGAGCCTTCGCCACCCACATTCCGAAAACGGGCTCCCCCTTGTCACCATCTACGGGCCGAGAATCACGCTCGATCGAGGCCCCGCAATCGCGTTCAATGTGTACGACTGGAAAGGGGAAAGGGTTGACCCAAACTTAGTGCAGAAGCTAGCGGGACGAAACAACATCTCTGTGGCATTAGGGTTCTTGAGAAACGTGTGGGTGGGGAAGGATTTGAAATTGGAAAGCAGACGAAAGGGGAATTCGAAAAAGAAAGAAGATTGGAGGTTCAGCGTGGCGTCGATTTCGATTGGGATGATGAACAATTTCAAGGATGTGTACAGAATTTGGGGATTCGTGGCGAGGTTTTTGGATGCGGATTTTGTGGAGAAAGAACGCTGGAGATATACTGATATCAATCAAACAACTTTAGAAGTGTAATTCAGGTTCTAGTTCAACAGCAGTTTCAAGCTATCCGCTCTCTGATCATTCTTCATTTCTTCCTTTTTCCTGTATTTAGGTGATAGTAGTATTGAATTGGACTCTTGAATTGGGCTCCAACTTTCAATTTTCGTATTGTTGGGCCAGCCCATTTAAATAATAATTTCTAGCCCGCTACGGTTTGGGCCTTATCCTCGGAAATTCCAATCCTATATTCTTCCCTAGGCAAGGCCGCTGGTATGTTGCTGAAAAGCTTTACTTAATCTCACAATTTAAAAATTAAATAAAACAAAGTCAAAAATTGTTTAATGGCTTTCAGTATAATACGTTAAAATAAAATGAATGATGATATATAATTAATGCCTTTTAAGTTCAACTGTTAATATGAATGAAGAGTTGTTTAACGTTTTATATGTGATTGTTATGAATGAATTTTCAAATGGAGTAATTGTTTTACGTGGTGCTATATGGTTGATTTGAATGAATTAAATAATTGTTGAATACAGACTATTTGATTAAACAACATGTCAACCATATCCCAAGCCACGTCTCTGCTAGTAGTATGTTTCAACTTTGACACACTTATTTTTAATTATAGTAGTCTATTATTTTTGTGTTTTTTGTGTTTTGATAGTAGGAATTAGGATCATAGGATAGAAGTACTAAACATAATGGAGTTCACACGTTTCGAACACTTGTTGGGTCCTTTTGGTTTCACACGTGGAAGAACTACAATTTACTATATTAACCTATGGAAATTAGAGTTGTTAAAACGTAAATATATATATATATATATATATTTTTAAATATGATTCTTACTTTGAGTGGATGGATTAGTTGAAATACAATTTTAAAAATGATGCAAATAATTCTAATTCTTTTATAAAATTATTGTGCAATTCTTGAGTGGACCCAAGTAGTGTGAACAAACCACATATAGCACTAGGGGTGTTAACGAGCCGAATTGAGACCGAACACTGGTGAGCTCGGCTTGAGCTCGTAAGAATTCGAGCCGAGCTTTGACCGAGCTGAGCATTGACCGAGCTACTTCGAGCCGAGCGTTGACCGAGCTTTGACGAAATCGAGCCGAGCTCGAACAGTCTCATTTTTCATTTTCACATAATTTATAAAAAAAATTATATTTAATATATATTGCATATAAATTATGTATATTTTATTTAATCTATATATTTAAATAATTTTAAAAATATATTTATAATTTAAAAATTATTCCATCTATCCCAATAAAATTATGTCATATTTGATCCAGACACACTTTAACTTTTAATGTTTTATATAACCTCTATATTTGCTAATAAATATATATATGTATAAAAATAAATATATTTACTAATAAATAAATACTTCTTTCATTTCACACTCCTTTAAAAGGAGATGCATTAATTGCATAGAGTAGACATGTCGGAAAAATAGTCATAGACTCTAAATTTATTTTATTTATTTTAAAGTCTAAACAAATATAGTATTAGTACAATACATTTCAAAAGACATGTATTGTATGAGATTTGTATTATAAGTTAATAGAACACGAGCCTGTTCGCGAGCTTTTCGAGCCGAACTCAAAGGTGTTCGGCTTGGTTTGTAAATTATTCGAGTCGAACTCGAACTCGAGTCGAGCCTATTCGAGTCGAATTTTGACCGAACTTTGACCGAACCGAGCTCGAACTGTTCGCGAACTACCCTGGCTCGTTAACACCCCTATATAGCACACCAAATAGCAAGCCCACCAATAAGCATAGCCCATTTACATACAAGTCAAGTGGATGCCATTTTTTAGTGCTTTCACACCTCAATATTATACTACTTCATTAGTTTTCAATATAAACACTACTATGGCTATCTATCTTTTTTTTTAAAAAAAATTTTAAATAATAATAATAATAATAATAATAATAATAATTTGGGTGAATAAATTTATTCAATCTAATTTTATGTTTATTTTATAGAAATTAGATTATAATTTTTTATTATAATATTAAATAATTAGATTATAACCTCGATGGAATTAATCTATCATGTTTAAGTATGCGATTATTAAATTAATTAAAGTGAATATAATATGAATTACATTACATGAAATTAAATTGTTCTAGCGAGATAATCATTCATCAAAATGAACACCTCCTATAAATCTCCTGTATATTAAATTTGTGTTTTTTCGTGTTATTTTGTTTGCAAAACTAAATTTTTCAGTGAAATACTAATTTCATCATGTTTGGTTTGGTTTGACAAACATTTAATTGTTTTATCATAAATATTATTGTATTATAGTACTATTTTAGATTGTATATGAATCGAAGATCAATGACTTAAAGAATAAAGATTACAACGCAGTTCGTTTTTCTACTATAGTTTTTCAAATAACAAGTAGTTGGAAACGAATATTTGTTTTAACTTGCCATCACTTCTAAGAAATTAAATAGTGTAGTTTTTCTTTAAAATAAAATAAAATAATGTAACTTTAATAAGATATCACGTTTATATGTTTTGAGTCAATAGTATCCATTGCATATACTTCCAAGCAAGACCATATTATATACAAAGGCATGTATCAGCACAAGTTTGTTTACCAAAAATAAAATATTACAAAAATGTGTCTTTCTTTTGTCATATATACAAAAAAAACAATGTAAAAGTAATTTGTGTTGTTTGGGCTCCACACACCTTTGCCGACACACGAGTGTCACTGTTTAAAAAAAAAAAAAAAAACAATGTAAATATATTTTATGTAGCATGAAGTAACATGTGATGTATCCACGGGTTGTATAATTGGCGATGGCATTATGTGTAGTACTGTAGCCAGTACTATATATGTTCATTGCGTTGCCTTGACGCCATGAAACACTGAATAGGAGGAATTAAACAATTTGGGATATAATTTTCACAAAGATTCGCAACACAACCCCAGCTCCATTTATATTAATTCTTACTCAAATTTTGTCACATCACATGATGCCATGACATGAATAAACTCAATATACTACATATAGCATCCAACTCAAACTAATATTCCATTTTTACCCCCTGTCATCCATTGTTGGGACAGATTAATCTGGAGAGGGGGAGGGTGTTTTACTGCTATTTATGATGCTATAGCGAGTTCAGTCCAATTAAATTGAAGTAAATTTCGAAATATTAAATATGTAATGCATCATAACTTTTTTTTTAATTTATACTCCCTCCGTCCCACTCCAAGTGTCTTGTTACTGTTGGGCACGGGAATTAAGGTAGAGTTGGTTTGTGAGTATATGGTGGGGTCCACATAGTTGTTGGAGGGGAAATTTATTTCTATTTATAGAAAGAAGACATTTGTAATGGGACATCCAAAAATAGTAAGTAGGACATTTGGAATGGGACAGAGGGAGTATTTTTTTTTATCATACAGTGATTTTGAGTGGAAAAAGGAATTAACGCAAGGGGCAACTTTGCAAAGAGAGGTCGCAGTATTAAAATCTTGGTGAAATACTACTGCACTGGTAAGGACAGACACTGAGACACAATTAACAAATGATGGTAAAATATATGGGATAAATTACTTTAGAACAATATACATGACGTGATGACGTGTGTTTCTCAACACCCTAAGTTCATGTCGAGAAATTTCATATATATATATGACGGGGCAACTAAATCGGCTGTTCTATATTAATTTGATGTTACTACTTTTGACTCAACAAATATAATACTAGTTTGGTATTTCTTTTTTTTTTTTTGGAGGAGCCATTGAAGGCTTGGAAAAGGTGGTGGGAGCCCATGCCACACAATTACAAAGGGGAATAAAAGGGAGGAATAGGGGGCCGGTGGAGATCGAACCTCCAACCTTCCGTTGGAAGCCTAGGGACTTAACCACTTGGGCTAAGTCCACATCCCCTACTAGTTTGGTATTTCAATCTCATTTCAGTTATATTACATTTACCATAAATTGGTAACACGGTAATAAGTAAAACAACATGGGGAACATTGGTAGGTAGACTAGTGATTGCCCAAACAATAGTAAAATAATTCAGTATTGGAAGTAATCCAAATTTGACTTAAATATAGTGTTCACCTAGTTTCAATGACAACTTTTGAAAAGCTATCTAAAATCAGAATCGTACGACTGATAACAAAACGGATTTACATACACATGGGTGTTTAAATAAGTTGTAAGGAAATAAATTATCTAATTATTATAATTTTTAAAATATACATAAATTATTTAATTGTTTAAAAATGAAGTTACGTAGCCATTATTTATATTTTGAAAATGCAATCATTTACGAGCAAACCCCATTAAATTAATCCAAATTCCAAACATTTCCCAATTAAAAACAATATGCTTGATTAGTGAGTGGGAATTCACCGAGTCCTATTTTTTGGATTGTGGAATTGAATTGCTAAAAATTCTTTGCCATATTTGTTTGACTGTATCTTTCAATTTAAGATAAATAAAGCTTCCCAACACTAAATACATACAGAAGTACAGAACAACAATATAGTAAAACAACCCACCTTTCCACCAACATCTGAAATAATAAATCGTTTATTATTATTCTTAAATTTAATAAATACTCTCTATGTCTCATTTTTTATTTTGGCCCGTTTCATTTCAATTGTAACATTTCCTTATTTAAAATTTTTTTACTCCTTCACATCATCTATAGTGCATATATATATTAAAATCACAATATATTAATTAAATGGAATATTACAATAATTAAGATGTTAATTTAAAGAAAAAACAAAATTGAACTCAGAATAATGTAGCACACTTTTACAAAATATGTGAAGTTTTTTTTTGGAAGAAAAATATTTTATTACAATTTACAAATAACTGTAATAAATACGAGTAGTACCTACTCAATAGTAGTATATTTTTTTTGGTGAATAATCGTATCTCCATGCCACATTGAACCTAAGACTAATCACTCGAAGATTTGTATGGACAATTAAGGGCGCATCTCCCAAAGCAGTTTAATAGTAGTATATTGATTAAGAAAAGAAAAAAATAAATCCAACTTTATCGTTTTTTAATATCCAACACCCCTAACTTCAAATGGAATTTCATTTGTGTGAGCTATCATTTAATTAAATACGAAATTATATCCCTTTCTTACCTTCGATTAATTTTCAAACTTTGAAAGTGTATGCAAATGTGCTTATAAACATATTTATGTGGATATTGAAGTGACCATATAAAATTGGGATTCTTACATTATTTTTTAAGTCTTGATCAAATATGCATATGCATTTCCAATTTTACTTTTTATTATTTTTTTTATGTGAATCCAGGTATCCCAGGCCACATTGGACCCAAGATTAATCCCTCGAGGATCTGCAAGGCAATTAAGGGCGCATCTCCCAAAGTAGTTTTTTGCATATACAGGGCTCGAATCCGAGACATTTCTTAAGCGGCTAGAGCCCTATCCACTCAAGTCAACTATTGGTTACATTTTATTATTGCGTGTGCAAGAAACTAAAAAAAATAGTATATTTGATTATTGTATTTAGGTTCATTTTATTTTGTTTCTTAGGCATATAATCAGATTATGTGGAAATAGAATTTTTATATTTTTGTTACATATTGGAAATAGAAATTTGATGCTGCATCACATATTATTAACATTAACAATTTTCAACTATATATAGCCACGACTGAACCTTCGCCCTTTTGCACTTGCATTCATTAATCCAAAACCATCTCAACAAAAGTTTCCGTCTTCGCCTCTTCCCATATATTTGTTGGATTGCAGTCACTATTGCAGTCGCTCTGCTCGCAGAAGAGGAATCAAGAAACCCCAATTTCTAATTTCTGGAAAACAGATTAAGGAAGAAGAAGAAGAAGAAGATGGCCAGTAATGTGGGAATTCTCGCTATGGAAATTTACTTTCCACCGACTTGCATCAAGCAGGTAATCATAAATATCTATCTTCTTTCTGGGCGATTGATTTTTATGTCTCTGTTTACATGATTTCAATCCAAGTGTTCATGCGGCCCGCTTGTTAAAAAAGCTGCGTCTTTTCCTACTGTGCTGCTTTTATTTCTATTCCATCGTTTGTATCGGCAGTTTTATATTTCTGGGTTATATTTCCTTTCTTTCTTTCGTTCTTTCTCTTTTTTCCTTTTTAATAAATATATAAATAAATAAATAAATAAAATGAATTAATAAAAAAGGAATTGGAAATGATCTCGGAAATTGAGTAATGATGTGGGAGAGAAAGGATGCTGGGTTTCTTTTGCGGCTGTATTTTTCATGGTTTCTTAGATTTATCTGGAGATGGACCCACCTGGTTATATCAGTTTTAATTGGGATGGAAGTTTGGCAATCCATCTGAAGTTACTTTATCAATTATCACTACCCTTTTCTTGGATTTTGGATTTGCCTTCCTGTCTTGCACGAAGTCCCTCTCTTCATCACATGTTTTTGCATCAATTTTGTCTTGGGGAAAAGAAGGAGATCTTAGATCCTTTGTGTACCACCTTTGCATTCAATGATGTTTACACTTCATTGCAAAGCTTTTAGTTACATTCTGTCCATCGTGATTGCTTATGGAAAGTTTTCAGATTTTCTGATTAAATAAATCAACAAATTTGATTAGATTGGTCCATGTTATGTTATCCTGACGAGACTTGGTATGCTTGTTGTAGGATGTTTTGGAGGATTTTGATGGGGCAAGCAAGGGGAAGTACACAATTGGGCTTGGCCAAGATTGTATGGCATTTTGCAGTGAGGTTGAAGATGTCATTTCTATGAGGTATTTTGCAGTATTTTCATTTGATGTTCTACTCTTGTAATGTTGGATGGGCAAAACTAGGAATGGAGTGCTTGGCGGGCGTATGGATGCTGATGCAGTTTTTTGTGTGATGTTCAGAAGGATTTTATTTATTTATTTATTTAAATGGGGGTTTTCCTTTGGTTTGGTGATGAAATTTGGAATCTCTTCTGAATCTTGATTTAAAATTAGCTTCCAACATGATATGGAACCATATCTTTCGAGTTAAGCAAGAATAGATTAGAAAATTCATGCTTTAAGTTTTATTTTATATCAACTTCATTTTCCTTCAAGAAAAGGAATCTGTCTGTCCTACTTTTGTAGATTTAGGTGTTTATGTGTTCGATTTAGTTCTACGCATGATGTAGCTATTAAGGAATTTAACTTTAATGTTTCATGTCACTGGCACGTGCACATGTCACGGCACATACCATGTCAAATAACTGAAATTTATTCATACCATCGGTTCTTTACAAACATGAAGTATAAGTAGATCTTATGTTATGAAGAATAAGAAAGAATTATCAACTTAAACTTTTCTACAATGGAGGCAATATGCACTATGCAGTCAGGGTATGAGCTCGATGTGCGTTCTACTAGCGAAGCTAAAGTCACATGGTATAAGAAGGGCGGTCACTTAGGGTTTTATGGTGTTGGGAATACAACTCAAGTCCCATATCGGTTGTACAAGGAAAAATTACCTTTATGCATATAAATTTCCATTAACTCCGTTAGTATGAGACTTTTTGGGAGATGCCCAAAAACAAAGCCGGCTGTGATGCTGGAGTTGGCCGGAGTTAAGGTGGATTCGCAGTCCCTAACAATATAGTTGCGCAATGAATAAATATGAAATTGACATTATACTTTCAATTAAAAATACAACAGAAGGGGCAAAACACATTCAATTAGCTTTGGCATTGCTGGTGCTGGAATATGGTTTTACACAAACACAAGGTTTCTGCCTTGAAATGAAACTTCTACCTTTATTGCTCACTGGTTTTGGTTTTTCTATTTTTTTTAATTTTTTTTTTATAGATAAATTTTATTTTTGATGAAATCTTAATTGATTAATAAGATTGTGTTTCATGGCCACCCTGAAACTTTTTAATGAGTTGATTAAAAGCATTAGGTTTTGCACCCTTTCTAACTGATTGATTTTCAGTATGACAGCTGTCACTTCACTCCTAGAGAAGTACGTAGTTGATCCAACTCAGATTGGGCGCCTTGAAGTCGGAAGTGAGACTGTACTCGACAAAAGCAAATCTATTAAGACATTTTTGATGCCAATCTTTGAGGTATTTGTGTTCTTATTCACATTTTTCCTTTCCTAGTCACACTTCCAATTTCACACTGTTGAATCTTGTGTTATGTATCCTGTCAATGTGCTTTGCTACAGAAACTGCGATTCAAAGAGCTCTGTTTTAACCAGACCTTAATGTGTCATTAACCAAAATATTATTAGATTTTCTTAACAACCAAATGCCATGTAAGAGTTTGATTACCTAAGGAGTAAGGGCCTTATCTATTATAATAATATGGCCTGTGTTTTTGAGTTTTTCCCTCCTCTATGCTTTGGTTTCAACACTTACTAAATTCTTTTTACCTGTCTATGTGAATAACCAGAAGCATGGAAATACCGACATTGAAGGCGTTGATTCAACCAATGCGTGCTATGGTGGTACTGCCGCTCTATTTAACTGTGTAAATTGGGTGGAAAGTAGTTCGTGGGATGGCAGATATGGGCTTGTCGTTTGCACAGACAGTGCGGTATGAAAATCATCTTTACAAAAGAATACGCGTTTTGTTTTTCTTTACTCAAAATTGAATGAGAAAAAGGAGCAAACTGAACGTTGTACATTCTGCTTGGTGCTATCTAACTGGGTTCCTTTTATCTCTTGATTGAGATTCAAAATAGAATGATTTCTTGACTGTTGGATTTCTCTTTGTTACCCCTGTACCTAAGGAGACTTGGAATGTTTTGTAAAATATTTCCTCGAATTCTTACCTGTTAGCTTAATATACTAGGTTTATGCGGAGGGAGCTGCCCGGCCAACTGGCGGAGCTGCAGCTGTTGCCATGCTCATAGGACCAAATGCTCCAATCACCTTTGAGAGTAAGCTTCGGGGGAGTCACATGGCTCATGTTTATGATTTCTACAAGCCCGACCTTGCCAGTGAATATCCAGTAATGATCCAACTTTGTTGCATCACTGTATTATTTTTCTTGCAAGCCAGTGACTATCCAAATCTCATGAATGTTCTTTGGGGCATTTGGTATTTTGGTTCTCATATAATGAACTGTTTGGACGGTGCTCCAGGTTGTCGATGGAAAGCTATCTCAAACTTGTTATCTCATGGCACTGGATTCTTGTTACGAAACTTTATGTAGCAAGTAAGCTCGTGCAGAAAAGTTGCCTATTTCTCTTACCTTGAACTTTTGAAATTTCTTGTTACTTACTGTGTGTAACTTAGGTACGAGAAGCTAGAGGGCAAGCCATTTTCAATTGCTGACGCTGACTCCTTTGTGTTTCATTCCCCATATAACAAGGTAATCAACTTTACAATTACTCTATATAGGATACCATAAACCGCAGTTGTAATATACTAGTATAAATTAACATTACGGTTTAACTTGCAGCTTGTGCAGAAGAGCTTTGCTAGATTGGTGTACGATGATTTTTTGAAGAATGCCAGGTGAATAATTTTCTTCCTTTGTCAAAGAATATGACTTGCAAGAGAGTTTCTGCTGAGTTTTCTTTGTTGCTAAATTTCAGCTACCTTGATGAGGCTGCTAAAGAGAAGCTGGCTCCATTTTCATCATTAACCAATGCTGAAAGCTACCAAAGTCGCGATCTGGAGAAGGTATGTGCCATCTTGATCATGATTTCTTTACTGATTATCCAACACAAAATGCCTCTTGTTTTATATATCTAGAAAACAAATTGGTGCTGGATTAATTGCTTTTACTTATTCGTTCAAAATTTTACGTTGAATTGGCAGGCATCCCAACAAGTTGCAAAGCCATTATACGATGCTAAGGTGCAGCCGTCAACGCTCATACCCAAACTAGTGGGCAACATGTACACTGCATCACTCTATGCTGCATTTGCATCCCTCATCCACAACAAAAACACTGAACTGGTATGACTTAAAAAACTTTTGTTGGTTTGTCGTCTTCAATGTAAAATGAATATTCTCAAGTTGAAACTAACTATACTTGTGCATGGAACTTCCCTGTTCTTAATCAGGTTGGGAAGAGGGTGATACTGTTTTCCTATGGGAGTGGCCTGACGGCAACCATGTTTTCTCTCCATTTTAACAAAGGGCAGCATCCTTTTACCCTGTCGAACATTGCAGCTGTGATGAATGTTTCAGAGAAGCTGAAGTCGAGGCATGAGGTATTTTGCTGTCTTACATTGCCTTTTCTTCTTGGTTTGGTGTTCGTGCTTCCACAGGACAATCATAAACATTTTTTTGGTTCAGTTCCCCCCAGAAAAATTTGTCGAAACAATGCAGCTGATGGAGCATAGGTATGGGGGCAAGGACTTTGTGACAAGCAAGGACTGCAGCCTCCTCCAACCGGGCACATACTATCTGACTGAAGTGGATTCCAAGTACCGGAGATTCTACAGCAAGAAGGCTATTGAGAACGGCGCAGTTTAGTCAGTTTATTTTAGCTTTTATTGGATTATTATTTGTGGCTTAAAAAGACCATGATTAGATCATCTCATGGCTGTATTCAGTATTCTTCTTGCAACTTTTGAATAAAATTTGAGTGAAGAATTTGGCGTTTTCGACATGTTCTTAACCACATATACTCAGAAGCAAATTAAACATGTTATGTAACCTGAAGAAGGGTACAAAAACTACATAATCATAGACGAGTATGGTACATTCTGATGCATCATATGGCCCAACCATCATTAGAACTAGTAGGAACTGAGCTTTAAAGGCCTGTCTATGATCTAACATTCTATCGCTTGCGCTTGGCCTTGAGAGAAGTGGACAAGGGCTGCGGAATGGTGTGCCAGTTTCGCTTTCTTTGGTTGATGAACCAGTTGTTGATTTGCTTCAGCTGCAACCCCGTCTGTTCCACAAGCTTCGCCTTGTCTTCTTCCTGCAGGGTAAGGTAGTATAACCGTTTAGTTTTATTGACAATTCTTACAGGCAAGGAAGGAACTTTGGCTTACTGTGGGATAAGGCCACTTGGAGTGTTGCTGCCACCATGTCTTGAGCACGGTGGTCGTGTCGCCCGGTAATTTCCCAGCCCTCCTTTTTCTCAATATTTCCTCCCTCACATCTTCAATTCTCGATTTGAATCCCTGTTTCAGCTCCATTTTTAGTTCCTGTCGCACTCTTTCCATCAGGGACCTCTCCGATTCTGTCGGAACCAACGGCCCGAATCCGGTCAGGTCTTCACTTCCAGGATAGTGATCCGGCCCTAAATCCATTTCTTGGTCATCCTCACCATCCGACATGGTGACACCGCTTCCCTCGCCAAGTGCAACTCCTGTAAGAACAAAACACACAAAAATTAATTAGGTCATATAACTAATGAAAAACATCACTATTTAGTATTCACTCCTTTGTTTATTACCAGTGAGGGATTGAAGGCTGTGCTCGATGTCACGGCAGGCTATCACAGCCTCAACAGCGTGGACTCTCACGTGTTGCTGCAATTGCTCCCTGAACGAGCACAATACCAGCAAGTACTGCGCCTGCATCCACGCAAGAACCAAAATTCCTCATAAAGAAATCAAATTTCAGGACAAACACGAGCAGACAGAGAAAAACTTCTTACCAGGAAGTTGTCAAGCTCCTGCCTTTGATGTGGGGAGAATGAATGGGAACTATTTTGGGCGTAAGAACGCAAGAGATGATTAGCCTGAGAGACCTGTGCGTCAATCAGGGGGAGCTGATCGATCGGCGTGGCCACGCGGAGGCACGCCACGTGCGCAGACAGAAGCTGCTCGTACAGCGGGTGGTTGGCGATGTCTGCCTTCAGTTGATGGCTTCGATCGCCATCGCCGCCGCCCAATCCTCGTCCTCCTCCTCCTCCAGGCTCCATCATGATTGGGCGTGAAGAAATTGAAGAAACTCGCCTTTACTTTTAGGGGATAGGAAAACCCAGAAAAAGAAACTCGCCCTTTGTGAAGTTTGGCAGCAGTTACACTAGCACAGTGGGGGGCGAAATTGTCTGAAATGCCATCGTATCTCACCACAGTCGCATTGGAAGAAGAAAAAGGGCAATGATTTATAGTGTGTACATTGTGATGTAATGAAAGTGAGAAAAAAAAGTAGAGGGGGGGTCCCGTGGGTATTGGGAATTAATGATCTGGACGCTGAAGCTGTGTGGGGTTTGGAGTTTGAATTAAGATGGCAGTGATGGCTGATGGTGATGATAATGTTAGGACCACTTGGGGGAAAAATTGTCTCTTGTTAGGAGAGGACAAGCAAAGCAACGTCTGAATCTGATGTTGAGATAGAGAGATAAGTGGGGTCCTGATGAATCTTGATATTGATGGAAGATGAGGGCAGTAATGGGAGTGTTGGCCGAGGCAGGGAGTTGAGGACCAGGATGGATCGAGAGCGTTGACGGGGAATTGGTCCAGGACTCCAGGAATGTTGGCTGGTGGGTTCTTCTTTTTCTTATATTGGGATTGGAGACAACAAAACTTTTGTGTAGCTTGGCAGCAGTGGTGCAGAATTTTACAATAGGAGAGAAAATCTGGTCACTGAGAAGAGATACAGTGAGAGCGACTCAGGATGGATACTACACAGCGTCACCAACACTATTGTCAATTCATAAGTGAAGTACTTCCTCCGTTTAGAAATAATTGTAACATTTGCATAGTTGTTACTATTCATTGAGTAACTTTGATTCAAATTTTTAACACAGTTATACAAGATAAAACATAGTCAAGTGAGATCTTGTTAGATTTGTCTAATTGCGTAGTTTTATAATATCAAATTTTTATAATTTTTACTTTTACAAATTTTGAGATATTAAGCGTTAAAAATGTGCATTGGATAACGTGAAATGCAGAAATGTTACAATTTTTGAAAAACGGAGGGAGTACAATCTTTTTTTTTTTAAAAAAAAAAATTGAAATTGATAAACACTATACACCAAAAATATGTTTTTGTAGTAAGTACTTACATTTCAACGTATGGTATACACTATACACTATATATTATAAAAATTTCAAAATAATAAACATTAATTAATAAACAAAAAGAAAAGTACAGTAGTTCTCATACTACTATAATTATACACTAATAATTACTCGTATGCTGGATCATTTTTGAACCATGAAAAGGAGGTGGGAATGGGATGGGAAGTACTACTAGAAAAAGGAAGAATGAAAAGGAATGGAAAGATGAAGGAAGGAGAGGGACAGATAAGATTATTAGACAGGAGAGGCGAGTGGGCACGTGTTAGTTGTTACGGTTAATGATGAAGCTGGTGCATCAATGGCTAATAAAGTACTCGGCGAAGTTTAACCCATTTTTTTTTTGAGGTGGTTTTGATACTGATTCAGAATGGTTCTGAAATGATGAATTTGAAAATTATATGCTGTTTCAAATCTTACATAACTGAGTTGTATGTTCATTTATTTCTTTGCTTTATTATGTTGATTTGGATGCTATTAATAGATTTTTCATTCTAGGAATGATATTCCGGTAATCTTGCTTTTTCAATTAAATATTTAATGGGCACAAATTTTGTAGGTTTTTTTATAAGGAAATTTATCCATAGCATAACCTGTCTGGTGCTATTTTTCACTTCTATTTCTTTAGTGCTAAATAATCTCCACAGATCAATCCACATATGAATCCAGTGCTTCATTTCTCTCCCGTCCCCCATGTCGTCCGGGTGAGCCGTCCTTGGGCATTCATTACTCCAAAAATGCTATATTTTGTTACACACATGTTGTATCACCATTAAAAAATACTATATTGTATTACTCCTATTTTCTTTAGTGTTGAATAATCTCAATAGGTCAATCCACATATGAATCCAGTGCTCCATTTCTCTACAGTCCCTCTTGTCGTCTCCGGTGAGCTACCTTTGTGCATTCCATGTTCTCCCAAAAATACTATATTTTGTTACCCACATGTTGTATCACCACTAAAACATGCTATATCCGTTACTCACATATTACATCACCATGAAAGAATGCTATATCCGTAGAATCACATGCTACATTGGATGTATCCCATGTTGGCCTTTTGTAGAAATTTGACCATACCATAATTGTACATCGCGTATACTCCGGCAATTTGCACTCGTCGGATGTCAATGAATGGTGTTCTTCCACCGTCTCATCATTGTATATCGCATATTCATCATATCCTGCTTCGTTGTCGAGGATGGTGTTTGGATCTAGCATGTCGGCAATTGATGTTTTGCGGCCGGAGGTTTCTTTTTTCTTTTCAGACTTTGAGATGTTGGAGTGTCATTAACTTGGTTCAGCAATACCTCGGCCTCATTAATGTCTTCCATAATATTTTTGGAAGAGCACAAGAAACGTGCATTACCGACAATCATAGAGGAATTAGAAGATTTTATTTTCCTAATCATTAATTAGTCCAATATGGTATATTTCAATCCCAATAGCAAACCATCATGTATTATAAAATATTGTAGTTCAGGACCATTCTGAAAGTTTACATTCAGGATGCTAACTGCATTGTTTTTTTTTTTGACACGATAATTTATATTGTAGAGTTTAGTAGTTTTTTTTTTGTTTTGGTGGTTTGTCCATAAATGCTACTCCCTCCTAAACCCTAAATCCCGCGAAGTTTGATCCCTTTTTTAGTAGTTTAGTAGTTAAAGTGGTGTGAGTATTTGTGTTTAAGAGTATATATTTTATACAGATTTTATATGTACCCATTTTGAAATATTAAGAATTAAAGAAATAAAAGGGACTTTGTGTAGAAAAGTAAAAGTGCATTAAAATTTGTGCAAAATAATAAAAGTAATTAATTTTAATGGGATTTTAGAACAATTAAGATTCTAATTATACTTATATTAATTTAATTTATCTAAAAATAGAAAGTAATTAAACTTCGTGGGACAACTTAAAAAAGAATAGGGTCAAACGACGGAGTGAGTATCATCCTCTCCTTGGTCCCACTCCTCACTTTTATAGTAGTATGTTAAATCTCTTTACTTTTCGACTTGTACGGACGACGACTACTATTTCTCGTTTCATTTTAAGTCACCCGAAGGGTTCTCAATTTCTCATCATGCGTGATGAATTGCAATGAGGTTTTAATCTATTGAAAAAGAGAGAGATTAAAAGATGGAAAAGAAAATGACAAGGATTTTGCGTGTGTTTATCGCTTAGATCAGGTTGTAGTAATATAGAAGGAAAATGACCCTAAGTTTTGTAAGCTTTTCACTTCTAATTATCAAGTTAATCTTTTGGGTTAACTGCTAGCAAACTGTTCCAACAATACTATTATAGTATTATGAACCAAGTTATACTAATGAAATGATAATCCTATTGAATGTTTAAAATCCTACATTCTTTGGACGTTAGCTTTTAGTGCAATATGATTTTCGTTCGTATTTGTTTAGTTTTCTTCTTTTTCCCTCGAAAAAATTAATGGCATATTAGAAAGGAAAAAAACCAAAGACAGATTCCACCAGATGACCAAAATTAGTGGCATATTAGAAAGAAAAGAAAACCAAAGACAGATTCCACCAGATGACCAAAATCGTAATACAAGCATCAAACACACTGCTCCACCCACAATTGAAGCCCAGAAATTCAGAGTTAGCAAACATAAAAGCAGTGACAATAAAATTATGTTATCTGCACTGTCAATTAGTATTTAATTCACTGTAATAAAAAGAGAAAATTCAAACAAATGCTATTCGCACTGTTAACACCTGACATAAAAATGCTTCCAAACAAAGTTCAAACTATGATTAAACATACTTCAGTAGTAGTTCAGTGTCCATTTCAGCCTGGAACCCCAAAAATCACGCGGACAGAATTTCAAAGTAATGGCCATTTAAACTTCCATTGTGAAGTGCTAGCTATTGTTTAACACGTTTTCAGTAAAGCTGAGTAAAAATCTCGATTTGTATTTACAGCAAAAGGTGAAGTGTGCCGTGCAGTTAGCATAACTAATAATCTTCTACGGACAAGGGACAAGTAGCAATTTCACAACATTCACAAAACTTAGCTTTTGGATGGAAGTCGAAACCTGAAAATGTAGTATTTATCACATCAGAATGCACTTCTCTCTTGTTTTCGGTGATTCTGGCTTGGAGGAGGGGCTTGCATGCTTCTCACTGCTGTGGGAAACCTGAGACATTGTTCGTTTGGTGAAGGTTTTAGAACTCTGCTTAGGTCACAGAAAGAATATGCAAGCATAAGCAAGGGGCTTGGTAATGTACCTCCGGACCGGTGACCAGCTTCGAACCATCATCACTGTCTGGTTGTTGCAAATTATGTTGCTGCTGTTGTTGCTGCTCATATTCCTGTTGCTGAAGAGCCATTGCCAACTGCAAATCGGAACTGCAGAAAACCAGCATTATGAGGTTGCTCCGGAAAAGAAATAAAAATTGAAATGATATATTAATAATATGCTAACTAATAGGTCATCTTTCTCAGCACTCAGCAGTAATCTGGTAAGCGTTCTAACAAAGTGAGGGCACACGTAAAGGAAGGCATAAAATTGATTCAAACTATTTTCATCCACTGGACAGAGATTTTAGTATTTTACAAATGCATTTCCTAGCATGACTCCCCAAGATGTTAAAATCCACTATAATGGTTTGAAATGAACAAATATGAAATGTTCCAATCTCATTAAAAACCAAACTAAGAGCGGTATAGAATAACCAGAGAAGATGGAGAATTACTTGAAGCTCAAATTTTCTTGAGTACTGTCAATTCCAGCTATATAGTCCTGAAAAGCATATGACGAAATCAAATTAAGATTGCACATAAATGGCATACGGTCTGGATCATTACACAAGTGCATCATACAGTATCACTTTCAAGGAAAAAGAACTACATTATACAGTACTTGCCATGGCTTTCTGCGCATTCCATGTGCTGTCGGATTGATCATCCATCTTGAACTCCTTAAAATCAGCTGTCATGTAGACAGTATCCCCATTCACCTATGTGGGACAGTAAAATCAGTAGGATATAAGGGATGCAAAAACATGCCTCTCAACCTATCTCCTGAAGATCTTAGAAACTGTTATAGCAGGGTGCAATTTGAAATCTAAATTTATCCATATTTGAATTCTCAACTTCTCATTCTCTCATCCCATTTCTAAGTAATGTTTGGGGGTGCTTAGGGCGCTTCGTTCACCAGTATTTATAAAAAGACCCAACTTCCAATAAATGTTTGGCCAATATCAAAACTTCAAAATAGGAGTTTTGCCAACTTATACATAAAGAGAGATTTAACAAGTTAGACCATCTAAATAATGTCCTGTTTATAGACACATTCATTTCTTCTACCGAAGCTAAGACCACACACTGCTAAAAATTTAAGATATGAAATATTTCAATGCCATTCTCACCTCATTTAGCTTCTCCCACACCAAATCTGGTTGATTAATGTAACCTTGGTCTGTAACTAAAATGAACAATTCACCTTCATACTGCAAATAAGCTTACATTAGGTATAAATTAATGGGAACACTTTGGCACAGCAACTAAAATTGAAGCGAGGCCAAAACAGAAAAGATGTAACAGATAAAATGAAGACAAATCCTTTTCTATATGCCATAATTCACTGTCAGAATAATTTTCTTATCTTTCTAATAGAACATATGAATACACACCAAAATAAAAATAATATATCATGATTACTGGACCATAAGTCCATAAACTTTCTAGTCCGCCCTCGATCCCTGTCAAATTGAAAAAATAAAACAGAAACACTTCATGTAAATATGGAGTTCTGGACAGATATACATGCCATCAACTAACCTTAAACATGGTATTGAAATGATTGTTTCGGAAAAACACACAAAGCTCGCGTTCTTTCACTTTATCTTGTAAGCAAAAAAGCCTGCATGCCACAACTAATAAGCACAACCTTCTTACCCAAGTATTATTACACTGTCAACTTATAGGAAATAAAATAGAAAGCTGCATACCCATATATAGTTAGTTGACTAGCAGTTATCTTCAGAAAGTTCCTGATTATTTCCCCTGAAGAATCAATTAAAGGTAATTATTGAATACACATGCAGAATGCCTTATCATTGAAATGAAACTAAAGTAACAAATGCACAAGGCAAACAATTGTTACACACTGAAGCACTTATCACCTTGTTTTGTAGATAATATTTCTGTGCTATTCAGGCCACCATCATCCATACAACCTTTGTCCACTTGTTCTGCAAGAACTACCTCGCCTTCATAAACGGGTTCCCGATTGTCACAAAATTGAGTTCCCAAGTCTAATATGCACTCTTCCCCTTCATAAATAGGTTCATTGTTATCAACATTGGAAGAGGCGGGACTAGGATCATCAGTATTATGTATTAGGCCATTGGCTGAATCTGAACCAGCAAGAGTATTCAACAAGCCAGTTGAATCTTTTTCCTTACAATCACTTTGATGATTTCCTGGTTTATATGTTTCTGAGGAGGAAATGATTTCATTTTGAGTATGCTGATTTTCCATTAATTTATTTTTCTCATTATCTTGAGTGCACGAGGGTTCATGTTCAAGAGACAACAATTGAATATTTCCACTCTCAATCCGAGCATTAGAATCAATTGAATCAACAATTTCTTTCGATTCCTCTTGGAAAGGTTGGACAGAGCTATTCCACTGATCGGTTTTCAAGAATGAACAATTGACTTCCTCAGAAACTACTTCAGGGAATTTTATGTCCACCTGGTGATCGTTTAGAGCACCAACATCTTCAGGTATTGAAATCACAGCATTTACTGTTTCTCTGGAAACATCCTCCTCCACATTTTCCAGATGTGTTATTGGTTCAGATTTTGCACATGCACTTTCATGGAAACTAATATCATCAGCAACTCCATTTGCTAATGAACTGGGCATTTCAACTTCCGATAATTTTAAGACTCTTAAGAGCTCTGCTTCTTCTTCTCTGTCCCCTTTTCTCGCTTTATGCGGAGATTCATCAAAGGATTGACCCCTTGAAAGACTAGGAGAAGGCACTCCAAGAGCTGCAGTTGTTGCAGCAACAAAATCAACATCATCATGTCCACTGTTCTGTTTCTCTTCATCTTCCATAGTTTGTGTTTCCAAGGAAACAAGCTCCCCCATGAGAGTGTTATATGATTTTGAACCAATAGCATCTGCAGTTTCATGGTCCTGAATATATGCAACATGGAAACATTACTAAAAGATGCGTTTTGTAAATTAACATTCAAAGAACTGCAAAAAAAATAAATGAATCAGTTTCATACTGAGAACATCTCATGATCAAGCAGTATTATGAAAGATAAATGATCAATACCATTATTCTACACATGGGATGTTACCTAATGATTTCAGAAAATAGAAAAAAAAAAAAAAATTGTAATTCTATGACCAAGGTACTCCAGAAACACATCAATGAGAAAACCATAATCCCGAAAACGGCATAGAATATTCATCCTTCCTTACCCTCTATTCTAGAAATATCCATTGCATGGAAACATGAATTTTATTTTATTTTCATTGTTCCAGTCATGACACACGCGCACACACATTTTCACCATGCCCAACACACAAATGCTTCTTCTGCATGTAATACCTTTGAGTAGAATAATAATGTATTTGCTTGAGATCCATTCACTATTGTCGATTTCATATTACTTTTCCAGTATCAGAGAGGCATAGTATGCCACTCAACTTTCCCGGATCTCCAAACAATCCAAAGTTCCCTTTCAAGTAGGTTGGATGTCTAGAACTACCTTGCAAATCCAATCTCTAGCTCAATGTCATGTCTTTGCCTTTCCTTAGTTCCTGGTATTTTCATTTTAACTTGTTTAATTTCACTGTTCATCAGATTGGTCCCTTAACCAGGTAGCAAAGGTGAGTAACTGCAGACCGGAACCAATTCTAATTATTTACATTCTTGAATTGTTCCATATTTGCCAAATGGTGTCATAGCAAAATGAAGACGGCCAAAAATGGTTGAATAGACAAGGGCTTACATCAGATATGATCTATTCAACACAAACCAAATTAAGCAAGGAACAGATAAACATGGAGACAAATGAGAACTAATGTCATAATGATACCAGGATATATAACATTAAAATAGTAGGTTTGAAACTCAGAGCGCATTCCAGTGCATTTGTAGCGTGACATATAGAATTATCCAATCATATTTCTTCTGTATTCACTTCTTTAAAGCTTAGAGTCTCTAAAGTTGATGACAAAGATAGTCTACCGAAGGTAGCAATAATGTTTTAACAAAGAGATTCAATCTGCTAAATTTTGTGCTTTTTTGAGCCATGCTTGCTATTCCACCTACTTCATATGATACATTACCACCATGAAAACCACCAAATAAGGATTGGGCCCAGATAAATTGTATTTCCATATAACATATTTTCAACTCACTAGTGACTCCCATGATGTTGAAACTGAATGATTATAATCCCAAAGACCATGATAACAATGCAAAGTACAAAAGTTATGCACTAATATTCAGCAGTGAGGCGAACAATTGCATACCTGTGGATCAACAATCCAACCATGATAGAGCGGAATGTCCAATAAATCAAATATTGCACATTCTCGAGTGAACTCAAAATCATCAATTCTGAAAAATCAGATACACATCTGTCAAATTTACAAATGGAAGCATATTTCTCTGCTCAATCAAATAGCAATGCATTAGCAAAAATATTTGTATTGATCACAACCACTGAGAAAAAGGTTTTCAGTGCAAGAACTGTTCTATATCACCAGTATATCCAACACTCATAAATTTTAGTATTCGATAGAAGAATTTCAAGACTACAAAAGAAGCAGAAGAACCTCCTAAATTTTATATTCACATCAATGCCAGTAGTGAGTCTAGGGAGTAAATCGATAGCATCTGCAATATTCTGCTGCTGATTTTCAACATAGCCGGCATCCTTGTTCTGTCAACCAATTAACAAGGTCAATTTGATCAAGATCAGAAAATGAAGTAAGCTTCAGATCATTTAGATTGGACATTAAATCCCTTTATAAAAAAAATCTCCCAATATAAAAACGCATGTACATTCAATGCTCAAGAAAAAAAGAACATAAAGAAGTAATTACATCAACATTAGCGTTTGAATCAATCAACCGCTCAGCTACAAGTGACAGCAATTTCTCCTGTGAGACTTCAGAAACATCTGGACTCAAATTCAAGCTGTTCTTAAGAGAAAGAACATTACCTACCATAAGGTGCTACATTGAGTTAGCCAGGCGGAACATACAAACATACAACTGACCAAAGGAAAGTTCAGATATCATCATTTGTGCACACGCTTTGCAGTGCAAATAAGCTTTTAAACAAATTAAATTTGACGGCATCCACCCAATTCCAGAAGACAGGATCGTTTGGCTGAACCTCACATCTTAATCCCATTTTCAAACTACACACCAAATGAAATATTCGACAACATCATCAGAAGAAATGAAAATCACACTCCAAAGTTTCCTAAATAAATGCCAAAATTAATCATTTTTTTCCAGAATTACAAAAAGGAATCATTCAACCAACGAACAAAAAGACAAAATCCAGCTCCACTTTTGTCTCTTCCACCTCAATGCCACATTCTATTCAAGCTATACGCAAGGAGCAAACACCATAGGAACAAAAACGAGCATGTGATTCCTTGCATTTATTCACCCTTCCAAAAATTGATCCGATTAAAAATCCTAAAATCCAGGGAAACACAAACGCGGCAATACGACACCCCAATCAACAGAATCAGAAAGCCCTAACCAGAAAGAGAGGGAAATTTACAGATAGCGAGGAGAGGGCAGGGTCCATTATCATTTTGCAGAATTATAGGCGCCGTTCGCCCAAAGAATTGCATCACTTTCGTCCTGTGCAGTATCTCCTTGTCCCGTTCATCGCGGGTTGCGTCTTCCACCGGCGGAGATGGCGGAGGGGGAGAATCCATGTCGCTGCTTTCGAATTCCTTGGGCAAATGCCACCTTGTAGGCTTGAGCATAAAACACAGAGCAGTTACAGAAACCGTTAGGGTGTGGATTACGGACTTTTAAATTGGGAAAAATATTGAGCATATTTAGATAAATTAATACTAGTAATTATAGGAGATGCGTCAGTCACCCAATCCAATTAAATCACTAATCCAATTGAATCACTTAACTTTCAGGTTTGTTCGGGGAGGGGAGTTAACTACCACTTCCCTATCATTTTTTTAAAAAAAAAAGGAAAAAATTTGTGTATAAACAAAATTTATTTCTGGCTTCTAAAAAAAAAAATTATCGGAGAGGGGTAATAGGAGAAAGCCAAAGCCATACTAGCATTATTTCTTTCTTTTTAAACACCGACACTATCGGATAAACATGTGTAGGAATTATAAACCAGGAGTATTAAATTAAAGAATTGACTGAATTGACATAATAATAAAATTTGCACCAAAAAATTGTTTTAAACGGCTATAATCATTTAAGTCACATTTTCTTCGTTACAACTAATTAAATTTTCGCTTCGCTGCGCCAAAAAATTAATTAAATTTCTTTAAAAAGGAGCAAATATGTATTTTCTCCGTTCCATTATAATATAATAATAGTCTCTTTATTTCGAAATGTAAATTCTAATCTACCACTAAACGTGTATGAATAAAAAGGTTCTATAAATTCCCCAAAAAAATGTATAATCTATAAATTTATATTTTCAAACTATGCGATAAGATTGAAACATCTTATTCTATAAAAAGATTATATCTTTTTTTGGATGAGCTAAAAAGATTATATCTTGAGAAAGGAGGAGTATTAAATTTAAGATCAACATTTTCTTTTCTTTTGCACCGCCCGGGACTTCACTTGCAAGTCCATTCGAACCCAAATGGTTATGTAAGCTAGACCGATCTTTGCCGATTTGATCTGAAGCTAACATGCTCAATAATAGCAGTATAGTAATACTACTATGTTAAATATTCTTTAATTTTATTTTGTTGTAGTGAATTCATTTTACAAAAATGAATGGTTGGTCTCAATAAATCGCCCACACCATCGGGTTAATTATGTATCACAATGACTCGATTTTATGATAGTATTAGTGTACTTTTAAAACGGAGGGGATAGAAATTAAGGCACCCGTAATTGCCTGGGAGGAAATAGATTAATTAATAATAACGAATATCGAATTGTAGCATCAGACCTGCTTTTACAATCCGCGCGCTGTGGATCTCAACTGTTCTCATAATGAGATATTCTCTTATCTCTATAAGTTGTCTCGGACAACTCCATAAACTTATAGTAAATATATTTCACATGATATGATTGGCATAATAACAAGGGATGTGGCCCCCGAACGTAATTTTGTCTATATACTTAGGGCCCGTTTGGATTGGCTTTTGAAAAAAGCAGAAGCCAAAAGCAGAAGCAGAAGTGAAAGCCAAAAGCAGAAGCATGTAACTTTTGTGTTTGGATGGAATGTTTGAAAAGCAGCTTTTTTTCAAAAGTGTGTTTGGATGTGTAAAAGTGAAAAGCGCTTTTTAAATGTATAAATTACCAAAAAGGACATGCTACTTAATATGATAATAAGATATATTTATAGTGTAATTTATATTAAGTAATGAGGGCATTTAAGTCTTTGCACAATTTACGAAGTGCTTTTGGCTTCTGCTTTTCGGAGAAGCACCCCTGGGCTGCTTCTCCCAGAAGCACTTTTGCAGCTTTTCGAGGCGCTTCTGCTTTTTTAAAAAAGCCAAACCAAACGTTTCTTTTTCCCCAAAAGTGCTTTTAGCAGAAACAAAAGCCAAAAGCACATGTGTAGAAGCCAATCCAAACACCCTCTTATATAGGAATGGATGACATTGAATGATCGTCGTCCTGCAAACCCCAACACAACCAGTCAATTAAAAAAAACACTAGCATACAGCTAGCTACCTATTGCACCAATTCCAGACTTGAAATTATGGTCATACAACTACTACTGTTCACAAAAATTGAAAAAATATTTTTAGTAGTGTCACAAAAATTAACGGAAATTTTATCAAAATTATAGATACTGACGACAATACAAATACAAAAACATCAAAGGATGTTATGTTGAAATTGTAAATAGATGAATGGAGCCACCAAGATAAACAAAGCTAAACATATATATATATATATGTTTTAATCTTAAAATATTATTTTTTTTAAAATAATTTAAGTGGTATCGTGTCTATGCTACCACTCAAAATCAATATAAATCCGCCCTGCATGTATATGCATGATTAAATATACTAATATTTAACGAAAAATACAGGGTTTGTCATAGTGATCAATCCATCAATTCACTTTTTAATGTTAAAATTGGAAGTTCGATTTCAACAACCCTCTTTCCCACCTGATGCCGACAATATATATTTAAAAAACAAGGACTAGAGGAAAACTTTGTGCTAAGCAATCCTGTGATGAACATTTTTTGGCAATGAACAGAAACCATTTAATTTGTTCCTATTTGTTAATTTAATTAACCACAGTAACAACGCAGCCACCTCACCTTACCTTTAATTTGTATAGCACAATAAAACTATCTTTTAGCAAAATTGGAGCTTGGCTTAGTGATTATGTTTCCTGACTTTCGATTTTATGGTTGGGGGATTTCCATCCAGCCTTATATCCCTCTCCTTTTATCACCCTTTGTAATTTGTGTGAATTTGATTTCCACACACATTTGCCTATACATGAGTGTCAATGTTTAAAAGAAAATTATTATGTGTTATAATTAATTAAGGTTCATGAGCTCGTGATCAAATGCATATTTGTCCTAACCCAAAAAAAATGCATATTTGTCACTTGTCATATCTTCGTGCATTATAAGATTATCCCTTCTAATTAATTTTGTCCTCTATATATACATATATACATACAAGTTATGCTTTTAAATAATTAGTAATAAACCCCTCGTCACATGACTCACATACATTTCTTCTTCTTCTTCTTTTTTTCTTTCTTTTTTCTTTCTTTTTTTCTTTTGCTGCTTCGGAAAAATATGAGATTGTCTTGAAAAGTATTGGACCAGAATAACAAAATAAAATTTATACCTTTTTTTAAAAAAAATACTAGTATTATTGTAACCGGAGCATTATTGCATTTTGGCCTTATTGTCGGCATGTGGATACCACTGCCCGTCTCATTTTAAGTACGAAAAATATTTAAAAACATTTTAATACACAAAGTAGAGGAATTCGTGTCGGTTTTGAAAGTGACGTAAATTCATTATTTTTAATATAACTGATAAAGCAGCAAATGGGTGGAGAAATAAATGGACAAATGGAAATGGATGCCTAGACGAAACAAGTCGTGATAAGGAACGTGGCAGATTCCAATTGGATGGGAGTTATTGTATAATTTGTACGGAAAGAGGGTGACGTATAATTTTTTTGAGGAGCCATTGAAGGCCTGGAAAGAGGTGGTGGGAGCCCATGCCACACAATTACGGGTGACGTATAATTGAATGATAATCACACGACTTATATGCAGTTTTAATTTTGGTAAACCATTGGCTTATAATTGCATTTTAATTTTTATGCTGTCAGAATTTTTATGTCAACAAAATTAGAAAACTGGAGTACTTCGTAGTGTATACGGTATACCCTCCTTTTTTTTCCCCCCCGAAAAGGAAAAGGGAATCATTGTTCATAATAAAATAATAATTTCCAATGTTTTTCATGCTTCTATTTATAATCGGAATTAAAGATATAATTATTATGCTAAGATACTTGAAGCTTTTGCTCGCATAAAGTAGCAATTAGGGTGCTGAAACCACACAAATTTGGTATGATTGATTTCAAAAACTTTTTAATTAATCTCTATATAATAATTTTAGGTTGTTTATTAATTATTTATGTAATGAAATTGTTAGCATTTTTTTTTTACTCATTAAATTAAACATCTCGTCGTCGTCATTCATTTTAAAACAAGTGTATCGATTTTACACTTTCTTTCCCATTTATGATTTATCTATTACTTCTTGCTTATGTATCTTAATTATATATAATAAGTCATCGTCGTCCCCATAATTGATGTCAAATGTCCCCTACAGACTAAATAATACAATTTCCTTCCCTTAGAAAAAAGGTAATAAAATAGCAAAATTATTGGTCTCATCATTCGACATGATCTCTCGATTGGAAGAGCTTGGAGGATTTCACGGGGGAAAAAAATAAAATTAACCGATTAAATTAAGATTAACGAGCTTATTATAATTAATTATAATAGCACCAGCATTTCAAATTTTAATCTATTTCTAAATTTGGCCCCAGGCAGGCCATAAAGGGCAACCTTACTTTTATCGAAACAACTGTAAACCAATAATAATAATAATATTAAAAGAAAGTTTACAAAAAACAAACAAATACTACAATAATAATAAAAAATTAATCCGTCGTGTCCAGAAGGCAGAAAGAAGCATTTAGTAGTAGTAGTAGTCATTCATTCATACACACCCTTTCTTTTTTCGGATGTCTATTTTTAATTTTACCAAAAGAAGAAAGGACGACGTTATTTCAACTCTCAATCCTTGTCTGCACTCTTTCTCTTCTCATCCATTCCCCCCCAACCCCCAAACGTCGTCATTTAATGGTCCGATTCCCATTCCATGGTTGACACCCACCCCATCAAATTTCACACCACAAAACAGAAAGAAAATTAGAAAAAAACACCCCCTTTTTTTCTCCCGACCCAGATTAAGGAAGAAAGCTGAATCTAGGGTTTTGGACATTAGGCATCCTATATTTTTTTGCTATCTGTTTTTATCACAATCTTTTTGGCTGTTCAGTTTTTGCAGATCTGGAAAACCCATTACCAGTTTCGTCTGTGAATCCATTTCATAAGGCCTAAAACTCGATCGAGTTTCTATTTCGGAAAACTTGGGAGCTGGAGTGAGAGAATGGTAAGAGGGAAGACACAGATAAAGAGGATAGAGAATGAGAGCAGCAGACTGGTGACGTTCTCGAAGAGGAGAGGTGGGCTGTTGAAGAAGGCATTTGAGCTGTCTGTTCTTTGTGATGCACAGGTTGCACTTATTATCTTCTCCCCAAGAGGCAGACTCTATGAGTTCTCAAGTTCCAGGTAATAATAATTAATTATAACTATAATAGTAGTAGTAATTAATTTGTAATGAAAACCAAAGAATCAGAGGCATTGCATCTGTAACCTGTACTTTGTCACTATTAATATTTAGTGAACAGATTGCAACTTTGGTAATAATCTTGGATGTGAGTTTTTCAATGTTAGCTAATAATTACGGGTTCTGTAGAAAAATTAAAGGGGCCCCTTAAATTAAGTATTCGGAGATTACTAATTTTTTTTGGGTAACTAAGGGTTTTGTTGTGATCAAGTTTTCTTCCAAGTTTAAGTTCTTTCTTTGATTTTAATTAATGCTGATGCTAGCTTCTTTTTTCTTTGATATATACTGTAGTATACTTCATTTTGTTTGACTATAGGGAGTATATAAATGTCGGGTAACTCAATTTAAATCTGTTGATTTAATTAGGAAATTATTTGTTTTCCATTAAAGTACCTGCATTTTTCCAGATCCCTAGTACAATATGATCATTATGCCATCCGGGCATTATTGAGATTGTGCATTTTTATTTTAATTTTAAATTTTTTGTACTCCTCCTTTCCACAATTTCCATGTTTCATTATATTGAGCACAAAACATAAAGCACAGTACTCTTAAATCTTAATAATGCATGGGTGGATGGAAGTGTGTGGATATCCACACTTATAATATGCGTGTGGATAAATCCTGTGTTTTAGAACTTTTCATACATACTAAATTTTATAAAATTATTAAAATATTAATTCCTACTAATTACTTATAAAATATATACCACTTTATAATTAAGTAATTGGGTGATAATAAATGAGGATAGAACTCATAGAAATAGAACGATAATGTGTGTGTGTGGTGTGACAGCTAGCAATATCTTCTCATGGATCATCTAATTCAGAATGTGCCAATAGTCAGTGTATTCATGGCTTGAAAGAGGCTATCCTCATTTTGGATGGAAATAAATTTCTTCGATGTAACAGCATCTTGATATTGACGACCATTCACTGAAGTTAATTCTAGTATATGTTTTACTGCAAGTCTGCAACCTGATTTTACTTGCTGTGGCTATTTTGCATTACAAACTGATACTAGTATGTCTTCTTTTTCTTTAAAAAAAAAATAATTTAATACTAATAAATAGAAATTATTTTGGGGAAAAAGAAAATAGAAAAAAGAAAAAAAGTGGTCCATTCTTGTCAGTTTTCATCCTTCTAACATATGGACTACTGCAATTGAAATCATCCTACCGCTAAGTCTTTGATACTGTATTTTAGTTTCATTTGCCAAATTAAATACCTCTAATTTAACAACAAAGAAATAAATAAATAAGAATATAATTGATTTTATACTAATTAAGACTAGTGTTACATTTAGCAACAAAATACTTATTACATTTTCTAATTACATAGTGATTCAAGAATGTTAAATGATATATATATGTATCCTGCAGTTTGATCAACGAGACAATAGAGAGGTATTTAAGACATCCTAAGACGACGCTGACGAGTGGTAAAAGAGTTGTAGAAGACAATATGAATGCACAGGTCAGAATTCTGCGATGGTTAATATTGACACTCATCAACATGCATTTTATTGAGCTTTTATTGCCCTACACATTTAATAACCCATATATGCATTATTATTTGGAGGTATGTTAGTATGTGTTTTTAATTTGTTATGTGGTCACAGGTGTTTGTAATTATTCTTAGCTTTGTATATATGGTTTAATTTCATTTTCCTAAAAAAAGGCAAAAAATAAAATTAAAATAAATAAATAAACAATAATAATAATAATAATAATTTTTTGAAAATTAGTATACATATATAGCTATAGCTAGCCTATGCAATAATTAATTAGCAATGGATGTTAATTTTTCGAAGTGAACTGAATAAAGAGCCTGTTTGGATTGGCTTTTTTCAAGTGCTTTTGGCTTTTGCTTCTGCCAAAAGCACTTTTGAAGGAAAAAGAGTGTTTGTTTTGACTTTTTAGGAAAAGCAAAAGCACCTCGAAAAGCTGCAAAAGTGCTTCTGGGAGAAGCAGCCCAGGTGGTGCTTCTCCGAAAAGCAGAAGCCAAAAGCACCTAGTATTGTGTGCAGAGTCATAAATGCCCCTATTAATTTATTTAAATTACACTATAAATATATACTATCATATATAAATAGCATATCCTTTTTGGTAATTTACACATTTCAAAAGCACTTTTCACTTTTATACATCCAAACACAATATTGAAAAAAAGCTGCTTTTTAAATATTCCATCCAAACACAAAAGTTAGCTGCTTCTACTTTTGGCTTTCACTTCTGCTTCTGCTTTTGGCTTCTGCTTTTTTTAAAAGCCAATCCAAACGGGCCCTGAATAAAGTATATTTTATGCTTGCACATAAGAAAACTATCTGAAATTTGAATATAAATAAATAAGTCACCATAAATTTATAAATCAATAAAAATAAAT
The DNA here is from genome assembly GCA_030278955.1 of Hygrophila difformis. Lineage (NCBI taxonomy): Eukaryota > Viridiplantae > Streptophyta > Magnoliopsida > Lamiales > Acanthaceae > Hygrophila > Hygrophila difformis. Next base: position 2,300,966 of record JAOANR010000006.1, on the reverse strand, counting down.
ATATATACTACTATCTTTTAAGTTATTATAAATAAATTTGGAAGCATTTTTCTTGCAATAATATTTGAAAATCATTTAACTTAATTAATTTCATGCATAACATCTAGATTTTCAATAATATGTAGTTATTTTATTTTTTTTGGGATATAAGAACACATGACACCGTACCACTCAAATTTATGAAATTGTTATTCTAATTTTTTTGGATGGAATTGTCTTGGTGCAACCACTCAATTTTTATGGTGACACCATTCTCATCGATTCTAATTTAGCTTCTCTCTTAGTTTTTTTATGTTGTTATTACTATCTCTAACTTTCATTATATTTTCTGATACCACTGCCAAAATTTTCTGAATCCGATTATGCCGATGTATAATGTTTAAAAGGAAAATATATAGTTGTTATATTAAATTTAAACCGCCTTTGAAATGAATTTGATAAAATGAACGAACTTATGGGCTTGTTGTGAATTGTGATGGTGAACAAATAATTTGACAACTTAGGAGTTATGGGACAAATTTGTCACCTTTTCCTATTGTTTTTACACCTTCAGTTAATTTTAGGGATGACAAAAAAATTAACATAACAGCTAAGGTCCAGTTCTGTTCATATAGATTTTCACCATTTTTAAATTAAGGGATTGAAGATTTGGAATTTGCGTCGTTGCGTGGATACATATACGTGCAACCTGTGCAAGTATAATTAAATCAGGATCTATCAATTATCAGGACAGATATAGAAATTTAACTTAGGAAATGGGATTATATTCTTAATGATGTTATAATGGCATGAACTTTATAAGGGAATCACAATATTTTAAAGTGGAATTAAATTATTAGCACAAAAACAATTTCTTGCTCAAACACTTTTTGATATAAAGCATCCAATGCAAGGCAAACGGAATACTTAATTAATTTCTCCATGTAAATTTGATCACTTATATACAAATAAACAATGGAGTAGAAAAGAAACTGAAGCACATTTATGTATATATATATATATATATTAGTATTACATATACTGAGTTTGTAATATAATATCCAAGTCATGTTTTCGGGGCAGCATTTGAAGGATGAGAATTGTACACTACGCAAGAAGATTCAGCTACTTGAAGAATCTAAGAGGTACGTAGTTACACCCAGTGACAGATCCATGAATTTTCGGCTGGTGGCCGGATTTTTTTTTTAAAAAAAAAACCTTAATGAATATAAATATAATTTTTTTAATGTGTTATATTTGAATGTTTTTATGTCCGCCCAGTTGCGAAAATCTATTACTACATTATAATGTTCTGTAAAGAAAAAATAATCAAGTGTATAAATTTTTTTATTTTTTTTCAGAAGGTTCTTGGGAGAGTCTTTAGATTCTTGTTCGATCAATGATTTAGAGCAGGTCGAGTTGCAGCTGGAACAAAGTTTAATCAAAATCAGAGCCAGAAAGGTATATACATATATATACATATTGTGTATGTTAATAACCACAATTTAAATAGCTAGACAAAAAATGGGTGTTGATTGTTGACATGCATATATTTTTGTAATTGGTTTCCAGAATGTGTTGTATTCTGAGCAAATTAATCAGCTGAAGGAACAGGTACAATGTTGTCATTTACTTGTTTGTCGTATCAAGATCGAACTGTGATGATCTACAATTGTTAACAACATTGATACAGGAGAAGAAGCTCAAGGAAGAAAATGCTGATTTGAGAAAAAAGGTACCCCTTTTTTTTTTAATACTATTAAAGTTTTTTATTTGTGCCAAATTAAACTAGAAACTCGTGTGTGCTGGAGTTTTATATGGTATGTGGTTTTTGCGATTTTGGATATAGTATGAGGATAAGATGCTGCCTCTGCAATTATCCATTGTTCCGACATATGATCATCATCTGGAAACGAGGTTGTGCGTGGGACGATTACACGGATAGATGATATGATCGTCATGATTCATGAGGATGGATATTTAGTTGATTATATTTATCGAAACTGACATTGATATTTAATCTTTTTTTTTTTTCAAAGAGATGATGGTATTACCATTAATGATGATGGATACTCGATACTCATATATCATATATAGGGTGCCTGCAGAGGCTGTCTGCCAGCTGGACATCCACGGAGGATGTGGATGTACTTGCTTGCGTTTATGCAGTCAATAAATTAAATGGCCTATTTATGTATGTTCACTGTGTTGCATTTTTCATCCTTGGATCTGTTAATTAATTAGGGACTTTAATTTTACTTTATAAGAAAACATTACATATTAAAATTTTCATTTTTAAGGACTGAAAATTTGATCACTTACTAAAATTCAGAATTCGTAGATACTAATTATGTGTTCATAACACTTGCAGACAAGCAAACCACATACCCTAAAAAGGAAGAGGGAAAGAATCTTGTTCACGGTTCATATATAATACTATGAAGTAGTATAATACTCCGTCCGTTTCTAAATAAATGTAACGTATTGACTTTTTTTACTGTTCATTGTAGCCATTTGACTTCTATTTTTTTTATAGTTATACAAGAAAAAATATAGTCAAGTGAGATCTTGTTGGATTCGTCTCATTTTGTAGTTTTTAAATATCAATTTTTTTTATAATTTTTACTTGTACCGAATTTGAGTTATTAATAATTTAAAATGTGCATTGGCATACGTGCAAAGGAGAAATGTTACATTTAAAAATACACGGAGGTAATATGTCATAAGGGATCATGTGGTATTAAAATTTTGGGGCTGACGGTTTTGACCAAGTAATGGGTTCCATGGTTTTCTAGCCGTGACGACATATAGCACTTTATCGTAATCTCCCATAAAATCAAACATAATTTTTAATAAAATTGAAAACGGTTTAAAAATTCGTTCAAACATAAATTATCAGTATATTCCTTCAGTGCTCTCCTATATTTTACTTGTGGACGTCATCAAAATCACATCCAAAGAATGACTTGGTCATGGGGAATTTCGACAGTGTGTATGCCAGGCAGGCACTGTAGTATGAGGGAAGGAATCTCCACCTCACTCCTGAACACGTACAATATGAAAACCCCGATCAGTTTTGTCCCCTACCGTAATCAAATTGTCTCCCTGATCAGTTTCCACGTTAGTGTCCGAGCGCGGCAGGACATCCCTTTTCATTTTCTTGTCCGTCAGCTTGTTTTAACAATCTTATTTGGAAGGTCTAGGAAGACAGTGCAATTGGATTTGGAAGGTCTTGATTTCAGTAGTACAAAAAAAATATAATCTCAAATTCAAATCCCTGTAGGCTGTAACACATTCTGTCGAAGCAAAGACATACATAAAATAAAAATCACTTGTAGTATTTTTTTTTTGAGGAAAAAAATCACTTGTAGTATAATAAACTCTTTAATTTGTACAAAACCCTGTGCACCAATTATATTAGTACAATTGTGCTAACCAATGGTAATGAATCGTTTCAATATTATTAATTCAACAAATGTTACATGCATGTTCTGATTAAATATATATGTGTATAAACAATTTAGCCAAGAATTGACAATAATTGGCAACAAATGTTATACTCTACAGTACGTTGTTACGGAAGAAATCAAAGCGCAAGGGAGGATAGGAATAATGGGTGGAGAGTATTTTGGAGGCGACAATTGAGTTTGCAGCTTCTGTGTAATGAGTTCCATCCCAGCTTATTAACCTCCCTTCTTTGTCTTGTTCTTGTCCACATGCTGTGCTGCCTCCGAGCACGCAATCCTTGTCGGAATTGTAGTTGTACGGTGGCCCACCCGATCCGCAGCAGGCCATCAATGGATTTTTGAAACCTGTTCATCAAAAATCAAATATATATATATATATATATATATATATGATATACACAATACATATTTTGATAGAATAAAATTGCTGAAAGGAATAAGGAACTGATCTGATCGAATTAACTAATAATAATGATCAGACTCACCGTATAAGGTAGAATTAGCAATGAGACTGTATTTGATAGAATAGACATCGATGTACACAATAGTCGAATTCTTCATCTCAGATTGCAATTGTTTGCAAAGGGCATGTAATTGGGTATTGAATATTCTTGCACCTTCGTTTAGATCTTTCAGACATCCATATTCATCGTAATTGCTCCCATTTTTCAGATTGTCACGCCTAATAGCAAGCTCTCGTGGCAGACATCCCAAAGGCCCGGTATTGTGTACCCAGAAATTCCGTCCGCCATGTTCATATATGGCCTAATTGACAAGAGAGTCAAAAGAGGAGTACAACATTTTAATTAATTAGTCGCTAATATTTGACACGAACATGCATCCTTGTAAGAAGTTTTGTTGGTTTATGAATGTCTTAAGAGACCAAAGACTTACCCACATGGCATCCTTGATTGCGGATACGAACGAAGGTATTTTCTGTATGACCTGAGGATATGACAATACTCCAAATGAACCGGACAGATCATTCTGTCCGATATCGATTGTGTAGAGTGCATTCTTGAATCCTTCTTCCCCAACTAGTTTTGAAACGCATAAACACATGGTATTTAATAACAGTTTTCTCTCAACTTTAAAAATGGTTTTGAATACTATGTCTATGAGTATAGAAATAGTACTCCATATGAAATGGTATGGTGTACCTTGTGAGTGGAGATGAATGGAGCGATTGTAGAAGTGGATGAATTGACGAATTTGGACATTTAAATTGAAACCTACAATTTGGGGGAAAGTGGCCGCGCCACTAACTGCAAAATTAACCCCGTTTTCGAAATTTGGATCGATGGAATTTAGATATGGCTTCAAATAATTGGTACCCAAATATTCACCTGCAGAAATTAAACGATATGGTGATGATTATTACTGCTTTACATGGAGAAAAAATTATAAAGTGATGCATCAAGATTGAAAGTTGAACTCAAGACTCAAGTCAAAGCCCAGCAAAACAAAACGTAAACCACTAACAAATACGGTAGTATCATTCATATGTTTTGACTAATTTAAATACCAACATAAACAAATAAGTTATTGAAACCCATCAATTAGTACTATTAGTTTTCAACTTTTAAAAGATAGTAGTATGATATTTCTGATAAAATCAAAAGAATTTGGACAAATATATACTACATTTGACTTAATCTAACACGGCTTACAAAGGAAATCGATGATCAGCCGCCCATCGCAGGGTCGGTCGCCGGAGAATATGCGTCCATAGGGATAAGGAAACTCGAGGCCAAGTCCGGCAGTGAAGCCGCCGGTGTCGGAATTAGAGTCGCCAAAGTTGAAGACCACAGGTGGTCTGTTTTGAGCATACTCGGAGTCAGAGACAGCATACTCAGGAAGGAAACAAATGCTAACGAGGAGAAGGAAAAATGCGAGCGAAGAAGGCTCTGTATTCATAACCACCAAGTTCTCGAGAAATTAATCACTCCTTGTTGCAGTTGGTTGCCGCACAGGCAGACGAAAGTAATTTATAGAAGGAACGTGTATGTATGTATGTCTGGTATGGATTACATAAGAACAGATTAATAAAAACAACAAATGGCAACTAAATAAAGAAAGAATAATCACGTCGAATGTCGATATATGTTAGTATGTGGTAGTAGTAAAATGATGGGAGTGATGGTTTTCTGACCAAGTAATCTGCACTACCGTGGTTTTGTGGCTCTGACATTTTGCACATTGTAATCTCCCATCGATCAAATCAAACAGTTTAATTTAGTCAAAATGTGAATAAAATATCATCTGTTGGTTTTAGCCCTCTGTTTGTTTTGTCTGCTTAAAATATAAAAAAAAAAATCATGTTTATTCTATGTTTATTATACAAGTCGCTGATACATTAATAAAGCAACAGGTAGTCTAGTCTAGAAAATTAATTTAATACAGCAATAATGTTACGTTTATTCTATTTTATTTACCGAGTCCGGAACCACAGTGCCCGGTCAGGAGCTGACAATTATTTTTTTTGACCGCCGACAAAAAATCCTAACGTATATGCCTGAAAAGACAAAAATGACCATGGTTCGTAGTGTGGTTCGTGCACGAACCACATATTCAATCACGAACCATGGATTAATTAATAAGAATGATTATGGAGACTGGTTCGTGTCTCGTGAACCGTACACGAACCACCCTGTGTTGTATAATTATACACGAACCAATAATAATAAATTGTGTATAATACACAGTCGAATCCTTACAATATAATACACGGTCCACTAAATTGTTGGCTACTTATTGTGTGTATAATTATACACGAACCCCAACCCCCTCAGAGCATCCACAACGGTTCAATTAATGTCAGATTTTACTGAAATGAATTGAGCTAGACATCAATGTGGCAGTTAATATAATGTGGGTCCCGCACCTGCAGTTCATAAGAATGAATTGAGTTAAACAACAAAAAGATGTCTCTCTACATAAAATACATTTATTTTATATTTATGTGGGTCCCGCACATTTGTTTAAGATATTTTTAAATAATTAGATTGTGGGGTCCATGAGTTATTAATTGGTATAGGGATGTGAGAGTTAATTGGAATGAATTAAAAAGATGTTGGAGATAGTGAAAAACTGATGTGGCGGTGAGAGAATGCTAAAAGTGAGTTATTAATTGGGGATGGATGTGAATGCCCTCATGCATCATGATATGACTTGTTTTATTAATATTGTTATAATAATTTTCCAATTACTTTTCTTACTATTATAATTATTAATTATTATAATTATTACTATTATTAATTATTACTAAAATTTTTTGCTCGCTACGCACGGGTGTTGAATTAATATGACAATATAAAATGAAAATATTGTGTTTCTCGGGTTACATGAGATTCAAAGTCTTTTGCTTAAATAGTGGTTTGAATGCATACAAAAAATTTAAAAGGAAAATAAAAGAGATAATAAGACTAATCACTCGAGAATCTACATAGGCAATTAACGGCACATCTCTCAAAGCATTTTTTGGCACGCACAAGGTTCGCGTCTCTCCCAAAGCAATTAACCCGAGACCTTGCTTAAGCAATTAGAACCCCAATCCACTCAAGACAATTGCTGTTGGTGAATTTTGAATAGTTTAAGCGTATTTTTTTTCCAATTGCTCTTATTATTCTAGATATTAAAGCGAAACTACATAGTTTAGTTTTTCAATGGTAAAACAATTTATTTTATATTATATCCACTTGGTTGGGGGTTTGAAGTTTCTTCTATCATCTTATTATTTCCTTTATTTCTCTTTTAAATTTTTGTTGCATACATTCCTATCACGGGATCGGTTAGGGTGCGATTGCACAATCCCACAGCACATCAATGCGAAGATCTTGAGCGTCCAATTAAAATCCAAGGGTTGTAAATACAAAAGGGTATAATTGTCATAAAGCCAAACTTCACTCTTGACGGAGGAATATATAATCCTATATTTAGTATGTTATCAATCTAATATTCGGTAAATCATATCAAATATTTGGTAATCTAATCTATATCTACGATAAAAAATCCTTATTAAAGAGGGGAAACGATGCTACCAAAAATAATTATGTGATGCTCTCAAAAAATATTTTCAGCGGCCCAACATTGAAGAATTCAGCGACACCACTTTGAAGAATTCAGCGATGTTGGCATATACATTTCAGCGATGTCACCAAAAATAATTCAGCGACGTTCTCATGAATGCTAATTTCTTCAAGATTAATTCAGCGACGACACCAGGAACAATTCAGCGACGATACTAAGAACAATTCAGCGTTCTTTCCGTGAACAATTCAGCGACATTCTCATCAACAATTCAGCGACTCAACATAGAAACATTTGATGTACGTTTTCATGAACAAATATGTATATTATATAGCTTCACAAATAAGCAAATTGGAGTATAAGGTAAGATCAATTGAACGTATTGAAATGCGTAGAAAAAAAGTAGAGTTGAAGAGCATACAAAATTGAGCGATGGTTTGTTAATACAACTAAATATAGCAAATTTACTATTTTAACATTTAAGTTAATCTCAACCATCAATTTATAAAGTGATTCAATGGTTGCGATTGACCGCATCACATCAAGTCAAAATCACCAATCGCACCCTAACGAAATTGTTCCTATCACTATTTAAATAAAAGACTTTAAACCTCATGTAGGGGTGGAAATAGGCTATAGGCCAGGCTAGGGTTAGGTTTGAACGGCCTAGGCCTATGTCGATTTTTTAAGGCCCGAGATAGAAATATCTTATAAGCCTAAGCATGACCTATTAAAATTAAACAGACCAGCTTTTAAGCGTTTTAAAAGTCTGGTTAAGCCTATTTTAAAATTAAGTTAAAATTATTTTGTATATGTCGGATGTAATCATAATGTTAGAATACATAAATTTGTGCATTTGGGTAAGTCTTCATCCATGACTATTTATAAACGGGAAAAAGACTTAAAAATATTTTTAAAACCTATATAAAATCAAATTAATAATTATTTTCATATAAAATAACAACAATGATAGCACATATTTATACACAATAAAAATAAACATACTAATAATAATGATAACTATGCCCACCCGATTCTCGAGGGATTGGTCTTGGGTCCAATTAGGTCTGAAGATATCCTGGTATTCACCTAAAAAATAATTATAACTATGCCGACCTTGTTGACCTAATATGTTTTTTTAAAAGTTTGGCCTGGACCTATTTAGCTAAATAGGCTTAAAAAAAAACCTAAGCCTAGCCTATTTATAAAAAAAGTTTGGTCTGCCATGGTCTTCAGTAGACTAAGCCATAGGCATATGTCGGGTAGTCTGGAATTAATAATTAATAATAAATATATAATTAATATTTTTTGGAATAAATATAACTAGTAATTAATAACATAGGCTAATAATAAAAATTAATCTCATATATATAATTAATAATAATAAGTACACCAAAATTGTTTTAATACTAGAAATTAATAAATTTAATAATATTGATATATGTAACATAATACTATATTACATCCAAAAAAATATGCTAATCAAAAAATTAATAAATTTAATAATATTAAAATACATAACATAATATCAAAGTGATTCGTGGTCTTTATTCAATAAAAAAAAATGGTTCGTGTATCATCCATTGCCATCATCCCACGAACCTATTACCCCTGTCCAATTGGTCGCGTGTCACAAATCGCGGTTCGTGTACGATCCAACTGGTTCGTATACGGTCCAACTGTCCAACTAGTTTACATGAACTTTTCTCCTTAATCACATAGATTAACTATGGTTCGTGATGATTTGTTGGTTCGTGCACGAACCACTTTACGAACCAGGGGTGTTTATGCCTTTTCGGGTATAAAAGTTGAAGAATTTTGGCGGCTGGCATAAAAGATAATGGACAGAACCTGACCGGGTACTGTCACCTATTTCTTCTTTATTTACCTTGTCTGATGCTTTTTATGCCAAATAAAAGGATATTTCTTATAAAAAAAAAAATAAAAGGATATTTGTATTATAAATAAAAGAATATTTGATCCATTTTTTTTGGGGTAAGACTGTATGTTTCTTATTTTCTTCTTAAGAAATCACTTAAAAATTTTAAAATTCAAGGTTGCCCTATATAATTTTTTTTTCTCTTTTTTATTTGCACAATGATTTTATAAATCTTAGTCATACAGCGACTAAGGATTATGGGATTGGAATCGGTTGCATAAGATTTCGATTGCTCCTCTTATATTTCTTTATTTTTATTATTTTTTAATTTTTTTAACTTTATGAACTTTAGGGTTCTAAAACCTTTCTCCTTGGAATTCGGGCAATTTCCTTGGTCCAGCTCTTAGCTGATTTTTGTAGGGTTACCTGAGAAGTAACTCCCCTTATTGGTTTTTTTGATGGAGCCTCACTCAACCCATTTTTGGAAATACCCAGTTTCTCTTGTTGCGTGCTGGATATTTTTGACAGACTTTGGGTCTCTCTCTCTTGATTTTCCTGGATTAATTAGTCAGACTTTGTTAATGGGAGATGTGCTTTGTGAAACTTTGGGATTATTATTTTCGCTATATACGAGTAGTTTGGATTTCCCTCTTTGGGCCTCTGTTTTATTTTCCTTCTAAATAAAAAAAAGAAAAAAAATGGCCCAAGGTTTACTGGTTTAGGTCTTATTTGATGTAGTAGGATAGAGTCGATAGACGATTGAGCAATTTTACTATCCTATCAATCGTTCTAGCATATCAAAACTAGTGCAAGCGACATAACATCGTAGGGAAATTACTTTACTAGGATGTAAAATCAATAAGTGATACGATCTTATCAAAGTCTAAAATATGCTTTCATAATTACACACCTTACACCAGCAGCGATTAGGAAATTCGCACATACAAACAGCAACTTAATATAACAAGCTACATTTATTTTCAGGGAACATTAGTACAAATAAAACATGTTTCGAGTCAGAGTCAGATCAGTCCGGGCCAAAACTGATAGATGTAATTAACAAGTAAATTTGTCAGCATTAATTCCTTTCCTACAATTTCACCCACAATTCATACAACATGCAACATCAACAAAAAAAAACCAACTTTAACCGACCAATAACCCAAAAAGAATTCAGACACAGAAACAAAAAACCTATACCATTAATCATATCCAAAAAAAAAAAAAAAAAAATCAAGTCGGAGACTCCTCATCGTGCTCAATCGCCGGCGCAGTCCTCGTGCCGGACGCCGTCACCGCCCTAACGTGTCCCACCATCGACACCTGCAGCGCCTCCTCCTCGTACGCCCGTCTCTCCATCTCCTCCATCCTCGCCTTCTTCTTGGCGTTCACCAGCATCGCCACCATCAGCAGGCCAAGCAGGACCGCCCCCAACGCCGCCCCGATCGTGCTCCCGATCGCGATCTTCCACTTGCTCACCTTCCTCTGCCTCACCGGCATCAACGGCGATTCCACCACCAGACCAAAGTGCCCGTCCCTAGTGGCCACACACACATTCGGCCTGGCCTGGTTCGACAGGGTCACCTTCCCATCCAGGGCGAAACTCGCACACAGAGGTATGATCCCCGGCGTCGCATTCATCCCCTGCACCGCCGTCCTGCTGAAATCGATCGTAATCGGCTTCCTAACGGCCAGAATTTCCAGCTCGGAAGGGACGGTGGCCGTCCTGGTGGCGCCGACGTTGTAGGCGAGCAGGCCTAAAACAGGGGAGATGAGCTGGTATCCGGAAAGCTCGTAGTTTTCGTAGTACAGGGACGACCAATTGAACCCTAGGTTCTGTCGGACGAGCATCACGCGTTTGGCGCAGGGATGGACGTAGGCGCCGACGCCGATCCTGAATTCCTTAACACGTGCGCCGTATCGATGGAGACTGCCGCAGCGGTACCTGACGGTGTCGACTTGGATGCCGGATAGGTTTGTGGGGAGGTTGATGTTGTGGAGTTTGGCTGTCCTGAAATTCTTGGTGTACGACTTGAATGTGTAGTCCCTTATGACGAGATCGAGCAGACGGGCCGACTTGATTTCTTGGTCGGAACCCGTGGAGGGTTGTAATGAATGGGAGAGGAGAATGAGTGAGATTATTACTATTATGTGGAGGGAGCCCATTTACAGAATGTGGAGGTTTTTCTTAGCTTGGGATGAAACATGAGAAAATAGTAGGGGGATGGGGATCTGAATGGGGAAAGATGGGGAGTGTTGGTATTTAGCATTGTACAGTTTAGGACTATTTTTTGTTGGTAAGAAAGTAGTAGGGGGATCAACTTTTTTGGCAACTGGTTAATTTTTATTTATTTATTTATTATTATTGGGAAACAATGATAAAAGTGGAGAGTGGTGGTATAGTAGTAGTATTAAATGGAGTGATTGGCATTGATGAGAGATGTGTGTGGATTTTGATGTTTAGGATTGCTTGGCTTGGAATGCAGAGGAAGAAGACTACTATATGTATTTATATGTAAGGGGGGGTTTGGAGGGACTAATGATTGGGGGGAGCGTGGGTGGTGTTGTAATGATGGTTACAAGTTAAAAGGGATCACTCTTATAAATGGCGTGCTTATAACGAATACATACATGTTATGTGTGTATGCACGTAAGTATGTATATATACTCCATCCGTTCCAAAAAATTCTACTAATATTTATGAATTTCACGAAATTCAATATATAATTTTAATGAATAATGTTTGTAATGTTTGTATTAATAATTAGTCATCTTCTTTGTTGTCGAAAATTGTTCTTGAGATAGGGTAAATATGTGTCAGTGTAGCATAACTATCTCTTCAAAAATAAATACTTCCTCCGTCTCACTATTTTTGTTACAGACCCACCCATCACGTATGCGATACACATTTTTAACGGTTAATAACTTAAATTATGTACAACGAAAAGTTATGAAAAGTCAAATGTCTAAAACTACAAGATTAGACGAATCTAATAAGATCTCACTTGACTATGTTTTTTTTTACATAGCTATGATAAAAATTCGAATTAAAGTTAAATAGTTAATAGTGCCAAAAAACCATCCGTAACAAATAGAGCTGTAAACGAGCCGAACCGAGCCGAGCTTTGAGTGTTTGAGCTCGGCTCGTTAAGCGTTCGAGCTCTGTTCGTGTTCGTTCGTTAAGGAATTCGAACATAAAATCATGTTCGAGCTCGGCTCGTGAAATAGTTCGCGAGCTCGAGCTCGTGTTCGGCTCGGCTCGTTTAGTTCAAACGAGCCAACTTTGTCATTTGTTCGGCTCGACTCGTCTAGCTCGAACTCAGCTCGTTTGAGTTCGTTTGAGCTCGTTCGACTCAATTAAAAATTTAGCTAAATTTATAATTTATCTTTCATTCATAAAAAAACACCATCAAATTAAGATAAATAAATCCACATAGTCTCATATCATCAAGACCAAATAAACATCAACAATCAACAAGAAGACATAAATTATCATACCCACCAATTCAACTTAGAAGTAGAGCTGTAAACGAGCCGAACCGAACCGAGCTTCAAGTGTTTGAGCTCTGTTCGTTAAGCTTAACGAACAAACACGAACCGAGCCAAAAATCTTAACGAGCCAATTTTCATGTTTGAGCTCTGTTCGTTTAACCTTACGAACGAGCTAATAACGAACGAACACGAGCCTAGTCGAACTCAGTTAACGAACCATTTATTTTGTTAATAAATTTATTTGTTTTAGAATTAAATTAGGTGTGAAAATGTAATGTATATTATAATATAATTTATGAGAGAAATGTGAAATTAATAAAAATGAAAAAGAAAAAGAACAACTAGCTAAAATATTTATTTTTTGTAATATATATTCCATTAAAAAAGAATTCCGAACTGTTCGCGAACTTAACGAACAAACACACAAACCAAATTACGTGTTTGAGCTCGGTTCGTTTAACTTACCGAACGAGCTGTTAACGAACGAACACGTGTCGAACCGAGCTCAGCTCACGAACTGTTTGTTCTATTTACAGCTCTAGTAACAAATATACTAAGACGGAGGTAGTATTAGGCGACGGATGGAAGTGTTTGACAACGTGTTTCCACTTTAAGCCACTTTTGTGATGTAGCATTCATTAATGTTGCTAGCCCTAAGGGGGACCATTAATTATATACATACATACACACATATATAAATACATTATACATACTACATCCGTTTACAAGAATGTGAAGCGTGTTGTGTTTTAACACTATTCATTATTCGACTTTGATTCATATTTATACAATAGTTATAGAAAGAAAAACATAGTCAAGTGAGATTTTATTATAATCGTCTCATCTTATAATTTTATAATATCAAATTTTTATAATTTTTACTTATATACAACACGAGTTATTAACTGTTAAAAATATGCATCGGACTGTGTGCACAGAGTAAATATTGCATATTCACAAAATCAGAGCAAGTATAAGAACTTTTAATTTCTTTGTTGAGACTTGAGTGAATGAAGTCAACTTTTTAGTTCATTGGATAATCTGCTTTATATTCATCTTTAAGAAAATTGTGATTGAAGAAGAAGGGCCGGCATTCAAGTGTTTTTTTTTTTTGTTTGGTGAACAGGCATTCAATTGATTATATTTTTTTAATGCCTTAGCTTGCACATGCGTTGTGGATCATTCAATCCACACAACTATGTTTTCCATCATAACTGTATACTATCCATTATCTTATTTATACTCTTGAAAATTTTTATTTTTACTTTTAATAAACTCTCAATCTATATATATATGTAAAAATCTATATATATATATTTATACCCTTACACTGACATTGACATGTAAATTTTACAAGATCAACACACACACACACACACACAAAAAAAAAAAAAAAAGAGAAAAAAAAAGGGAAAGAACCTGAAAAAGGATAAAAAGGCATAAAGTAAATTATAAGAAACTGAAAAATTCATAGCCGACCAGGTTAAACATACAAGTGAGTAGTATCTGATCAATGGAAGTTGACAGCGGCAGCATAAGTCATTCCCACGTGCCAATTGGCCGGGGCAACATTCATTGCAACCACCGTCTCCTTCGACGTGTACGATGTTATCTTGAAGGAGAGGGACTGCCCTGCCAGCGTGGCGAACGCTTGGTAAGAAGCCCCCCAGTTATGGCTCATGCTGATCCACCCCGTCGTCCTGCTCCCCTTCACCCACATGCTCGCTATGTCGCCCCCTCCCCCGACGTTCATCACGTACACCAGCAGCCAGTACCCGTTCCCCTGTAAACTGAACTTCAGCCCGCCCCTCCGCGCGCACGGAACCCTACGGAACATGACCGGGACGATGCCCGTTTTCCATTCGGCGATCTTCATGAAGGCCGGCTTGGCCATGTCGAAGTGGGTGCGCGGAGGGTTGCACCACCCGCCGTTGTTGGAGTCCTCCGCCCAGTTGGGAGGGCAGAGGTTCGTGGCCGTGACGGTGGTTATGGGCGAGCCGCCGTAACAGCCCTTGGATTCGACGCAGCGTATCTGGAAGCATTGGCCGCAGCCGTACCCGTTGTTGAACAACACCGTGCTGAGGGCCGCCGTGTCTGTCCCGTAGCCGGTGTTGAACAGGTTCCCATATCCACACGCCCCACCTATCAAGATCGATCAGCCCACACATTTGAATTAATATATAGTCTTTTTTTATTTATTAGTAATATATAGTCTAATTGCAATCTTATAGCAATAAGTTTGTAACCTACCCATGGTGGCAGAAGCTGTTTCGTCTCCATAGAAAGTGGCATAGGCGTGTGCCCAAGGGGTGGGTCGGAACACCGCCGCCCGTGCTGCTGCATATCTACCGGCCGAGGCCTTGTTGACGGCCATGGCCAAGACTAGGAATAAGGAAAGCTGCCATGAATGTGTCAAAGGAGCCATGTTTTGCCTTGTGCCAAAACTAGCTGCTCTTTGCTGTCTGACAAAATTGCAATGCTGAAGGAACTGAGAGGGTGATGTTTTTATAAGTTTGAAGGGTCAGAAATTGAGTTGTGTTATCGTGGCCTTCACTAAGTGGTATTGGATTGCATGTTTTCGAATCAATCATTTGGAAATTTTAGTATACAATATTTTTGGGAGGCTTTGTTAAATGATATGTATGCCACGTACAACCTAAGATTATGAAAACGTGCGTGCAGGTCTTGATTTGGACCTACAAATGGAATGTTGCATGGATAATTAGTTGTTAGCTGTTAATTGATTTTGTAAGTAATAATTAATTAAAATTATCTGTTTGACAATTTCAAGACTAACTTTTAGCCTAGAATAAGTTAAAATCCAAAATGTTATTATTTGCAGAGGTTTCAAAAACAAATTATTGCACACTATTTTAAGTTATTTTGTTTTTTTTTTAAAATAAGCAAATTTATCTTAAATTTTCTTACAAAATAAGTGTTTGGTTTAGCTGTTTTGCCAATTGGGCCATAATCTTTGTCGAATACTTGTATAATCTTTGTGGAATGCTAATTTTTAAGCTCAACTCAACTTATTTTGTTACTGTCATTGAATGATCATGAGACTCTTAACACCTTAAATTAAGATCTTAGTCAAAGTCTCGCCTCTCGAACCACATAACACCAAATATTCTACTATTAAGAAAGATCTACTTAAACATGATGGGCCAAACTGTGTTGAACCTAGCTATCAAGATTCAAAGCTCACAAATAGCTAATTTCATTTAGGTTCTCTGCTACAATTGAGAATTTGAGATCATTTTGAGGATAATAAATCACATGATTGTC
Organism: Hygrophila difformis; assembly: GCA_030278955.1. NCBI lineage: Eukaryota > Viridiplantae > Streptophyta > Magnoliopsida > Lamiales > Acanthaceae > Hygrophila > Hygrophila difformis. The sequence continues at coordinate 2,284,835 of JAOANR010000006.1, read as the reverse complement.
GCCAAAAAGAACACAAGTACACAACATTATGGAAAATGACACGAATAGAAGATATTTATATTTACAGGAAATTGGCTCTTCAAAGTCAACTTTAAAACATGTCTTGTTCTTCAGTGCTAGAATCACAAACACAGCAACTGCTCACAGACATATAACATCATTAATGAATTATGCAGGGAGCTAGTAAGGTGGTCTGCCTGCACTGGAGAACTATTGCCTTCAACTTCATGTTTGTCCCAATGATATTTTGAATTTTTCACAACATAAATCTGACAGGTAAAACAGGCAAAATTATACCGATTAGCACAATGATGTGCTTTGCAGAGCATATATTTCAGAAGGTGCAGAAAAGTGGATCAATACCTGAATTCATGCGTCGAATCATTCAGGAAGTGTAATTAATCGACTCTTTGAATCATATTCCATCTCAGTTCCACAGCTGAAATGAATTTTACCAATGTTTGAGAATATGAAGGGAAAAAATAAAAGCAATCCATAATTGAGAGGGCCTTGTAATGTTGACTTACTTGGAGCATTTTACTTTGTTGACAGAACCCCCACTGGATATGGATAGTATGGTACCGAAGAATGAATTGTTTTCTGTGCCGCAGTTTGGACAGGCCCCCTGATGCATCAAATGGAATGTGAAAGATTTAGGAATGCAACTGATAATGATTTTTTCATTTCTTGGATAGAAGGCTTGAGGATGATTTTACCACTAGTATCAAGAAGTCTTTCACGATAAAGTTTGTGAACGTGAAAGATAGCCAGAGTATTAAGGGCAAAGCAGCAAACCATGTGAAAATGAAACTGAATGGCTCTGGAAGCTGCAATCGCAATATCTTAAATTAATGCTAAAGAATTTGTGAGCTAAAAATGCAGATGAAGCGTACAAAGGACATTCCATTACCTCTAAAAGATAGGTGATTTCAAATCCAGTCAAATCATCAAGAAAGAAAAACCTGTAACATCGAGGAATGAGCAAAAGAGTTATTGGTCAGTCATTAATATGCTGATTCAGATGAAAACAATGGATAGAATGATACTAAAGATCATAAATGAGAATCTTATGGGCTCTTCCAAATACAGTACAATAACAGTTTGATATCTGAAATCAGAGATGATTTTTATGTAACTTACAATCCCAATGCAACAATAGCAGCTGGTACATTCAGAAGAAACATTCTAAGGTAGTCAACAGAAAGGTCGCTGTAAACCTGCAGATCAATGATGGTAAAATTTAGATATGGATGGACATATGGTTAATCATTGAAAAATGCAACGGAAGGATAACACAATTTATAGAGCCATGAAGCTGGTAAATTTAAAATTGTGAAATGAACATGGTAAAATTGCAAGAAACACTAGCAGAAAGGTATGAGAACTCAAGGGTAAATATAATGGAGGGAATATCACAAACCTTTCTACTACGGAGACTGCATCGAGGACCCTCAACCACGATTTCACTTCCATCCATCTGCAATACACTTGATGACTTAAGTACGCGGGCAAAAACAAAAGGAGCAATGCACATTAAAATTTAGTAAACTTTCCAACAAGATACTCAAAACTTTAATGATTACTTCCTATGAGAAGTGTTGCAATTGCTTAGACATTGAAACATTTCTTGATTATCAATTTCATAGCACAGCATACCTTGAGTTTTTGTTTAAGTTGATCGTACTCTTCATCTGTCAAAATCGGACTCCCAGACGCATAAGCCATCGAAGCTTCCAAAAACCTCTGCTCATCAGGAGCTGATTGATCACACAGAAAATGCACCGTAAAGATCTAGAGCCTCGTTGAAAGGCAAACATTTAAACTATACACGGGAAATTGAAACTTTCATTACTTAGCATCACAACACTGCTTCCCTCCCACATGAGTTCTTCCTTGAGGTTATCAAATTCCTCATTAGACATGATAGCCTTCCCTTCGTAATAGAAAGCCTGTAAACAAGTAGCAGCTCAGAACGCCAAATCCTATATATCTAACCATAGGACATCCTAAAACCATTCTTATTATAAAACTATGACAACCCTCTTTACACAAAGGTTAAAATAGGTGTCGCGGATTCAAGATCGCACTAATACACAACAAGAATATGCATGTGAGTTCTCTTCCCAATTTACCATGTATTTAGTTACATCTGGGACGCCACCAAGAAGGCAATTTTCACTAATAAAGATTAAAATATAATTACAAACTTACAATACAATGAGTATGAGCTCAAAACCATAAGCCCAATCCCTCGGACTTTATAACCCACATATCAAGTGTGAATATTACTAAAAAATAGTAATTGATTTCCCAATATATATTACCTGAAGTGCTTGGAGAAATTCTTGCTCCATCTCCCCCAAGGACTTCTTCTGCTTCCCATCTATGCTGCAATAGGGCAAGACATTGCTATCAACAACTTCATCTTCTCGGACCTGACCTGAATTAACCACGTGATGCACGGTGAGCAGGGCCTCGGGAGCAAAATTGATTCGATCATGATCAGTTCAAGCAGCAGAAACCAAACCTGGCTGATCGGTCGTAGCCTTGGGAGAAATAACCAACAGCCTGCCCCGAAAAGACACTTTCTTGTTGGTACCAAAATGAACTGCGGGAGCAGAAGGCGGCAAAGAGGAGACGAGCAATAATGGTTTCCGGAAATGTGAAGTGAGGAATCCCGTTCGCGGCGCAGTCAACCAAAGCTTGGAGGCCATCGGCGGCGGGCGCGGCGGCGGCGGAAAGAGGAAAGAAGGTGGAGGGGTTTTGTAAATGGGGGCATTTGAATATGCAGGGAAACGAGAAATTTGATGTGTATTGTGGGGAAGGCGGAAGAGGTTCGCGAGACATCTCAGGATAAGGGGAATTGAGAATGTGTGGAGGAGAATTCACGATTTCTGCGTACATACAGATATTCCTACGTACACTATAGATATACGTATGTGTCGCTGTCCGATCAGATTGCATTGCAGGGACCGAGGGAGTATGGATACCAACAGGCAGGCGACAGAACAGAAAGAAAGCGTAGAGGCCTCCCCATGCCATACGTACATTAAAATTACAATTTTCTTAACAAACTAAGCCCACTAATGAAATCAATAGGTGAAGCCCACCATCATGACCAAGCCCAAAATGCACTTTGGTTGGTACACTGCAACACTACCGTATTATTTATCTCCAATAAATAATGTCATCTTTACTGTACATGAATATGTAGTTAGGCCGAGTGGGGATTCGAACTTTGGAGAACTTACGACTAAAGTAAGTCCCTAATCCCTAATCCGACATATACTTTAGATTAGGAATTATTTATTATAAGTTCGTGTTATATTTTTTTCGTAAAACTAGTAATAAATGAAAAATAATAAGGAAGTTAATTTATTTTTGTAAAAATAATTCTAAAAAAATGGTTGCTTTAACCTCTGATGTCTAATGCACTTATATTCATAATGATTACTCCATCCGTCCCAGTGGAAGTTTTTTATTTGACTTTTTAATACTGTTCACTTTTCAATTTTACCTCAATATTATTATGAGTATATATTTGAAAAAAATAGTCGAGCTCAGTCTTGTTATGTTCATCTAATCATGCAGTTTTAGAATATATATTTTGCAAAAAAAAAACAGTTTTATATATTTTGATATATTAACGATAAAAAATGTGTATTGGATTGTGTGCAGAAATGAAACATGACATTTTAAGTGGGACAAAGGAGTAATATTTTGGGGTTGGGACTTATCCGAGTGGTCAAGTCCCACGCTCCCAACCTATTGGGTTTGATCCCACCCGGCCACCTATCCCCCCTTTTGTCCTCCATTTGTAACTTAAGTGCCTTGAGCTCCTACACACATTCGTCGACAAATGAATGTCAATGTTTACTAAAAAAATAATGATTAATATTTTCAAAATATATAAATAAAATTATATAAAATATATATTTCAAAATTATATAGTACTCCATACGTCCCATGTAACATGTTTTGTTTGACTTTTTAACACTGTTCATTGTTTAGTTTTGACTCAATTTAATTGTAAGTATATATTTGAAAAAAATAGTTGAGTTGGCTCTTGTTAGAATTGTATAATCATGTAGTTTTATAATATATATTTTACATAATTTTTTGTTGTACATATTTTGAAATATTAACAGTTGAAAAAGTAAATTGAATTGTGTGCATAAATCAAATAAGACAAGTTAAATGGGACATATGGAGTATTAAATTAGATGAATTAAATAAAAAATAGATAGATTTAGAATTTAGAATTTAAAATTTTTTAATTATAAAAATAAATTTGTACTTATAGTTTGTTTGTTTTTTTTCCTTGTAATCTAGGGCATGTACTTATAGGCTATAGCTTTTTTTTTTTTTTTTTTGGTAAAGATTGATACTCATATAGTAAAAAGGTGTATGAGAGCCATAATAACACAAATTACAAATGAAATACCAATGAGAGATATGGTCCTAGGTGTGGAATCAACACCCAATCATAAGTTGGAAGCCAAAGATTTAGCCATTTAGATAAGTCCACATCCCTAGGCTATATATTTTTTAATTAAGGAATTATGAAAACTTTAATTATTTTTCGTCCAAATATAGCAAAAAAAAAAATACTCTATCCGTCCCATTTAACTTGTCTTATTTGACTTTTGCACACAATACAATTGAACTTTTTAAATCGTTAATATATCAAAATATATATAATAAAAAATTATATAAACTATATATTCTAAAATTACATGATCATACGATTCTAATAAGACCTAACTCGACTTTTTCTTTTCAAATATATACTTGTAAGAAAATTAAGTCAAAGATGAACAATAATTAGTGTCAAAAAATCAACAGGACACAATAACTGGGACGGAGGGAGTAAAAGTATAACATACAAATGTCGAGAAGGAATTCATACTTATTTATTTATTTATTTTTAAAGGAATTATTGGCTACAAATTTTGTTAGGGTTAAAAAATCTAGGGGCAGATCTTATTTGAAACTCTTTTTAGTTTTTACCCACTATAGTCCATATTCGACTTTCTATTCTCTCTCCAAAAGCCATTCCCTTCTCTCTCTGGAGGCCTGTTTCCGCTTTGCTGCTGCCGTTCGCTTTTTCACCAGTTTAAAGCTTCTTGCGCTCTCCTCCTGCTGCCTAGAATGGCGTGAGTTGAGATTCTGATTACGCACGGTTCTTTTTCATTTGCTGTGAGCTTCTACATATTTAATTATCTAATTTCATTCTGTTTTGTTCGTTTATTGCGGCTGTGCAGTGACTGTGAGCTCTTTTTGTTTTCAATTTGTTTCTGGGCTTGTTCTAATGTTCTATTAGTGGCTAATTTATGTGATGTCAAGGTCCGTAAACACGGATTTTGGTAATTTATTCACTTCTATATTTCTCAACGCATGGCTTTTATTTTATTTTATTTTTCCTTTTTTTTTGTGTTGGAATTTGAGGCGAGTGTTTTAATTTATGAGTATCGTTCATTTAGGAAAGTGGGTTTGTGATAAAATAGTGAGTTTAAGGAGTAGCGAGCCTGGATGAGGTATTTAAGTTGTTTTAGATTAGGATGATGGTGATTAGGTCTTGGGAGTTTCCCCAGCCAATTCTTTTACACTATAGAAAGTTTGGTAGATCCAGGACTGTACTATAATCTGAGTATATTAGTATTAAGAAATGATTTTTGATAGAATTTAAGTAATTAAATATACTAAAATCTACACTAAATAAATAAAACACTAGTTACGATCCTGCAACTTGAGTGGAAAATCTACTTAACCGTGAGAAATGGTAGAAATATAGGCATGTGAGCAAATAGATATGCAAATGGAAGGTATGTCTTCATCAAGAAATACAAATTGAACCACCGGGATATATAGTGTGGCAAATGCATGGTGTTGGAGGTTGGAACTGAATTGAAGGTGTTTGGTCGTTGACAGATTCACCGGATGAAAGGAAAACTTAAGTTTAGTGCAGCATAATTTTCAGTGCCATGTCATCTGTAGCTCGGACTCGGCAAAAAGGGTGGAGACGTGGAGTACCTGTGTCCGCCGGCCACGACACGGACATGGGTACTTGTGGGACACGGCACAATCAAATGGTCCTTCTGGAGCACAATCCAAAATGGTAAGTGTCTACCACACGTACCTTGTCGGACACCTATACCCGAGTCCGAGCAACATTGGCCATGTCATATTTTGTCATTATTGCTATATGGATGTGGAATTTCCTGGGAAATGTTTATGGGTTACAAGGCTTACATATAGGATGTAGGGCAGGATTCAGAACATGCATCTGTAAACTGTAATAGTGTCAGCTGTATTTTGTGCTAGGTTGTCATGGCGTCGCCATGTCGTCGCCTTGGCGTCGACATGGTATTGTGGCGGTCATCCACTACCGCCATAAGCGCACGCCTCGCCATACGGCGCTGTGGTGCTGCTACAGTTTGAAATTTCACTATGATGGAACCAAAAGGGTCGAATTTAACCCATTTGACCAATCACAACCCAGAAAATAGCACAAAAAAAAAAAAAAAAAACTTTTGGTTTCGTAGCTTTTACTCTCTATTTTGTCTTAGTCTAAGCGTTTGAGAATTTTGGCAAATGAGCTTGACTATGTATCCTTCCTTCCCCACCCTATTTATGTGACTTTCTAATTTGTTGACAGCTGTCCATACTATCTACACTTCGTTTTTACTCCACTTTCTGTACTTCTGTGTCTAAATATGAATATTAATTAATTTGTCACATGAGTATTGAGTGCTACCCATGGCCCGCACTCCACTCTAATCCTAATTGCCTAATTTTATAGTAGAACCAAGTATTTTAGGATATAATAATATTGAATATTAGTCACACTAAACTATATAATATATAAAAAATATAATAATATTTAATACTCCCTCCGTCCCGCGAAATGTGGCTACTTTCTTTTGGGCACGGTAATTTAGGTAGTGAGATTTAGTAGTTAAAGTAGTGTAGGCATTTTGTGTTTAAGATTCTAATGAATTTTTATACTGATTATTGTTTAACTTTGACTTAATATTATGTAATGATACAATTAGAGAAAAATATTCAAGTGTGATCTTGTTAGAATAGTCTAAATGTGTAGTTTCATAATATATATTTTATACTTATTTGTACCAATTTTGAAATATTAAGAATTAAAGAAATGCTAGGGACTTTGTGTAGAAAAGTAAAAGTGTATTGGAATTTGTGCAGAATAGTAAAATTGAACACTTTTAATGTGATTTGAGAATAATTAAAACTCTAATCAAACTTATATTATTTTAATTTATCTAAAAATGGAAAGTGGCCAAATTTCGTGGGACACCCCAAAAAGGAATAGTGGCCAAATTTCTTGGGACGGAGGGAGTATATTACTTAGCGCCATATTGTCGCCATGGCAGCTGCCATATCGCCATGGCGGTATGGCAGTCCCTAGGCACTGCGCCGCAACAACCTTGATTTTGTGGTTGTGTTCTTACCTTCAATTTGGGTGGCATTAAAACCCAGATAATCTATATATCTCAATTCTCATGGACCATGCTTGTGATTTAAAACACCAGAGATGTCACTTGCATGCAATCGTGAAGCTTGAGTTGCTGTGTTCATGGATAGTATATTTTGGATGATTTAGAAACCAGAGATGTCACCTTTGCTTTCTTTTTGTCAAATGTTGGTTGCAGCGACGGACCCAAGAATTTCCGATTGTTAGGGTTAGAATTTTTCTTTTAAATTATAGTTTTTAATATGAATGCAGTGCTAACCCGTGGTTCTTTGTTGTAGTTCATTTGATCATTTTAGTTTTTAATAATCACTGGGTTACTTGCTAGCCTTTCTAAATTATGTCTCTGGAATACTTTTGTAGTGAACCCGAAGGATGGATCAAATGAGAAAGTGTGTCACTTGGGAAAGAAGAGCAAATGCATTCTTGTGACCGGGTGGACACATCAAGTGAAATGAGGAGGGATAAATTGAATGCTACAAGATATTTTATTATCAAGAGCTTGAATCATGAAAATTTACAATTGTCAATAAAGAAGGGGATTTGGGCAACTCAGGCAATGAATGAGCCCATTCTCGAAGAAGCTTTTCAAGTAACATTTTCTTTCTTATTTTTAAATTCACGTGATATGATTCTTAGCTACTTTTTGGACCTTTCTATACTATTATAAGGCATGGACTTGGATGATTATCATACTGTTGAGTGTGCTAGAGGGAGCTTCACCTAAAAATTGTTAAGAAAACAACCATAAAGTAATGTGATTTAGTGATATGCAGAATTCTGGCAAGGTAATTCTTATATTTAGCGTCAACATGAGTGGGTTCTTTCAAGGGTATGCCCAAATGATGTCATCCATAAGTAGGAGAAGGGATCGTATTTGGAGTCAAGGAAGCGGGAAAAGTAATTCATGGGGGCATAGTTTTAAAGTTCAATGGCTGCGCTTGCATGACTTACCTTTTCAGAAAACTCTTCATCTAAAAAATCCATTGAATGGCTTAAAACCTGTCAAAATCAGCAGAGACTGTCAGGTATCACCTCTTCTGGCTGTGGAGAGCCTTATGATTTAAGGATATAAATAAAGGTAGGTATAACTGGATTATTTATTTGCCAGGAGCTGCCTGACGATATTGGCAAAGCTCTTTGTGAACTTCTTGATGAGGGAGATGATACAGAAGTTAACTTCAAAAGGTTTAATTTACAACTAAATCTGTATGTATAATTTACAATTAAAAATAATATGTAATGTTGGTATTCTGCATATCTACTCTCTGCCATGAATATTTCATTGTTCACTTTCTGATGTATATTATGTAATGAAGGGATGAAAGCTCTGGTGAGAATTTTTCTACAAGAAGACCTTATATAGAGCCATTCCATTCTATAAAAGATGAGGATTTTAGTGTGCCTCCAATACAAATGGCACCCATGCTTTATCCTTCCTTACTCTATCAATTTCAAGCTGACGAAAGTAGATTTCAGTTGCCTCACCAAAGAGCCAGTGTAGTGCTTAATAATTCTTCAATCGGTCCTGTGGTGCCAAATGTAAAACAATCAAAACACAGTCAAATACATGGAAGCTTGGCTAGCGGGGGTGAGAATTCATCTCAAATTAATAATTGGGGATTGGGCTCGCCAGGAGAGAGAATCCCTGTTATTGGAACTCTCACTGATGATGATATACTTGGAATGGTATCTGTATCTCTTCTTATCCTTTCTGATTAGTTGATTTATGAGATGTTTATCCAAATTGCTTTCGTCAAATTGTGATGTAGTGCTAATCCATGGCAAAAAATACCGGGATCTACTATTAATATCACTTGATAGGTGGTCTTTTGCTAGATATTAAAATTTTCTTTTTCCGGACAAGTTAATATTTCTGCGGATTTCATAATTTCTGATTAGAAGGAAATTGAAATGCATAAAAAACTGCCGGAACTTTCAAAATATATTTTGATAAAGGGAGCAGGTACTGGTTGTATAAACTCTACTATGTGCATCAGATTTATAATACTTGGGTCTCATGCTTGCTCTGGGAAATTAATGTAGATGTTAGAATTAGTTAACAAGCTTACGCTTTGACGTACACTTTATTATGCCTTATGTTGAATGTGATTGAAAATTCATCATATCCTACTTTCTTTTATGGATAGATGCGTGGCTGTTTAATTCTTTCATCTACTCAGTTCCTTTAGTAAACAGCTTTGCTTTTGTATCTTTCATTAAGTGATAGATTTGATCATGAAATTATCTGCTACTAAGTGATGTTTTATGTCTTTTTGGACTGGGCTGATGGGTTGCACTAAATTACTGTATTTGTGAATTGTGATTGTCTTTAAATAAACATTATTTTCAGGGTTAAAGTTTTTGAATGAAAGTTGTTTTGTTGATGATTACATCTATTCAATGATGCAGACATATGAAGAATACGTAGAGGCTCATACTCAAGGCAGCAGAAGATTTCACCACTCTGTTAGTATATTTTACCTTTGGCACACATCTCTGGTTAAATACCGAGCCCTACATGATGATTGATATATTTGTTCTTTAGTTGCACACACACATATAGTTTATTATATACCGAGAGTTCTGGGTATATAGATTTGTTCAACCCTCTATTGGACCATGCCCCGCATCTCAATAATTGCCACGCATAGGGATTTAAACTTTAGTTCGTAAATATTAAGGGAGTGCCTGAAATATGAAATTGGATAAATTATCTTATTCAAATTAAATTTTGGCTAAGTTAGCTCTATGTAAACAATTGAGGCAAAATAATCCTATTCTATTGATGAAAGCTAACATGGCCTAGTTGCAGAAATTCCTGCAGCATATATGAAGGTTGTGACAGCACCCTGGCGTGGCGCCAGGTGAACTGCCATGGCGACAATATGGTGAATAAGGCATAGTGTTATATATACATACCTATTAGAGTTGTAAACGAGCCGAACCGAGCCGAGCTTTGGGTGTTTGAGCTTGGCTCGTTAAGCATTCGAGCTCGGCTCGTGTTCGTTCGTTAAGGAAGTCGAGCTTGAAATTGTGTTCGAGCTCGGCTCGTGAAAAAGTTTGTGAGCTCGAGCTCGAGTTCGGCTAGACTTGTTTAGTTCAATTGAGCCAACTTTCTCTTTTGTTCAGCTCGGCTCGTTTGAGCTCGTTCACTCGATTAAAAATTTACCAAAAAATTAGGAATCATTCATTCAATCAAGGGTTAGATGTTTCTTTCCCATAATATTGAAATTTTCAAACTAACATATACGGACCTATAAAATTACAAAATTACCCCGTTAACGAACATATACGAACATTTAAGCTTTACAGACGAACAATTAAGGAACGAACACGAATTGAACCGAGCTTTGTTCGCGAATTGTTTGTTACCTATACATTCTATATACATTATAAAACATAAAACACTAATTAATCAAATATCTTCAACCATTACCAAAGTCCAAAAGTTAATTAATTCCAATTATAATTCAGAAGTTCAAAACCATAACATAAAAAACGTAGAAAATAAGTGTCTCCTGCTTATTGTTAAAAAGAGAGGTTGAAGAAGTATAAATCATAAATTATGATAATAATATTATATAATGATATAAAACTATATAATAATTATAAAATACAACAATATATGTAATGAATAATGATACCAGAAGTAGACTTACAATTAAAAAGTTACGCACAACACAGAAACATAACAGGCAGCAGGTGTGGTGGGCTGGTGGCGGTGACGCCGGATGGCAGAACTGCAGAAGTCTGGGAGGCAGGCAGGGCAGTGACTGGGGAGGTGGCGGCGGACAGCAGAACCGTAAAAGTCTGGGAGGCAGGCAGGTGCTGAGCAGCAGCAGTGCAAAGGGTGTGCTGGGGCTTCGAGTACGAAACTGGGTTTAGGGCTAGGGCAAAAAACTAATTTGGTTTATGGGCCAGGAACAGGTTGGGTCAAGAGACCCGACCCACAGCGCCGTGACAACCATGGCATAACCATATTAAGCATAGATTCTTAAAGAATCAAGCATTCCAATTTCCTGAGTGTGCAGACACTGAATTTTAGCAACTGTTCTTTCCCATCAGTTGGCTTTCACAAAGCCAGCTTATGCTTCCCTTTTATCTAAGTGATACTTAGAAGCATCCGTTGATATTTTAATTCAGTATCTGCACAGAGCTAGAAATAAGGCAATTGTTGTTGGCACTAATTTTGCAGGCCTCTGGACGATCATCAAGCGCGCAGAAATCATCATCTAGTAAAGAACGTTCTGAGGACTCGTAAGTATATCTACATTTGTTCTCTATGTGTAGAGGGAAATGAAATGATTGGATTATCACATTCTTCAGACACTCAGCCGCCAGCAGTTCAAAGAAAAGGACTTATAGCCAATGTGTTGAATGAAGGGCTGCTCTACCCTGCCTGTATACTGGAAAGCCACATTGTGTTGACCAACTGTGCACTCTAGATCTTCCATTACCTACTGTTGTTTCTTTAGTCTGCAACTGTGAACATTTTGATCCCCTGAAACTTGGGAGTTGATACTTATAATATTCTTGTATCATCAATGTGTCACAAATAGTGCTACACCATTATGTTCCCATACTTTTGGTCATTATGGGTCGCATTGAACATGTACATAATGTAGACATCATGGATTGGAGGCTCAATTTAGTTTTTTTATTTTTATTTTTAATAATTAGAAAAGTACTACTATATACTCCCTCCGTTTTCAAAAAATTGTAACGGACCCACAGTGCACATAGTCCAATGCACAATTTTAATCATTAATAACTCAATTTCGGTACAAGTAAAAATTCTAAAAGTTTGATATTTAAAAACTACTCGACGAGACGAATTTAACAAGATCTTACTTGACTATATTTTAACTTGTATAACTATGATAAAATTTTAAGTCAAAGTGCAAGTGTGAACAGTGTCAAAATTCCAAATGTTACAATAAAAAGAAAACGGAGGAAGTATGAGATTAAACTAGATTGAAAATGAGATCAGCTCCGATCCCCTAAATATAGCTTATATCTGACGAATTTTAACTAATAAGTACTGTATTTAATTATTTACAGTACATTTTAACACATAATCTTATCGTACATTTTAACACATTTAATAAATTATTTAAAGATATTAATTTATTAAATATTCAACTAAGCGTCATGTGTGCAAGTGTTTAATGGACTACTCATTTGTGGGAGTGGATTATATGCTTAAAGATTATTTTAATTTACTTTAACTATATCTTATTTATTATTTTTATATTAAATTCTATTCTATTTTATATTCTTAATTTTATTATATTTGATTAATTTTAATCCAATGAATTTTGAAGTTCCATGTTTGAATAATTTTAAATATCTTGAAATCCAATATTTAGAGAATTTTAAAATACTACCGTATAATCAAATTCATTCCTATGTTCTTTTATCAAATACTAAGATTTAGGCGGGAAAAGGAAAATAGATTTAGGAGTATTAGCATATAAATACTACTCACGTTCTTTCTTTTGAAGTTTTACATTTGCATAGTAATTACTATTTATTGAGTAATTTTGATTCGACTTTTTAACACAGTTGTTATATAGTCAAGTTGGATCTTGTTGGATTCGCATATAATAGATTTAGAATATCAAATTTTGATTATTATTATTTTTTTTTACTTTTATACAATTTGAAATATTAAGCGTTAAAAATATATTTTGGATTGCGTGATATCATGGATTGTACGACAATTAAGAAAAACGGAAGGAGTATTTATTAGAATAGAACATGCATAGAATTAGAACAAAACAGATCTCTTATTCATGACTTGATAGTTGATAGTAGACTTACTAGTAAGTATTATTTTTATTGGTGACTTATACAAGTCCACTTCCCGTAGGATGTCCGATTGCCATATATAGGGATGGAAGCTAGTTCGCATCAAAACAGAGGTATGGGTGGCATCTACATTCAAATTGTTCGTCCTCTATTTGTTTGTGTTCGAACCGACGAACCGACCGCAGGTCGCAACGTCCGCTTCTCAAATTATCTGCCTTGCAAGCTGCTTTGCACCTATTGTTGTCGCAAATAGGTTCGTTGTATGATGGGCTGGGTACCCCTCGTTCACATTTAATAGTATCCTCACTCACAACTGCGTCCACTGCTATTGTTGTCATCTCCTCCGCTGAATAAAATAAAGAAAATAGAATTTGCTTTAAACATAACTAAACGTTGACTATTATAGCAAACTACAAAAGTTAGAAGAAGAACCATTACCTAAAATTAAAATTAGCAAGAGAAAATAGAGCACTTCATTCACAACTTTAGATGCCATGATCATGTAATATACCACCGTTGCAGATTTGGGATTTGCTTCAACTAATACAATCGTATATGTATCATATACACACCTGAACTACTAGTTACATATATATATATATATGCATATATAAATTAATTACAGTAAAAATAAAATTTTCTAATTATTATTATGTGTGATGATATAATAGAATCTTATTCTTTTAGTAAGCAATTTAATATATATATATATATATAATGTATGTCATCCATCTTAATTATACTTACTATGAAAAAAATTGCAGAATCATTCCCTTTCGTAATTTGTGTAGCTTTGGGTTACCACACACTTTGCCGACACATATGTGTCAATAATGTTTATCAAAAAAAGAATGCGGAATTCATTTGCAAAAAATTTCCCGCGCATATACCAATTGTGGTGGGACGGAAGGAAATCGGTCGGAGGTAGTTCAATTTTAGTTCTTAAATTCTAGGGGGACGCCTCAAGTATGAAATTCAATCAATCAACTTATTCAAATTAATCCTATGTTTTTCATGGGAAGACACAACTTAAATTATTTTGGTTAAGTTAGTTCAGTGTAACTAATTGAGGCAAAACAATCCTATTCCATGGAATTAAAAGCACATAACATGTTAAGAAAAGATTGTTTAAGAAGTGAGCATTCCAATTTCCTGAATCCTGAGTGTAGAAACTCACTCTGAATTTTAACAACAGCTCTTTCCCATCAGTTGGCTTTCACAAAGCTAGCTTGTAAGTAGTTCTCTATTGGTGTAGTTGTACTTTGATATTTTAACTCAATGTCTTCAGACACTCAACCTATGTGTTGAATGAAGGGCCCTACATACCCTGCATATATATATATATATATAATACATATATATATATTGAAAGGCCTTATTGTGTTGATAATCGATCACTTTGTACTCTAGGTCTACCATTACCTACTAGTATTATATTGTTTCTTTAGTCTGCAACTGTGAACATTTTGATCCTTGAAACTTGGGAGCTGATACATAAATCTTCTTTTGGTCATTATGGGTCGCATTGAACATGTGCACAATGTATGTTACCTAATATTGCTGCAAGAATGGGGCAAGGTTGGAACCTCTATCTTTGTCTAACAGCTTCAAACAAACAGTCTAGTTTCAAACAAGGTATTTAGGGGAAAATGGATGTAAATCAAATTGTTTTAAGTTCAATATTCATTAGATCTATAAAATAGAACCATCCATATCATCCATGATCACTCACTTAGGAGTTATTTTACACGCAACAATACATAAGTTTTTAAAATTGAAAGGAACAGATAATATAACCATCTTATACTCGTCACTACTGTTTCTCCTCCCCTTAGACGACTAGTTCAACAGAGATGGGACTTCGAACGTCACGCTTCTTGGAACGCCATATAATAGCCCCTTCCAAAAAAGTAGTTGTATCCATAGGAGGGGCTGAAGTTCGGCTAAAGGTTAAGCAGTATGTCCTCTTCTGATTCACTTTTGTGAATCTTAGCGTGGAAGGTTCAATGGTTAGACGGAACCCTGGGACGCGATGCCTATCAAATTCGAGTATGGCGTGATAGGTTGACTTCGCCCTGCCAACATTGGTCACAGTCCTCGTGTATGTTTGCGTCTCAGCCCCAAGTTTGACAGAAAATGAAGGGTAGTTGAGTTGTGTCCCGGTTATGCTTGTTAAGTTTGAGCAAGTGACTGGTTGTTTCACGATGATTTCTATATCCTTGTCCGTGTAATTTAGTCCGCATAGATAAGGAATGTAGTCTTCCGGTTGCAGGTCGTATACCAGTCCTGAATCACTTGCATTTACGGGGTTCACATGGCCTGCTCCCAAGGCGAACATATCAGCTGGAAGGTATCGTTCATCAAGTAATTTTGATTTACCGTCTATAGTCTTTGTGGTAGCAGTTGTCATGATGGCGGACTTGATGGCCGCAGGCGACCAGTCAGGGTGCACGCTTTTGAGCAATGCTGCAATGCCACTCAGATGAGGGCAAGACATTGAAGTGCCAAAGATCAAATTGAAGGTTGCCTTCTGATCATGTGTTGTGTTGTCCACGGACACAGGCCACGCAGCCAGGATGTTGACACCAGGGCCAATTATGTCGGGTTTTAGGATGCCTGGACTGACCGCGCTAGGCCCCCTGGAGGAGAACGATGCAACTACAGGCGCCATGGGGTTGTTCCCTATGTGGGTGCCACGAAACAAAATGGTTGCGGTTGCATTTGTGGTCGAGTTTATGATGTATGCTTTGATCGATTTCCCTGCCTCGTAACTAACATGAGTGGCTGGGAGCACATGAGCATCGGCTATGGTGGTGTAGCCTCCGAACTCATCATTCATCAGAATCATGGCAGCACCACCGGCATCCTTCACAGTTTGCCCTTTGGAGACCTCTGTATTATTTCCGCCGTTCAGGCACAGCACAACTTTCCCCTTAACATCAAAACTGTTGAGTGAGCCAGGTTCACAATTGGCCATGGATTCATTGCCACTGGCGCCGGCATCAACCAAAGGCATGAGTTGGGAAGGGAAGCCCTCCCTAGGCTGGAAAAGTGATTGGCCGTCGAACCTATCCATGTTGCCCAATATTGCTGAAGCTATCATATCCCTATCTATAGTGCTTGCCCCAACGGTGAGAATCCAGGGGGCATCATTAGACACTGTAAAGGGATATGGCCCAGCATTGCCCGCAGAGCAGCTCACAAAAATACCTTTCTGAATTGCTCTAAAGGCACCAACAGCTAGAACATTTTAATAGAATCTACTTAAGCCTCCGGAAAGGGACACGGAGATGACGTCGACCCCATCTTCTATCGCGGCGTCCATTGCAGCCAGTACATCAGCTTCAGCGATACCGTGCTTCGAATCAACCTTATAAATAGCAAGGTGGGCTCTGGGCGCCATCCCAACTGCTGTACCATTAGCCATGCCAAAAACATTAGCCCCTGGGACAAAGTTCCCAGCAGCTGTGCTGGCAGTGTGAGTTCCATGGCCTACATCATCGATGGGTCCTGGAAAACCACTTACAAAATTCTTTGCGCCAATCACCTTGTTGTTACAGGCATTGTGGAACTCACAGTCACACGTCCCTTTCCACTTGGCAGGCGGCGGGGGCATACCGTGATCGTTGAACGAAGGGTGGCCCGCAGCAATGCCGGAGTCCACAACACCAATGATGACGCCTTCGCCATAGTTGGAGATGTTGCAGAAACCAAAGTTCTGAGGCAGCCCCAAGAATTCAGGACTGTGAGTCGTGTGGAGATGCATCATTTTCTGTGGCCTTGCTGCAATGACTCCATCTCTTTTCTCCAGTTCTTTCACTTCTTCCAAAGTTAGCTTCGCAGCAAAGCCGTCCACCACATGGCGATACGAGTGAACCAATCGATTCGACCCCTTGTCCGGGGTTGGCAGGAAGGATTGGTACCAGGTCATCAACCCCTCAGAATCAAGAGAAGCCTGCAGGGCATTTGGCAATTTGACATGGACAATGTATGTTTCCAAAATAGTAGGGGTACCCTTTGGAGCATCTGGGGTAGCAGCAGCTATGATGTGATCAGCAGCAATTGATGGATATGAATAGAGGAGAAAAATGGCAGAGAAAATGCTCATGATCAGAGCCATTATGTTTGATAATTATCTCAACTTGTTGCTTCCTTTGTTTTATGTCTGGATTCTGAACTTTTGTGTGCATTTATATATACATCAACATGTACACTGTACACATACATACAGTGACATGGGAAATTTGTTGGAGCAGATGAGTTGTGCTGCTGCAGTGCACTGCTCGTTTCTTACTTGAAATGGAGTATTGGTACTGGAAGTCATATAGACTAAACATAGAAAGTAGAATTATTAGAGAAACAAATTTTCAAAGCTAAATTCTTTGACCTAGTCCAAGTATACACTTAACGGGAAATTTCATATTATTATTACTTTCGACGAAGTTGCTTTTGAATAGTTATGTGAGAAAGGAATTGGTAATTCCGTTGTGATGGTCAAAATAATTAAGGAAAATTGAGTACTCTAAGACTCTTAAGTTACCATCGCAAATGTGAAAGTGTTGGCTCCTTTTATGAGTTTGTTGAAACTAAATTTCTAATTGTGAGCCTGTATGCCTGAGTTGGTATACAGAGATACATTCTTAATAACTCAGCCAAAAACCATCATGTCACATGGATAAGTTGATTGTTAATATCAAAATTGCACATAATAAATAATATAAAACAAAAACATATTAAAATCGTACTCTAATAATTAACTCGAAAACCTCTATTACAGAAAATACTACGGTTAATATTTAAAAAAAAATATGTTGATTTTCATCAAAATTACATATTAAGGAAATTAAATATATTAGTATAACTCAACCCACCATACCACTCATCACATGGATATGTTGATTATTAGTATCAAAACTATACGTATATATAACTAAAGTAGTAAAATGTATTAAAATTCTACCTTCAAATCATACACAAAATATAAAAAATATGTTTTTTTTTAAAAAAAAAACATTTAAGGGTTGTCTCTCCCAAAACAAAATTCTACATACATAAAGGCTCGAACCCGAGACCTTTGCTTAAGCTGTCAGAGCCCCATATCACTCAGGCCAACTGCGGTATCAGAGAAAATAATGTTAAAATCATACACTGTACTCAATATAATAAATATGCTAATTGTCTATATCAAATTATAATATATATTTAAAATAATATAATATATTAATACTTTAACCTCAGTAATTCAATCCAAAAACACAAAGTCACAATATATATTTTAAATTACTTTTTGAATATAAAAATTACAAGACTATTTAAATTTACTTAAATCCAATTTTCCTAGCCTGCACATGTTGTTTAGCCAATTTTTTATTACTTAAATTAGTTAAATATATTACTCTAACATTAATAATTCATGAATGTAGAAAGATTTATAGATTGTTTCACTTTAATTTATTTAAGTATATTTTATTTATTATATTACATCTATATTGTCCTGTGTTTGAATAATTTTAAAATATCAAAATAATGGGAAATAATTTTGAAATCCCATATTTAGAGAATTTTAAAATACCACTTATATTATCAAATTCCTTCCTATGTTTTTTTTACCAAATACTAAAATTTAGGGGATGATGACTTAGCCCAAATTGTTATATCCCTCAATTTCCAACGGAATGTTGGAGGTTCGATTCCCCACCGGACCCCTATCCCTTCCTTTTATTCCCCTTTGTAATTTGTGGAGCATGGGCTCCCACCACCCATTTACTAACCTGTATAGACTCTTAAAAAGACAAAAAAAAAAAACAAAAACAAAAAAACACTAAAATTTAGGTGTAATAGCACATAAACATACTAATATTTTTATTAGAAATTGAACATGCATAGAACAAAATAGTACTAGTAGATCTCTTATTCATCATGACTTGATAGTACAATTATTCTTTATTACTACTATTTGTGACTTATTATTGAAGTCCACCACACCACCAGTAGGATGCCCCTCATTGCCATAGCCCATGCCCCGTAGGGAAGCTAGCTAGGTCGCAGCTAAACACAAGTTTGGGTGGCATCTACATTCAGAGTATTCCTCTATTTGTTTGTGTAATTGGGCCTCAAGTGGAACCAGCCGCCGCCGCCCTCGGCAAAATCCGCCGCCCAAATCATCTGCCTCGCAAGCTGCGTTGCACTTTTTGGGATCGCACATACGTCCCTTGTAAGATGGGCTGGCTACCCCTTGTGCACATTTATTATCACGACCCCCATATGCATCAACTACTGCTATTCTTGTCATCTCCCCTCCTCCTGAGTAATAATAATAATAATAATAAATTACTATTTGCTTTAAACATTTTAATAATAATAATTAAATGTTCGTTGACTATAATTAACTGAAAAATTAGAAGAAGAAGGATTACCTAAAATAAGAATTAGCCAGAGAAAACAGAGAACTTCATTCAGACGTTTAGATGTCATGATCATGTGATGCCGTTGGAAACTTGGATTCGCTTCTTCGACTAATACAGTTATATATGCACATACCCAGCTGAACTAATTTTTTTAGTTACCTATATATGTATACATAAAATAATTACAATAATAAATAATACTCCCTCCATTTTTTATAAGTTCTTTCTTTGCATAGTTAGAATTATTTATCGAATAATTTTGATTCAATTTTTTCGTATAGTTTATATAAGATAAAACATTGTCAAGTGATATGTTGTTGGATTCGTCTAATCGCGTAGTTTTATTAGAATTTCATATTTTTATAATTTCTAATTATATAATAATTTGAGTTATTAACGATTTAAAATGTGTATTGGATTGCGTGCAGAGAAGAAGTAGAGAGTACTAAAAAAAACAGAGGGAGTATTTTCTAATTATTATGTGAGAATCTGATATTTTTGGTAAGCAATATAACAGATATATAATGTATGCCAGCCATCGTAATTATACTTACTATAAAAACTCTGAAATTTTTGACGGAATTTATCCGGCGGATATACCAATTTTTGGTGGGTGCGAAGGAAAATCGGTCAGTTGTAAATACACTTCCATTGCAAAATCCATTTAAAAAGGGGGAAAAAATTAGTTGGCAACAGAAGGTTTCACTACTCTGTTAGTACATTTACATTTCAGTATGGGTGCCATGTAAGTTATTAGCTAGCATTCTATCTCCATGAATAATTTGATATTTTACCACTAAGCTCTGCAATATGCATGATGATTAATGTATTTATTCTATCTCCATGTAAATTATTAGCCAGGATGTTCACACCAGGGCCAATTATGTGGGGTTTCAGGATGCCTGGACTAACCCTGCTGGGACCCCTGGAGGAGAACGATGCAACTACAGGCGCCATGGGGTTGTTCCCTATGTGGGTGCCACGAAACACAATGGTTGTGGTTGCATTTGGGGTCGAGTTTAATTTATGTATGTTTTGATCGATTTCCCTGCCTCGTAACTAACATGAGTGGCTGGGAGCACATGAGCATCGACTAATTTAGTCTTAGTCCCGTAGATATACTTAATTATCAGTTTTAGTTTTTTAAATTTTGCTAATTATGAAAATAGTGCTCTTCTAAGTATTGTAATTTAACTAATTTCATCATTTGCGCCTAATTAGCCTAATTATTGAAGTATTTTTTTGCTCCCCAACCTATAGGTTAGGACTTGGGACTCGAGGACTTGACCATAACGGTAATTTCTCATCTCCTAATTAGCCTAATTAGATTATTAGGCAAGTAAATTTTTTTTTTTTTGCTGAACGGCCTATACAGGCTAGGAAAGTGGTGGTGGGAGCCCATGCCACACAAATTACGATTATTAGGCAAGTAATTAAGAAAGAATAATTACCCAATTAATCCAGTATCATCAATTACCAGTTTAGTCCTATCACATTTTTAATATTAATTGATTTGGTCATTTTATCATATACTAACCGTACCCCAACACTTTTATTTTCTTACATTTAGACATCATAATTTGAATTTTTTGTTTTTGTTAATCTTTTTTTCATATATCTGGCAAATGACGCAACATGTTGTGGTAAATTATTTTACATACAGTATATCATAATTTTTTTTTGTATTTTTACATTTAAAATTTTTATTCCTATTTTAGTTTTATTTAAGGTTTTATATTATTTCTTATTTAATATATAGGCTGATTTCATTATTCAGTTTTCATATTTATTTTATCTTCTTGTTAAAAAATATATAATTTAGTTTTTATTATGACTAGATTTTTTCGCCCGCTACGCATGGGCGATTTTTTTTTATTATCTTTTTCAGTAAATAAAATCAAGAATTTCTGTGGCATTGTTATACTTAAAAGTGTTTAGGTGCCCCGTTTATAGCATACCAGAGTTCAAACATCTTAATTTACTTCTTAGATCTGAAAAAAAAAAGAAAGAAAAAGAAAAAGAACAATATACTCCATACAAGATAAGGGCAAAGGAACACTGGTAGATGTAGTTCTACATGTTCAAGCAACATATATAAAAACTGATAAGGATGAGATCCAAATAAGCATGTATGGATATGAGCTCTTTTCGAATACCAATATATGACTATATATTTCATTATAATTCAACCTAGCTCCAAGATAAAAAGCTACTATGGGCAATCAACAATAACTGCATATCAAATAATCAAAGCCAGTCCCTTTGAAGTTAAAAATATATATTCCTCTTAATTTTATTTTCTCATGGTCAACAAAAATATGAATGTAACAATTGTAGAGCTCTGAACGACCTCTTCAATATCTCAAAGCAAAGATGCAGTGACATTACATATGAAATTGCAATTCGAATGGTTGAAATATATAACAAATAAGTGTATGATATATTGTGCGGTGAGAGTGTTCACAAAAGGTATCATTCTATCTTTTATTAAGATCAAAAACCTTAAGACATGTTGCTTCTTGTTGTGGAGTTATTTGTCCATCCCTCCTAAGTGTATAATGTGAAGTCCCTAATGTTTAAGTGGGATATTTTCTCTATAAATATAATTTTGTAATTTTTTTTTTCCGATTCAAGCTTCATTCCATGGACTGCCTAGTTTCAATATAGATTTGGAATATTTTTATCTAATCGTTTACATAGTGTTATATATCTTTATTTTTTGTGGTTAAAATTTAGGTTTACCAACTCAACTATGAAAGACATAACTAATTTATAATTTTATATGAATGTATAAAATTGTTAAATTTGATTTCTCTTATATATTTTTTAAAATATATATATTTATAGTATGATTATTATTAATTAAGAATTTCTTAAAATGACCCTTAATTCGGCCCAAATGCCTTGTCATGGCCGAAAACCACAATAAAAATAATTAATGGCTCAAAAACATAAATAACTCAATACAAAATTAAGTAGTTTATTATTATTTTTCCATATATGACACAAAAGCGGCATAAACTTTTATTTCCCGACAACTCCACGCATGCTAATTTTTTTAAAGAAAAAAACATTAACCCTTAAGCGTTGCATTCTTCTATTTCTCTTACGTTTGAATGAAAATTGAAAGATGCAAATATAATCCATATGATAAACCTCTACAAAAAATGTTTTGATAATACACCACAAAATAAGACAACATGTACACAACCAGAATATTTTTTTAGACATTATTATTAACCTGGTCTTAGCCCGTCAAATTATTATGTAATCAATCAATTAAACACTGGAAAAACGATGTCGTAAAAAATTTAGCGTGAACAATCTAGACTTACATTATCATTAAAATTGATTTTCTAAATATAGTATCTTAAATCATAATAAGATGATATACATCATCGATGTTACTAAAAGAAAATACATTTGGTATATGCACAAAAATATTTATAATTTATTATATAGATTTGACGAATGAAATATAGCTAACCAACTACAACTTATAAAAACATAGGAACTCATTTTCTGAAAAAAAAAAATAAAAGTAATTCCTAAAAAATATACATCAACTTTATAATGTTAGAAAAAAAAACTATCTAATTCGACGTTTCCCTAGAAAATATCATTTTAACGCCCATCAACTTTTTTTTTATATAATTTTCATTTGGCCCTATTTTTTTAAAATATATTTCTTTCCACATTATATGATATTGTGTAACACACATCAGCTTTATGACTATGAAATAATTTTTTAATATTATTAATATTTGTTTAATACTTTGTAATGTTATACATACCATTGGATAACTTATAGTATGGGGAGTTATGGTACTACCAATTAATTGGCAGTGCACCAAGACAACTAATTTGAGTCATTGATGTATTTTTAATTTTAATGCTTGAATTAATTATAAGGGTATAAGCTAGTAATTACACAAATTTTAACAGATTCAATCCCCATTAAATTGATATTATTTTTTTAGCTATGAGTGAGAGATGTGTAAATGATAGAAGAGCAATTCAGCGACGTGTGAGGAATAATTCAGCGATATACCATGAGCAATTCAACGACAGAACCCCAATAAAATCCTATATATTTCAGTGATAGAATTTATCCATTTCAGCAACATAATCCTTTTACATTTTAGCGATGGAATCATATATATTTTAGCGAAGCACTATAATATATTTCAGCGACTTGTGATGTCCATTTTAAGGATGTGTTATAGTACTTTTCAGCGATGCCCCTATATGCACATTTTGTATATAAATGAATCAACTACACAGCAAGGGCAATTCAACTACATACTTAGAACAATTCAGGATTGAAAAATTAAGCAATTGTTCATCTAATTTTTTTTTTTTTGGGAAGACAGCTAATTTTATTCTCAACCAAAGAGTGTACAAGTTGTCTCAATCTACTCTCGGATACATCTCAACAAGTTGTCAATCATCATGTACTCATTTAATCAACACAACCGCCGCTCCAATCTCCATAAGCTTGACACATTCAATTTTGTACTACAAAATCTGCATCATGGATGAGGGCATATCAATCCAAGCACATGAACTCCAAACCAGCAACCATCAGAGTCATCTCAGTAAGTCCGTTTGTCTTTATAGTCCAGAAGGCATGTCACCTTTCCATTCCAATCTCCTCAGTACCCGCTTGAAAAAATGAACTGGTGCAACTGGCATTCAATACCAGCGAAACAATTAATATCAGCTCTTTCCTTAACCACCAACAATCTTCCATCCTTCACAGTAACGAGTGTACTCTCTTCTTCCTCCCATATCCTCCAATAACTTTCACTCTTTCATTCAAGATGGACAGCAATTGTTCATCTATACATGATTTATGTTAAAAAAAAATTATTTTATTATATTGATTTATGTTAATATATTAGGTTTAAATTGTAATATAATTAGACTAATATTTATATAATAATGTTATATATAAAAAATTAAAAAATTATAATATGTACTCCCTCCTTTTTTTTAAGTGTTACATTTTGACTTTTTTTTTACTGTTCATTGTACGACTTTGACTTCTATTTTTGTTATAGTTATAAAAGACAAAATATAGCCAAGTGAGATCTTATTGGATTCTTCTCATCTTGTAGTTTTTAAATATAAAATTTTTAAAATTTTTACTTGTACCGAATTTGAGTTATTAATCGTTGAAAATGTGTATTGTCTTACGTGCAAATGAGAAGTGTAACTTTTTAAAAAAGCGGATGAAGTATAAGTTTAATTAAATATTTGTTAAATATAAAATATTATAGTATAATTGACTTTGTTTTAAATTGATATCTTTTTAAAATATATAGAAAGATTTTCTCAAGATATTTTTATATAAAAATAGATTTAAAATAGATATATTTAATTAAAGATTTATTATATAGATGACACGTGACAGCATTTGGTATTTTTGAAATGATGATGTGGCATTTATGATTTGTAATGATAAGAACCGTAGATATATTTTATGGTGTTTTATTATATAGATTTATAAAATATAAAATACAATAGTATCGTTTAATGTATTTATAATTTATATCTTTTTAATAAACATAGAATGATTTTGTCAAGATATTATATATATATATATATATATATTAATATAGATTTATTTTCTAAATATAGATATTGATTATTTAGAAACACGTTTTTTAAAAAGATTTAAAATAGATTAAATTTAATTCAAGATTTATTATATAGATGACACGTGTCAGCTTGTGGTATTTTTGAGAGGATGATGTGGCGTTTATGATGTGTCATGATGAGAGCCGTTGATATGTTTGATCATGTTTTATAATGATTTAGAGATATAACCTTGATTTGATATTTTTTAATAAGAATGAAGATAAAAATATAAGATATAATAAGGGCAATACAGTCTGCACATATAAAAACATATTCAGAATTTATTATATAGATTAATGTTTTATATTATTCTATTCTTATTTTATTTCAAAATTTTAATTTAACTTTATTTCTATTAATTTATTTTAATTTATTTTGTACTTTATATTATTTTAGATTTTTCTCCTTTCAAAAGACCAAAACATAAAAAGGAAAGTTTAATGATCATATACTATTATTTTCAAATGGTTGGGGCTGGGATGAAGACCTAGCCCAAGCGGTTAAGTCCCTTGACTTCCAACGGAAGGTTGGAGGTTTGATTCCCATCGGCCCCCTATCCCTCCCTTTAATTCTCCTTTGTAATTGTGTGGCATGGGCTCCCACCACCCCTTTCCAGGCCTTCAATGGCTCCTCCAAAAAAAAAATGGTTGGGGCTAAAATAATGAAACTTTCAAAAGTTAATGGATTTTTCTTAAAAAAAGATCAGAAAAGACAAAA
The DNA here is from genome assembly GCA_030278955.1 of Hygrophila difformis. Lineage (NCBI taxonomy): Eukaryota > Viridiplantae > Streptophyta > Magnoliopsida > Lamiales > Acanthaceae > Hygrophila > Hygrophila difformis. The sequence goes on along the minus strand of JAOANR010000006.1, from coordinate 2,258,756 downwards.
GTGTATTTTTTTTCTCTAATATCATAAAGTCTATTTTTTTCTCAAAGATTTTTTTGACGAGGTATTCCCATGTCACATTTGGCCCAATGTTAATCCCTCGAATGTCTGGTAGGCAATGAAGGGTTAACTCTACCAAAACAGAATTCTGATTGCTAATTTTAAAACTTTGATATAGTTGGTGCATATTTTTTGAGAATTATTCTTTAAAGGGACTAATTAAAACAAGAAATTCAAGTTATGGATCTAAATATAATAAAATAAAAGTGTTGGTGTCAGTTAATGATAAAATAACCAAATTGGTTAATATAACAAAAGTTAGGGAACTGAATCCCTTATTAGAAAAGATAAAAGACGACGAAAAGAATAATTATTACCCCTTATTATAGCCCTAAATTTTTTGGAGGAGCGAAGCCAAAAAAAAAAAGGGTGGTGGAAGGACTCTATGCCATACAACTTATAAAACTTATAAAGAAAAATAAAAGGCGGTATAGAGGGTCGGGTGGAAATCGAATCGCCAACCCTTGAGTTGTAAGATAGCCCGATTGGCTAGTCCTGATCCCCACGAAACATATGGAGTACTAGTTAGTTATACTTACTCGAATACGAAATTATTTCTTAATGTAATATAGGGAGATATGCATTATAAAAATTGAGTATGGATTTAAAATTAGAGAATATGTTCCGGCAACTATATATAAAATTAAAATAATATTCTTTTAATATAAATTGAACATTCATAGAGCATAAAGTTGATTTTTTATTCATGATCTCATAGTACAGTTATTCTTTTTATTCGTGACTTGTAGTAGTCCACGTCTGGTAGGATGTCCCATTGCCTGTGTTTCTGTGTCTGTGCAATTTCTATATAGGGAAGCTAGGCCACATGAAAACATTTGCCGCTGTATGGGAAGCATCTACATTCCGACATTCTGCATTCTCCCCGAGGCAACTTACCGGCCTTGCAAGCGGCGTTGCACCTGTCGTCATCGCACACGGATTCCTTGTAAGATCCGATGATTATCCCTTGTTCACATATATTACTAGGACTCCAATATGCATCAACTGATATCGTTGTCGTCTCCACTGAACAATAATAATAATAATAATAATAATAAAAAGAAAAAATAATTGGCTTTAAGCAGAATTAAATGTTGAATGTACGAATAAACTCCAAAAATTAGAAGAAGAACCATTACCTAAAATAAAAATTAGCAAGAGAAAACAGAGCACTTCATTTAGAACTTTAGATGTCATGATCATGTGATACTGTTGAAACTCGGAATTCGCTTCAACTAATTACAATTACAAATAAAATTTGTTACTATATTTTTTTGGTAAGCGATATAATAGATATATAATGTATGTCAGCCATCTTAATTGTACTTACTATACTTAATGGACACACTAAAAAAAAGATTCGGAATTTATTTCTGACAAAATTTCATCGCAAATATACTCCCATTGCAAAATTCGTTTAGAAAGGAAAAAGTATTTGTTGGCAATTGAAGATTTCGCTAGTAACACCGTTAGTACATTTTACATTGGTACACACATCTCTCTTTTAACACTGAGCTCTCCATGTAAATTTTGATTTCATATTATTGGGCCCAAAATTAATAATATATGGTCTGAACCCGAAATCTTTGCTTAAACTTTTAGAGCCACATACTACTCAGGCTAATTGTTTTTGGTTGCAAAAACATGTAATTTATTTTTTGGTGAAACAACATAAGAAAGCAAATGGTACAAAGAAAAAAGAAAAAGGAAAAAAAAAACATGTAAATTGAATAGACTTGTGGAAAACAAATTGGAAAAAAAAAATACAAAAAATACAAAAACAAAAACAAAATAAGGATCAGGTAAAATATTGAAGAGACTTAAGTAAATTAACATTAATAGGGGGTGGGAATGGGGACTTGGTCTAGTGGCCGTGTTCCATGACTTCCAACGATATGGTTGGAGGTTCGATTTTCATGGCAAGACCGAACTTAAATTTTGGCTATGTTAGTTCAATGTGGCTATTGAGGCAAAAGAATCATAGTCTATCGATTGAAGCATACATAGCCTAGATGCAGGAATTTCCTGCACTTTTGCATATAACATGTTAAGAATTGAGCATTCCAATTTCCTCAGTGTGCAGACACTGAATTTTAGAAACTGCTCTTTCCAATCAGTTGGCTTTCACCAAGCCAGCTTGTGCTTCCCTTTTATCTAAGTGATACTTAGAAGGATCCTTTGATATTTTAATTTAATATCTACACAGAGCTAGAAATAAAGGCAATTGTTGTTGGCTCTTATGTCGCAGGCCTCAAGCGTGCAGAAATCATCTAGGAAAGAATGTTTGAGGATTCCTATATATAACTACATTTGTTCTCTATGTGCAGAGGTAAATGAAATGACTCGATCATTGCATTCTTCAGACACTCAGCCGCCAGCAGTTCAAAGAAAAGGACTTACAGCCAATGTGTTGAATGAAGGGCTCTACATACCCTGCATATTGGAAGGCCTTATTGTGTTGATCACTTTGTTCTCCACATCTACCATTACCTACTATTGTTTCTTTAGTCTGCAACTGTGAACATTTTGATCACTGAAACTTGGGAGTTGATACATAAATCTTCTTTGGTCATTATGGGTCGCATTGAACATGTACATGATGCATGACCACTTTAATTATCTAATATTGCTGCAAGAATGGGGCAAGGTTGGAACCTCTATCTCTGTCTAACAGCTTTGAACAGTGTAGTTTCAAACAAGGCAGGGGGAAATTAATCGATGTATATCAAATTGTTTTTGTTCAATTAATATTCATTTGATCTATAAAATCGAATCATTCATATCATCGTCCATGATCACTCAGTTATGAATTACTTACTTTACACGCAACAATACATAAGTAGTGAAAGGAATAGATAATATAAGCATTTTATTCTTGACATTGTTTCTCCTCCCCTTACACTAGTACAACAGAGATCGGACTTCTAACATCACGCTTCTTGGAACGCCATATGATAGCCCCTTCCAGAAAAGTAGTATTGGGAACGGCTGAATTTCGACTAAAGGTCAAGTAGTATGTCCTCTTTTGATTCACTTTCGTGAAGGTCAGAGTGGGAGGTTCGACGCTCAGACAGAATAACCCTGGGTCACCATTTGTACCAAATTCAAATAGAGCGAAATAGCTGGACTTTGCCTCGCCAACATTGGTCACTGTCCTCGCGTATGTTAGTGTCTCAGCCCCAAGTTTGACAGAAAATGAAGGGTAGTTAAGTTGTGCCTCGGTTACGCTTGTAACTTCGGAGCAAGTGACTGGTTGTTTCACGATGACTTCTATATTCTTGTTCGTATAATTTAATCCGCATAGATAAGGGATGTAGTCTTCGGCTTGCAGGTCGTACACCAGACCCGGATCACTGGCTTTCGCAGGGTTGGCATGGCCAGCTCCCACGGCAAATATATCAGCTGGCAGGTATCGTTCATTAAGTATTTTTGATTTTCCATCTATAGTCCTTGTCGTAGCAGTTGTCATGATGGCGGACTTGATGGCGGCAGGCGACCAATCAGGGTGCACGCTTTTGAGCAATGCTGCAATGCCACTGAGATGAGGGCAAGCCATTGAAGTGCCTGAGATCATACTGAAGGTCGCCTTCTCATGTGTTAAGTTGTCCACGGAAATTGGCCACGCAGCCAAGATGTTGACACCAGGGCCAATTATGTCGGGTTTCAGGATGCCTGGACTGATCCTGCTAGGCCCCCTGGAGGAGAACGATGCAACTACAGGCGCCATGGGGTTCCCTATTTGGGTGCCACGAAACAAAATAGTTGCGGTTGCATTTGAGGTCGAGTTTATGATGTATGCTTTGATCGATTTCCCTGCTTCATAACTAACACGAGTGGCTGGGAGCACATGAACATCGGGTGTGATGGTGTAGCCTTTTAACTCATTATTCATCAGAATCATGGCAGCGCCACCGGCATCCTTGACAGTTTGCCCCTTGGTGATGTGTGTATAATTTCCGCCGTCCAGGCACAGCACAACTTTCCCCTTGACATCAGCATTGTCGAGTGAACCAGGTTCACAGTAGGTCATGGATTCATTGCCAGTGGCGCCGGCATCAACCAAAGGCATGAGTTGAGAAGAGAAGCCACTAGGCTGGAGAAGTGATTGGCCGTCGTACCTATCCATGTTGCCCAATATTACTGAAGCTATTATCTCCCTATCTATAGTGCTTGCCCCAACGGTGAGAATCCAGGGGGCATCATTAGACAGTGTAGAGGGTTTAGGCCCTACATTGCCCGCGGAGCAGCTCACAAAAATACCCTTCTGAATAGCCGCAAAGGCACCAATAGCAATACCCTCTTTATCAAAACTATGAGGAGCTCCGCCGATGGACACGGATATCACGTCGACCCCATCTTCTATCGCAGCGTCCATTGCTGCCAGTATGTCGGCGTCACATGGACCGTTCTGGGAACCAACTTTATAAATAGCCAGGTGGGCTCTGGGCGCCACACCAACTGCTGTACCATTAGCCATGCCGAAAATATTAGCCCCTGGGACAAAGTTCCCAGCAGCCGTGCTGGCAGTGTGAGTTCCATGGCCTACATCATCGACAGGCGGCCCTGGATGATGACTCGCAAAATTCCTTGCGCCAATAAGCTTGTTGTTACAGGCATTAGGGAGCTCACACTTCCCCTTCCACTTGGCAGGTGGTGGGGGCATATCCTTATCGTTGAACGATGGGTGGCCCGCAGCAATACCGGAGTCCACAACGCCAATGATGACGCCTTGGCCATAGTTGGAGTCGTTCCAGAAACCACTGTTCTGGTGCAGCCCTAAGAAATGAGGAGTGTGAGTTGTGTGCAGAGGCAGCATTTTCTGTGGCCTTGCTGCGACAAATCCATCTTTTTTCTCCAGTTCTTTCACTTCTTCCGCAGTCAGCTTCGCAGCAAAGCCAGCCATAACATGGCGATACGAGTGAACTAATCGATTCGACCCCTTGTCCGGGGATGGCAGGAAGGATTGGTACCAGGCCATCAACTCCTCAGAATCAAGAGAAGCCTGCAGGGCATTTGGTAATTTGACATGAACAATGTATGTTTCCAAAGTAGTAGTAGGAGTACCCTTTGGAGCATCTGGGGTAGCAGCAGCTATGATGTGATCAGCAGCATTTGATGGATACGAATAGAGGAGAAAAATGGCAGAGAAAATGCACATGATGAGAGCCATCATGTTTGATATTTGTCTCAACTTGTTGCTTTCTATATTTTGTGTCTGAATTCTCAACTTATGTGTGCACATATATATATACATCAATATGTACACTGTACACATACTACTGTGACATGATGAGAAGTTTGTTATAGCAGATGAGTTGTGCTGCACCACAGCTCGTCTTTAACTTAAAATGGAGTATTGTTACTGGAAGGCATAGACTAATTAACATAGAAATTAGAATTAATAGAAAGACAAATTTTCAAAGCTAACTTCTTTGACCTAGTCCAAGTATAACACTTAGGGAAAATTTCATATTATTATTACTTTCGACGAAGTTGCTACTGAATAGTTATGTGAGAAAGGAATTGGTAATTCCGTTGTGATGGTCAAAACAATTCAAGAAAATTGAGAGCTCTAAGTTACCATCGCAATGTGTAGTGTTGGCAATTTTTATGAGTTTGTTGAAACAAACTTTCTATTTGTGAGCCTGTATGTATGTCTGAGGAGGTAAGTGTTGGCAATTTCTACCATGGACATGGACTAGTATCATTTTGCCTATGCTTACATTTTTAAGGCAATAACAGACTGAAACGTTTACAAATACAAAAGATATAGAAAGAGGAATTAGAATTGACGTTTAACAGACATACTATATTACAGCATACTTGTGCAAATGACATTCCTCAGCTCCTCAATTGTCCAATTTGATATTCTTCCTATCCCCTCCTCGTCTTCGGATAGGAACAACAGATAAGAACATTCCACCATATTCTTTGGTTACGTTGCACTTTGACATATCCTTTTGTTTTCATCGATTTTACATATCATTCACATAATACATTTTTTTCTTTTTTTTGCACAACTTATTGTAAAAATCTAACAAAGATATTAACAGTTAACAAAAAAATGTTAGTAAACATCATGAGTTTTTATCTAATACTACATTCTTTTGTTAATTGTTACAAAACCCACACAAGTACCCAGGTTAATTATTAAAGGTTTACTATAAATATTATTGAAAAATTCAAATGAAATAGCTTAAATAAACTATAAGAATAGCTTAAAGGTTACTCTTGAAATTAAATTAATAATTATATGATCAAAATAATTAAACATATGAAAACTACATTCTTAATAACTCAGCCAAAAACCATCATGTCACATCGAAAAGTTGATTGTTAAATCAAATTTGCACGTATAAAAATTATTAAAACAAAACATATTAAAATCATACTCTTAATAATTAACTTGAAAAAATCTATTACAGAAATTTTTTTTTCCCCAGGAAACAGAAGGGCCAGAGCCGTATATTACAGAAAATAACTAAATCATACAGTCAAATATAAAACATATGTTGATTTTCAATATCAAAATTATATTACTACATATTAATTAAGAATTAGATATACTCCATCCGTACCAGCTAATGTGTCTGGTTTGACTTTTTGACACTCTTCATCGTTCAGCATTGACTCGATTCTCTTGTAAGTATATATTGGAAAAAAATAGGCGAGCTGGGTCTTATTATAATCGTATGATCATGTAGTTTTAGAATATATAATTTACATAATTTTCCATTGTATATATTTTGAGATATTAAGGATTAAAAAATGTACATTGGATTATGTGCAGAAGTCAAACAAGACAAATTAGATGGGACGGAGGAGGAGTATATTATAACTCAAACCAACATACCATTCATTACATGGATATGTTGATTATTAATATCAAAACTATACGTATATGTAATTAAAATAACAAAATATATTAAAATTCTATAGCCAATAACTTAAATAAAATACTCATCAGAGAAAATAATGCTAAAATCATACACTCAATATAAAAAATATGTTAATTGTCTTTATCAAATTATAATGTATAATTAAAATAATAAAATATATTAAAAACTATAACCTCAGTAATTCAATCCAAAAACACAAAGTCAAAAAATATATTTTAAGTATAATTTTCAATATAAAAATTAAAAATATATTTAAATTTACTTAAATTAATTAAATATATTAAAACTCTAGCATTAATAACTCATGAATATAGAAAGATTTTATAGATTGTTTTAAAAGTATATTTTATTTATTAATTATATCTATATTAAATATAATTTTATTCTATTTATTCTTAATGTTATAGTATATTTTATTTATATTTATTTTATGATTTTTAATCCAATGGATTTCAGAATCCCATGTTTTAAGAATTTTGAAATATGAAGAGAGAAGGAAAAAAGATTTTGAAATCCCGTTTTTAAATAATTTTAAAATATCATGAGATTGTCAAATTCTTCCTATGTTTATCACCAAACAAGATTTAGGTGTATTCAATGGCACACCGCAAATAAATTATATATATATATGTCATAAACTGTACATGCATAGAACATGCATAAAATAGATTTCTTATTCCTGACCTCACTTCAGAGTACAATTATTATTCAATTTATTCGTGACTTATATAGAAGTCCACCATGCACCTCCAGTATGATGTTCCATTGTTAATTATTTCTTTATATATATATAGGGAAGCTAATTAAGTCTCAAGTATACATATGCTGCTGTATGGGAAACATCTACATTTTGACCTTCTGCATTCTCCCCGAAGCACATTTTCGGCCTTGCAAGCGGCGTTGCACCTGTCGTCATCGCACACGGATTCCTTGTACGATGCGCTGCGTATCCCTTGAGCACATATATTACTAGGACTCCAATACGCATCAACAACTGATATAATCGTTGTCGCCTCCCCTGAATAATAATAATAATAATAATAATAATAATAATAATAATAATAATAATAATAATAATAATAATAATAATAATAATAAAAAAGAACAAAATAAAATAATAATTGGCTTTACGCAGAATTAAATGTTGATTATAGTAAACTCCAAAAATTAGAAGAAGAACCATTACCTAAAATAAAAATTAGCAAGACAAAACAGAGCAATTCATTTACAACTTTAGATGTCATGATCATGTGATATTGAAACTCGGAATTTGCTTCAACTAATACAATGATATGCACATACCCTGAACTTAAATTTTTTTAGTTACATATATATATATATATGCATTTAAAATAATTACAATTATAAATAAAATTTGTTACTATATTTTTTTTGGTAAGCCATATAATAGATGTATAATGTATGTCAGCCATCTTAATTGTACTTACTATACTTAATGGACACACTAAAAAAAAACATTCGGAATTTATTTCTGACGAAATTTTTCTCACGTATATACCCCTTTGTGGTGGTTGGTACAAACGAAAATCATCAGTTCGTCGCAAATATACTCCCATTGCAAACTTCGTTTAGAAAAGGAAAAAGTGATTGTTGGACAAAGAAAGAGGTTCTGACCCAATGGCAATTGCCCCATTCTTGCAGCAATATTAGATTACTAAAGTGGTCATTACATTATGTACATGTTCAACCCGACCCATAACGACCAAAGCATAGGATTTGTAGTGGTCTAAAATGAAAAACTAAGCTCTTGTAGTGGAGTGTTTAATATTAAACTCTAATTTATCAGTGTATTTGCTATGGAATGATTCCACCAAAAATTGGTATAATTTGCAACAGGGCAGGTGAAAATCGATGCATGCCGAATCGTTTCAGTTCAATATTCATTTGATTATCCATAAAATCCATATCATCCATGATCACTCGGTTTATGAATTTATTTTACACGGAACACTATTAAGTAGTATATAACTTTTTAAAATTGAAATGAATGTAGATAATATAACCATTTTATTCTTGTCATTAATTGCTTCTCCTCCCCTTACACAACCAGTACAACAGAGATCGGACTTCTAACTTCATGCTTCTTGGAACGCCATATAATAGCCCCTTCCAAAAAAGTAGTATTGATAGGAGGGGCTGAAGTAGCTGGACTAATGGTTAAGTAGTATGTCATCTTTTGATTCACTTTCGTGAAGGTTAGAGTGGATGGCTCAACGCTCAGACTGAACCCTGGGTCAGCACTTGTATCAAATTCCAGTATAGCTTCATATCTGGACTTTGCCTCGCCAACATTGGTCACTGTCCTCGCGTATGTTAGGGTCTCACCACCCTCCAGTAGGACAGAGAATGAAGGGTAGTTAAGTTGGGTGTCGGTTATGCTTGTTGCCTCGGAGCAAGTGACTGGCTGTTTCACGATGATTTCTATATTCTTGTTCGTGTAATTTAGTCCGCAAAGATAAGGGATGTAGTCCTGCGGTTCCAGGTCGTACACCAGTCCCGGATCAGTTGCTTTCGCTGGGTTGACATGGCCTGCTCCCACGGCCAACACATTCGCTGGCAGGTGTCGTTGATCAAGTATTATTGATTTACCATCTATTGTCTTTGTGGTAGCAGTTGTCATGATGGCGGACTTGATGGCTGCAGGCGACCAATCAGGGTGCACGCTTTTGAGCAATGCTGCAATGCCACTGAGATGAGGGCAAGACATTGAAGTGCCTGAGATCATATTGAAGGTCGCCTTCCCATGTGACAGGTTGTCCACGGACACAGGCCACGCAGCCAGGATGTTGACACCAGGGCCAATTATGTCGGGTTTCAGGATGCCTGGACTGACCCTGCTAGGCCCCCTGGAGGAGAACGATGCAACTACAGGCGCCTTGGGGTTCCCTATGTGGGTGCCACGAAACACAATGGTGGCGGTTGCATTTGAGGTCGAGTTTATGTAAGCTTTGATCGATTTCCCTGCTTCGTAACTAACATGAGTTGCCGGGAGCACATGAGCATCGGCCATGGTGGTGTAACCTTCATCCTTGTCATTAATCAGAATCATGGCAGCGCCACCGGCATCCTTGACAGTTTGCCCCATAGAGACGTGCTCAACTGCGCCGTTTAGGCACAACACAACTTTCCCCCTGACATCAACAGTGTCGAGTGAACCAGGTACACAATAGGTCATGGATTCATCGCCACTGGCGCCGGCATCAACCAAAGGCAGGAGTTGAGAAGGGAAGTCCCTAGGCTGGAAAGCTGATTGGCCGTCGTACCTATCCATGTTGCCCAATATTGCTGAAGCAATTATATCCCTATCAATAGTGCTTGCTCCTACGGTGAGAATCCAGGGGGCTTCATTAGACAATGTAGAAAGAAATGGCCCATCATTGCCCGCGGAGCAGCTCACAAAAATACCCTTCTGAATAGCTGCGAAGGCACCAATGGCAGTAACATCTTTATAAAAACTGTATGAGGGTCCGCCAATGGACATGGAAATCACGTCGACCCCATCTTCAATCGCAGCGTCCATGCCAGCCAGTATATCAGCGTCACTGGTACGGTTCTCGGAAATAACTTTATAAATAGCAAGGTGGGCTCTTGGCGCCATCCCAACTGCTATACCATTAGCCATGCCAAAAATATTAGCCCCCTTCACAAAGTTTCCAGCAGCTGTGCTGGCAGTGTGAGTTCCATGGCCTTCATTATCGATAGGCGGCCCTGGATCACGACTCACAAAATTCCGTACGCCAATCAACTTGTTGTTACAGGCATTGTGGAGCTCACACGTCCCCTTCCATTTGGCAGGCGGTGGGGGCATATGTTTATCGTTGAACGAAGGGTGGTCTGTTGAATAATAAACTCACCCGACAACGCATGCTCCCGCCGTCGTCAAAAAGAGCTGCCACCGCCGTCGTCAAAATAGCTGCTAAGTTTGATTGCAATTAGATTTCGGATTGTGTAATTGTCAACAATGTTGTATTTTATTTTATCATGTCTGTAAACCTTCCGGCTATAAATAACCTTGTAATGTTAGCGAAAAAATGCAGAACGAGATTTAGAACAATAACATCTAAACTCTCTTCTCCCCAATTCAAAATTCCAACAGAATTGGTATCAGAGCCTGAGATCTAAACTCAGAGCAAAACAACAATTTGAGTATAAACACTCAAACTTAAAAGAATTTAAAGCTGCTCACCAGTGTCTCCGACGGAGTTGCTCCAGCCTCCACCGGTCACCGTCAATCTTCTCCGGTGATCTCTCCGACGCAATCTGTCGATCCGGCTAACCTCCGATCCAGATCTGCACGTCGTCCTCCGACCACCACCGAAGCTTCTTCTCCACCGTGCCATCCGCTACCGCCGCTCCTGTGCCAAGAACCGCTCAGCCCAAGCCGAGTTGTCACCACTGCTCACCGCCGTGAGAAGCCCCCACCACCGCCAGCTGCTGCCGCCGCTGCTCTCCGCCGCTGCTCTCCGCTGAGCGCCGCCACTGTCCGCCGCTGTTCAGCTAGTTGCAGCGCCTCCATTTGCCACGAAAGCTGCCTGCTCTCTCAGCTCTCATCACTCTCTGCTCTCTCTTTCTGGAAACGTGAAGAAATGTTCAAAGTAAAGAATTTGAACATTTGGTGGAATTAAATAAAGGCAGACAAGGAAAGCTAAAGTTGTCCAAGTGGTTGAAAATATTAAATCTGGTGGGGCCCAAGAATTATATTAACATTGGGGTTTTGAGGACTTGCAACACACGAATCCAGATTCAGACAAGTCCAAAGCTGTTGTGCAAGAGTCTTCGAACCCGAAATAATTCATATACAAATTATTTTGGAATTGGTACAAATATTCCTCACAATGGCGTCAACAAGTTCTCTTCAATCACAAGTGCCGAAATTAACAAAAGAAAATTACAGGATGTGGAGTATCCAAATGGAAGCCTTGCTCGGATCCCTTGATGTCTGGGATATGGTGGAAACAGATTTTGCAGAGTTGACATCAACAATAGAAGATGACGATCAATTGAAGGAGATAAAGAAAAAGGAGAAAAAAGCCTTGTTCACAATATACCAAGGCACAGATGAAGCCACATTTGAGTTGATTTCTACAGCAAAAACATCAAAGGATGCATGGGAAATTTTAAAGAAAGCCCACGATGGAGTAGATAAAGTGAAGAAAATCCGGCTCCAATCTTTGAGAGCCCAATTTGAAACTCTACAACAAAGCAGATCAGAAGCCGTCTCAGATTACTTCTCCCGAGTAATTTCCGTTGTTCATCAAATGAGACAGAATGGCGAAGAGATCAAAGATGTTCGTGTTGTGGAGAAAATCTTGAGGTCTCTAGACCCAAAATTCAACTTTATCGTTGTTGCCATCGAAGAATCAAAAAATCTCGAGGCAATGACAATTGAAGAATTAATGGGCTCTTTACAAGCCCATGAGCATCGACTCTTCAAAAAGGGAGACGAACAATCCTTGGAGCAAGCACTTCAAACGAAATTATCGTTTAAAAGAAATAATGTTGTCAGAGGAGGTCCACAACGTGGACGTTATCAAGCACAAAGAGGAAGAGATGGCCGAGTCAATAATCGCTATGATCAGAATCGAAGCAATAATGGCGAAAATAATGGAGGAAATGAACGTGTCCAGAATACCTATCGAGGTCGAGGACAATTCCGAGCCCGTGGTCGCGGACATGGCAGAAACTTTGGAAGATTTGACAAATCAGAAGTTCAATGCCATGTATGTAAGAAATTTGGTCATTTCGCTAATGAATGTTGGTACAATGCAGACAACAACAAAAATGAGAAGGCGAATCGCATTGATAAAGAAGAGAAGGATGGTCCAGTTGTACTAATGTCTTGCAAAGAATTAGAGCCACCTCATACGGTCACATGGTACATGGATACAGGTGCATCAAACCATATGTGCGGAAGAAAGGAATTCTTTTCCAAACTTGATGAAAGACGAATGGGCAATATCACATTCGGTGACCTGTCAAAAAGGCCAATTGAAGGTAAAGGAGATATTACCTTTGAGTTACATAATGGAAAACATCTATGCATTTCTGATGTTTATTATGTACCTGAAATTAAAAGTAATCTGCTGAGTGTTGGCCAATTGTTGGAAAAAGGATATGAAATCCAAATGAAAAATTTGGCTCTTAGTTTGCGAGATAAGAATAACAGGTTGATCACACATGTCAAGATGACGACGAACAGAATGTTTCCCTTGAAGCTCACTATAGATGAATCAAAATGCTTGGAGGCAACCACTGTTGATAGCGGCAAGTTATGGCACCTCCGGTATGGGCATCTTAACTTTGATGCATTGAAATTGTTGCAGAAAAAGAATATTGTGACAGGAATGCCGCAGATTGAATCCTCCAACGATGTTTGTGAGGTTTGTGTCATGGGAAAACAACATCGACACACCTTCAAGAAGTATGGCGCGAGAAGAGCTAGATCGCGACTTGAGCTAGTACATTCTGATGTTTGTGGACCAATTACTCCAGTTTCTATTGGTGGAAACAGGTATTTTCTTACCTTCACAGATGACTACAGTGGAAAAACATGGATCTACATGATGAAAGAAAAAAGTGAAGTTTTCTCTAAATTCAAGGAATTTAAAAACCTTGTTGAGAAACAAAGTGGGTGCCAATTAAAGTGCCTACGAACAGATCGTGGTGGAGAATACACATCTCGAGAATTTGATCATTTTTGCAGAGAGCATGGGATATCACACCAACTCACGATGCCATATACACCACAACAAAATGGTCTTTCAGAAAGAAAGAACCGAACAATTTTGAATATGGTTCGATGTATGCTGAAAGAGAAAAATATTCCCAAAGAATTTTGGGGTGATGCTGTAAATTGTTCTGTCTATCTGTTGAACAGGTCCCTGACAAAGAGTATTGGAGACATAACTCCCGAAGAATTCTGGAGTGGGAAAAAGCCAAAAGTTGATCATCTGAGAATTTTTGGAAGCATTTGTTTTGCAAAAGTGCCAGAAGAAAAGCGTACAAAGCTTGAAGATAAAAGCCAAAAATGCATTTTTCTTGGCTATGGTGAAAATTGCAGCGGGTACAAACTGTACAATCCTGTAACCCGCAAAGTGGTGATGTCAAGAGATGTTATCTTTAATGAGGATCAATCTTGGAGATGGAATGAAGATGAGCAGACCAAGCATGTTCCTTTTGATGATGAACAGGAAAAGCAAAAGGAACCGCAACAACAAATGGAGGACATGGTACCTGATCATGTTGAAGTTGAAAGCCAATCCTCTGATGATAGTCCTTTTGTGAGAAGAACAAAAAGAGTCCAGGACATATATGACTCCAGTGAGCCAATTGATGATGAATTCAATAATTTCTGTCTATTTGCAGGTCTTGACCCATTGACATTTCAAGAAGCCTCTAAAGAAGTCAAGTGGCAAAAAGCTATGGAGGAAGAAATTCAATCCATTGAAAAAAATAATACATGGGAGCTCACATCACTCCCTGACAGACATCGAGCAATCGGAGTCAAATGGGTGTTCAAGACGAAAAGAAATGCAAAAGGAGAAATTGAAAGGCACAAAGCCCGTCTTGTTGCAAAGGGGTACAATCAAAGATATGGAATTGATTATGAAGAAGTCTTTGCCCCAGTTGCCCGACTTGAAACAGTGAGGCTGCTCATTTCACTAGCAGCTCAAAAGAAGTGGCAGATACATCAAATGGATGTTAAATCCGCATTTTTGAATGGAAATCTTGAAGAGGTTGTCTATGTTGAACAACCACCTGGATTCATAATTGAAGGCCAAGAAGACAAGGTGTACAGGTTAAAGAAAGCGCTCTATGGATTGAAGCAGTCACCAAGAGCTTGGAATTCAAGAATCGATAAATACTTTATCGAAAATGGATTTGTAAAGTGCCCATATGAGCACTCCCTATATGCAAAAAGAAACCTGTCTGGAGAGTTCTTATTGGTATGTCTATATGTTGATGACATTATCTTTACAGGTAGCGATAAGGCCTTGATCCAGGAGTTCAAGAAATCAATGGAAAAGGAGTTTGAAATGTCCGATCTGGGGTTGATGCAATACTTCCTAGGCATTGAAGTCAAGCAAGATGAAGAAGGAATTTTTATCTCACAAGAAAAATATGCAAAGGAGATCCTGAAGAAATTCTCAATGGAAGATTGTTGCAGTGTCGACACTCCGCTGGAAGTTGGCACCAGATTGACCAAAGAAGGAGAAGGAAACCCAGTAAATCTAACCTACTACAAAAGTCTTGTGGGATGCTTGAGGTACTTAACCTGCACACGACCTGATATCTTGTTCGGAGTTGGTCTTGTTAGCAGGTACATGGAAACACCAAAAACTTCACACTTGAAAGCTGCGAAAAGAATTTTGAAGTACATCCAAGGGACAATCAATTATGGCATGCTATACTCTACAAATCAAAGCACTGAATTGGTTGGATTCAGTGATAGTGATTGGGCTGGAAGTAAAGAAGATCGGAAAAGCACATCAGGGTTCGTGTTCTACCTCGGTAGAAATGCATTCACTTGGTCATCAAAGAAGCAACCCATTGTCGCGTTATCGACTTGTGAAGCAGAATATATTGCTGCTGCTGCATGCGTCTGTCATGCAATTTGGCTGAAGAAATTGCTTGGAGATTTGAAGATACAACAAGAAAGTGCAATCAAGATTCATGTCGATAATAAGTCTGCCATTGCTCTTGCAAAAAATCCAGTGCATCATGAACGCTCAAAACACATTGACACCCGTTTTCACTTCATACGGGAACATGTAAAATCAAAAGAAGTGGAGCTGAAGTATGTCAGCTCAAGTGAACAAGTCGCAGACATTTTTACAAAAGCGTTGAAAGCTGAAACCTTCCAGTACTTGCGGAAGAAGCTGGGAATCCAAGATTTCAAGAGGATGAGTTTAAGGGGGGGAAATGTTGAATAATAAACTCACCCGACAACGCATGCTCCCGCCGTCGTCAAAAAGAGCTGCCACCGCCGTCGTCAAAATAGCTGCTAAGTTTGATTGCAATTAGATTTCGGATTGTGTAATTGTCAACAATGTTGTATTTTATTTTATCATGTCTGTAAACCTTCCGGCTATAAATAACCTTGTAATGTTAGCGAAAAAATGCAGAACGAGATTTAGAACAATAACATCTAAACTCTCTTCTCCCCAATTCAAAATTCCAACATGGTCCACATCAATGCCAGTGTCCAGAATGCCAATGATGACGCCTTGGCCATAGTTGGAGTCGTTCCAGAAACCATTGTTCTGGTGCAGCCCTAAGAAATGAGGAGTGTGAGTTGTGTGCAGATGCAGCATTTTCTGTGGCCTTGCTGCGACAAATCCATCTTTTTTCTCCAGTTCTTTCACTTCTTCCGCAGTCAGCTTCGCAGCAAAGCCAGCCATCACATGGCGATACGAGTGAACCAATCGATTCGTACCAATCGATTTGTCTGGGGATGGCAGGAAGGATTGGTACCAGGTCATCAACTCCTCAGAATCAAGAGAAGCCTGCAGGGCATTTGGCAATTTGACATGGACAATGTATGTTTCCAAAGTAGTAGTAGTACCCTTTGGAGCATCTGGGGTAGCAGTTATGATGTGATCAGCAGCAATTGATGGATATGAATTGAGGAGAAAAATGGCAGAGAAAATGCACATGATGAGAGCCATTATGTTTGATAATTATCTCAACTTGTTGCTTCCAATGTTTTGTGTCTGAATTCTGAACTTATGTGTGCACATATATATATATACATCAATATGTACACTGTACACATACTACTGTGACATGATGAGAAGTTTGTTGGAGCAGTGATTTGTGTTGCTGCACAGCTCATTTTTAACTGAAAATGGAGTATTGTTACTGGAAGGCATAGACTAGACATAGAAATTAGAATTAATAGAAAGACAAATTTTCAAAGCTAACTTCTTTGACCTAGTCCAAGTATAACACTTGGGGGAAATTTCATATTATTAGTTCTATGAGAAAGGAATTGGTAATTCATTGTGATGGTCAAAACAATTCAAGAAAATTGAGAGCTCTAAGTTACCGTCGCAAATGTGTAGTGTTGGCAATTTTTATGAGTTTGTTGAAACAAACTTTCTATTTGTGAGCCTGTATGTCTGAGGAGGTAAGTGTTGGCAATTTCTACCATGGACATGGACTAGTATCATTCTGCCTATGCTTACATTTTTATGGCAATAACAGACTTGAAACATTTATAAATACAAAAGATATAGAAAGAGGAATTAGAATTGACGTTTAACAGACATACTATATTACAACATACTTGTGCAAATGACATTCCTTAGCTCCTCAATTGTCCAATTTGATACTATTATTCTTCCCCTCCTCGTCTTCGGATAGGAACAGATAAAAACATTCCACCATATTCTTTGGTTACGTTGCACTTTGACATATCCTTTTGTTTTCATCGATTTTACATATCATTCACATAATACACTTTTTCTTTTTTTTTTTACACAACTTATTGTAAAAATCTAACAAAGATATTAACAGTTAACAAAAAAATGTAAGTAAACTTCATGAGTTTTTATCTAATACTAATTCTTTTGTTAATTGTTACAAAACCCACACAAGTACCGAGGTTAATTATTAAAAGTTTAATATAAATATCATTGAAAAAATATAAATGAAATAGCTTAAATAAACTATAAGAATAGCTTAAAAGTTACTCTTTAAATTAAATTAATAATTATATGATCAAAATAATTAAACATATTAAAACTACATTCTTAATAACTCAGCCAAAAACCATCATGTCTCATCGAGAAGTTGATTGTTAATAACAAAATTGCACGTATAAAAATTATTAAAACAAAACATATTAAAATCATACTCTTAATAATTAACTCGAAAAAATCTATTACAGAAATTTTTTTTCCCAGGAAACAGAAGGGCCCGAGCCGTATTACAGAAAATAATTAAAATCTTACAGTTAATACCAAAGATATGTTGATTTTCAATATCAAAATTATATTACTACATATTAAGAATTAGATATACTCCCTCCGTCCCAGCTAATTCTCTTGTAAGAATATATTGGAAAAAAATATATAGTCGAGGGGTTTTATTAGAATCGTATGATCATGTAGTTTTAGAATATATACTTTGCATAATTCTCCATTGTATATATTTTGAGATATTAAGGATTAAAAAGTGCATTAGATTGTGTGCAGAAATCAAACAAGACAAATTAGATGGGACGGAGGGAGTATATTATAACTCAAACCAACATACCCTTCATTACATGGATATGTTGATTATTTTTTTAGCAGAAGCCATTTAAGGCCAGATAAAACAAAGGAAAAACAAAAGGAAAATAACAGACAAAGAAATCGAAAACAGCAAACTAGCTAGCCCTCAAGAACCAAGTGCCCGCCGCGTCTGCTGCCAAAATAGCCCGAACACCATCCGGGGGAAAAGCCCAGGACGTGAAGAATAGCTCATCCTCGACACCCCGCTTAGCAAGGCTGTCAGCCACCGCATTCCCTTCGCGCAAGATGTGTTGAAATCTGCAAACCTGGAAGGACCCTCTCAGCTCTTCAATTCTGGCCAAATAAGCGCCTAGCCAATGAGTGGGACTCCTCGGGCCAGTAATTAACCTCAACGCCTCCTTCGAGTCGCTCACACAACAAACCTCCCGAACCCCATCAGCAGCCGTCATTTCCAGCCCATAAAGGATGCCTGCAATCTCAGCATGGATTACTGAGGTATCCCCCAAACATCCTGAAATGCCCCGGATCCAGCTGCCATCAGTACGTCTGAGCACAGCCCCAAATCCAGCCATATTCCTCCCCTCCATACGAGACCCATCTGCATGTAGGAAGGTCCCAGTCCATCCGCCCATGTTCCAGCGGATATGTTGATTATTAATATCAAACTATACGTATATATAATTAAAATAACAAATATATTAAAATTCTACTGTCAATAACTTAAATAAAAATACACCAACAGCAGTTGGCTTGAGTGGATGGGGCTCTAGTCGCTTAAGCAAGGTCTCGGGTTCGAGCCTTGTGTATGCAAAAAACTGCTTTGGGAGAGGCGCCCTTAATTGCCCTTGCAGATCCTCGAGGGATTAGTCTCGGGTCCAATGTGGCCCGGGGATACCCTAGTATTCACCTAAAAAATAACTTAAATAAAAATACTCATCAGAGAAAATAATGTTAAAATCATACACTCAATATAAAAAATATGTTAATTGTCTTTATCAAATTATAATGTATATTTAAAATAATAAAATATATTAAAAAAACTTTAACATCAGTATTCAATCCAAAAAACAAAGTCAAAAAACATATTTTAAATATAGAAATTAAAATATATTTAAATTTACTTAAATTAATTAAATATATTAAAACTCTAACATTAATAACTCATGAATATAGAAAGATTTATAGATTATTTTAAAAGTATATTTTATTTATTATATCTAGCTATATTTTATTCTATTTATTCTTATAGTGTTATATATTTTATTTATATTTATTTATGATTTTTAATCCAATGGATTTCAGAATCCCATGTTTTAAGAATTTTGAAATATGAAGAGAGCAGGAAAAAGATTTTGAAATCCCGTATTTAAATAATTTTAAAATATCATGAGATTGTCAAATTCTTCCTATGTTTTTCACCAAAGAAGATTTAGGTGTATATAATGGCACACCGCAAATAAATAATATATAGATATATATATATATATCATAAACTGTACATGCATACATTGTTCTAAATATTCCCGAAATCTCCGAAATTTCGATCGAAATTTTGGGTTTCGGGACACCCTGAAACGAAATTTCACCTACAATATTTTTTTGCAAAATATCTATCGAAATTTCGTCCGAAACTCGATATTTCTCGAAATTTGACCGAAATTTCCCGAAATTTTTCATTTTTTGTAAAAAAAATATATTTTTAGTCTAAGAGGGTGTTGGGATAAGCTGTAAGAAAATGGATTATCTGCTTATTGCGTTTTCAAAACGCAAATAATCAGTTTAACTGCTAAAAAAAGGTGCTGCAAACCTGATTATTTGCGTTTTCAAAACGCAATAATCAAATAATTTATTTTATATCACTAATCCAAACACTCACTATATTCTAAAAATATATTTTTTTAAAAACTTAAAAATTAAAATTTATGTTTCGACACATATTGACTATGTCATTCAATTAACTTATTTTCATCAATTTTAAATATCTTATCAATGAACATGGTGATATCAACAATATTATTAGCATAATGTATCATTGAATGAGTATTGTTACCATATTACAAATTACTAATTTATGTAGTAACATAGATGAGGAAATATGAAATATTTTCATTTTCATCATCTCAGAAACTCAATGTGATTTTATCAAAAAATTGCAAGTATCTCCAAAATTTCCCCCAAAATTTCAAATGTCTTTGAAATTTCCCTAAATTTATATGTCTGATATAGAAACCGAAACCGATATTTAAAATCTTGAATGCATAGAACATAAAATAGATTTCTTATTCACGATTTCAGAGTACAATTATTCAATTTATTCGTGACTTATATAGAAGTCCACCATGCACCTCCAGTATGATGTTCCATTGTTAATTATTTCTTTATATATATATATAGGGAAGCTAATTAAGTCTCAAGTAAACATATGCTGCTGTATGGGAAACATCTACATTTTGACCTTCTGCATTCTCCCCGAAGCACATTTTCGGCCTTGCAAGCGGCGTTGCACCTGTCGTCATCGCACACGGATTCCTTGTACGATGCGCTGCGTATCCCTTGAGCACATATATTACTAGGACTCCAATACGCATCAACAACTGATATAATCGTTGTCGCCTCCCCTGAATAATAATAATAATAATAATAATAATAATAATAATAATAATAATAATAATAATAATAATAAAAAAGAACAAAATAAAATAATAATTGGCTTTACGCAGAATTAAATGTTGATTATAGTAAACTCCAAAAATTAGAAGAAGAACCATTACCTAAAATAAAAATTAGCAAGACAAAACAGAGCAATTCATTTACAACTTTAGATGTCATGATCATGTGATATTGAAACTCGGAATTTGCTTCAACTAATACAATGATATGCACATACCCTGAACTTAAATTTTTTTAGTTACATATATATATATATATATATATGCATTTAAAATAATTACAATTATAAATAAAATTTGTTACTATATTTTTTTTGGTAAGCCATATAATAGATGTATAATGTATGTCAGCCATCTTAATTGTACTTACTATACTTAATGGACACACTAAAAAAAAGATTCGGAATTTATTTCTGACGAAAATTTTCTCACGTATATACCCATTTGTGGTGGTTGATACAAAGGAAAATCAGTTCATCGCAAATATACTCCCATTGCAAAATTCGTTTAGAAAAGGAAAAAGTAATTGTTGGCAATTAATAAAATGTATTAAAACTTTAACCTCGGTAATTCAATCCATAAACACAAAGTCATAAAATATTTTTAAGAGCAATTACTAAATATATGTTTAATATAAAAATCATAAATATATTTAAATTTACTTAAATTAATTAAATATATTAAACTCTAACATTAATAACTCATGAATATATATAGAAAGATTTAAGATTGATTTAGTTTATATTGAATTAAGTAAATTTTATTTATTATATCTATATTGAATTATATTTTATTCTATTTTATATATTTTGATATTTATATTATGAGTTTTAATTAATCCAATCGATTTGGGAATCCCATGTTTTAAGAATTTTGAAATATATGGAGAGAGCAGGAAAAAGATTTTGAAATCCCACATTTAAATAATTTTAAAATCATCATTTTTTTTTTTTAGGCAAATCAAGCTTTATTGAAATAGTGTCACCCGGCCCCTATCCCCTCTCATTTCTCCTCCTTTGTAATTTGTGTGGTTTGGGCTCCCACACACCTTTGCCGACACATGAGTGTCACTGTTTACCAAAAAAAAAAATTTATTGAAACCCAGACAGTCAAGCTATGGATCCAGAAAATTTTTTCAGTGGTGTCCCAAAAAATAGTGAAACATATATTCAAATTAGGGATAGTAGTGTACAATACAAGAGATATTGAGCAAAGCTTAGTTGGAGTGAATGCTTACGGTGTCACCATAAAATTTGAGTGGTGACACTAAGCATAATATAGCCCTACATTTAAATGTTTCCCAACAAACAAAAAGCATTAGCACTACACCTCCACCTTCCCTTCACCCATATCTCCGCGCCTCCTCGCCATTGATTGGCCAAGGTATTTCGCTCCCTCGTAATATGTTGAATATTCACTTTGGCCGAGTGGTTAAAATATCATCATGATATTGTCAAATTCTTCCTATGTTTTTCACCAAACAAGATTTAGGTGTTGTAATATTTTGAATATAAATTGAACATTCATTATTGAACATAAAATAGATTTCTTATTCAGGCATGACCTCAGAGTAGAATATTTAGTCTTTCCATTCGTGCCTTATAGAAGTCCACCTCCTGCAGCAATCCTGTGTTTCTGTGTTTTTTAAATTTCTATATAGGGAAGCTAGCTAGGTCCATTGTTTTAAATATCCCCGAAATTTCCGAAATTTCGACCAAAATTTCGGATTTCGGGACATCCCGAAGCGAAATTTCACCTACAATATCTTTTTACAAAATATCCATCGAACTTTCTTTCAAAACTCGATATTTTCCAAAATTTGACCGAAATTTCCCGAAATTTCTTATTTTTTTTAAAAAAATATTTTTTCTACATTCTAAAAATATATTTTTTAAAAAAATTAAAAATTAAAAATTTATGTTTCGACACGTATTGATTATGTCATTCAATTAACTTGTTTTCATCGATTTTAAATCTCTTATCTATCAACATGGTGCACGATATCAACAATGTTATTAGCATAGTATATCATTGAATGAGTATTGTTAGCATATTACTAATTTATGTTGTAACATATATGGGAAAATTTGAAATATTTTTATTTTCATCATCTCAGAAACTCGATATGGTTTTCTCAAAAAATTGAAAATATCTCCAAAATTTCCCCCAAAATTTCAAATATCTTCGAAATTTTCCTAAATTTATATGTCCGATATCGACGCCGAAACCGATATTTAAAACCTTGGCTAGGTCGCAAGAAAACAAATGTCGCTCCATAGCCATAGGAGGCATCTACATTGTGACCCGTTGCATTTTCCCCGGGGATACCTATCGACATCGCACACACGTTCATTGTAAGATGGGCTGGATACCCCATGTTTACTTACATATATAACTACCTTCCACTGACGCATCAACTGCTATTGTTGTCATCTCATCTCCACTGAATAGTAAAAAAGAAAAAATAATTTGCTTTAAGCAGAATTAAATTAAATATTGAATGTAATAAACTCCAAAAAATTGAAGAAGAACAATTATTACCTAATATAAAACTCAGCAAGAGAAAACAGATCACTTCATTCAGAAGTTTAGATGCCATGATCATCATCTGATACCGTTGGAAACTTAGAATTTGCTTCAACTAATACAATGATATGCATTTTTTTGCTAGACACACACATATAATATAAAAAATAATTCAATAATAAATAAATTTGGCTACTTATTATGTGTGATGATATAATAAAATCTTATTTTGTTGGTGTGCAATATAATAGATACTACTGTTAAGATTCCGATCCTTATTTTTAAGATCTTATGATTTTACGATCACAGCTCTCTAAAATGATCCTGATTCTTGTAAGATCTTAAAATTAGTAAGATCTCGATTCTGGTGGTAGAAAGTTACGATCTTATGGTCATATGCTATAACACCCCATAAAATTTTGCATAAAATCTAAATTTCAAATAGTAACATTTAAATTTTCTAAAATGAAATGTCTTCTAAATTATAGTTGTTGATCATTGAATAATTTAAAATAATATTTTTCCGAAGGACTATTTAATTGAAATTAATTAGCCATTTTTAAACCTAAAACCCCAACTAACATTTTAACACAAATTAAATCGTGTAAGGGGCTACAATTGAAATATTTTAAAAACTTGGGTCCACTAGTTATAAACTTTGGAATAAATATAATTGGACATGAGTTAGTGGTAGAATAAATTACATGGTTGAATTTAAATTCTTAGCTAGTTATATTAAGTAGTATTTAAATAATTAATTGGTACAAGTCCGATGGTACCATTAATTTATAAATGTCGGATTCAATATTTTTATATATGGATTAAAATATTAAGTTAAGTCTTCCCCCTTTTCTTAAAAATATTAACCCATTTAATTGATAAAGATTTATATTTTGTCCACACTGTAATAGGAATTGACCCGGATTGAAGAATTGGAAATCTATTATTATGTTCAATAAGTTAAAAAAAAAAAAAAAAAAATTTAAGTGTGGGAAATTATTAAGTCAATAATTTAAATTAATTAGTTGATTAAATCCACAATTAGGATGAAATTGGGCCGATTAATTATATAGTCCAATAAGCAAAAATAACAAAATTAATTGAGTCCAAACCAATTAGGCCCAACCCAAACCACCAAGGCCCAAACCCATTACACCAACCCTAACCCTAACCCTACTTTTTCAGCCTCCGGCGCCGCCATCGCCGGCGAGCCGCCGGAGTCGTCGCCGGCCGGCCACTGCCGCCACGAACCACCATCATCTTCTCCACCTTCCATCACCACCATCTTCCAACCACTGCCTCCGCCACCTCCGGCCAACCCGCCACCTCCGGCCATCGTCCGACTCCGCCGCGCCTGCTCCACTGCCGCCGCCCTCCTCCACCATCATCTCATCAACACCACCCGCCACCATCTTCTCCATCCACCTCCATTCCCGGATCCAAATCCCAACAACACCAAATCAAAAATAAAATAAGAACAAGAAGAGAAGTGGGAAGGGAAGGAGAGGGCCGACGAGGCCGCTGCCGTCTGACCGCCGCCGGAACCGACGGCCTCCGCCACGGTCGCCTAACCTCCTCGCGACCACCGCCACCCCTTTCCCCACCTCGCCACCACCGCAAGCCACCTAGTCGCCACCCTACAGCCACCACCAGGGCCCTCACCGCCGCCACCGAACCACCACCACCAAGCTCCGGTGTCCCGGCCATCCCAACCACCATACCCCCACTGCCGCAACCATCCTCACCACCACTGCCACCTCGCGCCACCATCACAGTCCCCTCGCCACCACCGGATCTCCCTCCATCTCCATCCCCCTCTCAAGCCACCACCACTATCGAGACACCACCGAGTAATCACCACCCCTTCTATCCCAAATCCTCAACAAAACAGGATTCAAAAAAAATAAAAAAATAAAAAAATAAAAAAAATTAAACAAGACCGAGAGAGAGATAGAGAAGGAGAGCCATTGTCGGCAACCGGTCGCCATCGCCGTGTCTCCATCGCCGCTCGTTGTGTGCCCGGAGAAATTTATGAGCATGGGGACTAAGATGAAAGGAGAGTTGTGGAGGAGAAGGAAAGTGTGGAAGATTTTTTTGTGGAGGGACTAAGGATGTTGATGGTATTAAAGAGGAACGCGGATCGATTGTTTATAAAACTATCCCAATTCCTTATCAGCTCACCACTCTTCCTCCTTCCCAAATTATTTCCAGTACACCTTTCCTATCCAACTATTTTATCTCTTTATTCATTTATTTATTTTTCCAACTTTTCAGCCATTCCCACGTTTTATTTTACCATTTTGAGAGCAGTAGGAGATTTCAGAAATTATCTAGTAAGAATTAATAGAATTGAAAAATGTATAGTTATTATTTATTCTAAAATATTATATTATTATATTAAATTAATGTTAAAATTTTTGCAAGCCAAATAACGGAAAAAGGGGTATCTGCTCGTAGCCTGTGCGTGTGTCATACCATTTCGCCACGGTAACTGTAAGTGGATTTTTACTCTTTGGAGTAAGCCCAATTTTATTTTAGCTTGAGCATAAATTTCAATACCACATTTATATTTTTAAATTTATGCTTATTGCTCCCTACTGCTTTTGGAATATTGGTATGCCATTTTACTGTGCTTAATAATTGTTATAACCATTCTCAAAATCCTACGGATTTTTGAGCGCGCATTGTTACGGGGGTGAGACTGTGTGTGGGTCGCTGCTGCCCAACTCCCACGTTTGTTGTGCAATATTTAGCTACACGGGGACCACTGGGATTATTCAGCCCGATGCCATTACCTTATCTCACAGTGGGTTTGAGGAAATTTCTTACCTCCCCCACACCCTTGAGTGTATGTGCGAATTGGGCCCTACGGCGGGGAACCTGCACATCACGGTGGCTGGGATAATTATTTCTCGGCAACGCATATTGTTATATTATCTGTTCCCGGGATATAGATTAATATTTCATTTATGTATAAATTATCCTCGTTTAAGCATGCCTTATTCCCTAAATATTATTTAAATTATTTCCGTAACCCGACCTCCTCCGGGAGTAAGGGTCTACTTACTCAGCGATTGTTTTTCGCTGACTCTACACTTTTCATATTCATTTGCAGGTTTTGATATTTGTGAAGATCAGTAAACATTTCACGCATCGGGCACGGTTTGGGTTTATTCCGAATAATTTAAATTTGAGTGCAAGTTATGTATAATATTTTAAATCTCCATAATGGAGTTAAACAACTTGGCATATGTGTGTTAAATAAGCGAGGACGTATACTTTAAAGTTTCCATCCGTTCCTGTAATTTATACGCCTCGTATTTTAATGTATGATGAACGATTATATTTATATGTGTGTGTGATAAACTATTATTTTTTTTAAACGTGTCTCTTTTATTAAATAAAATTTCCCTGGATTTATTCCAATATTATCGCTGCATGCATTAAAAATATATATATATACATATATATTCATCTGTTTTGGTTATGTAAACCAAATAAATTTATTAGACTTATTTTATACTTATTACAGCATTATCAGCTTATGCGTAAATTATATGTTAACTTATCCGGAAAGTAAGTAACATATATATTAAACTCTGATCTTATGCAAGTATGCCTGCTAGCCGTAGCGTATTCCGGACGGCCCGGAATGCGTGGCGGTAACATCGGCCCATTCTTCCCAAACTGTGATTCCGCTGTTCTTTTAGGGAAAATGGGGGTGTTACATATGCCCTCGAACGCTTCTACGATCTTACGATCATGCCCTCTTAAGATTTCACTACTGCGTCGGTGCATTTTACTTTTTTTGTAGAGGTGTCAAGACGGGCGGTGATACGGGCCAAGCCCACTCCAGCTAACCATTTTTGGGCTTAGACGGGCTGGGCCCACTGTGGGGCGGACTAGAATTACCTCAGCCCAGACCAACCCACCGGCGGGTTAGACCGCAGTTTTTTTTATCTAATTAATAAATTAATTTTTAATTATATAATAAATTTTGTAATATTGTCATTTATCCAAAATTAAATATATTTTTAATAAAATCTAAAATGATTTAGTTTAATTTTGTATAGTACTCTTTTTAAAAGAAAAAAAAATAGTTGAAAAAGTAATGTTAAGTAGCTCATGTCATATAAAGTGAGTTTTTTTTATAAACATATAAAGTGAGTTTTAAAATTGCTTTAATTTAATTTAGTTAATATAATTTAATTTATGATTTTTAATAGTATTTTACTAAAAAAATATAAAATTATTAAATAATATAAATAATATCAAATTAATATTTTATGAATTCAAATAATATTCAACTAACCAATATTCTTACAAATACATGTTATTTAGATTTTCATAACAAACTTTAAAATAATTAAATAAATTAAAATTTTGGCTTAGCCCGCGGGCTAGTCCGCACCCTTCGTGGACCAGCCCAAACGACGACAGGTTCAGGCGAGCTAGCCCATTTAGGTCCGCTTCCACGGACTTTTATTTATTCAACCTAACCCATCATTTTGGAAGGCGGGGGCGGGCTGGCCCAACGGGCTAAGCTCATTTTGACTGCTCTACTTTTTTAGTACTAGTGCCATGTAAATTATAAGCATTCTGGCTCCATGAAAATTTTGGTACACAACTCTCGTTTAATAGTGAGCTCTGCAATCTGCATGATGATTGATAGTATATATTTTTTTCTCTTTAGTCTTGCCACACAGAGAGTTTGTATGGGAATATAGATATGTTCAACCCTTCATAATTATACCATGCCCTGCATCCCAACAATTGCCACACATAGTTCAACTTTAGTTCTTGAATTTTTTGGGATTGCCTCAAGTATGAAATTGGATCAATCATCTTATTCATGAGCTCACTTCACAGTACAATTATTCAATTTACTCGTGACTTATATAGAAGTCCGGCCACCACCTCCAGTGAGATGTTCCATTGTTATTTCTATATAGGGAAGCTAATTAAGTCTCTTGTAAACATACGACGCCGCTGTATGGGAAGCATCTACATTCCGACATTCTGCATTCTCCCCGAGGCACATTATCGGCCTTGCAAGCGGCGTTGCACCTGTCGTCATCGCACACGGATTCCTTGTAAGATGCGCTGGCTATCCCTTGAGCACATATATTACTAGGACTCCAATACGCATCAACAACTGATATAATCGTTGTCGTCTCCCCTGAATAATGAAGAAAAAAATAAAATTCAAAGCTTTACGCAGAATTAAATGTTGAATATAGTAAACTCCAAAAATTAGAAGAAGAACAATTACCTAAAATAAAAATTAGCAAGACAAAACAGAGCAATTCATTTAGAACTTTAGATGTCATGATCATGTGATATTGAAACTCGGAATTTGCTTCAACTAATACAATGATATGCACATACCCTGAACTAAAAAAATTTAGTTACATATATATATGCATATAAAATAATTACAATTAGGAATAAAATTTGTTACTATATTTTTTTTGGTAAGCGATATAATAGATACTTATTCCGTATTTGAATAATGTTAACGTTTGCATAGTAAACACTATTATTGAGTAATTTTGATTCCATTTTTTCACACAGTTACATAAGATAAAACATAGTCAAGTGAGATCTTGTTAGATTCGTCTAATCACGTAATTTTATAATATTAAAGTTTTATAATTTTTTATTTTATAAAATTTGAGATATTACTCTTTAAAAATGTGTATTGGATTGTGTGAAAACATTGAATGTTAAAATTTTTTGAATAAGGAGGGAATATAATGTATGTCAGCCATCTTAATTGTACTTACTATACTTAATGGACACACTAAAAAAAAAAGATTTGAAATTTATTTCTGACGAAAATTTTCTCACGTATATACCCATTTGTGGTGGTTGGTACAAAAGGAAAATCAGTTCATCGCAAATATACTCCCATCGCAAAATTCGTTTAGAAAAGGAAAAAGTAATTGTTGGCAATAGAAGATTTCGCTAGTACACCATTAGTACATTTTACTTTTTAGTATTGGTGCCGTGTAAATTATTAGCATTCATTTCTCCATGAAAACTTTGGTACACATCTCTCGTTTAATAAGCTCTGCATGATCCTTTATATATTTATTCTTTAATTTTACAAACACACACAGTTCCTGTGTTTGTTATATACTGAGAATTTGGTCGACCCTCCTCCATTATACCATGCCCTGCATCTCAATAATTGCCACAATAGGTACTTCATGTTATATAATATATAACTGTAGCTCAATATTTATATATATGGCAATACTATGATAGAAATATATTATATAGCATATGGGAGTAAGTAAAGGATTTAATAAAACTATAGTGAATACAAAGAAAAAGTAAGGAGAGAGTGAATGATCTTGTTATTTTATTATCATGTAGAGAGCCTTATTTATAGGCACAAATTGCAATACACAACACAATTTAAGAATAGGTAGGTCAATAAATGTGGGCAATTGAAAGTATCCACAAATCTCTTCAAGATTGTGCATGCCCGGTGAATAGTGTAGATGTGATTTGTAACACTCCCCCTTGTGGATACTTTATACAAAGAATATGCCTCGTTAAAACCTTATTAGAAAAAAAAAACCAGTGGAAAAAAAATCCTAGTGAAGGAAAAAGAGTACAGTATTCTTGTATTTGTGGCTCCCCCTGATTTGTCATCATTTTAAATTTCGAAGCCGCCACATTCCAATTTTCTTCACGAGCTTCTCGAAGGTTGCAGTCGGTAATGCCTTGGTAAATAGATCTGCAAGATTATCAGTTGAACGGATTTGTTGCACATCTATTTCACCATTTTTCTGTAGATCATGAGTGTAGAAAAATTTCGGTGAAATGTGTTTTGTTCTATCTCCTTTAATATACCCTTCCTTCAATTGTGCTATACATGCTGCATTATCCTCGTATAAAATTGTTGGGGGTATTTTTTCTTCAGTAGTTATGCCACAATTTTTTAGTATATGGTGCATCAAAGATCGCAACCATACACATTCTCGACTGGCTTCATGGATTGCTAAAATTTCAGCATGATTTGAGGAAGTAGCAGTCAAAGTCTGCTTCATTGATCTCCATGAAATTGCAGTACCACCACATGTAAAAACATAGCCAGTTTGAGATTTGGCTTTATGTGGATCTGATAAATATCCGGCATCAGCAAAGCCGATTATTTCATGTCGAGAGTCGTTTGGGTAAAATAACCCAAGATCAATAGTTCCTTGGAGATAGCGAAATATATGTTTAATTCCATTCCAATGTCGTCTTGTAGGAGATGAACTGAATCTCGCTAATAAATTTACTGCAAATGATATATCTGGTCTGGTGCAGTTTGCGAGATACATTAAAGCACCTATGGCACTTAAATATGGGACCTCTGGTCCAAGAATTTGTTCATCTTCCTCTTGTGGTCTAAACGGATCCTTTTTTATATCAAGTGACCTTACGACCATTGGAGTACTCAATGGATGTGCTTTATCCATATAAAATCGATTTAATACTCTCTGAGTATAAGCTGTTTGATGGACAAATGTTCCATTATTTAAATATTCAATTTGCAAACCAAGGCATGATTTGGTTTTACCAAAATCTTTGATTTCAAACTCTTTTTTTAGGTATTCAACAGCCTTTTGGAGCTCTTCTGGAGTTCCAATCAAGTTGAGATCATCAACATAAACTGCAATGATTACAAACCCTTGTCCATTTTTCTTAATGAAAATACATGGACAAATTGGGTCATTTGTATAACCCTCTTGTATCAATGACTCACTGAGTCGGTTATACCACATTCGTCCGGACTGTTTCAGTCCATATAGGGATTTTTGTAATTTGATGGAATACATATGTCTAGGATTTGATTCATATGTCTCTGACATTTTTAATCCCTCTGGGACCTTCATATAGATATCTGTATCTAAATTTCCATATAGATACGCAGTAATAACATCCATCAATCTCATTTTAAGATTTTGATGGACTGCTAAACTGATAAGATATCTAAATGTTATTCCATCCATTACGGGGGAATATGTTTCATCATAATCAAATCCGGGTCTCTGTGAAAACCCTTGGGCGACTAATCTCGCTTTGTATCTGACAATTTCATTTTTGTCATTTCTTTTTCTTACAAAAACCCATCTGTATCCAACTGGCTTTATATTTTCTGGTGTTTTGGCAATCGGTCCAAACACATTTCGTCTAGCCAGGGAATCCAATTCAGATTGGATTGCATCTTTCCATTTTGGCCAATCTTTTCTTTTCCGACATTCATCAACCGAATTTGGTTCATGATCCTCGTCATCATTTATGATGTCAAGTGCTATGTGGTACGAGAATACATTATCTATGATAATTGCATCTCGATTCCAAACATTTCTACTTGTGACAAAATTGATTGATATTTCATTGTTTTCAAGTTCATTCTCCTCTGGAGCTATTTGCTCTTGCTCCTCTGGATCTACTTGCTCTTCAAGAGCTTCTTTTTCCTCTGGAATATTTTCTGTAATTTTGTCACTTTCAATAATTTGTAATCTTCTTTTCTTTCGAGGATTTTTATCTTTTGAACCTGGTGGTCTACCACGCTTCAAGCGTGCAGTAGATTCATCTTTGGCACTTGTAATTGGTCCCTCTGGGACATTAATTTTGATTGGAACATTTGCTGCCGGTATAAGAGATTTTGTTACTCTTTTAGAGTCGCATAATGCGTCCGGCAATTGATTTGCAATACTCTGTAAATGTACAATTCTTTGTACTTCTAGTTCACAATCATTTGTACGAGGATCGAAGAAATCTAACGGTGTTTTCCAGTTGATTTCTTTTTCTTTCTTTGGTTGATTTCTGTCTCCCCCTAATGTCGGGAAATGAGATTCGTCAAAATGACAATCTTTGAATTTCGCAGTAAATAAATCACCAGTTAATGGTTCGAGATATCGAATAATCGATGGTGATTCATACCCGACATATATTCCCAATCTACGTTGGGGACCCATCTTTGTGCGCTGAGGTGGTGCAATCGGGACATACACAGCGCAACCAAATATTCTGAGATGGGATATATTGGGTTCATGCCCAAATGTTAATTGTATAGGGGAGTATTCATGATAATGTGTCGGCCTTAACCGCACCAATTTTGCTGCATGTAATATTGCATGCCCCCAAGCTGTCAATGGCAATCCAGATCTCATTAATAATGGTCTGGCAATTAATTGTAAACGCTTTATAAGCGATTCAGCAAGTCCATTCTGTGTATGGACATGAGCAACAGGATGCTCAACTGTTATGCCAATTGACATGCAGTATTCATCAAACCTCTGGGATGAATATTCACCAGCATTATCCAACCGGATATTTTTTATTGTATAATCAGGGAACTGTGCTCGTAATTTAATAATTTGAGCAAGTAATTTTGCAAACGCATGGTTGCGAGATGATAATAATGATACATTGGACCATCGTGTTGATGCATCAATTAGCACCATAAAATATTTAAATGGTCCACATGGTGGATCTATAGGTCCACATATATCACCCTGAATTCTTTCAAGAAAACTGGGGCTTTCAGTTCCCACTTTTGTTGGTGAATGTTTGGAAATTAATTTTCCTTGGGAGCAAGCAACACATATATAATCATTATGTTGCAGCAATTTCTGTCCCTTTAATGAATGGCCATGACTATTTGTAATAATTCGCCTCATCATTGTAGAGCCGGGATGGCCTAGGCGATCATGCCATATCATATATTCATCAGTAAGCCTATGACTTCCAATAGACCTCTGGCCTATTTTGGGATGATATTCATTAGTGGGCCTCTGGCCATTAATAAACCTCTGGTTTATTTGGGGAATATTAGACATGTGGTCTAAGTGATAATTTTCAATTGTATTTATCTTTGAAAAATACAATCCAGAAGACAGAGCTGGTAATTTTTCCAATATATATTTCTTACCATGAGTGGTATTTGTAATTAATAAATATTCGACATTCTCTGAAATCGATGTCTCGAGATGATACCCATTTTCTCGGATATCTTTAAAACTTAATAAATTTCTTCGAGACTTGGGAGATAGGAGTGCATTTTTCACAATTAATTTTGTTCCCTTTGGGAAAATAAGGTTGGCTGTGCCAATTCCTTGTATAATATTTGCACTACCACATATTGTGTTTATATTTGTATCTCCCATTTTTAAATTGGAAAAATACCTTATGTCTTTTAGTATTGTGTGCGTTGAAGCACTATCAATAAGACATATATTATCACTTTTAAAATTCCCCATTTTGCTGGAATTAAAACAAGATATAATTAATATTAAAACAAGATTTAACATAAGTGAAATATTGCAATACAGAGACAATAAGATAGCACACATACAAAAGTAAAGACAGATACAGAAGTTCAAAGCGTAATAAAAATAATAATACAACATAACAATTAAACCAAATCATTATATAAATCTTCAACTTGAAATTCTGGGATATTGGGTATATTCTCCTCAGAATTCATTCTGTCAACATGGTTTGTTTCAACCACCCTTTTTCCTTTATCCCTCTGGGAATCTTGATAGAGTTTCACCCAATGATCTCTGGTACGACAATTTTTGTACCAGTGCCCTTTTAGGCCGCATCTATCGCATTTTGCTTCTTCATAGTTCTGTTCTTGGACATCACCTCTGGTGTTTCCCTGATTCTGATTACGTGTGTCTGTCGTGGGCCTAATGTAAACATTGTTGCGGAAATGTTTTTTTCCCACGGCCTCTGTTATACCCACGACCACGAGGTCTCTGACCCCGGCCACGACTACGGCCACGACCACGGCTGGAAGATTCAGTCACATGTGCCTCTGGCAATGGACTACTGCCAATTGGCCTCATTTCATGATTTTTTAATAATAAATCATTATTCTTTTCAGCCAATAACAAAAACGTAATCAGATCAGAATATTCAGTGAAACCCTGTGCTCGGTATGTTTGCTGTAACACCGTATTGGAGGGGTGGAATGTAGAGAATGTCTTCTCTAGCATTTGTTTATCAGTAATTGTCTCACCACACAGTCTTAATTGTGATACGATATTAAACAGAGCAGAATTGTAATCATTTACTGATTTAAAATCCTGGAATCGTAAGTGTGACCAGTCATACTGGGCTCGAGGGAGATTAATTGATCTTAAATGATCATATCTTTTTTCCAAATTCTCCCAGAGTTCAATTGGGTCTTTGACCGTTAAATACTGTGTTTTCAATCCCTCATCAAGGTGATGGCGGATGAAAATCATAGCTTTCGCACGGTCTTGGTTTGAAGCCTGATTATCTTTTTCAATTATTTTTTCAAGACCCATTGATTCCAAATGGATTTCAACATCCATTTTCCAAGATAGATAATTATCTCCAGATACCATCAGTGGTCTGAAATCCTGCTTTGTCAAGTTAGCCATAATAGAATTATTGAAATACAAAATATTACCTCAAAGAAATTCCGGCAGAGCTCCGTTCGTAGCTCGTGCTGATAACGTGTTATATAATATATATAACTGTAGCTCAATATTTATATATATGGCAATACTATGATAGAAATATATTATATAGCATATGGGAGTAAGTAAAGGATTTAATAAAACTATAGTGAATACAAAGAAAAAGTAAGGAGAGAGTGAATGATCTTGTTATTTTATTATCATGTAGAGAGCCTTATTTATAGGCACCAAATTGCAATACACAACACAATTTAAGAATAGGTAGGTCAATAAATGTGGGCAATTGAAAGTATCCACAAATCTCTTCAAGATTGTGCATGCCCGAATAGTGTAGATGTGATTTGTAACACTTCACCTTTAGTTCTTAAAATTATAGGGGAATTAATGCCTCAAGTATGAAACTGGATCGATCATCTTATCTTATTCAAATTAATTCTATGTTTTTTTCCTGGCAAGACAGAACTTAAATTTTCGCCAAGTACTAGTTCAATGGAACTAATTGAGGCATTTAATACTTGTCATAACTTAGGCTGGTCCGCATGCAGTGGAATATATAAAAATGTGAACGAGTTGAGTCTCACTTTAATTTATTTGTAGTATATATGATTGCTTTGATAATTTCAGCTGAACATTGTGAAGTTAAGCTTCTGCGAAAACAGGTTCGCCTTTACATTAATACAACAGAAATTGGACTTCTAACGTTATGCTCCTTGGAACGCCAGATAATAGCCCCTTCCCAATAACTGGTATTGCCTGCAGGGGCTGAAGTTCGGCAAAAGGTTAAGTTGTACGTCCTCTTTTGATTCACTTCTGTGAAGGTTAGTGTCGAAGGTTCAACGCTCAGATTGAATCCCGGGATGGCATGAATATCGAGTATAGCGTTATAGCTTGACTTTGCCCCGCCAACATTGGTCACTGTCCTCGCGTATGTTACTGTCTCAGCCCCACCAAGTTGTACAGCAAATGATGGGTAGTTGAGTTGTGCCTCGGTTATGCTTGTTATGTTTGAGCAAGTGACTGGTTTTTTCACGATGATTTCTATATCCTCGTCCGTGTAATTCAGTCCGCACAGATAAGGGATGTAGTCTTCCGGTTGGAGGTCGTACACCAGTCCCGGATCAATTGCTTTCACGGGGTTCACATGGCCTGCTCCCACGGCGAATATATCAGCCGGCTTGTATCGTTCATCAAGTATTTTGAATTTACCGTCCGTACTCTTTGTTGTTGCAGTTGTCATGATGGCGGACTTGATGGCCGCGGGCGACCAATTAGGGTGCGCGCTTTTGAGCAATGCTGCAATGCCACTGAGATGAGGGCAGGACATTGAAGTACCAGAGATCATATTGAAGGTCGCCTTCTCATGTGTTGAGTTGTCCACGGACACGGGCCAGGCTGCCAGGATGTTCAAACCAGGGCCTATTATGTCGGGTTTCAGGATGCCCGGACTGGCAGTGCTAGGCCCCCTGGAGGAGAAGGAGGCAACTACTGGCGCCAAGGAGCTCCCTATGTGGGTGCCGCGAAACACAATGGCTACAGTTGCATTTGAGGCCGAGTTTATGTATGCTTTGATCGATTTCCCTGCTTCGTAACTAACATGAGTGGCCGGGAGCACGTGAGCATCGGCCAAGGTGGTGTAGCCACCATACTCATTATTCATCAGAATCATGGCAGCGCCACCGGCATCCTTGACAGTTTGCCCCATAGAGACGCGCTCTACTGCGCCGCTTAGGCACAGCACAACTTTCCCCCTGACATCAACAGTGTCGAGTGAACCAGGTACACAATAGGTCATGGATTCATTGCCACTGGCGCCGGCATCAACCAAAGGCATGAATTGAGAAGGGAAATCCCTAGGCTGGAAAGCTGATTGCCCGTCGTACCTATCCATGTTGCCCAATATTGTTGAAGCTATAATATCCCTATCAATAGTGCTTGCTCCAACGGTGAGAATCCAGGGGGCTTCATTAGACAATGAAGCCGGAAATGGCCCATCATTGCCCGCGGAGCAGCTCACAAAAATCCCCTTCTGAATAGCTGCGAAGGCACCAATAGCCATAACATCTTTATAAAAACTTTGTGAGGGTCCGCCAATGGACATGGAAATCACGTCGACCCCATCTTCAATCGCAGCGTCCATGCCAGCCAGTATATCAGCTTCAGCGAGACGGCTCTTCGAACCAATCTTATAAATAGCAAGGTGGGCTCGGGGGGCCATCCCGACTGCCGTACCATTGGCCATGCCAAAAACATTAGCCCCTGTGACAAAGTTCCCAGCAGCTGTGCTGGCAGTGTGAGTTCCATGGCCGAAATCATCAATGGGCGGCCCTGGAACATCCTTTGCAAAATTCCTCGCGCCAATCAGCTTGTTGTTACAGGCGTTATGGAACTCACATTTCCCCTTCCACTTGGCGGGCGGCGGGTGCATATCTTTATCGTTGAACGACATGTGGCCCTCAGCAATGCCGGTGTCCAGAACACCGATGATGACGCCTTCGCCATAGTTGGAGCCATTCCAGAAACCGAAGTTTTGGTGCAGCCCCAAGAAATCCGGACTGTGAGTTGTGTGCAGATGCAGCATTTTCTGTGGCCTTGCTGCGACAAATCCATCTTTTTTCTCCAGTTCTTTCACTTCTTCCGGAGTCAGCTTCGCAGCAAAGCCAGCCATCACATGGCGATACGAGTGAACCAATCGATTCGACCCCTTGTCCAGGGTTGGCAGGAAGGATTGGTACCAGGTCATCAACTCCTCAGAATCAAGAGAAGCCTGCAGGGAATTTGGCAATTTGACATGGACAATGTATGTTTCCAAAGTAGTAGTAGGAGTACCCTTTGGAGCATCTGGGGTAGCAGCAGCTATGATGTGATCAGCAGCAATTGATGGATATGAATTGAGGAGAAAAATGGCAGAGAAAATGCTCATGATGAGAGCCATTATGTTTGATAATTATCTCAACTTGTTGCTTCCTTTGTTTTATGTCTGAATTCTGAACTTATCTGTGCACATATATATACACATCAACATGTACACTGTACACATACTACTGTGACATGATGAGAAGTTTGTTGGAGCAGATGAATTGTGCTGCTTCACTGCTCGTTTTTTACTTAAAATGAAGTATTGGTACTGGAAGTCATACACTAAACATAGAAATTAGAATTAATAGAAAGACAAATTTTCAAAGCTAAATTCTTTGACCTAGTCCATGAGAAAGGAATTAGTAATTCCGCGTTGTGAGGGTATGGTAAAAACAATTAAGGGAAGTTGAGTACTCTAAGTTACCATCGCAAATGTGAAGTGTTGGCTCTTTTTATGAGTTTGTTGAAACAAAATTTCTAATTGTGTGAGCCTGTATGCCTGAGGAGGTAAGTGTTGGCAATTTCTTCCATGGGCATGCAT
Source organism: Hygrophila difformis (assembly GCA_030278955.1). Classification (NCBI taxonomy): domain Eukaryota; kingdom Viridiplantae; phylum Streptophyta; class Magnoliopsida; order Lamiales; family Acanthaceae; genus Hygrophila; species Hygrophila difformis. Next base: position 2,220,491 of record JAOANR010000006.1, on the reverse strand, counting down.
GGACTAGGGATCATTTTGCACACATATATATATACATCAATATGTACACATACTACTGTGGCATGAGAAGTTTGTTGGAGCAGATCATGATTTGTGCTTCTGCACTGCTCGTTTTTACTTGGAATGGAATACAATAATTACATATTGTTACTGGAAGGCAAATTGCAAAGCCAAGTTCTTTGACCTCTGGTCCAAGAAATAAGAATAACAATTACTGGAAATGGCATATTATTATTACTTTCAACAAAGTTGCTATTGAATAGATCTGTGAGAGAGGAATTGGTAATTAATGTGTGATGGCAAAACAATTAAGGAAAATTCAAAGATTGAGTACTCTAAGTTACCATTGTAATGTGACGTGTTTGCTATGTTTATGAGTTTGTTGAAACAAAATTTCTATTTGTGAGCTGTATGCCTGAGCAGGAAAGTGTGTGCAATTTCTTCCATGGGCATGGATTAGGATTTAGGATCTTGTTGCCTATACTTACATTTTTAAGGCAATAACAGACTTGAAACTTTTATAAATACAAAACCATAGAGAAAGAGAAATTAGAATTGGCCTATAACACACTACTATTTGGTTATTACAGCATACTTCTGACAATGACATTCCTCCTCAAGAAATTGCAGCTCAAGTCCAATTTTGATATTCCTCCCCTCTCATCGTCTTTGGAAAGAAACAACAGATAAAAACATTTCACGATACACTTTGACATATCCTTTTTGTTTTCATTGATCTTATATATCATTCACATAATTAAAAATGTAGCACGATTTAATTTACAAACTAAAATAGACACTAGATTAAAGTGTCAACACAAACCACATTCAAGTTCTTCTGATGCAACAAATTAGAGGACCAGTAGTATTACATTTTTCTGCACCAGAAAGGGTCGACAGAATTAATGTTTAGCAAATTAATTCTGATGATGCAATGACGCATATACACCTTTGTAGACTACTAGACTTCCTCTAGTAGTAATTTATAGTGCAGACACATTCTTATTTCAAATTGTCACATATTTAATCTTCTTTATGTATATTCGGTGAAAAGAGTCTTTCACGGATACATCACCCAGAACTATTACCAGAATTGAAGTATTCCTTTCTTGAACTAGCAATCAAATAGCCTCAGGCCGAAAATGAATATATTAATTTTTTAAAAATGTTTGGTAAAGGTGACACGGGCTTGCGTGTAGGAAAAATGAGAAAAGTACTGTAAGTTTATTTATTTTAATTCGAAAAGTAATACTAGGTTTTTTATGGAAAATTAATAAATTGGTCCTTTAAGCTTTAAAATTGGAAAAAATGCCAATATAGTCCTTTATTTTTACAAAAAAGTCAAATCAGTCCTTTTTTTATTTTTTGGCCCAGTTAGTCCGCTACATATACTAATTACGTCTCAATCGGTCCTCCATCCACTAATTATGCTCTAATTACATATTTTAGCCAAATCAGTCCTTTTTTTTTTCAAAAATCTAAATTGGTCCGTTATTAAGTTGTGCCCCCTTTAATACAGTCCAATGCACATTTCAAACCACTAATAACTCAAATTCGGTATAAGTAAAAATTCTAAAATTTTGATATTTATAAACTAAACGGTGAGACGAATCTAATAAGATCCTACTTAGCTCATTTTAATTTGTATATCTATGTTTAAAATTTAAGTCAAAACAAGTGTGTGAATAGTAGCAGATTAGACAGTATAGTTATTTAAAAAATGGAGGGATTATATCGCAATTAGTCTTCATTTTATGGAGAAACACCGAAAACCACCGAACTGTAAAAGATGATCCATTTTTTTAATAACTACATTTTATGGAACACCATTTTATGCAATATACTCCCTCCATTTTTTTAGTAATTACATTATCTAATTTGCTACTATTTACACACTTATTTTGAGTTAAAATGAGCCAAGTAGGATCTTGTTAGATTCGTCACGTCGTGTAGTTTATAAATATCGAAATTTTAGAATTTTTACTTATATCGAATTTGAGTTATTAGTGTTTTGAAATGTGCATTGGACCGCATGAAAGGGGACAAAATTAATAACGGACCAATTTAGATTTTTGAAGAAAAAAAAGGACTGATTTGGCCAAAAATATGTAATTATTGCATAATTAGTGGATGGAGGACCGATTGGGACGTAATTAGTATATGTAGCGGACCAATTGAGCCAAAAAATAAAAAAAGGACTGATATGGCTTTTTTGTTAAAAAAAAAAGGACTATATTGGCTTTTTTCCCTTTAAAATTCATCCAAATAGTCCTTTTCATTTCAATTGGAAAAATTAGTCCTCTATGTATGACTTTTCTCCAATTTAGTCATTTTGACATAATAAATTTAATTAACATGTAATAAAAGATGATTAAACCATTAATATGAGTCCCACAACACTTAATTAATAAATGGGTCAACTCATAACCCTTAATTTTGTTTGAATAAAATAATTTTTTTGATAAATGATTATTTTGTTTGCATAAAATTAGTTCTTAATAAAAGGTAATTTTATTTGAATAAAATTAGTTTTTTTTGAAGAAAATGGATTTTGATAAATGTGTTGTGGGTTGACCCATTTAATTAAGGATTGTGTAACCAACAATAATGACTTAATTATTTTTTATTAGATTTTAATTAGGTTTATTATAGCCAAATGACCAAATTGGAGAAAACATCAAACTTAAAGGACCAATTTTCCCAATTGAAACAAAGAGGACTACTTTGGTGAATTTTGAAACTTAAAGGACTAAAATGTTAATTTTTCCATTTTTTTATTTTTTAAAAAAAAAAAATTAATGATATTGGAAAACTGGTTAATGTTGCCAGTAAACAGCCCCGCGATGAACTACTAGCAAGTCCATCAGTCAAAAACTGTTTGTCCACACGCACAAATGAAACAATTTTATTTATAGTAGTATTTGTAAACTGTATTCTTTGAGGAAAGCAAATATAGAGTGGTTGTTTAAATATGAATGTGGGCTAATGAGCGGTTGTTTAAATAAGGAATTACTATGAATTATGTATGTTGAGGGAACCAAGTCAACCAACCGCAACTTGCAATTTTCCCTGTACAGAGTCCATCAATCTCTATAGTCTATACACTGTATACATATTATAGAATAATAAAAAAAATACATACGAAAACAAAAAACGATGAAAACATAAGACCACTTATTAGTTGGACACTATTGCGACAATGGGGCTTCGCACAACAAACTTCCCTGAAGTCCACGCCAGAGAACCTTGACTGTAATCTGAGGCATTCGCCGGTGCAACTTTCTTAAATGTTACTTCATACGTTAGCTTCTGTTTCATCTCACTGAATTCAAGCCTCTGCGGCGTCACACCAACACTGAATCCCGGAGGTGGAAAGATTCCGACATCATAAGTTGAATTAGCCTCGCCGACATTGGTCACCGTCCGCGTGTACGTCTGAGATTCCGGCCCAAATATAATCGAAAAAGAAGGATAGTTTAGCTGTGCTTCCACTATATTTTGTATTTCGGAGCAAACCACGTTTTGTTGAGTGATGATGGCCACTTCCCGATCGGTGTACCGTAACCCACACAGGTATGGAATGTAGTCCTGGGGTTGGATGTCGTAGATGAGCCCTGGATTACTCGCCCTAGAAGGATTCACGTGTCCTGCCCCTGTGGCGAAAACATCCGCCGCCACTAGAGTCTCATCCTCAATGGGATCCCCGGCGAGGTTCATGACGTCAGCAGAGGTCATAATGGCAGATTTGATAGCCGCCGGGGACCAATCAGGATGCGCACTTCTGAGCAACGCAGCCACGCCGCTAAGGTGGGGGCATGACATGGAAGTACCAGAATCTATGGCGAAATTCAGCTTAGTATTCCTGTCGCCTTCAAGAGAGAATGGCCAAGCCGCAAGAATATTCAATCCAGGGCCAATGATGTCGGGTTTTAGAATACCAGGGGTTTGAATGCTCGGTCCCCTCGAAGAAAAGGACGCCACAATTGGAGCATGCTTGTCTCCAATTGAAGTCCCTTGGAAAAACAATGTAGCCACAGTTTGTGTGGCCGAGGTTGTATTTATGTAGGATTTGATCTTCAAACCCTCGACATAACTAACCTGAATCGTTGGCACAATAGCAAAGGGTACCAACGTTTTAGTGACTCCATCATCCTCACCATGTACGAGAATCATCGCAGCGGCGCGTGACGCTGCAACATCTCTCGCCGTCGCCGAAACGCCCGCATCACCAATTTCACAAACAACCACTTTCCCAGCTACATTCGCCGCGATCAATGACCTCGACGAGCAAAAGTCTCCCGGGTAAACAAGAGGCAACGGTGAGGTCGAGAATCCCTTTGGCTGAACAATGGATTCCCCCTCAATTTCAATCTTGTTTCCAAGAACCACAATGGCCTTAAATGTTCGATCAATTGTGCTCGCACCGACGGTGAGGATCCACGGCGCTTCATTACCCAACGTCTCGAGTAACGGCCCATCGTTCCCGGCCGAGCAGCTCACGAATATCCCCTTCTGCATCGCCGTGTAAGCCCCGAGCGCGATGGCATTGAAGGAAAATGGCTCCGATTGTAATCCGAGAGAAATCGAAAGAACATCAACACCATCCTGAATGGCCACATCCATAGCTGCAAGTATACTAGTTTCGAAACAGTCCCCCCTTCCGGTAACGCACACCTTGTAGATCGCCAAGTGAGCTCGCGGCGCAATTCCTACGGCGGTTCCATTGGCCTGCCCGAACGCATTAGCACCGGCGACGAAGTTCCCGGCGGCGGTACTCGCGGTGTGCGTTCCGTGCCCGGCTTTGTCCAGCGGCGTGCCGTCGTTTGTGAAGTATCTCGCTCCAATGAGCTTGTTGTTACACGACGTGGTATTGAACTCGCATATACCCTTCCATTTGGGGGGCGGTGGGGGCATTCCTGCGTCGCTAAACGATGGGTGGTCGTGGAAAACACCCGTGTCTATGACACCGATGATGACACCCTTTCCGAAGTTGGAGTCCTTCCAGAAGCCGAAATCCTGGTGCAGACCCAGGAAGGTAGGCGAATGAGTTGTGTGAAGAGACAGCGCTTTCTGAGCCCTAGCGTGCACGCATTCCTCGTGCTCCTGGATGGTGAAGAATTCTTCGAGTGTTAGCCTTGCAGCGAAGCCTTTTATTACATTCTTGTACATGTGCACCATTCTTGGCTTGGTGTCGATGCCAGGTAGGGTTTTCGACAGAAATGAATGGTACCAGCTTTGTAAATCTTCGGACGTGGTGGTGAATAATTTGTCGTCGGGCAGATCAACATGTATGATATATGTTTGCAAATCATTTTCTTCGTTAGCTAATCCGAATGAGGGGTGTAAGAGAAGGAAGGCGAAGAAAGCTCCAACGGAGAAAAGGGCCATATTGATTTATGGAATTTCTAAGCAAGCTTTAATTTGGGTTGGAAGTTGAATTTTTGAGTGATTTATATATAGGGGCATTCTAGCTAATAATTTAATACTGTATTTTATTCAAGTCTTCTTTCATCCCAATTTTAGTTTATATGCAAACAGTCGTCATGGGAGAAATCTTCAACCATTAACACCTTCACCAGATTTTAAGAAATGATCAACCTGTAACTTCTTCTCCAGATTTCTTGTTATATTAATATACTGTAATTAATTACACACATTTGATCTATATACTTATTGAGGTAATTCATGTTGGAAACGGTAATGGAAGTAGTGCATAAGTAATCTTTAAAAATTTGGTCCGCATTGGTAAAGAATTTTATAAGGTAAAAAGTTGGGGTTCGGGTTTCATATTGATGACTAATAAGGAATGAATTATACTAATATTGACTAGGCTTAGTGTAATTGGAAAGTCTTCATATGGATTAGTTATAATTAATGACTTGGTATGTGGGTTTGTTGTGCAATCTGGGCATTACCCCAAATGGCGACGGCCGGCCGGCCAACACATTCACACTTCAGAAAATATTGAGAAACAAGAATAACAAGTCATGTCACCATATGTCATTCAAATTCTCTCTGTCTGAAGTGTTCGATTATATTGTAGTAAAAACTAACATTTCTAGATTCAATGATAAAATACCACCACTTCTTTGAATTTGAATGAATTGTTTTAATTTAATCTATTGAAATTGAAACTAAATGAGGTATAGGCTTAAAGTACTACCCCTGATTAAATTCATAGGTTTGGTTGTTGTTAGACATAATTTATCCATTCACTTGTTCTATACGTAATTTGACTCTTCATCTACATTAATTGTGTATAAATTCAACTATTTGCAATTCTTATCTCGCTTCTTTGGGAATAATATCAAATAGACTCCTTTTACTTTAATGAGAACCAAAAAAAAAAAAAAAAAATTTGCCGATTGAGAACAATAATTGAATAAAATGAGTTTTTTTTAGATCATAAAATAAAATTAAAGAATAAATGCAATTGCTTTACCCCACCTCAAAGGTCTTGTACCTCATGTTTAAAAAAGATGATTATTTTAATTTAATTTATTGAAATGGAAGCTAAATGAAGTTTGAGTTCAAAGTCAAACAAACATTCACAACAAGTACCACCCCTTTATTAGATTCACTTGGCTATTGGCATAATTTACATCCATTTACTTTTCCTATATGCAATTTGACATTTTGACTCTCCTTCCAACATTAAGGATGTTTGGGAGTCAACGGATCAGCTAGCAGATAGCAGATTCGAAGAGAGAATTGTGATAGAATATACTCTTCTAATCCGCTATATGTCAATTAATATGCTAACATCCAAACATACTCTAAATCATTACTAATTGTTCACCCAAAAAAAAAAAATCATTAATAATTGTGCATAAATTCAACCATTCGCAATTCTTTTCTCACTTTGTTTTGGAATCTCAATTCGCTTCCTTTTATTTGAATGTAAACAATAATTGCATAAAATGAATTTTTTTATTTATAAAAAAGTTGTACGCAGTTCTTTTGGCCATATATAAAAAATAAATAAATAAATAAAACAGGAAGTTTTTTTTTTTTTTTTTGATGAGCTATAAGAGCCAGGCAACAATAAAAACAAACAAGAAGTAAATATTCCCGACAATTTTCTTTATTTTATTATTTATTTTTATTTTTATTTTGGTGAACTTTTGTGTTTGGGGATTTTGGATTTTGCAGGGGAATTATCCTGGGGCAAATTCCAGAGTAAAATTTAAGATGGAAATGGCATTGAAGTTGAAGGTGGTTATGGATTATGGATTCTGGAATAGTATTCTGTCAGTAGAGATGATGCTGAGAGCGCCAAGAAAGAGACCAAACCTAATAACAACTTGTCTTTGTGCGGAATAAATTCGAAGCTTCATCTTAAAAACGAATAATAAAAATGGCATTTTTAAGGTCCCTGGCCACCACTAAAACAACAGCCATTGCTGCCACTCTTGCAATTCCAACCGCCGCCGCCGCCGCCTTCGCCCTTTCTTCTGCCTCCTCTTCTCCTTCTGACCCACGCTCTTTTTGGCTATTCAAAACCTTCCCTTTTCCCTCTCTGCGATTTCATTCCGATTCAATTCGGACTCCGGAGATTTCGACTCGCGTCAACAGCTTTGGGAACCCATCCTCGGCTGCTCTTCAAATGGATATCGAATCGCTAACACACGTAATCGATAAATCGCCTGTTCAGATGTTATTTATTTATTTATTCGTTTCTTTGGAGTTTTAGTTAATTGCAATTCATGGTGTTTTCTTGAATTCCTATGCAGAATGGCGCAGTACTGCCGGAGTTACTGGTACGTCGACTGGGCTTTTGGTTCGATTAAACCATTTTTCTCTGGTTCAATGATAACTTGTTGAGGGGAATTTCTCTTGTCTGTTAGTTTTATCTTATGATGCATTGAAGTAATTCAGATTTAGCTTTTGATGGCCTTCAGAAGAACCCTAGCTTTTAAAAAATGAACCGTTTGTTTCGTGATAAGATTAGTTTCTGGAAATTTATTAGTTCAAACTTCAACCTCTGTAATTGCAAAGCTATTGTACTATTATTTCAGGTTGTGTTCTCTGCGATTTTATTTTTCCCTATAAATTTGTTGGACTTCTCGTATCACAGTGGGAAGTGAGATGGAAATATTAGCTTAAGCTTTTTGATTTAATTCTCTGGATTCCATCACTGAATTGGTGGAGTATCACATTTTAGAAAATAAAATTTTGTTTGATTTTGCTTAAGCATGTTCTATTGTGAAATGACTGAGGATTTGCAAGTTTTCTATATCTCGTGCACTTACATACATGTGTATGTGGTTATTTGGTATGGTAGTTGACTATTCATTTATGTTTTGCGGCCTTTTTTACTTGCGGTAGACATTGCAGTTTCTCAAATGATTGGTGGGGGATATAGAGATGAAAGTTGGATGAGCTATTTAGGATTGCATGATTTATTCATCTCACACATTGTCTTGCATATTCATTTGTGTTGGTTGGCGTCTTACTTTGGGTTTATGTACGGGCAGACTGAATTTATGGTGGACATGAAATGTGAAGGCTGTGTTAAATCAGTCAAGAACAAACTGCAGACTGTTGATGGTAAATATTTAAATAAGTAGTGCTGCTTATGCCATCTGTTTTTAGTTCCGCTCTAGTCTTCTTGTTCTGCTTGGTGCCAACATTATCCTGTCCAATATTTCACTTTCAGGTGTTAAAAATGTGGATGTGGACTTGGCAAACCAACTTGTGAGGGTTCTCGGGACTTCACCTGTGAAGAGTATGACTGAAGCACTAGAACAGACTGGTCGGAAGGCCAGATTAATTGGGCAAGGGGTCCCTGAGGGTGAGGCATAATAATTTGGCCAACCATCAAGTTTTATCAAATAGAGGACTAGTGATCATCATAATACGTTCTTACATTATTGTGTCTGCTGATGGCAATTCATGTTGTCATTCTGTATAGATTTATGAAAGATGGATGTTTTTTTTCACTTCATGAAGTTGTTATGTTTGGTGTGATGCAGATTTTCTAGTCTCAGCGGCAGTATCTGAATTCAAAGGTCCTGTTATATTTGGAGTTGTTCGCTTGGCTCAAGTTAATATGGAATTAGCTAGGATAGAAGCTACCTTCAGTGGTTTGCCACCTGGGAAACATGGTTGGTCTATTAATGAGTTTGGTGACTTAACAAGGGGTGCTGCAAGCACCGGTAAGGTCTTTAATCCAACCAACGATGAAAAAGAGGTCAGTGTCACATTTCTTAGTTGCATGCAAGAATAAATCTCCTGCGTTTGCTTTTGTTTCTAACTCTAAATTCGATCTGGATTAATGGTTGAATAAAAAATTTCATTCAGCAGTGTTGATTCAATAGCTGCAGCATCACTTTCAACAATTTGATCCTAAAATTTCATAATAGAAAAATTAAACAATTGCCTAAACATTTTTAACCATTTATCACCCGAATGCAACAATATGGGGAAATTCAACTACTCTTGAAATTCCTTTTAGCGACTAACCAAATAGACTGCAGGAGTGGATTAATGATTTGTATCACTAAAATCCACTAAACTATATTGAGTTTTTCGGTTATTTTGCTTATGATATCATCTGATCATTTGATTTTCAGCCACTTGGTGACCTGGGAACATTGGACGTGGATGAAAAAGGCGAGACCTTCTTCTCGGGTGTCAAGGAAAAACTGAGGATTGTTGATCTGATTGGGCGGGCCATAGTGGTGTATGGAACTGAAGATAAGTCGGATGAAGGAATTGCAGCTGCAGTGGTGGCTAGGAGTGCAGGAGTTGGTGAAAACTATAAAAAGCTCTGCACTTGTGATGGCACAACCATCTGGGAGGCTACAAATGCTGATTTTGTCTCCAGCAAAGTTTGAGCCCCGCTTTGGATACTATAGCCATTTGCTAGATGTTGCAATGGTTTTGCCCTGTAATCTGTATTGATAACTCTGCTCTTTCTTTCTAGTGGGTTACATAAAATTAAGATGGAAATAAGAATATGAATAAATGGAAGATAGCATCTTTTAAGTATGTCAGTGTAACTTAACTTTTCAAGTTTTTTCTCATTATTCAGTATGTTTTTGGAAGCAAACATATTTCAATTGATCATCATCAAGATTACAAAACATAAATTATCTACTACCCTAAGATTAATCCATAACAAATAATATCACATTATATAGGATTAATTCATTTATTCTTTATAATAAATTCTTAAAATTTCTTTACCAAAAAAAAAAAACAAAAAGAAAAAAATGAACCTTAAAATTTAATCACTCGTTGAGGCAGCGGCCTGTCGGCCTGCCTGTAAATGTTCTTAATTTCAAGTGATAAAAATTAATAAAATAAAAAAGTACCTTTCATCAATCAAAAATACATCACTTACACAAATAATTGGAAAGATTAGTACAAATCTGTAGAACAATGTAGAGAAGTACTCGTAAACTCGAATAAATAAAGTGGGGAAAACATCCATCATCAATCATATAATTGAAGAAAACGAAATAAAATACAGTATATAGCAAGAATGTAAAAGCCACCAGGAAATGTAGTAGTATATTTTGTTAGGCTTTAGGCAGCAAAAATAAGTTTATATGCAGCTAATGCTCCAAAACCCCAAGCAAAGGACATGAAGCCATAGAATCCATTAGCTGCCGAAGAAGCTCCTGGTGTAGCCATTGGGGCCGGGGTTGGAGCCAAGCCTTCTGAGGGAGTTACAGTGATGGCAAGCCTCATCCCTCGGGCACAGTGGTCCGAAACTCCACAGATGTACCACTTCTTCCCTGGGTTGGCAAGGGTGATCACATCATTTCCGGTGGTGAGGGAGGTTGCAGCGCCCGACACCACACACTGCCGGAAGTCATCAGGTGTGCTCAGTCTCACGACGTTGTGGGATCCTTGTGTGTACTTGAAAACTGCACAAAAATGAACGTGTCAAAAAAAAAAGAAAGAATATGCTGACAACAATTGGCTATCTTTTCCATAATACTGTTACATTGACAATGCATACTTAGCCTGTCGCCGACATGGAAGTCTTTGCCCTGAGCCCAGACAGTGTAATTGAAGCCTGTTTTCCAGCCGGAGTCATCTCCCACCATGTAATCCGTTGAATAAACTGGAGCAGCAATTGCTGCTGCCGTGATAATCGCAATCAGGATTGATTTTAGGGCCATTTGGGAAGAAATTACCAATGTATTTTTCCCCTTTTGTGTAATAAGCTCGTTTGATAGAAGATAGCTTGTGGGGGATGTGTTGGCCTACTTATATAGGGTTTAATTTGGGGGAAAGGATGGTAATCTTAACTAATGAAGTGGGTATTTATATTGCAAAGCGGCAGACAGCGGCATTGGTGTGAGCTTTGTGATTTGGGCAATTGTCAAACATATGCAAGAGTTTAGGAATTGTTGTCAATTGGCAAGGATATTATTACATCTGTGGATTTTCATTTCAAGACTGGGTCGGGACACACGGTGGGTACAAATTGTTGCATTTGTTTATTTCTCCAATTTTATATGAAGTAAAATGGCCAGGTGACAAACTATTATTGCTTACCTAACCTATTCATCACTGGGATTTGAGAATGAAAATTGACTGGTCAGCAGGACTGTCCAAAGGATCAGAAATAATGTGCTCCCATTTATTAACTGGAATCAATTTTTGCCTACAGAGAGCAGGCAACGGATCAGGAGACATTTTCAATTTCAATCAAGTGGTGCAATAACTTTACAACAAATGAAGTATTTACATCATTCAGAAGTTCACCCTGTTACAAAGATGATCATTTTTTTTTTCTGCCATACTTAAGATGCCTTTACTACATAGTGGTGTGTAGATATTATATTCATAGATCTCGCGAGCATTCGCCAGCCTTAGTTGTTAAACCACACTCAATCCTCGTAGACTTGGGGTCGACCCTGCCTTACTCCTGCAATAACAACTCTTTGGTTTTCAATCTGACAAACTCAAGGATTCAGACATAATGATGGATAATATTAGTATATTACCAGCTTATCATGGACGTACGAGTAGCCACTGTTTCCACATTCCCTTTTCATTAAGAGGAAGTCTTGGTTTTACTTGTTATTTTATCTGTAGCATTTGCGAGTAAACGACCATATCATGTGACAATAGGTTAACAGAAATAATGTGTTCATCAATGTTAGAAAAGGCAACAGGGTTGAATTATTCAAAGTATGACCGAAAAAGGATGTGATTCTGAAATTATTGATTAAAATAAAAGTAACGAGGAACCTTTTTTCCGGTGTGCCAATGACGATTGTGGTCCTTTGTCTCCAAACTAGCAGCCGGCTGTGTTTCTGGTGCAAGAGAGAGCTAATTGGCCAAAAAAGACAAGTGTCACAAGTTGTAATTTCTTTGCTGATGCTAATTACAAGCATCGTTTGAGATATTTAACCGGATTGTAATTACCAGAAAAAACTTTAAAGCAGTATGTTTGATGATAATTTACCTTGGTGAATAATTCGACTGGGGGATTGGCATACCTCTTCTCCCTGCGGAAGTTTAATTCCTGAGAACAAGGCAATAGAATATTAGTGTCGTCTCGTTTCAAACTGACAAAACCTATTGACTTGTCTTTAAAAAGTTGCAAAAACCTAAAAGAGACGACATTCAGAAAGCAACCTTTTTGTGGAGGGATGGAGCTTTAAAGCTGTGTGACGACTGACAACCATCCGGCCTTGAAGCAGTATTCCTTATGCTGAATTTGGCAAAAGGGGAGCTTAAAGTGAGATACAAATATGTTGGATTTGAACGTTTAGTGGTGATCATGAAAACAAATATAGCACTTATGCCAAGGACCAAAACTACAAGAAAAACTACAGTCAACAAAAATATTTTTTAAGCAGCATACAATGGTGACTGAAAACCAAGAGGTATATTCAGTCAATGGAGAATTTGTTGAGATTAGCATGCAAACTAAAACAACCTAAACTTCAACAATCAATGGTATACAGACACAAGAAAATCATGTCGTGTTCATTTTTACTAACAAGAAGGTAACAAGAAATAAAGATATCATTTCACGAGGAACAGAACAATCCCACAAATATTACATCACCTTCCAGGTTCTCTCCTTCCACATTCTTTTGTTAAGCCAGTAGAACATTTGTGTAGCTCCTGCTACAAGATAAAAAAAGAAAATGAACTAGGGGCATTACGGTATTGAAGAACTATAAAAAGAGAACCAAAGAAAAAATAATAATGATGATGATTTTATGTGGACACAATCTCCATAAATTACAGGGCCATTTATTGTATGATCATAGGCTTGCAGATACTATAATCATGTCCAATTAACAACCTGACTGGAATTATTCGAAGGGACAGCAAACAGTGAGCTATGCTGAGCTGCCCTCTCTGATGTCTTCAAGTGGAATTCCTGAAATCCAATTCACCCAAAATAAATAAAAACAAGAGTCGGAACAAGTGTCAATCAAAAGTTCCCATGTGGAAAATCCATTTCCACAAGGACTCACTTGAAAATCTGGAGCATGTGTAGTGCTTCTCTTTGGGAGCAATGGTGGTGTTTCAAGAATCTGAAATTTGGGAGCATGATCACAATGACGTAATAATAATATAATTCAACAGTATGCAAAATCAATTCATAAAATATAGAAACTAACTTTTCTGTTTAATGGGCGGGCTTTGAATCTATAAACAGTAGAGGTTGCCTTCTCAACTTTACTATTTTTTTCCCTGAGTGTGCACCATCAAGTAGGACAATAAGAACATAGAAAAAAATTCCACCGAAGGCAATATAAAGACAGAAGCACCAAGAGTTGAAGAAACAAACATTGCTCTTTGGGCCCTGCGAGCAGTTTCAAGATCTGGATCTCTAGGAATAGTGATCTTTGGCTTGGCAGGAGAATTATTTCCATAATGAATTTTATCCTGTCAAATCATTAAAAAAATAGATTTGCAGGTGCCAATATTCCACATTTTGGGGGCCCTTTTAGCTTTTTCGGTTCAGAAACCTTAAGAGACCATCAAAGCTGTAACTTATGCAGACTTTAATTTGTTTAAGGCAACTAAATCTTCCCATCAAATCTAATTAACACACCTGCTTGACCACTTTATGAACAAAATTAATCTCCTGCTGCTGCATTGTATCCATAACCTGTTTGAAAGATTAACAAGCATCATAAGCACCACTAAATGGGAAATAAGACGTAATAGTCATAATAAACCATCACAAAACTCATAATTAAAATTCCCAACTTTATAGTGAGGAAAAAAACAAAAAAACAAAAAACAAAAAACAAAAAAACAAAAACAAAAACAAACATGAATATTGTAGATTCCGCTGGTAAAGATTCCTTTAGACTTAGAGCTCTTGTTCTAAAGAAAAGAGAGTAAAGCAGCAGCAAAAATCTTGAGCAATTGAGATAACATTATGGTAGCTAATTACGTAGTGGTTTCCTGTTCCAGAGAGTTTCATTCACCAATACACCTAAAGCATTCAACTAGACAAACTATATGCAGGTATTCTGAATACAAAAATGCCATCTGCACTTGTTCATGAATTTAAGCCGGTTCTCGCATAGGGGACTAGATTTTGAGGGATTCCCACTACTCAAGTGGTTCTCAAAAGATGGAGGTTAGGATATCATCCCAAAAAATAAGGTTTCTTAAAAGAACGGAAAGAAGATTATGAAGTAAACTACAAATGAAAAATATTACTCCCTCCGACCCATAAAAAGAGTCCACTATAAAACTTTCCATCTTAAACATGAATTACACTTTTACTCAAAATCATGACCAGTCAAACGAGACTCTTTATGGGATGGGGGGGTAGAAATACCAAAAACACAATGAAAATACATACCTTCCGCAGAAGACCACCCTCAAGCTTTTGTCGCTTTGCAGCTTGATTTTCACTCAAACAACTACTTGTTGAGGTAGTGGATGTTTTATCTAGAACAGATGTATGGGACCTAGCATTTGATGTAAAAAGATCTTTTAGTAATAACAATCCATGGAAACCCTATGTCCAGTGGCAATTACAGGGGGCTTGAGGGGGGTGTCATCTGACCCCCTTATTTAAAAGAAAATTTTATTTTATATATACTTTTGCTTTTTGGGGATAAATTTTGGAATTCTTACTATTTTACCATGGTGAGATTGATTAATTTGTTTTATTGGTTGTTGGTGTACTTAAATATCTTGAGTAAAGTGCTGAAAATGCGGCTTGTAGTGGTCAAGCCATTACTCTTTTGAGAAATCATTGTTGCTTTGAGTTTGTTTCTGTGTTACATTTAATGAAGTTGGTTTTGTAAACTATCCTTTATTTGTTTTATCCATATGAGTGAGATAATGTTGTCCCTGAAGTGCTTGAAAATTAACGAACTATATTAGAAATGTCAAGATCCTGATTTCTCCGATGTGTTCTTTTTAAGAAAAAAAAAATGTCTGTGTCGGATAGTGTTGTAATTGACATATTTATTATTCTGTAATTTTTCTAAAAAATTCGCACACCCTGATTTTATTTCCTAGAATTGCCACTGCCCATGTCCCCGTGTATTCACCATATGGTTTGAAAAGGAATCAGGATCCTGATTTCTCCGATGTTCTTGGAAGTTGGAACATGTGCTCTTATTTAAAAGTTGGTTGAAAAAAATAAGGACAATACATATTCCTTTGGTGTATTTATTTGTCAAAGTATCCTTAATTTTTCGTGTGATAACTACAACAGTAAAACAAATTGAAAAAGAAATACTAGAAGAAGTTATGATTTTATTTTTTTTCCAAAAATCGCTGTGTGTCGAATAGTGTTGTAATTGAAATATTTATTATTCTGTAATTTTTCTAAAAATTTCGCACACCCTGATTTTATTTCCTAGAATTGCCACTGCCCATGTCCCCATGTATTCACTATATGGTTTGAAAAGAAATTACTTCATCATTCACAAGACAAAATGTTCTTTTTGCAATCGGAGCAGCCATATGAAATATAGATTTCAACTTATCCCCAAAAACTTTGAAACATTTGAAATTCTGTTTAATTGGCATAAAAAGCAAAAAGACTCACATGGTATCTCCGGCCTTGCCAGGATGATGATGTTGCTTTGCCAAATGACTAGCTGTTGGCTTCATAAGAGTTGAAGACCTAGGGAAAGCGGGCTTCATGGATTGTTTTGATCTTTTTTCTGAGTTTACATTATTCACAAAGTGATTGTACGACACAGAACCTGCATGTTTATAGAAGTAGAAAAGAAAGCAGGGATTAAAAAGTTGAATTTCAAATTTTTCGCTTACAACTAAACAAAATAAAAAATAATGGTGACCTGGGATTAACTTTTGGGAATGGTTCTGAATATTTAGCGTCATACCAATGGAGGCATTTGAGGAAGTCACCTTGCAATCTTCATCTATTACATGATGAAAATTGAAATTATAAAAACTGACAGTGATATGTGAAATGAATTAAACAGTGATATTAAATAATAAAGAAATAAAATAAAAAATCATCAAAGGCACACAATGGAAGAAAGAATGTATGGTAAACCCTATTTACTCACAGCCAGGCAGATGTAGTGCAAGCATTATCAGAAGTTGATCTAGCATCTTTATGTCACAGATACATATACTGTTGGGTGCTCTTTGGGAAGAAAGAATGAATCGATAATATGATCTTTCACCAAGATAGAGTTCATGTCTAAATTTATGCCACAGCATAAATTTATGAAGCTCTATGTAAGTCGATGTGAATCGATGATATGATCTTTATGCCACAGCATGCTGTTCTATGAAGCTCTATGTAAATACACTTGTAGTGTAAATTTACATTTCGTGGTGCAAGTTTAAAATTCACATCACATAAGAATAAACAGTTAAAGATGGCACTTATATATCAGTTAGTTGTACCTCCACAATGCATCGCCACAGCAGAAATTCCGTCGTCCACCTCACCATCATAGTCACTCTCAAACAAGTTTATGTTCCCTGTGCCTTTAGAGTGGGACGAAATTTTACTGTTTTCTATCAAAGTTTCCTCTCTCGGAACTAACCTCATCACATAAGCTGAAAGAAGAATGTGAAAAGTTGGTAAACTTAAATGCTTCAATGAAATACAGAGAAACAAAATACACACGTTGAGAATGAAATTCAATGAATGATAATGCAAATTTCAATTGGCCAATTATTGATTGACAATGCATCACCTTGGTAATATAGAAAACTATTAATGCTCAAACTTTCAACACCACCATCATGTTGAGTTCAATGAAAGTTAAAGTTTGATATATGTCTGGGCTTTGTTCACGCTTCACATTAAAGGATTAACCATAAACTTTTCAAGGTTAGAACTCTCCACTAAATAACTAAATAGTGGTTTGAGGATTAGATGAAACTGGTGAACTTTTCTTACCCTGAGTGTCATCTAATCCTTAAACCAATATTCTTCAGTCTTCACACATAATATAGCCAAATAACAGCAAACCATTAACATGACATTAATGTGTGACAAACCTGACAATTAGGGAAGGAAATCTAACCAAATATTCTAACTCACAACTCTTGAAAAGTTCATAGTTGTGGCAAATTAAATTCGCCAAGCTACCCTACAGTATAATGATGGCACAAGTACCTCGAGATCCAAAAAATTGTCCCTTTTACAGTACTCCCATTAAAACCAACAACTACCCTCCCTGTCCCCTCAAATAGAGAAAAAATGAAAAACCAAAATTACTTACACAAAGGCGCACGAACACATAACCATTCGGAGTAGGAAAAAAAATTCTTCAAAAATAAAAAGAAGAAGAAAAGAAACAGCAAATAATATTACGAGAAGGAGGGTGGCTTCCGGCGGAGTCGAACCAGGCTTCAGCTTGCTGGACCTCGAGCGGCGACTCCTCTCGGGTAAAATCAAAAAAGCGAGCGGCGTTGAACTCGTAGTCGAGATCAATTTCGTAAGCCGTGAAAACGTACTCCACCTCCGCCTCCTCATCGACGGCATTATCATCCACCATTATTAATTCTGCTTCCATTGCCGATGCTACAGAGAGAAAAGCTTCCGACAAAGCACGGAGATAGAGGGAGACAGGGAAAGAGAGAAGGTGACAGTTGAGTCTCCCTCCGCTTATTGAAAGACGAGAGAGAATGAGAATCCGAACATGGATATGCGATAGAGACAAACGAGTTGTATGTATGGGTGACTGTGTATTATGTATATGCGTGTGTATGTATATGTATACATATATGGCAGACAGAGACAGGGTGGGGCTGAGCCTGAGCCTGAGCGGCGACGTTTTGGAATTTGGACTTTGGAGCATGGATGTCAATTTGGACACCAATCCTAAAAAATGAATCCGACTGACATGAAAAATTTTTGGTTTGTGTTTAGTCATTTTGAATTTTTTTTCAAATCAGGTCAACTCGATACCCGATCTGAAATATTATATCAACTGCTCAACCTGACACGAACACGATCCAAAATCTGAAATTGTGTCAATTTTGGTCTATAATCCTTAAAAATGAACCCGAACGACAGAAAAATTTCAGGTTTGGGTTTGATTATTTTGGATTTTTCTGAAATCAGGTCGACCCGAAATCGGACCTGAAATATTATACAATTTGATCAATCCGACACGAACGCAACTCAAAATCTGAAATTGACACCCCTACTTCGGAGGATCCGGGAATTTCAATTTCAATCGTTAAAAAGAAACGGGTACGGGAACTCGGTAGGATCCGGAAATGCAACTGCCACTCGCCATGTACGGATTAAATATCCCCTTTCTTATGGAATTTTTCATATATTTACCTCATTTTATTTAGTGTTTCTTTAGTTTTTTTTCCTAGGTATAGCGCAGCATTTTTTTTTTTAAGTAGTAGTAGTATATAAATGGACTGGTTTTTAAAGTTACTTTTTATCAGTATGTCCTTAAAAGGTTTTTTTAATTTAATAAAACATTAATTGAGTAACCTTAGTTTCTTGTAACGAGTCGATTTCTATTGGTTGAATTTATATTATTAATATAATTATACAAGTTAATTAATTAATTACCAATAATTTAGTATGATGAAAAAGGTGAGCTGTTGCTTTCCTAGCGATTAACCTGAAACTGAATCTATTCTGGTACGCATTTAAAGATGTTTCATGTTTGCCGAATTAAGCTTATGAAATGGATGGCTTGTTTTGTTTGAGTTGTGTTTTAGGTTGGGTGGTTAACATCATAGTAAGAAGCATCATTTGAATGAATGGATGATAAAGACTATTCATTATTTGATGCACAACACATCTATCGGTGAATTCAGTCCTGGCCTCACTCAACATGGTACAATACTAATATCTACTATGGAGTATATTATCCCATTAAAAAAGGTTTCATCTAATTTTTTGTGACAGTGTTTATTTTTTTTTGGTGAATGACACCAATACAATGTATGATTTTTAGTTTTATGGAAAGTGTATAATTAGAAAATATATTTAAGTTAGTTTTAAAATTCTATTTTATATATCTTATTCTTATACTCCATCTATCTGTTACGAACGCTACACTTCAGGTTTTTGTATTATTAATTACTTCCTCCGTCCCGCTATTTATGTCACATTTTGACTTTTTACACTATTCATCGTACTAGTTTGACCTAACTAATTTTTTCAATTATATAAGAAAAAATATAGTCATGTGAGATCTTGTTGGATCCATCTTTTCGCATAGTTTTAGAATATATATTTTATAGAATTTTTTACTTTTATATATTTAGGATATTAATTGTTAAACAAGTGCATTGGACGGCGTGTCCAAAAGTTTTGAGACATAATTAATCGGACAAAGGGAGTATTTAATTTTAATTCAATTTTTTTATTGTAGTTATGTAAGGAAAAACATAGTTAATTGACATCTTGTTCAATTCGTCTACTATTTTAGTTTTTAACTATCATTTTTTTATAATTTTTATTTGTTCACAATTAAGTTATTAACCATTAAAAATATGTATCAACATGTGTGTCCGATGGTAGTGTACCATTTTACTTGAATTGAGACAATTGAAGTATATTTCTTTTGATTTCAAATAAGTCTAACACTTTCTTTTTTTGATTGTTTTAAAATAATGTTAACATTTTTCTTTTGGATAAATTTTTTCTCATTTACGCAACTTTTTCTATTTCTTTCTTTCTCATCTCCTAAAATCTCCACCATTTATTTCTCAATTTCTTAAAATTCGTGCCACAGCCTAATGTTAAAATTATTCAAATACACAGAGGGAGTATTAATAAAAATGCATGACAATATGACATTGCATACCAAAAATAAAAATAAAAATTGGAACAGAAATACTTCAAAGAATGGAAGTACTCCCTCCGTCACGCGAAATATGGCTACTTTCTTTTGGGCACGGTAATTTAGGTAGTGGTGTTTAGTAGTTAAAGTGGTATGAGATTTTGTGTTTAAGACTCTAATGAATTTTGATACTGTTTATTGTTTAATTTTGACCTTATATTATGTAATGATACAATTAGAGAAAAATATTCAAATTTGATCTTGTTAGAATCGTCTAATCGTGTAGTTTCATAACATATATTTTATACAATTTTTATTTGTACCACTTTTAAAATATTAGTAAGAATTAAAGAAATGCTAGGGACTTTGGGTAAAAAAAAAAAGTAAAAGTGCATTGGAATTTGTGCAGAATAGTAAAAGTGAACACTTTTAATGTAATTTGACAACAATTAAAATTCTAATACAAGTTATATTATTTTAATTTATCTAAAAATAGAAAGTGGTCAAATTTCGTTAGACACCCTAAAAAGGAATAGTTGCCAAATTTCGTGGGACGTAGGGAGTATAAATTTGGTTTTTAATCGATGAGCAATGGTGTATGTATGCAGTCACTTTATGATGTATCACAGCAGTGTTGGTTCATTTTCAGCCAAAATTTTCAAAGCATTGATTGGGCTGTGACATTTATGAAATGACAACTTGTTTCAGTTTCTCACCTATTTGGAAGGTTTGGAGATTTGAAAAGAAAGTCAGGCTCAGTCTCATGGGGAACTGGGGATTGAATTGTCATTTTGTGCAATGGAATAAACAGATCACTGTGAAAGGGGGCAAATTAGTCATTGGGATCACAGCTTTATTATTGCTGAAATTACCAAATGACCCCCTCATGTTGGGAATCATCTCCCCTGCACTCCTGCAGGCTGCCACAATAATAACAACAACAATAATTCCCTATATTTCTTAGATATACATATAGGCTATAGCCATACAGAATTAGAGATATAGCAATATAGGTAGAGAAAGCCATATCAAAAAATTTCAAAACCAGAGTCCCACAAGCACAAATACACTATATTCATACATACATATGTGGTGCAATAATTTTAATGTTTCTGATAGCTCGCAGTTACATGAAAAATGTAAATTAACCATAAATTTAATACAGGCTGTAGTTGTCTCGTCCTACAGACCTACACTCGATAGCACTATTCATCCAACGTGTTACACGAAGACCCATTGTAATAAACACCATACTTACAAGATTTGAAGCCCAGAAAAATGTGAGTTTTACTGAAGCAATGATTCTTCTTGCATCCTTAGTTCTTCTAGTCGCTTTTTTGCAAACAATGCTATAAGAATCGTTCCAGTAATGACTATGCAAACACCAACTACATTGATAATAATTTGAGTAGGCGACATTGAGTCTCCAGATTCCCCACTGTATGAAGCATTAACTATGGTCCTGATGAGACTGCCACTGCAGTTGAACAAAGAAAACCATAAGTTAGAAGAAATTCCAAATTGTTCAAAAAGTAAAATGAACAACACCACGTTGCCTTTTGCATTTTGCCATGATTTCAGAGTAAGAAAATTATCTACAGATTACAGATACTTTTCAGTCTTGTGATATGAATATAGCCTCTGATGCATATACAGAATCTCCCTCGAACCCATAGGATTGCAATTTATATTGGCAGCAGAAAGTCACAACATACACATTGGAGCAAAGCATATACTACCTCCGTTTTTGTGAATATGAAACATTTGGCTTTTTTGCACTGTTCATTGTTCAAATTTGATTCACATTTAAACAATAATTATAGAAGTAAAAACATAGTCAAGTGAGATCTTGTTAGAATCGTCTCATCTTGTAGTTTTATAATATCAAATTTTTATAATTTTTACTTATACACAACGTAAATTATTAACTGTTAAAAAATGTGCATTGAATTGCGTGCGCAGGGTGAGTGTTGCATTTTCATGAGAACAGAGGAAGTACTATTTGTCTATTCCACATATACGTATTAATCTATCGAGAGGGGAGAGATTGGAGTTCTCACGTGTAAAGTGCAACGATTATGTCCGGAACCATTCCTACAAGCGTCCCCAATATATAAGGAACATACTTCACACCAGTAGCCACAGAACAGTAGTCGTACACGCCATGAGGGAAAGGAGAAATCCTAATCAAGGCCACAAATTGGAACTGACTGAACCAATTTCCAGCTCCTCCTACTCGCACAATGACAGCTTCCTTTGGGTGCTTTTCTAACCACACCTTTTAGCAAGAGACAAAAAATTTTTCATATCATTATACAAAAAGAACCCATGGTCACAAAAATGCTTAAACAAAATTATTATGATTAGGGCAATTAGCTTACTTGAATTCTATGGTAGAGAAGTGAACCAATGAAATATGGAATAGAGGCTCCAATAGCTACTCCTCCAATTATCAACAGAAAACCAATGCCATAGCCAAAAGTCATACCAGCCACCCACATGGATGGCCTGGGAGGTAAAAGAATGGATGGAAATATCACCAGAGAACCAAAGACTATCAGTGCTAGTGCAGCTGTGCAGAAAGTTTCCCTCTCCCATTTTATCGTGGGAATGATTGCCTGAAATAATTACACTTGATGTTCGCTTAAAAACAATTGGAAACATTGCCGAAATTGATGAAGTCACCTCAAATGATGAAAAATCAGAGAATGACAGTAATATATCCAGGCATCCAAACCCTACTTTGCTTGCCAGATGCTGATTCGGATACGGCAAAAATTAGTAAGTGATGATGCCATTGCGAGCATATCTACAAGACTTCATTCAGAATATATGTATTAAGTGGTAAGTGTCAAAGTCATTGGCTCATACAAATAAGTTCCAATAACAGAGAGCACACATCACAATGATGAATATATGGCGTTGGAAGAGAAAAGTTCTCCTTCAAGGTCTTTCACTAGAGAATGACATTTCAGATTGCAGTTGGATAACAATCACGCATCAAAGTAACATGAACTTCAAAATTACAAACGATCAATAATTCAGTAACACATAAGGAAACACAACACAATTGCGTCAACCATGAACACTAATTGAGGAGCCAAAAGGGTAGAATTCTCAGTTACAGCTGAAACCAACAGCTGAATATTTGCCTCAGCGAAAACATAGAACACACAAGTTCAAAACATTCACAGGAACATCGATAGACTTATGAAATTGATAATGAAATATGCGGCACTCAATATCATCACCACAGAGACATCATTTAATGATCATTAGGAAAAGCCACACATAAAATTTAATGCAATTTATAGATCGAGGATTCTGTTTTTAATGTACTTGAGAAGCAATTCGGAATAAGGATTTACCTTATCCATCAAAAAAGGTCCGACCCATTTGATGCAAACCACAGCCAACGCAGCAACTAACAACAGCACCGCCACTATCTTCGCCCACCACCGCCAAGACCTCCACCACTCCCCACCACCTCCACCGCCGCTACAATCAGGAATCGACGTTTCGGCCTCACCACCACCAGCGGCACCCGCCTCCAGATTCACATAATCTTCCTCTACCCTAAGATCCTCGCTGGCAGCATCAATAGTCATCACACCCCAACCCAAAACGAAACTCCTAGGTCTCCCTGATCAAGTTATTTAATTGAATGATCCAACCCACGAATCGCAATCTCAAACATATACCACAAATTATTAGGAAAAGAAACAGAGCCCTAATAATACCGTACAACACCCAATCGAGGGAGTCGAGGTTGAGGAATTTTCGAAAGAGGGAGTCGAGGTTGAGAATATTTCGAAAACAGGGGGAAAACTAGGGAGTTGCAGAAGCAGCAGCGGTTCCAACTTGAGGCCAATAGCAGAGTTACCAAAACAATCCGTACCTTGGAGAGGCGAAAATATCGTGAGAATCAAATGGGATGAGACGATTGGGTGCGAGGAGGAGGTACAGCCGGCAAAAGAAACACGTAGGGGAAAAGGCAAAAACTGATGAGACACGTATGTATTTTAATTTGAAGTGTAGATTCATATAAAGTTATATATACGTGTGACTAGTAATTATGTAATGACTAGTGACTAGTAATTATGGAAAATGAAAAATTGAAATGATATGGAATGAGGAATTTGAAATTCGGGAGCATAAGTTATTTGAGTACTTTTTGTCACCGAAGCCGGAATGAACAATTGCCGACCTGTCCCAACACTCTAATTTGTGATTCAATATTTAATTATTTTAAATTTGTCGTTATCTTCCATTACCAGTTGGCACCTACAAAATTCAAACTCAAAGAAACATAGAAGTATTTTATTTCTGACATCGGACATTATTGTAAAAATATGAACTATGTTCGTCTCATGGTTTGACAACTCAGCACTTGGATTGACATCTGGCCTCTTACCAACTGAAAAAACAACCAAACAAACAAACAACTGGTCACAACTCACAACTGGTCGATTCTCGTTTACTCGGTCATCAATTAATTTTTTTCTAATTTCTTATAGAAAAAAAAAATACTGTCTTTGTCCACTATATTTTGATTATTTTTTGGATTGTCCAACCTATTCAATATTATTCAAAATTCAATACTGCTCAATTAGTTAATTTCAACTTTTATATGGTTTTCTTTCTTTAAAGCCTCCGACTTCTTCAAGCTCGGCAAGTTACCTTTTTAATGGGGGCCATTCGATACCAGTTACAACTATTTTAATTAAATCGCTATTAATATAAGTATAATAAAAATATACTTCCTCCGTTCTTAAAAGAATGCTACATTGGCAAATATGATATTGTTCACACAAATATTTTCACTTAATGTTTTATTATAGTTGTACAAGTTAAAATATAACCAAGTGAGATCTTGTTGCATTCGTCGCATCATATAGTTTTTAGATATCGAACTTTTAGAATTTTTACTTGTAACAAACTTGAGTTATTAATGGTTTAAAATATACATTGTACTACGTGCTGGGTAGGTCCGTAACAAACATTAAAAAACAGATGATGTATATAATAAAATCAATATATAAATATATAAATTTTATAATTGTATATAGAAATTAATGTAGAATTTTAAAAGTAAATTGAGATGAAAATAAATAAATAGCAAAAAAATCATCATTTAAAATCAATCATTTTTTTGAATTACCAAATATTCTCAAAGCTCGTTTGACCCAAAATTAATCACTCGATGAGGTGATGAGCATAGAAGGGTTGACTCTCCCAATGCAGATTTGTGCATACACAAGACATTTGGTTAAAATCAACCATTTATTTAAATAATAATAACTAATTTATAATTTTACCTGACTGTTTTCTTTTTCCTTTTTATATTATTATTTTAGTAAAGCAAATTCTTTGTATATTTCGAGTTTTTCGGAATTATGAAACACGTCATTTTTTAATTAGTTAGTTAATTAAATAAATTTGTTCTGTGCTCTCTAACATTAATAATAACGCAAGTAATAAATCCCAAAGTCACTAGTTAAACCTCATACTACTAATCAAATAAGGCCACTTATGAAAATTGTTCAGCTGAGTGGATAGGGCGTGGGTGTACTTATTTGATCATTTTCTCTTTTCTAGTGAGAATCCCATATTAATGTTTTGATTGGAAATGTTAGCACAAAGGAATAGGTTTCAATATTTGTTGAAATACTGAAATACTAGTATTTATACGTGTTGAATAGTAATTTTTTTAACAATAGATTAATTAATATTTAAAATATAAGACTTCGTCTCGAAAGAAATTCGCACCGTGGAGAATCTGGAATTTGAGACTTCCTACAAATTTAACAATTTTTAGTGACTCCCATCAACTATTTCATTGCCGCTACCAACAGCCTTGAGTGGATTCGAGCTTGTGTATGAAAAAAAAAAAAAAAAAAAAAAAAAAAAAAAAAATTGTTTTGAGAGATTAGTCCTAGGTTCTCGAAAAACTGAACAATATTGAATTCTTACTTTCATCATAGGCTCCGGTTATATGCACACTCCTTTTTCCCTTATACACACAAAAAACACATGGATTAAGGCACACACAATAAAATTTACCCATTATACCCTTTCAACCAATTTGGAGTCCGGGTCTTTTATATTTTGTAGTCCGGGACTTTATTTTTTAAATGACAACAAACACACAAACACAGATCGGGAACTAGGGCACGAGAAAATCCAAGAAGCCGACACACAAGGAGAAAATTGAAGAAGAAGAAGAAGAAACCAAAATCTGTCAACAAAAAATGCCGAGGACGCGTGGAGGGAGGGCACGTGGAAGCGGCGGTCGTGGTGGCGGCGGTCGTGGAGGTGGCGGCGGTGGCGAGCATGGTGGTGGAGACGGTGAAGAAGGTATTTTTCGTTTTTTTTTTTTTCAGATCTGTGTATGTTTCTTGTTCTTGAGTGTCTTCTTTGTTAGTTTTGAGAATGGAGAATGGGTGATTTGTACGATGTTCTATGTTCTTGTTCTTGAGTGTTTCTTTGTTAGTTTTGAGAATGGAGAATGGGTGAGACTGGAATGGAGGGGTATTTTTTCGTATACAGGGGAAGGGATGGAATGGAGATGAGTTGAGAAGGGAAGGGTTAGGGTTCCGGCCAAGAGTGGCCGTTGGTTCTGTCAAGCGGCCGGCCATCAATGGCCGGCCAGGCCGGAGAGGAACGTCCAGATCCGGACGTTCCTCCTTTTTTTTTTATTTTCATACTTTCAGTAAACGGCCATGGTTGTCCATGGCCGTTGGTTGGAGAACGTCCATCAATGGACGTTTAGGCGAGGGGCCGAACGGCCACTACTGGCCGTTCGGTTAGCACAGTGGCCGGCCAGTACTGGCCGGCCGTGCCTTCCACTGTATTTTTTTTTTTTCTTTTTTCTTCTGTATTCTTTTAAATCATATGTTAATATATTTTGTTATCTTATTCTCTTAGGTGTTCGTGTACGACAGACGGCCTCATACAGACGACAGCGTCGGGCTGCATATGACGAGGCTACCGGACAGATTCTGGCTATACAAGAGCCCCTTCCACCACCACCATCTCCTTCCACAGAATCAGATGCAGAAGAGTCGGGCAGTGGATCAGATCAAGAGTCGGGCAGTGGGTCAGGTGATGAGGAGTTGCCAGAATTATTAACTAAGTGGGAGACACATATCGCCCGTGCGATACTCCGGGGCGAGGAGAGACGGCCAATGAAGATACATAACCACGTGCCGAAATTTAAGTCGTGGAAATTCCCAGCGGATGAAACCACCAGGGACACCAGGCGCTTTCTTATGGGTACCGGCCTCCTTAATATGAAACGGGCCTCATACTTGCACCCGAACAAGACACTGATTCAGGCATTCATTGAGCGGTGGCATGCAGAGACTAACAGCTTTCATATGCCATTCGGGGAGATGACTATCACCCTAGAGGACGTGCACTACCTGACAGGACTAGTGGTAAATGGCAATGCTGTGGCACTACCGGAGAGGTCAGAGAGAATATCCGCCGCTGATGTTGCTCGCTTTTTTCGGATTCCACTGGAGGCTGCTGTGGAAGCCATGGGTGGCAACCATGGGGTGTCGGTGACCATGAGTTGGTTGAAGGATTACTTCGTGGATGACATAACATCGCTTGATCCTGATAGGCAGCTCGGTTGTGCCAGAGCTTATGTTATGTACCTATTTGGCACCACACTATTGCCCGACAAGAGTGGGGATTCAGTGCAGCTGTATTGGATGGATTATTTACGGGATATGGTGCAATTCAGGACTTACGCTTGGGGTACAGCTGTTCTTGCTTATCTATATCATCAGCTGGGTGTAGCATGTCGTGCAACCACTAGACAGTTTTGTGGCTTCACCACTCTTCTCGAGGTACCAATTTGAATTACATAGTAATAACTAAATCCCTAACCATAACTTGTTTAACACTAAATCGTTTGATTGTTGTTCTTGCAGGCATGGATTTACGAGCATTTTCCGACGCTCCCACGCCCTTCACCCAATCCTAAATACGAGGCTCGATACGAATTGGCCACTCGATGGGGACCGATGAGACAAGAGGGCCCAACATTGGAACGCATACAGGCTATGCGTGCACGCATTGATGGACTCACTTCAGGCGAGGTATGACATTTTTATTAATTCAACATATTATTCCATTTTGCATGTACCTAATTATAAATGATATTCTTTATTAAGGTCATATGGGATCCCTACAGCACCGTGAGAGAGTCCTCTCCCCGTCCCGAGATTACATTCTTCAAGGGATTGATCTCCGCCGGGGACATAGTTGAGCCTTATCTGCCGGATAGGGTATTACGCCAGTTCGGATATGTGCAGACCATCCCCCGTATACCTTATGCATATCGACTTGATCGGAATGCAGGCCCCACAGCTCGGACACGGGCTTCTTTTGCCATTCACGCTGACTTTTTCGATGATTGGGAGACCCATGTACTCCCCGAGGAGCGGCGAGGTCGATTGGCGGTACCACCATGGGAATGCGTTGACTCGTATATGGAGTGGTATCGGACACACTCCCGACCTTCTCTTTGTCCCCCGCGGGCAGCCGGCGAACTCCCTGGTTACGCACATCACGTGGTGGACCCATATGCTCGCATCTCTATGGTGTGTGGGTACATGCAGCCCTACGTAGAGCGGTTTGAGACTACACCAGATGAATGCACTGTTGAAGAGCTTGGCAATGCATTGCAGTACACATATATCACGCTTCGGGACGATGGTGGTGCTGGTCCATCACAGCGACATGGGGCATCTTCTTCTGGGGATGGGGCTGGTCGTTCGGGGGCATCTTCCTCTGGGGCTGGGGCTGGTAGGGTGCGTGAGCGACATGGGGTATATCGTCCATCGTGATATTGTTTTTTGATATGATAGAACATTGGAATTGTGAAGTGGTGGAGTCTGAGTTATTATATATTAATTTGTTTAATTGGATGGTGAATGTTTTTGTGATTAACGGAGAATATTTCGATGTGGAATTGGACGGTTAATGTGATTTGCATGTGTGGATTTTGTTTCTGTATAAATATGTGATTGACATTTGGATATTGCAGGTTTGGGTGTACACAGACACAGATAGACCCTTTTTTTTTTTTTGATGGAACGGCCACTCTTGGCCGTTCCATATAAATGAGAAACGGCCACTAATGGCCGTTCTCTATAGTGGAGAAACGGCCACCTATGGCCGTTCAGCCATGGAGATACGAAGCTCCAGCAAAAACGGCCATAGCCAGCCGTTTCTTGGGGACATGGACGGCCATTGGTGGCCGTTCATGTAGAAGCATGGCCGGCCAGCACTGGCCGGCCGGGCTGTTGGTTTTTTTTTTTGGTAATCTGATGCTAATGAATCTGTTCTTCATCAAATCCAAATATTGCCCAAGCACAACATCAAATCCACAATGACTCAAAAAAAATATTGCTCATGTACAGCATCATTCACACAATGACTCAAACAGAATATTGCTATGTATAGCATCTAATCAATCTAAATTATTATCATTCTAAAATATTCACACTTTGGCTACTCGTTCTTCCATCAGATCTTGCAATAGCATAAGCATCGAACCGACTCTTAAAAAATATTGCCCATGTTTCGGCCTCCACTGCCCGATATGTTCTCCAAGGGTGCACGATAGGGGGGAGTGGAGAGTTGGAAGATACATGCACCTGCATTAGAAATCAGAATAAGTCATAGATTATTATTGTAAAAAAAAAAATTGAACAACTCAATATGAGTTTTACCTGTATGAAATGGTTTCCATTTATGAGACCCAAGCAAATAACCTTTGCATTCGTATCTACACCCGTGCGCAGAGGCAAATAAGTCACAGAGATGTCGTTTGAGAGACATGCAAGTGCCACGTTATAGTAAGATGCCACAAGATGCCCCATTTCAGGTAAACAGAACCAATTGTCTATGGGTGCAGTATCCGTGAAACAATTCAACACATTCATTATATACTCAACACGTCCCTCCTGCTGCAGAAACACATCCCTATAAAGACTCGAATGAGTGTCCAATTCCTCCATGAGATGCGTTCTTATCGTCCTCCACGATCCCTCACCATAGTTCAAAAGATCGGCAACAACACGAAATCCACAATGACCATCGCCTACCACATTCTTTACACTCTGGATGTACATTCTAAAATGTTGTGGTAGCCTATCAATGAATGGTATTGCGTCTGATCGACCACGTGGCACAGGTGGAATCTGTAAAATATTGACTATGTAAAATTGATTCAAGTGTATGTAAAATATAGAATGATGGTTGCTTCACAATAAAACTTACCTTTTTCACCAGTTGTCTCTTAGAAGTCGTGAACATAGGAGTTGGCACTACTGGACCAACTGTATACATGGGAGGCTGGGCTGGGGAGCAACTGTCAACCATGGTAGCCGGCAACTCAAACGCACTCGGGTCCCTCTTCGTAGATGCCGCTTTCTTCTTCGATGATGTGGACTGTCTGCCTCGGGTGCGTACGGTGGTGCTCGGGGCTGTGAGGGACGTAACATTAGGATTCACTGCCTCCATTAGCCTCCTAAGAAACATCTCTTGCTCCGTCGGGTTTGATTCCCGGAACAACTGCTGTGCTTTGGAAATGAACTCATCAAACTTGTTCTGAATCTGCACTCGGGGCTCTGCATCACGTACGCGAGGGTTTATATCCAATTTCCGCCAGAAATCATCAATCAACTCTAATGGAACTGGCATGCCCTTTGTTACATATTCGGATAACTCGTGGGCACAGGGCAGTCCACATGTGGTGCGCATCACACATCCGCAATCATCTATATCAATAACACCATCTTTCAATTTCGTCAGTTGTGCATCTATTTGTGTCATGGCTGCATCCGACACAAGACCCCGAAGCAGCTTGAAAGTAATAGTATGAAACTTGACTGCCAGAGAACCATGACTCTTCTCAAAAGAATCCTTCAGTGCTACATGACATGTCTCCATCAGTGTATGAAAATGTGCCCAGCAAGTTTCAAAATTTCCCAAACTGGATCGCAACTGACGTTTCAACGCTGAGTGTTGCCCCTCTGCCCTGTTAATTTTAAAAAAGAATAACAAAAGAGCTCATAGTTTAAGTTTGACTATATCAAAATCCAACCATTTATAATTACAAACAACATTACAATACCTGTTCGTGGTTGTGTTCCCATAGTGCATAATTTTGTTGGTGTGGCATGTCAGAAACTTTTGACCGTATGGCTCCAACCATTGTTTCTCAACGTACTGCACTGCCGCCGGCCAATCACAAAACTGTGCCTGAAATCGGATCCATTTCTGTTTGAATGAATGTTCACTGTCAACCGCCACCAATTCATTCCAAGATGTGTAAAATAAATTCCATTGTTCAGCCTCAGCAAATAGTTTTTTGCAGTTTGCCATCACATTCCTATCAATGTGCCACTTACATAGCATGTGAACCGTGGTAGGAAAAATTCGATCAATTGCATTCATCAATGCCTTCTCCCTGTCTGTTATAATAACCGAAGGCAAACTGTCATCATCCATTAAAGCCCTCAGACTACCCAACGCCCACGTGTAATTATCTACTTTCTCCGCCTTAAAGTAGGCACATGCAACACAGAATGTCTTGTCAGTGGAAGTCACTCCTACAATCTCAAAGAGGGGCATCCGGTACTTGTTCGTCTTGTATGTACAATCCATAGCCAACACTTTCGGGAAGGCTTTCAATATTTCAATGCTCCTTGGATGTGCAAAGAATAGGTCTGTGACCTCCCCACTAGACTCACATCTCCTAAAAACAAAGTAGTAGCCATGCTCCTTTAACTTGCCCAACAGGTATTGCATTTCAGATCTACCGGCCCGCTCAATCACTCTATTTTTCGCCCTCGCATTGTATATCGTCCTCATGGTTGAGACGTTCCTTGGGAATTCCTCTCGTAGTTGCTCATGGATATTTTTCACTGGCACTCTCATTTTTGACAAGCGCACTACAAGCTCTTCCTCCTTCTTCGTCAATCTCCCCACATACGGATGCCCCTCGAGATAGTTGGCAAGAGGATGATTGTGCACACCACTCATAACAGTCAGCTCCCAATGTCCCTTGATCTTTTTTTGTTGGCCTCTTATTAAGAACGGGCAGCCACATTTTCGGGTTCCCACATCCCTTTTTTTAATGGATTTTTCCGGGTCACTCTTCACTTCATCAACCGAAGGATCAAATCTATTCTTTTTAGCTTTATGCTTCCTATACTCCCCTCCTCGTTCGCATCCCATGAAAACCCGACCCTTTTTTGTTTCGGTTGCCATGTTCGACCTCTGAACAACAACTATCATTTGATGGGCTATTGCAGTCGCCTTCACATGATCAACCAAACTGTCCCTACTATCAAACTCTTTCTCTGTGGAAAATAGGTGGGAGTAGTCACTTATAACATCCAAACTCAATTCATTCCTTTCGTGGGCAACACCCTCATCGCTTGATGGTACGCAATTGAGCTACAATAAAGAAAACAAGGAAAAGAATGAAACAGATTAAGAGAAGCACGAAGCAGGAAAAAAAAAAGGAAAGAACGGCCAGTAATGGCCGTTCTTCTTTGGAGAGAAACGGCCAGTAGTGGCCGGCCATCTCTTAAACGTAGCGGCCAGTGCTGGCCGTCCAAGTTTCACTCCTTCCGGCCAGTAGTGGCCGTTCTGACTTTAAGGTTGTGGGATGGCATTGGCCGTTGGTTCTTTCATCGAAACAAATCAAATACTCGACGCACAGCGATATTGCATTCAAATGTAGAAAAATCGACGCACACAGCAATGTCAAAATACTTACGGGTTCTATGTACTGTTCTTCTATTATATCATCTCTGTATTGCTCACCATGGTTTTGATCGTCGTTCATGTTCATATCCATGAAGTATAATATGAATATAAAAATGCAATAAGAAAAGTAGGGTTTTGGGTTTTGTTTTGTTTCACCGAGGAAGAAAGGAAGAGAGAGGGAAGAAATAATTTGTAAATTGTGTGCCCACATGAGAGTGCCCTAATTGATTTATTATATGTGCCCTAATCATATTTGTGTGTGCCCTTAACCATATTAAAAGAGTGCTCAATCATAAGTTTTTAACTAAGGGTATAAATGAGATTTTATCTACAAATTTGTGTGCCCCTAACTATAGAAGAGTGAATATAACCGCTGCCTTCATCATAATAACCAGGTCCTGATGGAAAATATTGCACATTTGTTTCTTTTTGTTTTACATCTAATAGATAGCATAATTATCAAAATCGCGATACTAATGTAGGATCGCACGATCCTATTCCACACATGAAAAACAATCCGAATCGTTGTAGGATCGAAAATGTGGTAGGATCGGCGTAGGATCGCTGAGCGATCGATCGTACTCCTTTTTTTTTTCCGGAGCAAACTTACTTATTATCTCTAGCTCTTTGTGGTTTTGGTTATGATGATGTTATTTTTGTCAATTTTGTTTAATATATCTTTCCATATATTGAACTCAAAATTGTTGGGTTTTATGTTAGTGTTTAACTTCTATTGGATCATTGATAAACATTCAATTAACTATCAAATTTTGTTAAAAAATCATCTAAAATACATATTTTCAATTATAAATGTTATCAATTTTGTAAGATAATTAATAAATTTAATTTTTTAAAAATAAATAATCTATATATATATTAAAGCATTAGTGAACAACTTATCCTACATTTAATGTGGTGTCTCCATTTTAAATTTCTAATTTTTATAAATTTTTGCATTTTTTTATTTATTAATTTTAGATTTTCACATTTATTTATTTATTTATTTATTATACATTTTCAGTTTTTGAAATATATGGAATTTCTACAATATTCACTTTTAAAAAGATTTGAAATATTTGAAATTTGAAATTTTGCATATCTTATTTTATCTATATTATTTTGCATTTTTTAATTTACTAATTTTAGATTGTTGCGTTTATTTATTTATTCATTATATATTTTAGTCTATCGTGTAGAAATCTATCATTTACTTATAAATTCTCACTCTATCATCCTATGTGTCACTATATATTCACTTTTAAAAAGATTTGAAAGATGAAATTTTGCATTTTTATTTTATCTATGTTGGAGTTTATTTTTTTGTATTTTTTTATTTTATCTATTTGAAATTTTATTATTTTGTATTTTGTATTTTATTTATTTTAAAATTTTTGCTGCATTTTGTATTTATTTATAGATTTTTAGTTTTACACCATAGAATTATTATGACGAGGTTTTGCACTGAAAACTAAGAATTATGTTGCAATATGGTGAACATATTGTAATGCCGGTAATTCTGTGTAAGTTTGGTCTCAATTTTGGTTATAATTTTTTTGTATGGTGAATGATGTAATCAAAATGTACATTGCATGTCAGATTTATTTATTCATCTTAAATATATATTAATGTGTATATATTAGTTTTTAAAAGATACTCCCTCCGTGCCACTAATAGTGTCTCACTTCTTTTGGACACGGTATTTTATGTGGGGATAATTAGTATTTAATGTAGGGGTAGATTAGTGTTTAAAGTGTTGATAAATAATGAATTGATTTATTTATGTGTGATGTGATAGTTGTGTGTTTGAAATTTTAATATATTTATTTATTAATGTGATATGATGTGAGTGGGTTTGGTAATTAAAATATTTAATTATTTTCAAAAAGAGAAATGTGACAATTTTAGTGGGACAGACCAAAAAGAAAATGAGATGGAATTAGTGGGACGGAGGGAGTATTTAATTTCCAATTTATATGACGTTTCCATAATTTTCAGTTTTTTAATAAAATGGAAGTTCAAATTTAAATGGAATTTGCGGTGTATATATGGAATTTATATTTTAAAAGATATATTAATGAATATATAAAAAATATTTGTATATATTAATTATTGTATATATATGCCATGTTTTCACAAAAATATGTCACTTCACTTAAAAGTAATATACAATTATATAGTTGTGAATAGATTTATCAGTAAATAAAGTAAATAAATAAGAAAAATTTATTTATTTTTAATATACTCCCTCTGTCCCATTATTTCTGTCTCAAAACTTTTGGGCACGCCGTACAATACATTTGTTTAACATTTAATATCTTAAAATGTACATACGTAAAAATTTTGTAAAATATATATTCTAAAACTACATTATTAGACAAATCTAACAAGACCGAATTTGACTATATTTTTATCGTATATAATTGCGATAACATTAGGTCAAAGTTGATCAATAAACAATGTTAAAATGTCAAAATGAGATACTTTGAGTGCGACAGAGGGAATATTTTTTAAGAAATACTCCATCCATTTTACAATAAGTATAACACTAGGAAATGACACAAGATTTAAGGTAAGTTAATAAAATTTATTAGTCGAAGTAATTAAATAAATAAAATAAGTCACATTTGACTTTGTTCCTTTTAAGTTTTATTTAATTGAACATAAAAAATTAATAATTTAAGTATAATTAGTAAAAATTATTAACCTTCAAAACATTTCAAATATGATAGTGTAACACTTAATTCCAAACACCCAAAAAGGGAAATTGTGACACTTAAAAAACAGATAATGTAATTCATTAATCTATATTTTAACAAATTTGCAATTGACGAAAAATAAATATAAATATAGCTTTATTAGAAAATTATGATTGTGAATGATCAAAGTAAATTCATATTGAAAGACTAATTGCTGCAAATTCTATAAATTTGAAAATTTTATCTGGAATGTCATTACTGAATGAAGTTTTAACGTCTGAAACAAATAATCTTTTGACACTAGAAGAAACATATTATAGTAAGAAAGAAATGAAAGCGGATCATACTAATATTACCTTTGTTGATTGATGCTGAAAATAATGTTTAGAATAAAATAATGTATGTAGTTGATAGTAATGGGTGTTGATTCATTTTTCTTTACGTGGTGGAACTAACTAGACATTTATCGATAATTTATCTAGAAAATATTATGTTTAGCCCTTCATGGTAGATGTAATATTGTGTTGCCTGTAGAATCCAACTGAATAGCACCCTTACTCATTCCAAGAGGTAGGACTGCACATTCTAGATTTGCTATTCCACTAGATTGTGACGAGAAGTTTACCTGCAAAAAACTTACATCAGAAAATTATTTAACCTCTCTAGAAAATTATTTACCTCTCTTCTCATTAAAATAAAGCTCAATATTTGGGATGAAAATTTTTTATTGATAAAATGATTATGAGCCCGTCTGAATTAACCAAATTCTCCATTCGGTTTCAGAGGAAAAAATTCCACTCGCAGTTTATTTTACTATGACTATAAAAAGCTAAAAAAAAAGTAGATGTCAACCTTTAAAGAAGTTTTGACTCCATCTTCAAAAATCAATTTTTATCCATGTCAGTGATATATTGCAATATCTCATGTCACTATAAAGAGGGGACTCGAAGTATTAATATGTAATTAAGATGGATTAACTTAAGATACTATAAGAAATGTTATTTATAATGAAAATTATATATGGCATAAATTTGCATAATGAATATTTCATGTACATGATCGTAATTGGTAAAGCTGATATTAATCTTGAAGATGTACAATTATATGTGACATTTTCAAATGATAATTTTATAAATTTTACGAGAGATTCTATAGCGGCAATTGTTGAGAATAATTATACAAATATAAACTGCACCACTTCAAATCCAAACATTTTTACTATATATTAACCCCTACCAAGAGATTATAGCTACACTCAATAATTACATCATGGAACGTATGTCTGCAAATAAAAATGTATATATATATATGGCATAAATTTGCATAATGAATACTTCATGTACACGATCGTAATTGGTAAAGCTGATATTAATCTTGAAGATATACAATTATATGTGACATTTTCAAATGATAATTTTATAAATTCTACGAGAGATTCTATAGCGGCAATTGTTGAGAATACTTATACAAATATAAACTGCACCACTTCAAATCCAAACATTTTTACTATATATTAACCCCCTACCAATGAGATTATTGCTACACTCAATAATTACATCATGGAACGTATGTCTGCAAATGAAAATGTATATATATATATATATATATTTGTTTTAACAATATTTATCAAAAGGGTGAAAGCATAGATAATGCCAATTAATTATTTTCACTGGAATATCTCGACACGATCAATTGTTCTGGATTACTGAATCATGAAATATAGTAGAATGATAGGTATTGTAGTCATGTTTCTTAGCAATATATATCCATCAAATAAATTATGTAATGGAAGTAGGTTGATAGTAACCAAGAATCGGAACTAGATAGTTGAGGTTAAACTAAATTTCGGAAAACCATGAAAGTAGAAAATTCTTGATTGGTAGAATGTTTATGAGTCTATTTGATTTAACCAAAATTTTTGTTCGATTTGAGATGAGAAAATTCTCACTCACAGTTTGTTTTGCTATAATTATAAACAAAAGTCAATGTTAATCTTTAAAAAATGTCAGATTTTATATTCCAAAACCAATTTTTAGCCATGAACAGTTATGTTGTAATATTTCGTGTCAATGTAGCTAAACGTATTAGTAATATGCAATTTATATATGGCAGAAAATTTACAAAATGGATAGTTGATATAGGTGATGGTAAAACGGGTATTGATTTTGGAGATGTACAATTAGATGTGACATTTTCGGATGATATTCTTATAAACTCTATAGGTGATCCTATAGCAGTAATTTTTTAAAGTACATATACAAATATAAACTGCACCACTTCAACTTCAGACATTTTAAAAGATAGTGTTATACTAGCCCCTATCAATGAGATTTTCACCAATGAAATTTTCAGCAAATTGTTAGGAAAATTTTCATATTATGCTTCATACTTATTTTTAAGTTTATTTTAATAGTTATTTTTATTGATCTGTTAGATTTGTACTGGACAAGCCACAGAAGCTAAAGAATACGCAATAATATGATTTCTTTGCTAGTTTTAAAAAAAAATAAATTATATTATTATATACATCATCTTTTGAATGTATAAAAAATCATTACACATTTTTCATTACTCAAAATACAATTTATTATAGCTTTATACAATATAAGTATATATTTATATAAAATATAAAATTATACCCGTCGAGACTCGACGGGATTATTTACTAGTAATTTCATAGAATCTTAAAATTCCGATTCGGTCATACGATTTAGATATTGTAAAATCTAGAGCTTCACCCACATGATTTAAGCTCAGGCCCAGAGTCACTCTCTCTAAATTATTAGTAGATGGAAGTTCTAGAAGTCAGAACCCCGACTTCGATTGCCCTCCCAGTGACCAGACCCACCTACTCCCATTCTTCCGATTTCCACCCCAAAACAAAAACCATACTTCGAATAAAATCCAAGATGAGCGTGACGGCCGCCACACTGCGCCTTCCCAACTACTTCAATCTCCACAGTTCTTGTTTGGGCCTCAACATTAAAGTTCCCGTCTTTAACTCCCATTACCCACAGGCTGACTCCAATGCTTCTGGTGCCTTTCTCTGATCTAATCGCTCTTACTTTGCACTTTCCCAATAAAGGTTCAGTTTTTGTTCATTGGATTCTCTATTTCAGTTGCAGCCCCGCGTTTGGCCGACTTTCAATTCCATTGGGGATGCGGTGGGTTTTCTTTCCTTTTTCCTTCTATTCCTTGGGTTACCCCCTGTTTTGTGTGTGTGTGGGGGGAGAAATGTTCTGCCGTCGTAAGTATCTGTTTTGACACTCGTAATGTTAGTGGTGATTTATGTGTACAGGTGGCATTTCGAGGTTACTATCAATCAGGAAGTGTTCGGCTTCCGATCATGCATCTGAACCTCCTAAGGTATGACTGGCACTATGCTTTCTTTTCTTAGACTTTCATTTGATATCTTTTATTGAATGAACCTATCATTCTTTTCATCATTGTGTTTAATTTTATGGACATGGAGGACCTGCACAGGTCTTCAGAGTATTAAGGATCGGGGAACAGGATTAAATTTTGAGACGCCTGCCAAACATGTTTGAGAACAATATTTTGAGACGCCTGCCAAACACTATGCTTTCTTTTCTTAGACTTTCATTTGATATCTTTTATTGAATGAACCTATCATTCTTTTCATCATTGTGTTTAATTTTATGGACATGGAGGACCTGCACAGGTCTTCAGAGTATTAAGGATCGGGGAACAGGATTAAATTTTGAGACGCCTGCCAAACATGTTTGAGAACAATATTTTCTTGTTTGGGAACTGAAAAGTGCGTTTCCTGTTAAACACTCAATAATAGAACACTTTATGCTGAATTAAATGGTTTTTTTTTTTTCCCCCTGCCATAAAGGAACTAAGACTTGTTATTGGAAATTATTATCCCTTTATCTCTTTCAAATGCCAAACTTACAAATAGTAACGCGGAGATGTTTGAGCTCCATTAACAATGATTCAGAACGCTTACCAATCATGTTTTGGGTAATTTGCTACCTGTTCAGGAGGAATCTTCCTTTCTGACAATTGTGAAGGGAGCAAATTCTTTTCTTCCACAAGTAGTTCTAGCAAGCACAATTTTGGCCCTGATCTACCCACCTTCATTCACTTGGTTCACCAACAGGTTTGATACTATGATTTGGATCATAAATATTGTTTATTGTATCATTATTGACTTGCTATTGCATAAATCATGGTTTTCGTAACTCTTTAGTTCCTATGAGCCCGTACAGAATGTTGCTAACTGATGCATCATATATGTAAACAGTGGTTGTTAGATTGAAATGTCCCTTACTGTGCCTTTTGGCCTATCCATGCAATAATCCTTGATATAGGCAATACAAGGAACACCTTCTCGCCAAATCAATTCTAAAGTTTAGTTTTGACTATCAGGTATTACGCTCCAGCATTAGGCTTTCTGATGTTTGCAGTTGGAGTTAATTCAAGTGAGGAAGATTTTCTTGAAGCTTTCAAAAAACCAGCAGCCATTTTTGCTGGTTATGTTGGACAATTTGTTGTGAAGCCCCTTCTTGGGTATCTTTTTGGCACAGTGGCCATGGCCCTCCTTGGGCTCCCAACTTCCTTAGGTAGGGTGTTTTTCTTATACTTTTCTTCATAGATTATTTCATGACATCGATAAAAAGGCCTAATTGCTACTGCTCTTTGTATCAGCTGCTGGCATCATGTTAACTTCGTGTGTTAGCGGGGCCCAGCTATCAAATTATGCCACTTTTCTTACAGATCCACAGATGGCTCCGCTTAGCATTGTCATGACATCTGTATCCACGGCAACTGCTGTTTTTGTTACCCCACTATTGTCCTTATTACTTATTGGCAAGAAGCTGCCTGTTGATGTGAAAGGAATGATTTCTAATATCCTGCAAATTGTGGTCACTCCCATTGCAACCGGATTACTTTTAAATAGGTGCTATATTTTTGCTATCACTGCTGTTTCTTTTTGGTTGCATTGTAGCATTCCATAGTGTCTCTTACCCTCACTGGCTTGCTTCTGCAGATTCTTTCCCAAATTTTGTAATGCAATTCGTCTAGTTCTGCCTCCACTTTCAGTTTTGGTGACTGCGCTCTGTGTTGGTGCTCCACTCGCCATCAATGTGGAGTCGGTAATGGCCCCTTCTGGGATTTCAGTGCTGCTGCTGGTGATTGCATTTCATTTGTCAGCATTCATTGCTGGTTACTTCCTCACTGGTGTCACCTTTCGTAATTCATCTGATGTCAAAGCTCTGCAAAGAACACTATCATATGAAACAGGTGATCTCTATTTTGATGATATTCCAAAAAGTATGTTGGATGTTATTGTTGAGTTGGAACGGACTGTTTGGTTCCATCCTTTTGGACAGGTATGCAGAGCAGTCTCTTGGCCCTTGCACTCGCAAATAAATTTTTCCAAGATCCACTTGTCAGCATTCCTCCTGCTATTTCTGTAAGTCTGCTTCTACTGGAAATTGCACTGAGTTTTTCATGAATTAAATCACCCGCAGTTATTCAACATATGCTATTTTCAGTTTTCTTTAATAACAAATGTCCTCGGTCAGTCACTTACCTCACCCGATATTTTTACTTCACTCCTAGACGGTCATAATGTCATTAATGGGATTCTCTCTCGTGATGCTGTGGGCTCGAAATAAAGAAGCAACCGTGTAATAAGATGGAGAACCTATCAACATTAATGGGATTCTCTCTCGTGATGCTGTGGGCTCGAAATAAAGAAGCAACCGTGTAATAAGATGGAGAACCTATCAACGTTTCACTAGGCTCACGGATTTAGCAAGACATTGTGGAATGCAGTCCTAACATAGCAGGGTCTTCCACGTTTCTATTTTGCCAAAATGTCGTACTGGCGATGCTTTATATGGTCGTAAAGCTTCTTGTAGAGAACATCTTTCAGTATATACCCGCAAGGCAGAAGCAGTGACAAGCTTTTATATTTGCATTTGCCTTCTTGTACCATAGTAGGAACTATAATTCTTTTTCTTTACTTTTATTGTACTCCGTTTGTTACATATTGTTTCTCCCTAGAAGGGGACTGGTGTCTCATCTGTTATTTGTCGCCGGAAGGGGTTAGAACTTGGAATGACAGACCAGCCTCTTTTGCTGACAAACAATATGAAACAAAAGGGGGTAACGGTTTATTAATTTATTAAGGAACATTTCTGTGATTTTTCGGACCAACTTTTCTATCCTTGTTTTAT
This sequence comes from Hygrophila difformis, assembly GCA_030278955.1. Classification (NCBI taxonomy): domain Eukaryota; kingdom Viridiplantae; phylum Streptophyta; class Magnoliopsida; order Lamiales; family Acanthaceae; genus Hygrophila; species Hygrophila difformis. Next base: position 2,178,581 of record JAOANR010000006.1, on the reverse strand, counting down.
GACTTCTGAAACAGTATTTTACTAACAAAACTTAATTTTGACGTATGGGGCACGACCGCAGGTGAACTGTCGTGAATATACATAAACAGATTCTTTTACAGTTTAATTTCTTTTACACTTTCATTGTCGTCACTGAGACCCATTTATGCAGATCAACATAAAGTATAGATATGATAAAAATCCAGATCTAGTTTATGGTAGCAGCTTTATTCAAGAAAGGTGTGGTTGAGTTGAAGATTTCTTGTCCAAGCTCATTTATTTTGTCGAGCAGCAGCGTCTGCTCGGTCTCAAGTTGGACCATGAACTCCTCTTGAGTATCCTGGAGGCTCTCGAGCTCGCTCAATGATTTTGACATCCCTTCAAGGTCATTGTCGTCAACCTGAGAACGAAGCTTGAGCATCGTTTCCTTCATCTGGACAGTCGAATCCAGGGAAAACATGTATTGTCAATTGATCGTTGCTACATAGTAGTTTTAATGTAAGGAATGGGTTTAATAAGAGTCACTGACCTGATTGGAAACACGATGGCGAACTGTACTTGGTGATGACTCGGAATCCACGCTGGGTTTCTTCTCCAGCTCTGGGATTTTCCTTGTGACTTGAACATGGATTTCTCCCTTTTTCACTCCCTGCAATGGTATCCATTTATCAGCCATCTGATTGGGAGGCAACATTTGATATTCGACCACACAGTCTCCTATGCTGGATGTCGGCAGCAACGTGTTGTGATCTTTCAAGTGCAACGTAAGGGGGCTACCATCGTCTGGAAATTCGAAGGTTTGATGCCATTTTGGATTCAAAGTTTTGTACATAACCTATCAAACAAAACCGGAACATAAAGTTTCCCTCAGGTAGTCAGAATCAACCCAATATTGTCTTTCAGCACAACATGGTCCGAAATAGCATAGCAAAACCTCACACGGTATCGCTTGCAGGCACCACGAAAACATGGGATTAGGCGATTGCAATTTTGGAAATAACCAAGCAGATACTCCTAATGGGATCTCAGAAAAGAAGATACTTCGCTTTCAAGTATCTAACCTTGGTGCTTCTCTTTAAGTTTCCATAGTGTACCCTCACATATGGATCGCTCGTACCGCGCAGATCAGCAGCAACAAGATCTCTTGCTTCTATAAGACCAAGTTCAACCCAACCATTGGATGAACTAGTGCTCGATCCCTGGAGAACAAATAAAGTAAAGTAAACTCGTCATATGGGTTCTTGCAACTAAACAGGCATAAGCCACAAGAAAATTCTTACTTTTGAGCTACCATCAATACCAGAAACTTTAAGAGCTTCTATCTGAAGGCGTAGTTCTCCAGAATTGACTTTCTCGAGGGGTATACACACATCTCTTACTACGCCTTCTACAAGTCCCTCCAAATTCACCCTTGCGCTACCAATGAACTCGTCGCTAAATGTTTCTTCAGTAAAGCATTTGATTTTCAAATATTCTCCACCTCCGATTTCATCAAACTCGAGCTTTTGGTTCCAAGTTGGATTGGGAGAATGTGGAGCAGCTTTAGTCCTTTGAATGGCCTGAAGAAGAAACATACAGATTCTCATGTAATGCATAAGTTTTATCCGCAGATGAAAAACTGTAGCCCTTTTCTGAAACAATGTGATCAATTCATCAACCCATTGAGTTGCACGGAAGGTAATTAAAATAGCGGATGCATCAAATGGCTGATTTCCAGGAAAGGGAATGATGAAAGAGGAGAGGTGCACCTTCCCATAAAGTAGTTTGACGTATGGTTCGGATTTCCCGATTTTGTCCTTCACGACAAGGTTCTTACCCTCTACTACAGTTATGCATATCTTCCTTCCAGTATTAGAAAAGAAATTGGTTGACCCATTTAGTGAATGGCCAAAACTTGCACTGGAACTATGTGAACCATCAGCAAAATGCCACTCTTTAAGGTCAAGCTTCACAGTTAACTGCAATTATTCACAGAGATGAATGTTAAAAAACGCTCCAATTTCCCAATGCATGAATAAAGTAGGAGCAAATATATACAGGAAAAAAAAAAAAAAAAAAGGATGTTTTAGAAGCCACTTTATTGAACACTAGGGCAACATGGAATCCATATACTATCCCAATACAGAGTAAGGTAATCTCAAATCTAAGAGGGGTAACATGTAACTTAAGCAATGGGAGTTCTAAAGATTTCCCAAGGGAATTAGAGAAACAAAATATAATAACCCAAAAAAATAAATTTAAATCAATCACCTAACATCATTCACTAATCAAATTCATCAAAAGTCTGGGTATGCTCAATAAAGATTCTTCTGTAATAGAGCAAGAAAATAAACATGATTGTAAAAAGCTATTTGTTTCTTATTACCTCCCAGAGGTGTGGCCATTCTAAATGAGATGAAACAACTAAAATATAGGTTTATGACAGAATAACAGGGAGCAGATGGCGAGAAATACCTCTCCTGAATTAACCCCTTCAAGTGGAACTGTCATTTCAACTTCGTTCCCACAAGACTTAGCATGCTTAGCAATCACGGTTTCATTTGGACCAAGGGCCCAAAATATCGTTGAATCATCAGGGACATATCTCATCTGCACCGGTGGAATTTCTTTTGTGAATCATAATAATTACTGGACAAACTAAACAGAGACAATGATGAATGGAGCCCTTGGAAATTTTTATGGCTCTTTAGATGCAAATGCTGTTTTATGTATTAACAATATGAGAATTTGTCATCTTAACACACACAAAATTATTCATATCAAAGTTGTCAAAACATGAATTCGGTGACTTCTGTGGAATTTGCAGCTCATTAATGAAAACACTATTACCTTAATTTCACAGCTCGCAAGGTAGTTATATTTTATGCTTCCAGGAGTGCATTCATAGACAAGTAATCTGAGAACTCCTGTGTTGTCATGTAGAACCAAATTGAATGTTGCATCCCAATTAGGATTAGACCCTGCTTGCACATCTGTTCTTCTTGTTAGTTCCTCAAGCTCAATTTCTACAAATGTCTTCAGCTCGCTGGAAACGTGAATGTTAGAGTAATTTTCTGACATGGAGTTCACTTGTTTGACTGAACTGCTGCTTCTCAAGTTACTGCTAGAAAGTTTGCTAGCAGAAAGCACAGTGACATACAGTACACCACCTACAGCAGTCTTATGCAAGTCCTCAGCTGGCAAAGCAAGACACAGACGTCGAGGTTCCACCATCCTCTTACTCAGTGTGTCAGTGGCAACTCTAACCTGCCATATAAATATAATTACTTATAACCCTATTACGATTGTTAATATTTTAACCCCATTTATTATTTATAGAAAGAAGAGCTTGAAGACGTTTGTATTCAATCTATTGCAATTTTGCTGATTTCAAAGCCACAAAATTGTCTAAAATTGGCATCACATATGAACAGGTTACCATACCAGCCAGGAAGAAACGCCCGGTAGCTCTGTTGCAGGCAGAGACTGGCTTCCACCACTCCCAAAAGCAACACCAAGTCTCACGTCCGGGATTGATACAAATGAGTATGCTACAGCTTTTCCTTCTAATATCGGCATCAGAAGAAGCTGCAAGACAAATAAGTTACCATTCTTGACAGGATAAAATTTCATTTGTACAGAGAAAAAGGAAATATCTGGCATATAAGATTTCTAATTAAATCTTAAATGCATACAGTAGAAGTGGATTAGGTATCATGAGTTAGAGCATGAACACAATACCACCTAAAACTTTTATTTCCATATATTCACAGTATCTAACATATTATTCTATTGTGTGGATTTCCTACAGATTATTAATCATAAAGATAGCAGGATGAAAAAGTTGTATAGTTTAGAGAGGGCGGTCGACCAATCACAAATTGCTTGATAGACCTAACATTCCCAAGAAGAGAAAAAACATAATAACTTGATCATTACAACTGCCCATTAGTCTTGTTTTGCTGCTATAAACATAGGGTTTATCAACTTATTGACAACATAATTTCTGGTGTCAAAATAGTAAATAAAACACAGTGGAATATGATGTCAAAGGCACCGTCAATTTTCCAAATACTTTCAGAAACAAGAAAATTATCACTCATTCTAAAAACTCAGCTGAACTGACATCATATTAAAGCACCCGTATGAATAGAATAAAAATCTAATAATGGACTGATGCTTACTTCACCCTTGACATGGATATTGTTGACAACAATTCTAGCTGTACCCATTAATGGCGAAGCCAACTTAGCAAAAAACATGATGTTTACGTCATCTGTGTCCCAGTCAAAACCCAAGCGCATGACCCTCTGTTTCATATGAAAGTGTCAGTTTTACTTTTCTTTTTCCTTCCCAAAGAGAACGAAAGGAAAAAAAGATTGAGCAAAAGCATTGTTGAGTCGAAAACCGTACAACTAAATTGGCAGATTAAACATGGAGAAAATGCAGCAGTTCCTTCAAAAAAAAAAAAGATATTATGAATGAAAAAGCTTGGAATGAGAACTTGGCTAAGTGGTCAAGTCCTGTCTTCCAACCTTATGGCCCAAATCCCTTTGTAATTTGTGTGGCATGGCTCCCACCAACCCTTTCTTTGGGGCATAGCGAAAAAAAAAAAAAAAGGATGAAGAATAGCTTGTAGTGGGAATGATTAAGTTTCTGCAGCAAATATTTAATCCTCACATTTTCAAATGATAAAGATGAAATTCATTTCAGAATTTTAAATCATAATGATATTTCGCCCTATGCACAGAGATTCTGAACAATTTTATATCAAAATCCTAATGACAACCAAGTCTTCTGAATCTTTCCACAGGCTGCATAAGCTTGTCCGTTTTTTCTTAAACAAAAAATGAAAGAAAATTTATAAGGAAGAGATAATGCACCTGATCACCTGAAGTTAGCCATTGAGTCCCACGCAGCCCCAACATAGGCGGGCTCGAACCAAGTGAGAATTCTTGTAGCTCAAGTTTTTCCTGAAATAGTATCATTATACCAGTCAGTCTTGATATAAATTAAGCAGTGTAAGAACTTCCATTCTGTGATAAATAAAATAATCAGAACTTACAATTATCCTTGGTTTCCGATGCTTCAAGCGCCTCTGCAAAATCGTCAGGAGGAATGAGCAATGAAAGAGCTTATTTCTAGCTCCACATGCATGTGTTTATGCAATGAATAAAGAAACAACACTAAACATGCTTTTACATTTGTTTATAAAATATTTGAGGGAGACGTTGAAACAATTACAGTTTGTGGGAGTATATGGAGTTTTAATGACAATGAATTCAGCCCTTTGCAATTGGGTCCTAAATTTTTAATCAAAATAAAAATATAAACAAACATGTACAGATATGTACAGCCAATATATACAATAACTGGGTCTAGTAATAACGAATGGGTAGATAAAGACAACCAATAACAGAATTCTATTCAACAAACTAAACCAGTGAGGATTATTCTAATCATTTATTTAACTATATATATGCACATAGAAACATTGAAGATACAAAATAAAATAAGAAATGCTGATTCTCAAATATAATGTATAAGAGAACAGTTACCTCAACAATAGATGCTAGCCGGAGGGAAAGTTTTGGGTTCATGTAGTTCAACCAGACTTCATTAAGGAGCTTGTTTAGCCATTGACATTGCTCTAGTGGTGTTGTTGACTGCATGTATAAGATCAAAGGTGATTTTTAAACTATACGACAAACTACACACAGAGACACATGTTTAAAGACATCTAAGCATAAAATGGACAGCCAAGAGCGATAAGATGGTTACCGAAGACTGTAAAGTTAGTTGCATCCATTTCTTATTCATGTCTTCCACAATGTTTCTTCTTTGATAACTTCCATACTGCCAAAAGCCAGTTACAAGTCATTAAATGTTATGACCATGCATATCCTGCACTAGTTATGCTTCATTTCAGCTTAGGCAACAAATCACGTCAGATCTGGAAGCAAATTTGTAATACCAAGATGCAGTATCTTAAATTTTCAAACGACTGTTTTTTCTGTAACTCATTAAAGTTGCTGAAATTAGTTTAGAAGAAAAACATTGTGAAAGGAGATATAACATCTGCAACAGAATATGGATGCACTAGATCACCAGATTCTTAAATGCAAATGAATCTTGTTTTTCGTAAAGGGCTAGTGAATAATAGTACTATTTGAAGTCACAAAAAATCCATGTCAAGACACCAATATAAATGAAAAATTAGTCATTTGAAATTAACCTCTCCCTAAAATTCCAAAAGCACTTTGTTGCACAAATTTCTAATAAAACCTGGCGTCAGCCTCTCCTTTCTAGACATAATGCTTGAGGTGTTCAAGTTGCACCCACTCTTCAAAACGCATGAGACATGATACTGTTATCTCTAAATGAAAACGAAAAGCAATTTTTAATATTTCCACTTTATCATCAATCTTGAGGAAGTGAAAACGAATAAATGGGTTTCCTTCAACTACGAGGTGTTAAATCTTCGAGACATCTGAGTGGTAAACACAGTGAATGTTGTCCAACCATGCCAAAAATAGAATAAAAAAAGCATTAGTTCAAGTACGGACGGACGACAAGTTCACAATTTGCACATTTGAATTCTGTGTTATTCTGCTCTATCGTTTACATCGAATAACCTTTTTTTGCCACCGGAGGCAAGCAAAAACATTAACCTAAGCAAACAGTGAATCTAAATTCCAACAAATCTTGGTTTATTCAGGCTTACAAGGAGAAATGCAGATTTCACCAACATAAATTGGTAAAAGATGTATATGTCTTCATAATATTTCCAATTCAAAAAATATATATGGAAAACCATATCATTGCACATACGTCATAACATATGAACATGATCAAGCGTTGGAAAATTCAAAACTTTATCTTGGTACTCACCTGAATTGTAGCAAACACAGAGACGAGAAGAAGAACCCAATTCGAGAGTGAGAAAAACCACTTCTCCACGCACCAAATAATCAGAAACACAGGAATTACAAAGGGAAGCAGAGGATGCTCCTCCAACAACTTGTCCAATGATCTCACTGCCTCGTTCCGGTCAAATAGCTTCTTCTTCGTCCGGCCCATCTGAATATTGGATGATGATGGGCAAAGAAAGTGCTCTAAAAATTCACTTTTTCCCCAAAATTGTTGGTGGCTTTCAAAACACCAACTGATCAACCAACTCAAGGCCTACCCAGAGCTTCAATTTTCTCTGGGACCAAAAATCAAACACGACATGTGCAATTCTTCAACACATTAAATGGGCGTCGATGAGGACATCTAGAATTTAACCCTTTGAAAAAAAATACTTATCTATATATCAAAGATTCCGAATTTAAAACACCGTGCTCCGCGTGTAAATAAGGATTGTTCTTGTTTGGCAGCTGGAAAACAAAAGGGAATAGTGGAAAAGAATGAAGATTCAGGAAATCAAGGCGAAAATGAAGAAGAAAGACTGAAAATTCAGGTCAATCTGATTCTGGGGGACGGATTTAGTTAAAAGTAGAATATTAAAACATGAAAAAAGGTTGAAGGGTAGTTGAAAATGAAAACAGAACTGAAGTGGGAACACTTGTCTGATTGAGATGTGCCCTTTTTACATACCGATAATTTATCTTGTGATCGAGGACGACTCTATGTGGTCCCCTTATTTTTTTGAAAACTTTTACTTCATGTACAGTACTATATTTGATTCACCACCGATGAAGACAAGAACGAACAGGAATTCCTGTTCCTACATTTCCGTTCATTACATTATGGTTGGATTCTGGATGTCAGAAAATAGAAAGGAAACTAGATATAATTTTGTTACTATTATTATTTGTTTTTCCAAAAATAAAAATAAGAGATGCAAAAGGGAAAGTCTTTTTGTACAACTAATCAATTTTTTTTTGGGCAAACGGAAACTAATCAATTATGCTCACCAATATCGTATAATTGGATAATTTTTCATTTTAATTTTTGGCGGAGTTGAATTGGATAATTTATTTATGGTAGTGTCTATGTACTAATAATTGGAATTATATGAGAGTATATGCACTTATTAGATACTCCTATTAAATAGTACTCCCTCCGTCCCACTTAACTTGTCTTGTTTGACTTTTGCACACAATCCAATGCACGTTTTCAACCGTTAATATCTTAAAATATGTATAATGAAAAATTATGTAAAATACATATTCTAAAACTACATGATGATATGATTCTAACAAGACCCAACTCGATTATTTTTTTCAAATATATACTTGCAATAATATTGAGTCAAAGTTAAACAATGAACAGTGTAAAAAAGTCAAACAGGACAAGATTGGTGGGACGGAGGGAGTATGTTTTAATTAATTTCTTTTATGTATAATTAATTAATAGATATGTGAAATCATTATAAAAATATTTTAGTGTATTTATTTTCAATGTGAAGACCGTATACATTTAATTTATGCAGTTTGATAGGAGGAGCGGCGATGATTGAGATGCATTTGAAACTAGATTAATCAACTAATTTAATCGGCCCTAGTAGTTTTTTTTTAAACAGCCTTAAATGAATTTGACCAAACAAAAAAACAAGGAATAATTAAAACAGAGTATTTGAAACGTGGTCAGAACTCATAATAATGACCAATGACCAGTTGAGCGCAAACAAAAAAAAAAGAAAGAAAAAGGAATAATGACCAATGACCAAGAAAACGAAGGCAACTAAAAATGGCTTCAGCCCAATGGGCTGCCGATGTACTGTGCACTATAACAATTTGGATTTATTTAAAACAAGCCCATTCTCTAAAACCCGAACCGAAGCCCAAATCCCCATTCCCCTTTGAGTCTTTGACAGGCCCTTAAAAAGCTAAAACTCGTTCCATCTCTTTTTTCTGCTCACCATCACCCTTTCAGCAGCAGCGATTTCCATTGAGAGTTTTTCCCATGGATTTGGTGATTCCCACGAACCCTTGGAGAATAGAAAAACACGATTTGGTGTTGAAAATTTTCAAATGGCAATTTATTGAAATCTTCTAACATGTACTATGTAGTATTTGGGCTGGCGACGTGGATGTATCTATTATTCTATTTAAGGAAATTACATTTTCGCTGTTGCTCTTGTCCTGATTTCTTCCGCATTTCAACAATATTTTCAATGGGATTCTCCATCAATATAATGCTGAGAAGTGAGAATATTTTAGTTAGTTAATGATATGTGCATTTGCACACACATAATTACGGCAAAAAGAATAAACAGTACTGCTGATGTGACATCCTTCACGGATATTATTGCTTTCTTTATTTCTTTTAAAAAAGGGATCGGACATATATAAGTAAGTCTTCAAACACAAACACTAATTATAAGTAGTCTAAGCTAATGGTATAGTATATAATAAGAGGTTAGAAGTTCAAATTTCCTTATGTATATTGTTTGTTTCCGATACATTATATTGTTCATTAAACATAAATGTCAGTCAACCTTATCTATTTTTAAAATAAAGATAAACATATTCTAACAACATGAAGCATTAACCACTGCACAGTACAGTGTGTTGCATGTAAATTAGTAGTACTATAGTATATTAATTCTTCCCCCATATATTGTCCTTTATATAGTAGTAATAGTATATATTTTTTCATTGTATCTCTACTTAATATATTGTCATGCATATTTTCACTGAACAAATGGAAGAAACTATATAAGTATATACACAACAAGAGGGTGAAGAATGGATGTATGGGGATAGCCTGCTCAATATTTATTGCTCAGTTCTTTACGCCATTGTTGAAGATGTTGATTTTTCCATTTTTCAAATCATGTAGTATTTCAACCACCACCTTTAATAGTTTCAAAAACGGTGAACACTGCTAGACAAGACAAATAATTGTCGGATACTATATTAATAACCATTGCGGAATGGATATAGTACTAGTATTTATTAGAAGTCATGCATGGATAGAAATTTAGTAGAGACACTTTCTGAAGCTTCCAAAAACCCAATTTCTTCCAAGAAATCCCCTCTAATATGGAATAATAAATACCCAATTGAACCAAACATATAACCCAAAAAAAGCAAAAAACAAAATAGATGCAGAAGCTAAAGAAAAGACAGATAAATTATGACAAATAGCTCACGAAAGAAACATTAAAGGAGAAAAAGAGGGAACTTTGAAGTAGCTAGTTTCCCAAGAATGGATAAGCTTGTAAGAGCTTACCCACATATGGGCTGTTGCACAAAAAGGAAGCAAATGAGCATGAAAACATTTTTGAACACCTTTTCTTCAGTTCAAAGAATCTTATCAGTATCATCACAACTCTGAGTCCGTGTCTGTGTGTTCGTCTAATCTTTAATTTCTTGATCTAACAAAAATAAATAAATGTAGTATCAGATTTCAAGAACCCCCCCGCAAGTAACGCTCAAGGCACTTTGTCTCCCTGCTGGCTCTGCTGCCTTTACAGACTTATTATAGTTATCTGTGTCTCTCTCACCTCTTTAGTAATATTTTTTGCCTCGATAACGAAGTTGCTCTCACAACTCTGCACGTGTACGCCAATATCTACACTTCTCCCCCATATACACACACATACATACATTTGTTATTTAATTGTATGTATGTACTATTCATGTATGGATGAGTGAATTAAGAATATGATGAAGCCAGCCCATAACTCTGTGAATCTAATGTTTTGAAACAATCAATGGGTTTTAATGAACAGCCAGCCCGCCCGCCCTTCTTCCCATTTATGCATGTTAGTCAGCAGATACAGTAATTTCACTGATTACAATGGAAATTAAAACACTCTGATGTAGTAGTATTTTTTTTTTCAAAGGAATTGGAGCACTGTATTAAATTGTAGTAGTACAACCTAATGATGTTCGTGTACAACTGAGACCGGTCGCAGTCTCTGGGTACTGTTCCATCTCATGGGATGTAAATGCATAACTAATACATTATGATGTTTCATGACATATTTGTAGTACACAAGTGGTTCAATAAATATGCATTTGACCTGCCGGTAATTAAGTATTGTACAGTCCTTGTACTGAATGATAACTGTAGATAGATACATCATCAGTAGATGTAACAGTGGAATAGCTGAACTCGCAAATTGTCTCACATTGACAGATAAACTTATGATTCAATCCAAATTTCACAAAATCCCAAACGTAACATCGTCGAGTCACTTAATTAACACAGAAAGTAATGAAAACCATCATCCAATGTATGGATTGAGCAAAAACAAGTGGTAATGATGATAAACTACAAATTAAACAACATAGGATTAAAGAAAGTGGTACCTTGCTTGAAGCTAGAATGGCGGCCTGCCTGTGGCCCAAAATGCGTCGTTTGGCATAACCATATTTGGAGGCATCCCTTGAAACATGGAGGGGTCTCCGAGAACAGGCTGTTGAGGGCCGCCGCCGCCGCCGCCGACGAGGCCAGGATCGAGTGAATTGCCGGGGACTTGCATTGCGTTCTCGTCTTCTTCCAGCGGAAGTCTCTCGTACGCGGCGTTGCTGAATGATGCCGCCATTATCATGACGGGGCCTGATGCAATGAGCTGCCCGACCACGCTACCGCCGACTACCTGACCCTGGCCGCCGGCAAGGTATATTGTTAGGCCTGTTGCGGCAGGGGGAGCGGGCGGGGGGAGGAAGGATCCGGCCAGGGAGAGGATCTCGAAGCGGCCGTGCAGCGTGACGACGGCGCTGGCGGAAGCGGGCTGCCTTAGGGTTACATTGGTGACGTTCCCGGTGCCGCTCATCACGCAGACGCCTCTCTGGCGGCTCCGGGCGAAGCTGGCGACGCTTTCCATGATGTCACCGCCGTCGGCGACCTCCATGACGTGGGTCCGGAGGGCGTTGGCGCTGTCCCGGGTGATGATGATCGGTGGCTTGGGCTTGTTCTTGGATCCGGCGGGGCGGCCCCTCGGCCTTCTGTTGCCGGACATTTCTCCCTCCGCGGAACCGCCCCCGCTGCCGTCTTTCCCGGCGGAATCGAGGTTGCTGTCGTTGCGGTTGAGCTTGGGGACCATGTTGAGGCCGGTGGTTTCGCTTTGCTCGTCCTCGGAGTGGAATTGGTGCTGCAAATTGAAGTCCCTCGTGTTGAATGGCGGCGGAAGAGAATGATTATCCATCTTCTGTTTTTTTCAAGGAACTGAGCAAATTAGGGCTTGATACGATGTGCAAAATCCTTGTTTCTTTTCCTTCTTGTTCGCTGACTTTTCTGCCTAAAATTGATGCCTTTCTTCCCTGATTTATTCAATGTCAGAAACCCAAAATTTCTTTCATCACTTTTAGAAGAGGGAAACGATCGAGAATACCTGCTAGCCGTTAAATTCTTGAATCCTCCACGTCTGTCACTCAGAAACCCGTGGTTCTGTCAGGATTTGCAGCCAACAGTGATCTTCTTTCTTTCTTGAACAATCGGTGAAAGTTGCAGCTTAGCAGAGCTGATGCTAACTGCGAAATTTGATCTTCCAAGGAATTCTGCAAAGATCTGAAGCCAAGATTCGTTATCTATGGCTGGAGCTCCCAGGCGACAATTATGAGCTGAATTTAAACATTGATTTTGTCTGGTCTTCACGGATTTGAGCTAATGAAGTTTCCCTTTCTTGAATTTCAAACCCAGGGTTTGGATTAGGGTTTCGTTGGGGAGAAAAGGGCTAATATTATCGCCTTTAATTTGTCTCCTCTCTCTTTCTAACTCACGTTAACTTTTTTTTTATATATAAATAGTTATATTTCACACTCCATATATAGACAGACTATAAGAGAGAGGCATTCAGCTCTCATCAGCAAATGAAATTGAGCTATGATTGTAGTAAAATAATAATCAAATGTAAATCCAATCGTCATGAACTCTTTCCAAGTTCAATTTATGCAATTGTCCTATATATGTATCAAATCACACAGGGTCTCACTCAATAATTTAAATGAAACTTTAGGTCCCTTATTAATTATTGATTTTTTTTTCCCCCTTTGTATCTGTACTTGCTTGATTTCTGGTACTGAACTGCCTAAGTTTGATTCCCAATTGGTCATAGGTTTCCTATGATTTAGGCAATAAGATTTCTTTTTTGTCACTTGAATTTAATTACACATTATAAATAATGGGATTATATTTATATATAAGTATATTATAATAACACGGAACGAGCTGAGATTTTTTTTCTTACAATATCCTTAAACTTCTTCTTCGTTTTGAATGGTCTAATTATTTAGAAAATCGGCATAACAAATTATTGTAAATTATGGAATTAAAAGGTGCCCTAAGCTAGAACTTAATTTAGTTTTTTTTTTTTTTTTTTGAAAGAGCCATTGAAGGCCTGGAAAGGAGGTGGTGGGAGCCCATACCACACAATTACAAAGGGGAATCAAAGGGAGGGATAGGGGGCCGGTGGGAATCGAACCTCCAATCTTCCGTTGGAAGTCAAGGGACTTAACCGCTTGGGCTAGGTCCTCATCCCAGAACTTAATTTAGTTATATGCATGTATGTCGTCAGTTGTAATGAATAGATTTTATATTTATAGGTAGATGATTATGGTCTATATATAACTTTATGTGAAGAATATATGGCCTGTGTGGTTGTTGCTAGTTATATATGATTGGAAAGTACTTAATAATTGACCAATAACATAATTGCTTGTATTTTGCTAAAGTGTCTCATTGCCAATTTGATGTTGCACATTATCCTAATCCTTTTGAATATAAATAAATAAAGGGGGAGCCCAATTAATAAAGTTAATTTGGTGACATTCAAATCAATCATGGTGATATAAATAATTTCATATATAAAATATGTATAAATGTATGATTAAATAGTACAATTCCAAGGTGATTAGCTAGCTGTAGGACCCATTAAAAATAAATATTTTAATACCGACTATATATGCTCAATATAATCCAGCCAAACTCGATTTGGAAAGGGACTTTGATTTCTTTTTTCTTTCTGTTTTTTTTCCAACTATCTAATCCATCAAAGAAACAAATCAAAGTAGTAGCAGATAGGGGTGAAAACGGCACGGATACGGGCGGATAGTACTCATCCCGTATCATATCCCATATTTTTTTGTCGAATATGGAATCGGATACGAATAGGCCGGATACAAATACGAATTCGAATATTTCGGGAAACGGATACGAGACGGATTCGGATTTTAACTCGGATAATCTTATAATTAATAAAATTAAATTTTTTTATAATTTTTTAAGTGAAATCGGAATATACTACTATGTAAGCTAAACTAAATTTTTAAATTTTCCAAGATCATTAGTTATTTCGTTCAAAACATCTAAATAACATCACTACAAGATATTACATACTACAGTTTGATGCAAAGAACCTAATGATGTAGTTGAGTTGATTGATATGATTTGATTTAATAAATTACATATGGCTTTCAAGCTTTTGATTATATTTATACATATAGTATTACTTATTTATTTTATAGTTAATATAATATATTATATAATACATATAAAAATATATATAAATTTTCGGATATTCGGATAGAAAATACGGATAATATCCGCATTATATTCGGATTTTTCGGATACGGGCGGATATTTACAATCCCATATCCTGTCCCGTATCCGCCGGATATAAAAATTTCGAATTCGGATTCGAATATAATCGAATACGGCGTCGGATCGGGCGGATATTATCCGCCCCACTTTCACCCCTAGTAGCAGACCAAACCACTCAAGTTGAGCTCTCAAACACAATAATAGGTTCCATTGTGTTCTCAAATACAGTATATTAAACTATTTTAATTTAGGTCAGAAGCAAATAGATGAGAATTCGGACAAAAAATATATATAATCAGCAGCAGCAGCACGCATCACCGGTATAATTAATACTAATAATAACCAAGTCCAAGTACATGTTTTAATTTCCGAAGATTGTCCTATTTTCTACTACTACTAGTATACTTCCTCTGTTCTCATATAAGTGCTCCACTTCTGCATTTCACGCAGTTCAAGACACAATTTTAAATGTTTATAACTCACATTGTATATAAGTAAAAAATATAAAAAATTGATATTCTAAAACTATGTCATTAGACGAATCTAACAAGATCTCACTTGACTATGTTTTATTTTACAGAACTATGTGAAAAAATTAAATTAAAATTACTCAATGAATAGTTATTACTATGCAAATGGAACACTTAAATGAGAACGGGGGAAGTATATACTGTCTCCGTTCTCATATAAGTGAACCATTTGCATAGTAGTAACTATTCATTGGGTAGCTTTGATTAATTTTTTAGACATAGTTATATAAGAAAAAACATAGTCATGTGAGATCTTGTTAAATTCGTCTAATCACATAGTTTTAGAATATCAAATTTTTATATTTTTTACTTATATACAATTTGTGTTATAAACATTTAAAAATGTGTCTTGAACTGCGTGAAATGCAGAAAGGGTGCATTTATATGAGAACAGAGGAAGTACTATATAGTGGTATGTGGATTGAACCCATGCAACACAATATATGGAGGGAGGGTAAATGGGTAATTGGGTGGGGAGTAGGGTTTTTTTTTTGTTTTGTTTTTTTTTTTTTTTTTTGGGGGGGGGGGGGTGGGTTGTGGGGAAGGGGGGGAGGGGGGTCCACAAAGGCAATGAAGTCAACACGTGCGTGAAGATCCCCCCATGTTTTGTGGATCTCCATATGGCCTTCTTCATAAGCTCATCACATGTCAAGCTGTGCTGTGCTGTGTTGTGCTGCGCTCGCCACAAGATTCCATCCCCAACCCCAACTGCACTCTACATATGGTACGGTTGGGTTTGCAGAAGTAAACTGCGAATAATTCTAAACTTTTACATACTACTCCCTGTCACGGTAGAAATGTCAGGTTCGACTTCTTGTACAATGTTCATTGTTCAACTTTGATTCAATATTAATATACGTATAGATTTGGGAAAAAATAGTCGAATTTGGTCTTGTTAGATTCGTCTAATAGTATAGTTTTAAAATATATATTTTCTATAATTTTTACTTATATATTTTGAGATATGAACGATTAAGAAGTGAATTGGATTGTGTGCAAAAGTGAAAGAAAACATTTTAAAGTGGGACGGAGGGAGTACTATATCTTCTTGACAAATTAAAATGGGAAACCATCAGTTTAATTTTGACAACTTTGCCTTGACTTGGCTTCATATACAATATATATTATCTGAAACATACTAATAATTTAAGTATTCATATTATTTTTATGGCACATTGAATCAACGTCCAAATATATATAACTTCACAGTTCACACACGACACATCGAGTATTAATGTTATATACTCCCTCCTCCGTATTCAAAAAATTTTAATATTTCTTATTTTCACGTAATCCAATACATATATTTAAAGAGTAATATCCCAAATTTTATAAAATAAAAAATTATAAAACTTTAATATTACAAAACTACGTGATTAGACGAATCTAACAAGATCACTGGAGTATGTTTTATCTTATATAACTGTGTGAAATAATTGAATCAAAATAACTGAATAAATAGTATTTACTAATTATAAAAGACAGATCGAGGAAGTATACTGGAACCCCACCTTCTGTCATTTTACCAACTTTATTTAGGGTGAAGAATTAACTATATTGTCACCGGCGGATCTAGAAAAAATTTGAAGTGGTATCACAAAAATTGGTCTAAGTTTGTTTAAAAATTTAGATATTACTGACAACACAAAAATATAAAAGAAAAGCTAGATTATAATTGAAAATAGTAGTGTTACCACAAAAATTAACTAGATGTACCAAGTCAAATATAAAATTTCAACATAGTAATTTATCAATTTGTGTGGTGCCACCACAAAAATTAAGTGGGTGCACTTAACAAAATATTTAAAACATTAATGTTAAAATAGCAATTTTATTAATTTAAGTGGTGCCCGTAAGGCCGTAACCCCATGTATTACTAGTTGCATCCGCCCTTGTATATTGTGTCCTTTCATGCCCCAATTATAGCCTACACTACACTGAAAGAAACTCGGTATTTAATGTCCATATGGCCATTTTTGGGTGTTTGAACCTTGTTAAATAATACTCCCCTTCCTAAATAGTTGTCTCTTTCAGCTCAATTTCAATAACCAAGATTTACATTAATTAACTCATAAATTTACATTTTTACCCTTCAACTAAACACATTCTTAATAAATGTCCAACAAATAGTATTTATATAAAGTGAAGGGCAATATAGTAATAATATAACATAACTACCTAAAAATGACAACTATTTTGGAACACTTTTAAATCTCTAAAAAGACAACTAAAAATGAACGGAGGGAGTAAAACACATAATACACTAATCACCAAAGTTTAGCATGTAATTGTCTCTTTGGTCATTTAATTAATTTGGATGCATGAAGATGAAATTTATATATGTGAGATTAGAAAAAAAATCATGGCATTCCTGAATATATATACATTTGATTCATTCAATCCATATCCATGATTAGTAAGATGTACTATAAAGGTTTAATTATGTTACCCTATATTCCTCTATGTTCCATAAATATTACTGTTACAGTATTTATCAATTTCTGATTTTTTTTAAATATTTATTGAACAATTAAAAATAAGATTTTGTAATAACAAAAGAAGTAGAAATTTAAAAATAAATTTATTTCGAAAATTCTAAAATACTAACATGTATTCACATATTTTAACAATAGAAAACTATATTCATAAACGAGAAAATATAGTATTTTTCTTCTGTAACTTTTTTTCTTCTTCAATACATTTTCATTTTACAAAATTTGCACCCTGAATTTTTCTATGCAGTTCATTGTTGTTTTTTTAGAAAACCATATGAATATAGCTTTTACAATTTCTTTGCAATGTTAAAAAAAATTATATAAAGCATTAGACAAATTTTTTGGAAGCTCTAATTATTTAATTTGATGACCTTGTTGGAAGCTTCTTTTGTTATTTTCGTTCACATTTGGGCTGTGATTTTAAGCTGAATAAGTTTTATGAATCTAGTAGAGATGTCAAGACGGGCTGGCGGGGCGACATGGGCCAAGCCCACTCCAGCCCACCATTTCGCGGGCTTAGGTGGGTTGGGCCCACGGCGGGGCGGGCTAGAATAACTTTAGCCCAGACCAACCCACCGGCGGGTTGCGGGCCAGGCGGGCTAGCCCGCGGTTTTTTTATTTAATTAATAAATTAAATTATAATTATATAATAAATTGTATAATATTGTTAGTTATCCAAAATTAAATATATTAACTAATTTTAAAATTAAATAATATTTTTAATAAAATCTAAAATGATTTAGTTTAATTTTGTATAATATTCTTTTTGAAAATAATTAGTTGAAAAAGTAATGTTAAGTAGCTCATGTCATATAAAGTGAGCTTTAAAATTATTCTAATTTAATTTAGTTAATATAATTTAATTTATAATTTAAAAAATTATAAATTGAATTATATTAACTAATATCAAATTAAAATATATGAATTCAAATAATATTTAACTAATCAATATTCTTACAAATACATATGTTATTTA
This sequence comes from Hygrophila difformis, assembly GCA_030278955.1. NCBI lineage: Eukaryota > Viridiplantae > Streptophyta > Magnoliopsida > Lamiales > Acanthaceae > Hygrophila > Hygrophila difformis. Next base: position 2,160,123 of record JAOANR010000006.1, on the reverse strand, counting down.
GATTTTTATAACAAACTTAACAAAAAATTAAATAAATTAAAATTTTAGCTTAGCCCGCGGGCTGGCCCGCACCCGCCGCGGGCCAGCCCAAGCGGACGGCGGGTTCAGGCGGGCTAGCACATTTAGACCCGTTTCCAAACGGGCCTTTATTTATTCAGCCAAACCCACCCTTTGAGAGGCGGGGCGGGCTGGCCCAACGGGCCAAGCCCATTTTGACAGCCATAGAATCCAGAGTCCAATGCTCCTATATCATCTTATATAAAATTTAGGAAATAAAATAAAACAAAAAAATTGCATATACTAGTATTTAACTAATGCAAGTGTTCAAAATGTAAGAAGATATTATTTCTATCGGACAGCATTATTCAAGAATCCTCTCTCCACTATCCATTGCGGACTCTTATTGCATACTGGATATGAAAATACTGCAAAAGAATTTCGATGGCCTTTCTTTACTACACACACTTCCTCTGGTTATAATTTGTGTCCTTTTTTTCCAAATGGTTGCTGTTGCTGTTGCTGTTGCTCAATGCAATCAAAACACACCACCGGTGATCTTCAATTTTGGCGACTCCAATTCCGACACTAGCGGCCTCTCCGACGCCCTGGGCTTAGGTTATGGTTATCCGTACGGACGGGCTTTGTCCGGCGAGGTCGAGGAGCGATGTTCTGATGGCCGACTGGTCATCGATTTCTTGTGTGAGCTGATTATATTATTATTATTATTTTTATTTTTTTATTGTTGAGCTGATGATATTATTTTTTGTGAGCTGATTATTGTATATTATTATTGATGCACGAATAATTAATTCAGAAGCCAATAGTATTCCTTAATTTTGGGCTAATTGAATTCATTTCCAGGTGAATATTTGGGCACGAAATATTTGAATCCGTATCTGAATTCAATCAACCCAGATTTCAAAAACGGGGTTAACTTTGCGATACGTGGGTCAGCCGCTCTCCCCAAAAATGTGAAGTTTAATTTGGATGTTCGAAATTTGAATGTTCAAATCCATCAATTCATGCGCTTTTATAATCGATCTATCGCCCTCCACTCACGAGGTAATTAGGTAATTAGCATTCTTTTTATATCATCAACTTCAAATTTAGTATGCCAGATTAATATTTATTGAGTTTGAATTGGCATTCATAAACCATACTAATAATACATAATAATTCTTAAGTTAGAGCAATCTTTAATTTACACACAATTGATGCTTAGTTTAGGCGTTTCAAAACTAGTTGGGGAAGAAGGCTTCAAGAATGCACTCTACACAATCGATATCGGACAGAATGATCTGTTCGGTTCATTTGGAGAATTGTCATATGCTCAGGCCATACAGAAAATACCTTCAATCATATCCGCAATCAAGGATGCCATGTGGGTAAGATCGACGTTTTTAAGAGCCTATATATACGGTCTTTTCCAACACTAATACGGGATAATAATAATAATAATTTATTTGCTAATTTGCTATTGCTGTTGAAATTAATTAGGCCATGTATGAGCATGGAGGCAGGAATTTTTGGGTACACAACACAGGACCATTGGGTTGTTTACCACGAGAACTTGCCATCGGGAGTGATAATGTAAGGGAAAGTGATGATTACGACGAATATGGTTGTTTGAAAGCTCTAAATGAAGGCGCGAAAGTGTTCAACGATGAGTTAAATGCTCTTTGCCAACAACTGACATCTCAAATGAAGAATGCCACGATTGTATACGTCGATGTGTACTCCATCAAATACGACCTCATTGCCAATTGTTCCTCATACGGTGAGGTTTCGTTGTTCTTGGATACAAAAGTTTTTAACCAGTCGATAAACTAACATGGGTCTTTGTACTACTTGATGAGCAGGCTTCGAGAATCCATTGATGGCGTGTTGCGGATCTGGTGGGCCGCCATACAACTACAAGGAAGACACAATGTGCCCAGACTGCAATGCCAACGATTGCACCGTGTGCAAAGGAGACAGACCGTACATAAACTTTGATGGAGTTCATTACACAGAGGCTGCCAACTCCATTATTGCCTCCAAAATATTCTCCGGCAATTATTCCTCGCCTCCCATTCCCTTCAGCTTCTTCTGTGACGATCTTATTACACCATTCCCTACTCAACCAAATTTCATTGATTAACCAAAAAGGCATGTGATCTCTGTACCTCTCGCTGCTATAGTCTGCAGAAGAGTTCATCCAAGATTACAAAAAATGTTGTAAGAAATTAAGGTTGTTAGCATTGGCATTTAGTGAAAATGTTGAATTCAGTATTCAAATGTGGTACAAAAGGGTTTTAAGACCTGCAGGTAGAGTTTCTTCAATACTAGATAATGTGTTCAGACGTCATATATGTGCAGAATATGCACGTCCAGCCAGTCAGTATGGTCCATTCCTCCATGTTATAATCAAATCTGACAAAGATGGACGATTCAAGAGCTTAAGCAATTTCTCCTAATGTTTTTTCATTTTTAGGTTTAACCACTAATACGTATTACACTTTGTCCCGACATCTTTTTGGCTTACAAGTTACGGCCTGCAGTTGACGAGTTAAGTAAGCAATTAAGGGTGGCAAGATGCATTGCATAATTGCAAGTTATGCATTGTAAAGTGAGCTTGCGCTACTTTGCTGTGTAGACATGTCAGGTGATCTTCGCAAGAAGTATATACCTTTACAAGACGATGTATACTTTGTGAAGTAAGCTTGAAACTAAGTATTATTTAAGTTCCGCTTGTATACTTAAGTTTGAAGTTTGGTTATAAAGCATAAGAAAACCAAGATACAAAAATCAAGCTAAACAAGTTACTAAAACAAACTAATAGAATGACTACATGACACATTTTAAGTTACTTTGAAGGATATGATTTTGTCCCTTAAATTCACATTAGTGTTCACAAACCTCTATTTGATCAATGAGCTAACCTTTCGATTCTCACCTGGTTCAACCTTCTACAACAGACATTTTTCTCAATCTTGAATAAGGTTAGACGAGCCAATATCAGACAAAGTGCTCCATTACTTTCATCGTTAACACCAGCAAGCTGGGTCATGCTGCAGCTGTCACGTCTTTCTGCTCCATTTCCGGTGAGGATTACCGATTTCAGTCAGATTAGAAGTTTAGGGTTATGAATATTGCAATAACTAATAATTGTCTCCAAGACATTTATAAGCATGTCCTAAATCCTAATACCTTTCTGGCAATGAAATTCAGGTTCTTCCAGTATCATTATATTTTATTGGCAACCAACTTATCCAGCTTTTCATCCAACTCCTCCACCTGCCATCAACAATGCATGCCCCTCAAAAATCAAAACTTTCATTATCATTGCTATTGCTATTTGCTACATGATAAAAGTGAACTATTATATGATTTTTCACTACTACTTTCCTATACATGAATGATAAATTGAACTTATCCCAGGTTGAAGAGCAAATTAGTAATGCGTGCAAATACATTAGCAATCCCAGGTTGCTATTTGCATCAACAATGCATGCCCCAAAATCATCAGGCATCAACTGACAACTCTCCAAAGAAAAAAGATAAATTAGTAATTGCATTAATGAGATTTGGCACGCACCTTACATATTAACTCATCGACCTTTTCATCAATCTTTTCACCATCCTCAATTGACTCTTTGGCCAAATCTTCCACGATCGTAACTACCTTCTTCAGCCCACTTGTCATGTCTAACAATCCCTTTGAAATGTCTTCTTTAGCTCTATCCACATCATTCGCCACTTTCTCCACAGTGTTGCCCATCCTTAACACCGTCTCAGCAGCAGTATCAACCTGCTCTGCACACTTAAAACTTTTCAGGAATTAATCAATTCTCCCAATCACAAGCAAATATGGCAAAGGAGATAGACGTGTGCCCCTTACTTGTCAATGCTAATAGCTTTTGGATCAAAGGCACTGTTACAAACAACGCAGCAATCAATGATAACCTGTTTGCACAATTAATTGTGAAACCCTAACTCATAAATCAAACTATTATGGTACTCTAAAATACAGCGTGCTGTCAATAAAATTCACAAAAGGAGTGCTGAAAACTTGATCTGCACAAGTTATTGCTAGAATTTGAAGGATTGGTTACGTACCAAGGATTGTCTGAGAGAGCTTGAGCTCCAGGTTGAAGCAGAGAAGATAGTGCATCTCCTGCAGTCACTGGAGTAGCAAGCACAGGTATCAAATCTCTGCACACGGAGTGTGAATTCCAGTCAATGAGAGTTTCTTTAAACGCAATTTTAAATCTAAATGAACAAATAACTAGTAATTAGAACCATTTCGCACCTCCTTGATGATTTGTTCATTGTTCGGGAAACAAAGCTGCACCGAAAACGTGCAGGGCATTTCCATGGATTACGGAGATCCGATAGACGATTGTCCAGAAAAAGATGCATACAGCTAGAAGCAGCGGCCGCCATGGTTTGGGTTTCTTCCCTATAGATCAACGAGGCAGGGAGGAGATCGGAACGAGTAAACGAGATCACAATTCACAACATTTCAAATGAAATTGCTACGAAAGTGAGCAAAGCAATGAGTCAAAAGGGAAATATTGCATCGGCCCATCTAGCCCAAATAAGTTTGGGCCTTAACCTAACAAACTATTGCGAAAATGTTCCCTCCAAAAATTTGGCGCCAGTTTTTGTAAATGGTGAAAAAAACAGTGACGAAAAGATAGAAAAGGATGTGGCGGTGGATTGAAAATTTTAAAATACCCAAAGAAAGCGTATCTCGGGTACAGGAAATTTAGCTCAGCATATTTTATGTTAGAAAATTTTAAACTAAAGAAAGAACAAAGGGAAAAGTATGTTATAGGGTTAGGTACTTAGGTAGCCCACTAAAATTTTTCCTTTAGTTACGGTCAAATAAGAAAAGGGAAGAAAAATGATGGGCTAATAATCCCACCGGCCTCCAAGGACACAAGTAACGACCATGGCAAAAGATGTCGTCTGCGTGTCCCCTTTTATAATTATCCTTTTCTTCTCTTTGCCCATTCCCCACATTTAAAGGTCACCCGATTTTAAATTACTTTTTCTAGAAATTTTTAAAATAATTAAATTTCTTTTTTGTTCTTTTATTGTTATTATAAGTATAATAATAATAATAATAATAATAATAATACCAATTACTTTTATGTATTCCCCGGCACTTATTCCGTCGGCGCACAAAGGAATGAATACAAACGTAGCATCCAAGTTAGAATGATTGTCCCCAGCCGTCCGATTCCGATGGGAAGATCATCGAGTAGGCCCCCAGTTGATTTCCCCACCCTACCCTAGCTACTTTTCTCAATTTATTTAATTTTTCATACTATTATTATCCATATTACTACTCCGTATGACTTACGATGAATAAAGAGATTAATAATTTAATATCCTTGCTGTGTTGGGTCCAAAATCTGCTATGGTTAATTCCAGCATGAGTCATGACAAAGTCGTGACGTGTACTGCCAAGATCATGGATCGGGGCCATTGTTGATTAAATAACCATATTAAATGTCGATGGGGAAATCGCTCCTATGGCCTATAGTTGTGAGGGGATTAAATTTGCTTGGACCTTTTTTTTTCTTATAGAAGTGGGGCCTTGTCCTCCTCATCAAGTGTTTTGAAAGTAAGTGCAGCTTATTGCCCAGTTGGAGTGCTTTTCTCCTAAGATTCCTTAACCAATTTAATACTACTATGTCCAAGGAAGAAGGCTAAATAGTATGTATTCCCTCGTCCGTTCCTTTTTAATTGTTTTTTTAAAAATTAAAAAATATTCCAAAATAATTATCATTTTTAAGTAGTTATATATATTTATGCTATATTTTTACTATATTATCCTTATGTTACTATTTACTAATATTTATTAAGAATGAGTTTAATTGAAGGGTAAAAGTATAAATTTATGAATTAATTAATATAAATATTAATTATTAAAATTAAGCTGAAACAAAACAACTATTTAGAAATGGATGGAGTAATTAGTTACTTCCTCCGTTTTAAAATAGTATTCTTTTTAGAGATGAAAAAGTGTTCCACAATAGTTGTTATTTTGGGTATTTCTATGAAAATTTTCCAATATTACCCTTTTTATTCCCCAATTATATCCATTCTCTCTCCATCCCAAGTAGATTTCTTTGTAAATGAGAATGGTATAAATGGAAGATTGTATGGTAATAATTAAGTTTATTGTTTAATATTTGTTAGAAAGATAACTAAAAAAAGAATGGATGGAGTAATTACAACTTGAACATAATTTAGAAGTAGAGTCCCAACACGCAGTGCCCGGTCAGGTCCTGACAAAACTCTTTTTTGCCAGCCGCCAAAATTCCTTGACTTTTGTACCCGAAAAGGCCAAAAAGGCCCTGGTTCGTAGTGTGGTTCGTGCACGAACCGCATATTCAACCACGAACTGTAGATTAATTAATAATAGTGAATTAGTGATTGAGGAGACTGGTTCGTGTCTTGTGGACCGTAAACGAACCGCCCTGTGTTGTATAATTATACACGAACCGATAATAATAAATTGTGTGTATAATACCTCTCCAATCCTTACAATATAATACACGGTCCAGTGTGTATAATTTAATATGCACGAACCCAACCACTCATGCATCATGATTATAATTTGTTTTATTACTATTGTTATTATAATTTTCCAATTACTTCATAGTTTTTGCTATTGCACAATTTCAGTTTTTGCTACTATTCATTGTTTAACTTTGACTTAAATTTTTATCATAGTTATACCAGGAAAAACATAGTCAAGTGAGATCTTGTTGGATTCGTCTCGTCATGTAGTTTTTAAATATCAAACTTTTAAATTTTTTATTTATACCGAACTTAAGTTATTAATGGTTTAAAACATGCATTGTACTGCATGCATTGAGTGAATGTTGCACTTTCACGGAAACGGATGAAGTACTTTTCTTACTATTATAATTATTAATTATTATAATTATTACTATTATTAATTATTATAATTATTATTACTAATTATAAAATAATTATAATAATAGTGATAATAAAGTAGTAATAATATTAATATTAATCTATATAATAAATCCTGAATACTTTTTGGTATGTTCAGACTGTATTGACCTTATTAAATATAATATTTATATCTTAGATTTTTTTTAAAAAACACTCCCTCCGAAATAATAATTCTATCACCTACATCAAGTATCCATTTTGCAAATTTTATGTCATATATAAATTTCATTGTAAAATAACATTTATTGTGGTATCTTGAGTTAATAATTCTTAATTGCATATTAATAATTTGAGTCACATCTTGTTAATGACACAGAATATTACAACATAACTGTTCATGGTTAAAAAACTGGTTTTAGAAGATAAAGTCCAACATTCTTTAATGATTGACATTACCTTTGTTTATAATCATAGCAAAACAAATTGCAAGTTAGAATTTTCTCATATGAAATCGAATGGAGGAATTTGTTTAAATTCTATAGGCTCATAAGCATTCTACCAATCAATAATTTTTTACTTTCATGGTTTCTCGAAAATTAGTTTAACTTCAATTATATGGTTCCACATATTGGTATCTATCAACCTGCTTCCATTGCATAATTTATTTGATGGATCTATATTCATAAGAAGCATGGCTATGCAACCCTCATTCAACTATATTTCATGATTCGGTAATCCAGAACAATTGTTCATGTTTAGACTTTCCAATGAAAATAATTCATTGGCATTATTTATGCTTTCATCATCTTGACAAATATTTTTAGAATGATCACCACTGAAAATGTCTATTCATGTCATAATAATCCTATAGTGTAAACCTCAAAATCCATAAATAAATAATAAATGCAGTAATAAAATCTAAAATAAATAAAATAAAAAAACAAAATAATAAAATCTAAAATAGATAAAATAATAAAATCCAAAATAGATCAAATAAAATACAAAATTTTAAATTTTATCTTTCAAGTGAATAAATCTCTAATGAGTAAATAAATAAATGTGAAAATATAAAATTAGTAAATTAAAAAATACAAAATAATATTAAAAAAATGCAAAATTTTGAATTTCAAATCTTTCAAATATATTTAAGAGTGAAGATTGTGAACCCCATCTAAATTGGAAATTACATATATTTCAAAAACTAAAAATCTATAATGAATAAATGAATAAATAAATGCGAAAATCTAAAATTAATAAATTAAAAATGCAAAAATCTATAAAAATTAGAAATTTGAAATGGAGGCACCACTCTAAATTTAGGATAGGTTTGTTCACTAATGCTTTAATATATATATATATAGATTAAAATCTAAGATCAAATAATAATTACTTCTAAATAATGTATTCCTATACAATAAACATAAACAGACTAATCACAATAATATATAGGCCGACATGGTATGCCTAATATACTTTTATAAAGCCTTGCCTGAGCATATTTAGCTAAATAGACTTTCAAAATCGCCTGAGCCTAGCCTGTTTATAAAAAAAAAATCTGGCCTGACCTAGCCTTCGGTAGGCTAGGCCATAGGCCCCTGTTGGATAATCTGGTATATTCCCACCCCTAATAATAATAATAATAATAATAATAATAATAATAATAATAATAATAATAATAATTTTATTAAAATTATTAAAATTATTATTATTATTATTATTATTATTATTATATAGTTAAAAAATGAATGATTATTAATAATAGGTAGTATTAATAATTAATAATAGATATATAATAAATATTTATTGGAATAGATATAACTAATAATTAATAACATAGGCTAATAATAAAAATTAATATCTCATATATATAATTAATAGTAATAAGTACACCAAAATTATTTTAATACTAGAAATATTAATAAATTTAATAATATTTTTTTTGGCGTATACCGGGTATCCCCAGGCCACATTGGGCCCGAGACTAATCTCATATATATATGTAACATAATACTATATTACGTACATTCAAAAAAAAATATGCTAATAAAAAAAATTAATAAATTTAATAATATTAAAATATGTAACATAATATCAAAGTGGTTCGTGGTCTTTATTCAATAAACAAGTGGGTCGTGTATCATCCATGCCATCATCCCACGAATCTATTGCTGTCATTGGCGTATCTATTTGAGTACAGGTGGGTCATTTGACCCACCAAAAAAAATAAAATAAAATAAAATACTAGTACTAATATTTTGATATAATTAGGAATTATATTAGATGATAATTTTAGGATAAGTGTTAAGTAATTTGAGTAGGAGTTTAATAGCACTTTTTGTTTTTATAAATGTGTGTATATTTTAAGGGGTTTATAACTCTCATGGGGATTTATTCAATAAAGAGTAGCATTTCGTTTAGCCTCTTAAAATTTGAGTGTTTTCAATTTGAATTTTAAAAAGTAGTTAATAGTACTCTAAAGGTATTCAATCTAGGTATTAAAAATTCTTTAAAAAATATTTGATATATTTAGGTATTCAACAACCTAATAACTTAGATTCCAATTTCAATGGATTATCTTCGAAAATATAATTATACAAGTTTTTTTTTTCAAAAAAGGTTTCTACGTATTCTGTACAATATGGAGTTTCTACAAAGTTAGCCAATTCCACGTGAAGTCTATGAATTTTCTGACTATACCAATTTTTAAAAGTCTAAGAAAATGTAACAAAAATTTAATTGAATACATCTCCCTAAATTACTCTTCATGATATTTGACCTACCAAATAAAATATTCTGTATCCGCCACTGATTGCTGTCCAATTGATTGCGTATCATAAATCGTGGTTTTTGTACGGTCCAACTGTCCAACTAATTCACATGAAGTTTTCTCATTAATCACATAGATTAACTAATCACCTGGTTCGTGATGCTTTGCTGGTTCGTGCACAAACCACTTCACGAACCAGGGGTGTTTATGCCTTTTCAAATATAAATGTTAAGAAATTTTGGCGGGTGCCATAAAAGACAATGGACATAACATGACCGGGTAATGTGTACTTCTTTAGAAGTATGGTCAGCCGGAACGCGGCGACAGTGACGGTTGGCGTGGTGGCAGAGACATATTGAGTGAGTGACAGGGGAACGTGTTTTGCGAGGATATGCACGTGATTGTCAGTACACGGATGGTCCCCACGTTCTTGCATGCCACGTTAGTACTTAGTAAACCACGCTTTAATAAAATATTAATATACGTTCGTCCTTGTATTTTTATGGTAGTTTTTGTTGGGGTTCAACCAATATTTAATATAGGGAGTATGAGCCACAGGGAAACAGATTTATTGAGTTTTAGGGTCTGTTCTGCACGCAGAGCTGTAGCTATCAGTTTTATTTAAGTGTTCTGTACAACTAGCTGTAGCTGTCAAAAAATGTATGAAATGACATAAAAGGACAAACATTAATGTAGACTATTGGGTAGTTAGTTATTGAGATAAAATTGTAATTGCTCAACAATAAACTAGGAGCTTATTTTTTAAAGCTACTACAAGTAGCTTCTAAAAAGAAGCTTCCAAAAGCTCCCATAAGCTCCTAAAAGCTAGTGTGCAGAACGGAGCTTTTGTTTTAAAATAAAAGCTAAAGCTACCAAAAGCTCCGAAAAGCTCTTAAAAGCTGCGTGCAGAACAGACCCTTACAGTGAATTATAAATGCATATTACAGTGAATTTCCAATGATTAGTATTGAGGTTCGAAATAAGAAAATCCATATGATTCACCAACAAAAACAACAAATTAAAACAGACCTTACCGCATCCCAAAATGAAATAAACCCATTAATTCCAATATCCAAAATTAATAAATTGTCCATAAGACAAAAACAAAATTTAATTTATTAGTATATTTTATACTATTGGGAGTTAAAGGCTAATCTTAAACATCAAGCATCAAGGTTGGGAGTTAAAAATGCTTCCAAAATCAAATCATTGTATTGCGTGAATCTTCGAAATGTTGTAGATGAAATAACTAAAAATACTACTACTAGTATTAAAAAGGTTATAGGAAAAATGCTGATTAATTTGTTCACAATTTTGTATTCTAATAAGTATTACTCGTATTTAAATAATTTAATAAAGTATTCTATATTATAAAACTGTTTAGAATGTACCCATAGTATGTGGAAAGTAATTTTGTTGACTGTGTTTTACGAAAAGCAGAGGTATTCTGCAAATACAAAAAAAAAAAAAAAAAAAAAAAAAAAAAAAAAAAACTGTGAAGCCGATCAGGCAATATATAACCAGTCTATTTTGATTTTTAAGTCGAATAAAGGCAAAATTATTGTATAACACGTGGCGTTAATTTTTGAAAAAGAAAAATAACACGTGGTATGCATAGTGGCAAGGCACAAGCCCGCGTGGCAACGGCGAGAAGTTGACTATATATATATATATATATAAATATGAAAATTGTTACTGCGCGTTTGACCAGGGGGAATGTGACTACTGGAAATATAAAATTACTGGGAATATAAAATTGCTAAGAATATTTTTTTCTAATCTTTTAAAATTATTGCATTTGGTTAGATTGTAAATCTTAGATTTCCAAATCTAATTAATTTACAATAATGTTCTTGAATTTCAATAATAAATGTTATAAATATGCAAGTTGCTACACAACAGAAAATATTTCAGTCAATTTTTATATTTTTAAATATAAAAAAATTCTTTATATATAATTTATTATATGATAAATAGTCATTTAATGTCTCTAAATACTTATTATTTTTATTTTGCATATAGAGGATAAATAAATTTTCAGAAAATATGAGAATATAATTTAAAAAACATGTTTAAATAATTTAAAAATTTTCAGTTGATTTTTAAAAGTCAAAATTTTATATATTATAATTTTTTAGAATAAAAAAATTAATTTTATAAAATAAAATAAATATAAAAAGTGAAATAAGTATAAAAGTATGCAAAATGAATATGGTAATCTCATATTATCTGCCCTACAGTTGTGAATCACATTCCCACAAAAAACCTATAACATTCCCACGTCGATGAAATGTGACATTCCCAAATGAAAGATGTCGCGGACCAAACGTGTGCATATTACATTCCCTATTCAAGATCGCCGAACCAAAAGCCACCTAAGTTCATTTCACATCCCAAAATTTAAACTTAAAATCATATTTACCTCCAAGCTTGTTAAGCTAATTTACACATAAATTTATTTATATTTTCAATTATGAAAAGTTCTATTAAAATTATTAATAAATTAACTAATACTTCACATGTAGTATTTTATCAATTATCCTTTTCTCTTTTATGGCTATATAGAAAGATTTGCTCATTGGCCAAGTCTTCAAGTTTATTGTCTTTCTAAACCAACCCGATTTTCTATCCCTTCGTTTCATCTCAAAAAAAAAAAAAATTGCTAAGAAATAATCTAGAAAGTGCGAGAGATGGTAGAATGTGAGGTAAAGTAAGAGAAGATAGATTTTTTTCAAAAGAACATGTTTAAATAGCTTAGTGGATGATTACTCCCTGATTTATCCCGAAATTATGTTTAAAAAATTAGCTATAATTTATTTTTAATAAAAATGTTGATGAATGATTAAATTAAATAAATACTATGTACCAAAAATTAAGATATACTACCTCCGTCTCAACATTTTTGTTACAGAGGGTTTTTTTGCACTATTCACTGTTTAACTTTGATTCAAATTTTTAATATAGCTATGTAAGAAAAAACATAGTCAAGTGAGATCTTGTTAGATTCGTCTAATCTTGTAGTTTTAGACAATCAACTTTTTATAATTTTTCGTTGTACACAATTTAAGTTATTAATCATTGAAAATATGTCTCGGCATGCGTGTTGAAAGCCAATGTAATAAAAAGAATGCGACGGAGGAAGTAACTAAATAAAGAGTGTGTACAGTATTAAATTGAAGAAAATGTAGAAAGCAAATTGAATTGAATATTGAAATACCAAAAAAATGAAAATGAAAATCATAAGGGTAAAAGGCAAAAGGGGATCTTTCAGAATCCGGTCAGCTTCAGCTACCCGGGGCAGACTGTACGGCCTTCAGTCCCGCTCTCCGTATATTTGGCATTTAATTTTATTTTGTTAGAAGAAAAGTCCGTTACTAGAATTTGTCAACAGAATAATATATAAAAAATAATGTCTACAATAAATATCATTAGAAAGAATATATAAATGTACCTTCGCCCTCGTTGAAAGGGGGAAACATGCCGTGTTTCGTCATTCATATTGAAACAGCATACAAGGGGAGTTTCCGGAGAGAGTAGAAGGGCTGAGTTCTCAACCCAATTCAAGAGTGGTGGATTTTTGAGATTTGGTATTTGTATCTGTGCTTCGTCTGGAATTTTGTTCTCAAGTATGGAGTGGCAGACGAATTTGGATGAATATGAAAAGCTTCTTATTCGTATGTCTACGCCGAGGTTAGTTATTGCTTACCTCCGAACACCCGCCTTGTACTTTTGTGGGTTTTCTGTATATTAGAGAATGCGCTGTGCTGTGAATCGTGGGATTCTTTTGTTGAACTTCGTCTTTGCTTTAAAATCACCGTGTAAAAGAACGAATTGCAGTAATTTCTTCAGAAGCTTTGATGTTTTGTAAAGATCTTAAGAATTTGCTTTCGGAGCGGAGTGTTGTTTTTTTTTTTTTTTTTTTTTTTTTTTTTTTTTTTTTTTTTTTCGGGGGGAAGAAAAAAGAAAGAAAAACATAACTCATATTTGCTTGATGCCGCTGTATCTTGTGCTTTATTTCGGGTAGGCTCTATGCTGCATTCAGATTCGGTTAGGGTTTTAGTTAATATACGCTAGGACCTACCCAATCCGACTGTTTATCGGTTCTCCATCAGCAGCAGTTTCTACCCAGATTTTCGCCGTGAGTTTCGTTCAATTAAGAAATTGATCTGGCCGATTTTTTTCTGAATACAAGTTAGTCTGACTCAGTCGACGTCTATTTGCAAGTTCACAGTGGTCGAATTGACTTTTGATGACCCCTGCAAAAAATATGTTCTTACGACGCGTCAAATTTCAACGATGCCTCTCTGACTGTTTCACGTCTTCTGTTGCAGGGTCATGATCGATAATGAAGATTGTTCCAACGCGACCCGGCTCATGGTAACTTTCACCCTTCCTTGAACGCCTTTCTGAATCCTTGAGATTATGTTTCCAGAAAATTCATCTGAACCTTTGGCTTTTGACGACTGAGGCTTAAATCTTACCTTGCAGATTGATAGTGCTCGGAAACAAGGGATACTTTTGGAAGTTGTTCAAGTCTTGACGGACTTGAATCTGTCAATTAAGAAGGCTTACATTTGTTCTGATGGCCAGTGGTTCATGGATGGTGAGTAGTTGATGTGTTACATCTTTCGGTTCAAGTTACCTGTCCCCCGACAACAATTGAATTTCTATAAATAATTCTTATTTCTGAAGTTTCGTTGAATCTACAGTCTTTCATGTTACGGATTTGAATGGAAACAAATTGACCGATCAGAGTGTATTGGGCTACATTGAGCAGGTAAACAATTTATTGACCAATACACTACGGATGATAGTACTCTTTTCTTGAAATTAAATTGTTTTGACACCAGATTTCATTGCAGTCTCTTGAAACAATTCATTATGGAAGATCAACAACTGTTGAGGGCTTAACGGCTTTGGAATTAACTGGTACAGATCGTGTCGGCCTTCTTTCTGAGGTTTTTGCAGTGCTGTCAAACATGAACTGCAATGTTGTTGATGCAAAGATGTGGACTCACAATGGTCGAATCGCTGCCTTTATTTATGTTAAGGATGATGATTCAGGCTCTCCAATAGAGGATTTGCAGAGACTGGACGTGATTGAGGGAATGCTGAGGAATGTACTTAAAGGGGATAATGATATCCGTAGCGCCAAAACATCAGTCTCTTTGGGTGTCACGCACATGGAGAGGAGGCTTCACCAGATGATGTTTGCGGACAGGGATTACGATAGAATGCCCATAATCGAGAGCTGTGATGATTCCCCTGTTGTTTTTGTTCAGAATTATCTGGAGAAAGATTATTCTGTGGTAAACATTCAGTGCAGAGATCGCAACAAGCTTCTCTTTGACATTGTTTGCACGTTAACAGACATGCAGTACATCGTTTTCCATGCCACTGTAGACACATCAGAACATAGAGCTTCGTTGGTGTGTATTGTTGTCTCAATCTTTAACTCATGTTTTTGTTTTATCTTGTTGGTAATGTGCTTAAATTCTTTTTGGACTTGTAATTCAGGATTTCTTCATCAGACACACGGATGGAACTCCAATTAGCTCAGAAGCCGAGAAGCATCGTGTGATCCTATGTTTACAGGCAGCAATCGAACGAAGGGCATCTAAGGTGTTGTCCTTTACGTCATACCAAAAGAATTCTTTAATCTTTAAGCTAGCCTAACCTAACATTCCATCGCTTTACAGGGTGTGAGTCTTGAGCTTTGTACAGCTGACAGAAAAGGCCTCCTGGCTGAAGTAATGCGAACCATTCGTGAAAACGGCCTAAATGTCACGAGGGCAGAAATATCCACCAAAATGGGCACGGCTCGAAATGTGTTTCACGTGACAGATGCTGAGGGGAATCCACCAGATATGAACATCATAGGGTCGGTTCGAGAAAAGATTGGTTTGAGTAAATTGAAAGTTAAGGAATCGCCCTCGATCCATCATCACCAAAAGGAGGACCGCAGTAACAACCCGATGACAGGGACTGGTGGGGGGGCCATGCTGCTGTCCCTGGGGAGCATGTTGCGGAGGAATCTGCAAAATTTGGGATTGATCAAATCTTATTCCTGATTTGAAGATCTAGAAAAGCGGAACCGAACCCCTGAACCGACACTGGTAAAAGTCCATTTTGTTTGGTGGCATATTCTTTGCTTGTGTCTGAAAATATGAGCTGGATGCTGGTGCTTTGTACATAGTAACTGGAATTTACAAACTAGGGAAAAGGGAGATTTGGTGAAGATATGGCAGTGTTGCTTTAAGTGTAGCTGGGGCTTGGTTGTCGTGGGGGATACCTCCATCATTTTCTTTTTTAGTGTGTTCATATACTGTAGAGGGACAGAGAATTAGGAAAACTATATATACTACTAGCAGTAGATGTGAGGAAAGGTGGAAAGATCATATACTACTACCTACTGTTGTGCATATGCAATTCAATGAAATTTGTTTCCTTGGTTCTGGAAAATTTGACTTGATTATTCAACATGTTCAAATCATTCACATTGATAGATAATAGAATAGACATTACAACGACTGAGTGTGTGGACACTTGGACGACTTCTTTGTTTCTTGATTAATAATAATGTTTGTACTTGGTACAACATACTACTAAAGGTAGGGGGAAATGCACTGTAATTAATTAATCGATTGATTGAATAATGCGCGACAGCCTTGTACAGCTGAGTGGCCCGTGTCTTGGCGACAATCTAGAAGTTCTAAAAATCAACATCCCGCAAAGTAAGTAAACAAGACTCTCGTCTATTCATCAAGAAATATTTTGAACTTAAGAATAATAATTTTTTTTTTTCCTTTTAGGTATTTTTTTGGGACTTACGTTAATGGTCAAGTCCCAACTCCCAATCTATCACTCCCCTTTGTTCCCTTTGTAATTTGTGTGACATGGTCTCCCACTACCTCTTTCTAGGCCATTAAGGCTCCTCTAAAAATATACTTATATTTTAAACCTAAGAATAATAATAGTAACCAGCAACGATTAGTTTGAATAGTAACGAAAACCTGCTCACTAAAGTAAAATAAAGATTTTAGTTCGAAATACGTAGAATAATGTAAAATGTTTCTTCCCACTCCTATTTTTGGCATTCATACAAGATCCAACTACATTGAAATATTTACTAATAAATAGGGTGAAGCCCCAATCCAAGAGTCTTCCATTTTCGAACAGCATTCATTGATAAGCAGTCACATGGAAGCTGTCAGCTAAGCAAGCCATACCATACGCCTTTTTCACTCATACAACTAATAATTTCCTTTCTTCTTACTACATTCATTCCTTATTAGTAGCTAGTATATTTTGTTGGACAATACGAATATACTCCCTCCGTTTTTTTTTAAATTAAAACGGAGTCACAATGCACGCAATTCTATGCATATTTTAAATAATTAATAACTCAATTTTGGTACAAGTAGAAATTCTAAAAGTTCGATATTTAAAAACTACTCGACAAGACGAATCTAGCATGATCTCACTTGACTATATTTTAACTTGTATAATTATGATAAAACTTTAAGTTAAAGTGTGTGTGTGAATAGTGTCAAATTTTCAAATGTTACAACATTCCCATTTTTTACCATTTCTGTTGGCAAAAAACTCAAAAAGAAAAGCTGTGTGATTCAGTACAATTATAATTATAATTAATATTTTTCATTGTCAAAACATAACAATGAAACCAGCAAATGTAAATATTCTGTGGGTCACGCATAATTTCAAACCATAATATATACTTCACAGTTTTCTATCTTTCAATCAAGATATTATTATATTTTTTAAATGTGTTCAGTAATCACTCCGAAGAAAAACAACAATTCTATTTAACAATGTTTGACTTTAATTTGTAGTAATATTTTGTAAAATAAATACACTCCCATTAAAAGAAACAAATGGATTCGCCTTTGCACTTAGCCTGTAATAACTTGAACGTAAAATAATATTGAGGAATGAGGAATCATTGTATGCGCATTTAAGATAATATAAACCTGTAGATTCATGAAACAGAATTCATAAGAATGTGAATATGTGATTGTGTGAATCGCATATATTCTACATTCGTTTGTGAATTGCATTTGCTAGGAACCAAATTATTGGTGCATTCTGTGACGTTATAAATATTCGGCTTATTTATGTCATGATATTCTATTATTCCTTCGGTAATAAACGGACAATTACTTGTCCAAAGTTGCATAATTGGCTAACACTCTCATTTCGCCCTCCTGTTTTTACTTGCCGTCCAAAACGCACATAAAACTACTCCAGCCTTGCACGACAAAGTTAGGACTTTTGGGACAAGAAAGTTTACTTTCGAAAAAGGCTATAAAGAAAAATAACTTAATATTAATAGTTTTATTTTCTATTGCTCTTAATATTGTATTCATTTACATGAAATGATGATTTATGAATTCTATTAATAAAGTAATATACTTATACTATAATGTTTGCCATTCTAATAATATAAAAGAAACTAAAAACATAAACAAATTTTCTTTTTAGGAAATATAATTAGCTAGACATCCATAGTTTTTTTTTTCCTAAAAAAAGAAGAAAAAGAAAACAATTTATTGAAAAGCAGTTACTACTATCATGTATGAAGATTTTTACAAATTACAACAGCTGAAAGCCTGAAAGCCATACCCTTCTGGGCCGGGAACAAGTTTGGTTGATGGGTTGAGGGGTTGGCCCATTTAGAATTTTCAGCCCATGATCATATTTCGATGTTGGGCCGATTTGGATGACAATTTTTATAGACCGAACATTTTAGGAAATACTCCCCATCTTTCTGATAAATTGTACTTCACCAGACACTTTGACTTAAGTTTTATCATAGTTATACAAGTTGATATATAGTCAAGTGAGATCTTGTTAGATTCGTCTCATCAAGTAGTTTTTAAATATCGAATTTTTAGAATTTTTACTTATCGAACTTGAGTTATTAATGATTTAAAATGTGTATTGGATTGCGTACAATGTTGGCCCGTTCCAATTTTTTGAAAACAGATTGGAGTATGCAAGTACGAAGTACTAACATTTCCAGCCATTTACAACTTTTTCCGCTAATGCAAAATTTGTTTACTTTAAAGTTAGAAGATATATTCTCTAATTATTCAACTATTTTAGTTAGTTAATGATATTTGCGTTAATATAGCAATTATATATGTATAATGAAAATAAAATTTTCAATTCCTAAAAATATGATAGATCAATTTTAAACAAAATCTTAACATATCAATATAATATACTAGTTGGATATGCATGAAACAAAGAATCGTTGAAAACAGTTTTTTTTTTTTTTTTTTTTTTTTTTTTTTTTGGCAGAATTTAGTTCAACAAATTATTGAATTTAATTGTTCATTCAAAAGGTAA
This sequence comes from Hygrophila difformis, assembly GCA_030278955.1. Taxonomy (NCBI): domain Eukaryota; kingdom Viridiplantae; phylum Streptophyta; class Magnoliopsida; order Lamiales; family Acanthaceae; genus Hygrophila; species Hygrophila difformis. The sequence goes on along the minus strand of JAOANR010000006.1, from coordinate 2,141,066 downwards.
AACATTACCGATAAAGTGGATAGTTTTCTCTTTTTTTTAGGTGAATACCAGGGTATCCCCAGGCCTCATTGGACCCAAGACTAATCCCTCGAGGATCGGGTGGGCATTGAAGGGTTGCCTCTCCCAAAGCAGAATTCTGCATACACAATGGCTCGAACCCGAAACATTTGCTTAAGCTGCCAGAGCCCCATACCACTCAGGTCAACTGCGTTTGGTAAGCGGATAGTTTTCTTCACCAGTCATTGTCAATAGTTTTATTTTAAATCTTTTATATATAAACATGTAAACCTACTCTGAAAATTTGAAGGGAAATGATTAAAAAAACCGTATATTTTAAATATCTGTGAAAATTGTTATTATTAAAAAGACATTACAAGCTGTATACATGGCGCTTTTGTCAATATCATGGGCGCATGGAGAGATAGAGAGAACAGAGACCTTTTATATTTTTATTTGTTTTGTTTTTTAGATTTACGAAAATAAATGAATTTGTGAAAGAGTCAATGTAGTATAAAATAAGAATAGAATAATAAGAAGGGAATCATGGATAAAGAAGAAAAAGGAATTTTTAATAAATAAATATTTTCTCACACTCAATAATGCAGGCATAAATAAATAAATTACCATTATTTTTCTGTGCATTTCAATTTTGAACAGCACATTGGCTTTATTCATTGTATCTTTCGTCTGTCGATTAAAATATTTATAGTATTAATTAGTACGTTACTTCGGCCCTCTAACAACTTGCGCATACTATAATATTCTTACATTTGTTGCATATGTAATTTTAAATGTTTTTTATTAGTAATAATTACCTATTGATATTATACAATAAATCCTTATAACTTTTTATTGTACTACCCCATATGTATTATCTTTTGTAATCATTGTAATTTATTTACTTTAAAACGTATTTATATGATGGGTGTAAAAGATAAATCCATTCTAAAATTATGAATATATCATAAAAATATGTATTAATTAAAAATTTAAAAGATAAACAGCCCTAAATTTATGACTATAGACTTACAATTTATTTATCAATATAACGTTATTTCGTAATATTAGAAAATCCATTCTAAAAGTAATATAAGGATACGTATCTATTAGAAGTTCGTTAATATCTATATTAGATAAATTCTTTATTAAATAAATTAATATAATAATTATATAATATATTTTATTATTTGAAATACATATACACGTAATTTTGATCATACATATTTTAAATATATTTAATTATTTGGAATATATCATATTTATAATACAATTATCTTAGCCAAAACTGTATAATATAATAATCAAAAAATTTTTGATGACAATATAATAATCAATTTTAAATATGTGTACAGTATATTTGTATATGTTAAAGATTTGAATCTAAAATTGATTTATTTATTGTAATAAATGGTAGAGATTACTATGTTTGTTTATACGGTCATGAAATTTTAATGAATTTCAGAAATGTATACAACTGTATAAAATGAAAGGCGACCATGCACTAACATCCGTTATAATTAAACTAATTAACCACTATTAAAATAATGCTAAAGACAGCATCATTCTTATCTAAAATCCATTGAATTCACAATTTATATAATATATCTAGAAATTAACATTTTATTGATATATCATGCTAAGGATGGATTTGTTTTGTTATATATTTTTCTCTAATATATCTATATTTTAGGAATTGTAACCATATTTTTAATTGAAAATAGGAAACTTTTTTTCAACCTTTTTAGATATTATGTGTTAAGTGAAATCAAACAAAACTATACTCATATTCACCTTAAAAAAATACTCATAAATAGATAATTATGACATTGATATTATTTCATTGGCTAAATTTACTTTGGTCCCACCGTTTGGAAACAGATGAAAAATTTAAAAATACGGATCAAATATAGAAAAAATAATAAGTGGTGAGACCAAAAGTGATTTAGCTCTACTTAGGAGGTGTATTGGAATGACATTCTATATGATTTTTTTTTTGGACTTTTATAGTTGGGTGTATTCAATTTATATTTTTAAAAATCTTTAAAAATCTAGATGTATTCGATAAAGATTTTAAAAACTCTTTTAAAATTTAGAGGTATTCAACACTCTATGGATTTTAATTTTTTTTTATAGATTTTAATGGATTTTCTTAAAAATTATAACTACACGAAATATTTCTAAACTCAGCTAGACTCTTCATGTACTCTATACAAATCGGTCAGCTCTACGTGGAGTTTATAAACTTTCTAAATCCACCGACTTTTTCAAGTTCATAAAAATCTAATAAAATCTCAAACGAATACAAATTTTTTTTGCATAACAAACGAATACAAATTTAAGAGAATAAAATGGACACGAAAAAAAATAGGTTATTGAATTTTCACTTATTGATATTGATATTGGAAATTGGTCAGCCCTCTCTTATTTAATTTTATTAAAAATAAACAAATCTCTAAATAAATCTTTATAATAGTATAATTATTTGAAAATTGAATGATTGATCACATAATTATTCAATTGTAAAGTTTTTCGTTCTTTTAGTTTTTCGGATGAAAGCAGGGCCAAAACCATTATTCAATTGTAAAGTTAACATATCAATATCAATATTCATAAATAAATTCCAGCAAAAAAAAATATTCATAAATAAATAAACATATAAAATACGAATAAAATACTATTTGCCAAATTACTATATTGTATTGAGAGCGAAATCAATTCAACCCACTATAGGACTCCAACGGAATGTTGGAGGTTCGATCCCACCGGCCCCCTATCCCTTCTTTTTATTCCCTTTGTAATTTGTGTGACATAGACTCACACCATCCATTTCCAGGCCTTCAATGGCTCATCAAAAAAAAAAAAAAAAATTCAACCCACTATATACATGTATATATACATCATAATATGTGTGTCTCTATGTAGGTGTATATATAAGAGACTGGTATTTTATTTTATGTTTATATTTATTTATTTATTTATTTTATAATCTATTTTGTGAAGGAAAGGATAATAAATTGATTATGAAATCCAATAAGAGGTGTCACGTAATTTATTACTCAAATTGCGTAAGTGTCAGCATAGTGATGGAGTTGCATATGCTTTCCATCTCTTTTCCTTTCCTCTATAAATCTGGACCACAACTTTTTTTTCCTTTTTTATTTTATTTTATTTTATTTTAATCCATTATATCACTAGTTTTTCTTTAAATTTTTTTTCCAATTATTTTTTAAAAATGATTTTGTTTCCAGCTAGTTTACACATACTAACTACTCCCTCCGTTTTTTTTTGTTAGCTACTGTTGACTAATGAGTACTGTTCACTTATATACTTTGACTTAAAGTTTTCTCATGGTTATCCAAGTTAAAATATAGCCAAGTGTGATCTTGTTAGATTCGTCTCGTCTTTTAGATTTTAAATATCGAACTTTTAGAATTTTTACATGTACGGAATTTGAATTATTAATGGTTTAAAATGTGCATTGGACTGCGTGCTGAGTGGGTCTGTAGATATCTTTAAAAAACGGAGGAAGTATTTCAATTAAGTCGCGGTGATGACAAGAAAAATTGTTACTATAATAATAATAATAATAAAAATATATAAAAATAAACTTAATTGAGCGTACTATGTGTTTTAGTAGTAGTTTTTTTAGAAATAAAAAATTATTTCACAATAATTGTTATTTTTGCCTATTTGTGTTATGTTTTTTCTATATTGTTATTTACCCTACATAAATACTCCTATTTATAGACATTTATTACAAAAGAGTTTGGTTTGACGGTAAAAATAAAGTTTAAATATTGATTATTGATATTGAGCTGAACACGAAAATGTATGGAATGCGAATATGTAGGGAATAGAATAGTAATGAATTAAAATAGTTGAGTTTCAACTAGAAATTTTATTGTAACCCATAGTGACATAATTATCTCATTAATGCGTCCGATTTATCCCTATAAAAACTAGTCTTGGTCCGAGTCTTTTTGGGTACTGCTAGAAAATTGCTAGTGATTAGGGACTTGTCTAGTGTAAAAAATTTGACTAAATTCTGGGCACTTAAATTTTAGTTTAATTCTTGAAGTATACTTAAGCAGGAATGATGTGATTACTAAAATAAAAACCTCTTATGATCATCGAGTCTTTAATTTATTAGGGGCCAATGCAAAAGATGAGCTAATTATTTCTTCTATACCTGGTTCATGTTTGATGCTTGCTTCCTGTAAGGATTCTAGCTATGTTCATGGCTACAATATGCCATATAGTATATATATCTAAGGAAACTCATGTTTATATGCCCAAAAGAAACGCGTCAACTTTCACGGGGCGGAGGGAGTACTTTACTTTTGGACTTTATTTGCAAACTTTATCTTATATTTTAAATATATATATATATCTATCTAATATCTAATATATATATATATGCAATGCGGTGTACTGTTGCGAGGAATAGTTAATGTAGATTTGATCTACCTATTTTGCCCTTTTGTCTTGTTCTTTCATGCCCTCCATTCTTCTAGCAATTAGTGTTTCTCTTTCTTCCAATTCCCGTATGCTCCCTTTCTTCTCTCCTTCCTGTTAAAATTAATGCCCAAGAAACCTAGCAGCACCGTCCGATGTGTAGTAATTTCTTTAGGTTTTAGATTCTCTACATCCAGTCTCTCTCTCTCCAGATCGATTTCACTCGCCGTGCTCACCTCCCAAAATCGCTGGCATCTCCGTCGCCTCTCAAAATCAAGCGTCCGTTGTGCCTAGAAATTGCTCGCGTTGAAGGAACGTCGTTCCGGGAGGAGCAGGATCCGCCGACACATGACGCGCCGTGGTGTGGGCGGTGTCGCACCGCTGGGCGGCACTGGCTAGCAGCAACCGGCTGCTCCACGCTGTGCGGAGCAATGCTTTATGCAGCTGCGCTCGTCGCCGGCAATGGGCTGCCCTCCTACGAGGGTGATGGTCGCTGAGGCCATGTACTGGCGGTCGGTTGTGGTGATGTTTTTGTTGCTTGGGTGTTCTTGAATTTTGGGGGTTTTAGGTTTAATCTTGATTTTTTTGGGTATTTTAGGTTTTTTCCTTGTGTGGGTATCGATTGGGGAGGACGTGTTTGCCGTTCGATACCAGAGTTTGCATCTGTCGGATTGGGTGCGGCGAGTTCAGCGTTGTAACTTTTTCCCTTCTTTTATTTTGTATTGCTGCTTTAGTTTGTTCTTCTCAATTTCCACAGTGTTTGGTGTGCTCATTTATGTTCTGGGTCAACAGGAGTTCAATTGTTGCTATCAATGTTTATCAAAATTTATAATCATCGTCTAAATCAAGGTTTTGCTGCTGTACTCAGATGAAGCATTATGATATGTGTCTGTTTCTATGTCTGTATAGTGACTTTTAAGCACGTTAGTTTTATTCTGCAATATCTTTCTTATTCTTCCTTAGGGAAGAGATATGTCTCATTCTTATATTTAAAATTGAAGGATTTAAGTCCCATAATAGAGCATTCTGGTGAAGGGTTCATAACAAATGACGGGAAATTGGTTCTCCACTTCTTGCAAACCATCCATGCTGCTGAGGAGAGGCAAGCAGAATTGGATGCTCGATCTTCCAGTGAAGAGAAGAGAGCAATCAAGGTCAGGAATTATGAGATAACTTGACAATTTTGTACTTCTACTAAAATAAGCTACAGATTGGCAACTTAGTTATTCTAGAGATGTTTGCATTTTTCATGGAATTACAACCAATTCAAAAGGTTGTCCCTTTTTGTAGCTTGAAGCTTTAGATCATATTTTTTAGTTTCTGCTAACATAACTATAACCATTCAGGAGAAGTATGAAAAGGAACTCAAGGATGCTAGTGTTAGGGAACTCATGTATGCTGAGAGGGAAGCCATTCTTAAAAAGGTTGTAAGCAACATTTATATTTTTCTGTGGTTCTCTTGTATTTTTCTTCATGCACCTCTAATTCATGTTTCATTGTCCTTTGCTTTCATTAATTGGTTAGAAATTGATTTATGTAATTGTCAGCTCGTAGCTTTCTTATGTCCTTGTGTGTGCTGAAAGACTTAAAATCTGTTCGTTCAGATTTATCTATCTCATGATTTTTATATGAAAAATGTATTTGAAATTTGTTGTTCTGTCCCTTCCATCCACAATTGGAATCCTGGTTTCAGTTGCATGATATTTTTATAGTTTGTTAAGAAAGGGATTGAGGATAAGGATAAGGATTGAATAACCATCTGCACAAAAAATCCCTATGTGCTCCTGAATCCATGATATTTTTAAGTCCTAGGATAAGCTAGGATTGGGAACGCATTTCAACTCCTGAATCCATGATATTTTTAAAGAGTGAAGTTTTGTGCAGATGTCACTACCTATGTTTGGGGCTTCACTGACTTTGTTTTATTATGTTTGCTAGATTTTATGATTGAGAAGAACAGTTGATGTATATTTGATGTTAGAATTTCGCATACATAACTCCATAATCAATCTTTGTTTAATTTTACAGAGTTCTACGCTGCCTCTTATTGGAAAATGGAGAACCGGATATCGCAAGCGCTTTCCTAGCTTGTCAGGTGGATTTAATTGCAAAAATTCTCACCTTGGTACTGATGCAGTGCAAAAATTCATATGATATTGGAGCTTATGATCCTATACAGCTTTCTTCTGAATATGTTAATTCTTGATCTGGTGTTGTCAAATGGTTTTGACGCTTTAGACATTCAGATTGTTGTTGCAGCTAAGGTCTAGGTTTCCGGACAGTTGCCCTAGTGTTGTTGAACATGCTGGGAAATTCTAAGTAGTGGCTGAGAATTCTCCTCCCCCAAGAGATTAATATTTGGACAGTCAAAACCTTAGGCGAGCGCGAGTGGTCTGTTATTGGAGCTTGGTTGAGACCATTCACTACTCAACCCTTAACATAAACAAGAGCATGACAAAATGGCTAATCATATTGTCTCCCAAGGGAACATGTTCAGGATGGATCGGAAGATACTCCTTCTATTCTAGAAGTATTATTAAATGAGAAGCTGTCTTTTTCTAGCTACACCAACTAATTTACAGCTTCAATTTTACTACCATGATTATCTATAATTATATAATACATATATTTACAATAATATTAACATGTGCCTTAATTTTATTTTTATTTTTTTTTAAAAAAAAAAAAACATGTGCCTTAATTAGAGCCTAGCTTTTTATATTACTCCTACTACTTATATTTTAAATATATATATATATATATATATATATATATATATAAGTTTTTAATATGTTCTAGAGGTGTACCATCCTCACATAATAATGGAATTGAACTTGTGTATCAAGAGCTTCAACCAAGGCATTTTTCTAGTTTTGAGTTTTTTTTGGATGAGCTCTAGTTTTGAGTTTTAATATAAGTTGAGCATCAAATTAATACTATGAGTCCATGATAAAAGTTATAAATATCTATTAATGCATATATATACACACATACACACACCAATATAATTATGGAATAATTTTCTGATATATACTTCTTTTTAAATCTTTTTTAAATATTAAAGAAAGAGAGTGGAGGGGGTTGTAACTTGTAAGGTTGTCTGCTTGCGTTGACAGCCTAATTTCATCTCACTTTTCCCAACTGCAATAATAGTAATAATAATTATATTATTTTCTTAAATATTATTTTTTCCAAAAAATATTAATTTTTTCCCACCGGACCCCAACCATTTTATTAATCACAATACTGGATTATTTATTTCAATCAATTAATACTCAATGATAATTAATACTAGTATGTTCTTACAACTTTTAAAATTATTTTAAATTTTAAATCTCCTCCCGGACGAGTCTAGGGAACCTAAATGACCTTTAATTCCAATAAAATAAAAATAAAATACACCTTCCCAAACACACCCCAATTCTCATTACCTAACAATTAAAGTTTAAAATACTAAAATTTAAAAAATCATAAAAAGAGTTATCTTTTTCTTTTGTAAACCTTCAAAAAATATTTCCCAAATACCAAAACAAAAATTTCCCCAAAAATTGTGTTTAATCTCCAGTAATTTTCATTTTCCCTCTCTCAAACAGATCTTCCTCATATTTGCTCTTGCATCACTGTCCTATTAAACTTCCATTGATCTCACTGTCCTATACATACATACACATATACATATATTATACATATCATCGAATTTTCTTTTATTTTGCTTGTTTTGTTTTGTTTTTCAGGTCTGATAATAAGCTTTGTTTTGAACTTCGAAACTGGGTTTTTGCCTTTAGTGTTTTCCTTTCGTCTGTAATTTGTTAAATCTTTATGCGATTTTGATTTGGTAGAACGAAAAAAAGGAAACAAAAAGATTAAAGATGGGTTATTGAAGGGGGGAAAAAGGTGACCGCAAGTTGTTCATTGGAGTTTGAAGCATGGAAGGTACTAATACTCTGAGAGGTAGTGGAGTAACAGTGGTGGGATCAGATGCTCCCTCGGATTACCATGTGGCGCCCAGGTCCACCAATGAGAACCCATCTCGCGTGCCTGGATCGGAACCCATAGCCGTGACTGTACCGCCCGTCTCTGTTTCTTTCACCCCGTCGCCTTCCGAGCCCGCCGGAGTTGGGGGCGGCTCTGCCGTCTTGAAAAAGAAGAGGGGCAGGCCTAGGAAATATGGGCCGGATGGGTCCGTGGCCAAGGCCCTCTCTCCAAAGCCGATTTCCTCCTCTGCCCCGCCCCCGGTTATTGACTTTTCCGCCGTCGGGAAGCGGGGAAAAGTCCGGCCGGTCGTCCTCGCGACGAAGCCCAGAGTGGAGAACGAGAGTCCCGGTAATTAAATTGATGATTCTGCATTTTGCTTTTGTATGTAAAAGTGTTGATTGTTGTGTGCTGTAGGTGTTTTCCCTTGCCAATTAATCGGTCCTGATTTTGTGATGCTATCCGTGTGAAATTTGAGTTTTTGGCTTTTTGGGAATGTGTGATTGTGGGGACTTGTGAGGACATGGCTGTAGAGGGAAGGAGTGGGTCCTTAGCTGAAGCAGGAGATAGATGCGCCAACTAAGTGTTGTATTTGCAAGTGGGGGCGTTGTGAGGATCTTTTATCCGTTTTTTGGTTTGATAGTGTTTGATAGGGAGAATTCAGAATTGTCTTCTTGAACTATTAGTAGTTTGATCTAGTAATGATGTTGGCGTATAGTACAGTATCTTGTATCTACCTACTTCCCTTATCTCCATGTTTTGAACGGGGTAGAATCACTAATCATTATTATTCCAACCACATGTCCTGTTGTGTGGGTTAATCTTTCAATAATTTGTTGGTTGACTTGTGGACTTCGTAACAGAAGTCTGGAATGTGTCTATTCTTGATAGTTGAAAATAACTGGACTGATGTATGATTTCTTTTAATGTATGTGTTGTTGCGAGCTATGACTTCTGGATGACTCATTCTACTTCTCTTCAGTTGCTGTTATATTGAGTGCTCTAATCTGGACATTGCTTTTGATAAGCACCTGATTCTAAAGCTTGGAATTAAGAAAATGATAAATCAGCTTGCCATTTGTCTTGATTCATATATTGAGACGTTGACCGGCCATGTTGAATGGAACATGATCTCATTATTGCCCAATCTCTGTCTTTATCTCTAGTTGTAGTGGATAATTTCAGTGGCATGTCAACATGAACTTTCCTTGAGTTTTTTCCAGGAATGATGAACAATAAACTTGGCAATTAGTATTTTTGTCTTTTAATTTTTCCCACTGGTCCTGAGCTTTTATGACAACAACATAATACACCCCAAGGAATTCAACGTGGAAAAATATTGCTTGATTTGTTTCTTAGATGCGTGTGCCCATCGTTTTCCATTCCTTTTCCTGTTATTTTATGGTCTAACTGATTAAGCTTGAGCATCTTTATTGAAAATTCTGTCATACTTGCTGATAGTTGATGTACCTTTCTTCCAGGTGATCAGTGGGTTTCAGGTTCTGTGGGTGCTAACTTTACACCACACATAATCAATGTTACTGCAGGAGAGGTAGATTTTTACGAATAGCCAGGGTTTCTGCTTTGTAATTTAGTATTGCCCATTGCATTCATTCCCAATATTACCTTCTTGCTTAAGGTTAATATCATTGAAGATATCTTTTTTCAGCATGTATTTATCACTTCTACTACAGTTATGCTTTTATTAGGTCTGATTTGCATAGGTTTATTGAATTCTATTTGCTCTCCACCCGTATACTTATTAACCTTTGTTAAATCATGTTTCTCATATAATGATAACTTTGGTGAGTAAATGTAGAAATCATTGAAGTTATTTTGCAGTTTGGCTGTGCAATGAATTAGTTTGTGAAACTGGTTGCCCATCCAAATCATGAAATTCAAATATGTTAGGTTGAAGTTGAAGTTATTCTAAAACATGACCCTTAAAAAATGACTTCAAATTTCTCTATCCGTCATTTTTAGATTCTTGGACGTTGAAATTATTTTGTGATGTGTGCTCTTCTTTAGAGAGTGCTTGTCAACTCCTTATCCTTTTTCTAGATATTCTGTCTGGAGAGATCATCCACCATTAGCCAATTACTGGTGTAAAGCTGTGTGAAAATATTGTGAATGTATGAAATCACATATTACTACCCTCTGTCCCACAATGGAAGAGGCTTATGTTGTCCCATTCTAACGAATAAAGATGTATTTATTGCACATATAAATGTATTGACACTTTGTAATTTCTGGGGTAGTATCTGCTACTGGTCATCTTATCACAGATACTTGATCTTCATCCTTGTGGCCTTAAACTGCTTTCTCAGAGCCCCTTGGTCATTTCAAATCTCTTGTATTTTTCATTAGAGTGGATCGGCATAAATATTAATTATTAGAGTAGATGCATCACCTAGCAAGAAAGTAGCATGTCATAGATAAGATTTTCTCTCTATATTCTTTCTTTCCTACTTCCTAGTCTAGTAATAGACATGACACATGAAATAAATTTGTTTGAGCATACTGCATACATATATTTTGCAAGTGCTTATTTCATTCTTTTTGACGACATGCATGGAGTCAAGTTTAATTATATAGAATTTAAGGCATTTATATTCTACATTTTGGTGGTTATAGGATATTATGAAGAAGATCATATCTTTCTCTCAGCAAGGCCCCCGCACAATATGTGTTCTCTCAGCCAATGGTATAGTATCAAGTGCAACTCTTCGTCAGCTTGATTCATCCGGGGGGACATTAACATATGAGGTGCTTCCTTTGAGCTGTCTTTATCTTGTTCAACTGATATATGTCTATACATCTGTTTGCTTCGTGCATCACAGTCGATCACACTGATTTTATATCACAATTCTATCCTGGCTGGTGTTTTCTGACCTTTTGATCTGTGCCCATTATAATTTACTTCTCTTCACTATTTATAAAACGTTGGGATAAGTGGATAGCTCTGATTCCTGTGATGGTATTTGATTGTTAGTCAATAGTTCATGTTCTTCCAAGGTTATATTTTTCCCATCCGATTATTGTTGGTATCTTGTTGTATTTGCATTTGTGAATTCATCAACTACTAGTTTCACTGTGCTATTAAACATTGATATTGCTCACTACTTTACTTGTTTGGTTAGATCAAACACGTAAATGACACTGCTCATTTCCTTGATGCTATGAAATAAGTTATTTTAGATCATTTTCTAGACTGGTGTGTGCAATGCCTTGATGCATCTGCCTTTTAGGGTCGCTTTGAGATATTGTCATTGAGCGGATCGTTCATGCCTGCCGAGACGGGTGGAATGAGAAACAGATCTGGTGGTATGAGCGTTTCTTTGGCTAGCCCCGATGGGCGTGTTGTAGGTGGTGGAGTCGCTGGGTTGTTAGTAGCCGCCAGCCCTGTGATGGTAAGCCTAATCACTTTATTTCTTGACAAATGTATTGATTGGATCCAATTCCATCTGTAAAAATGTGATAAGAGTGTTTTCATTTCCTATTTTTGGGGTTTCACATAGATTGTCGTTGGAAGTTTCCTGGCGGGGACCCAGCATGAGCAGAACCTGAAGAAACACAAACCTGAGTCGATGACCATAATTCCTGCATCTTCGATCCCCATTCCAAGTGCAGGGATAGACGATGCGCGCCATGCGGCCACTACCTTCCATGGAGATAGCTGGTCATCCATGCCGTCGGATGCAGTGACTAAGCCCACCGACATCAACGTGACTCTACCTGGATAGTTGCACTCTTGGACTGAGAAGTGCCTCCGAACCTGATAACGAAGTTGGCATTGCATCGGCTGCCAAATCGCGGGCCGGGAGGCTGTGTAGTAGGTTTGTGCAGTAGGGCGGCTTTGTTTTATTTACTTGACGGATTTAAAGTGGTAGAGCGTTGTTGTTAGATTGTATCATTCCTGTGTTGATGAAGTTAAGTTGGAGGTGGTTGATATGGTTGATTTTACGTTTTGGTCTGGAGAGTTGTAGAGTCGTCTTCTTCTGATGATGATGAGGAGAGATTTGAATTTGATGGGTGCCATTTCTGGCTGGCTTCATGTTTCTGTTCAATTTGTAGTTCGATAATGTATGATCATCCTTGGGAGAAATAGTGACTGCTCTTGCTCTTGGTAATCTTTTGTTATTGCTTCTGATGAGTCTTCATTTCAAAAAGTGCTGATGCATTGGGCAAAGCTCAATCTCACCATTGCAAATTTGAAATACTCACACCCTCAAATCTTGACCCTCAATGGAGCTACTTTTTCACAACCTATTTATTTATTTATTTTGAAAAGGAACTTAGAACAGAGTTGGGCTTGTTGGAGCTAAACTTTTAAATTAGGTAAATTATACGAAGCCCAAGATAGAAAGGCCCATCTATGCAGGCCTCAATTCCCATCATTGCCACTCAAATGTCAATTGTAAACAAGAAAATAACTAAAATAAATTTGCAAGGGCAGAAGAGAAAGGGTCATATATGAACTAGGTTAATTCGGTTATTATTTCGCGTTGAGACGGAGCTCCGATCAAGTATCAACCACCGGACCGGCGTCAACCCTCCGCCGCTTCCTTGCAATTGAATGCATATTTCTGGTTATTTCAGTGCTCCCCTTTGCACGATCGGTATTTGAACAATCTCCCCTGCGTTGGTTCTTACAATTTTATTCCTAGTACATTTTTCCTGTATTTTTCGATCAGTTCTGCTGCGAATTTTCTTCGTTCCAAGTATTCATCAAAGCTTCGTCCTTGATTTTAGTCCCGTTTAATTGAAGTTCTTTGTGTAGATTTTTAATAGAAACTAATGCCTTTTGTCGTTACGAACGATTATCTTTTTGAGAATGTAACTGATGGAAATCCGTGTTGAAGCTACTGGTTGGTGAATTGGAATTTAAATGTGACCCACTTCTCATTTTCGGCCTGTTGTCTTACATGATTTTTATCTTTAGGTCCAGTTTTAAACTTTGTCTAGATAATAGTTGCTGAATTATATTTTCTTCCAGTGTTATGTTATAAGTATGTATTGAAGCTGTCCTCAATTCACAATCAGACTTGGCATTATCTTCACACAAGTTTACGCTACCTTTCTACTTGAGTAGCAGCAATATTCTGCGGACATCAGTACTTGTGTGATTTCTCTGTGTAGAATGAGTTCCTCAGCTGTAATGTTCGTTGCTTATTTTGGTGGCCTTGTTGAACCCTCTTCAGAAAAATACATTATCCATTCAAAATGTAGATGATGAGAAGATTATGCACCGATCATTTATGCCAACATTGCATGTTGAATCCCTGATCTATGTAAATTAGCCAAAGTTGTTTTGAACATTTTATCAATGTATTACTACAATTTACAAACCACTGTGTAAAATAGTGAACCCTAATATCCTTCTGCTTGCTTTTCATCTCGCAGGTTAATGTCATTGTCGATCATGGTGAATGCCATCAAAGGATTATACATTACATGGTGAGACATCATTCTGACCCAAGTTTTGATAGTTGTATTTCCTCCTGTGAGGTGGTATATAGTTACATGTCTTATTCTACATAAGACTTGTTCCTGAGATATTCCAAGTTAGTTTTATGGGATTCTCTTATAAATTGTTGGAAAACAGGATTGAAAACATGATCCATGGCATTGTTTCAGCCATTGATAGTTAATTGTCTGAACCAAGCATATGCACTTTTTCTTCCAGTTGCTTTTAATCTTTAGGCAGCCGTGCATAACATGCGCCCTATTGTGTTACATTCCTCTGAAATTCTGATTCATGCGGATCATTCCCCAATTAATGAAGAGTTGCTACAGGACTCACATTAACTCAACCTATGTCCTAAATCGAATAAAATCTTCTTTTGCAGTGACATTCCCATGGCACAGTTTATCATCAACATGAATGCTGCACTCCCTCAGTCACAGAAGTTTATAATACATGTCTTGGATAGCACACATCTCTTTGTGCGCTCGGATGTGGCTGGCATGATAAGAAGTGCCATTGCAGAGTTCAGAGAGCAGAACACATACGAGAAGCCCGCTTGAAAACCTTTTGAGTCAGATCTCTGTATCTATTATGGGCTGACATACATTTGCCCGCACTAATGATGAAAGTTAAAACGATTATCATTTCGCTTATTATAATCAAATTGACAGCTTGATCTTGCACTTTTATCTTTCTTGGAACATTACAAGGGACAAAAGCATTGCTGAATTATTAAATATTGTTTGGCATGTAGAACACTGACCGAATAGAACAAAATAACTCTTGAAAATGACAAAATGTAATTCGTTAATCGTTACTGATGCAGCATCCTTTTTCAAATTACAACATTGGTGCAATGTTTTGGAAAAACTCAGATAAAATAGAACTGAAGCAAACTTGTGTATGTATTCACAAGTTAAATTTAAACCCAGATCAGAACCTCTTTCGTAGCTACCATAGTGGTAAATTACAAGGGAAAAAAACAATCACAAGAAGCATTTTCCATGAAACTAAAAGTGATGCTCTTCATCATCTTCGAGTGCATTATAAATCAACCTACAAATAAGAATAAATTCAAGATGAGGTTTTTCTATGAGGCAAAAGATCATGATTTGAAAATTAGGTTGGACGATTTGCTTACCAGAACAGGCACATGAAGAGAAGAAGTATGATGTAACCAAGTTTGATGAGTCTTTGCTTCTTTTCCCAATTAAGCAGGTTGAAGATCTCGGTGACGTCAACAAGGTGCTGTCTTTGAAGGTACCTGCCATTAGAAAATAATAGCTCAGAAAATGCAATAATTATGAGCGGTAAGAATATGCAAATGCCACAGTAAAATAATAATGGAACAGGATTTGCAAAGTTACATCATGAGAATACTCCATAAAATGAAACACGTAAACTTACAATTACTATCACTTAAAACAACCTTACAGAGGGAGAAACAAATGATTGTTAAAGCACTGCAAAACTTTAGGAAATTTTAAAGGCTTGTGGCAGTGCATATGTACTGGATTTTTGGTACATTTTAAATCATTGGCTCATTGCACTACTGTCAATCGTTTCATCATACTTGTAAATCTCAACACACAGTATCTTTGCAGGAATTCTCCCTTTTATCAATAAACTAGTGTTTTTTGATATTCTTTTACCAATAATTGTTTCACAGATGGTAGGCTTGTTCACTCTGAATCTATTGTATTATACTACTAGAATTGGAATATCAACATATTGGTGTAATTACTACCAGAAACTAACTACAGAAGACACATTACGAGAGATCACAAGTATAATTTCCTAGCTGAAAATGTTGTAGTATTTGTTTTCGTTTTAGAATTGGAGTTTGGTATATAAAAAACAAATGAGCCATTCATAGATAAAATTACAAACTAAGGGAGATTATCAATGTCCTAAGCACATAAAGAAACACCCAACTTTTGTTAATAAAAAAAATTAATATAAATGCAAAGGTCAAGGATAGGAGATCTTACAATCTCACATTGTAGTATAGGTACGGGACACAGAAAATCGACATGACCCAATGTCCTGTGACAAGGAAGAGGACGCATAGAACACCTTGCGTAATGAATTCAGGCAAAACCACCTTGTTTATTCGAGAAGCGGAGTCATAAGGATTTATATAATCAAATTCTAAATCTGCCAAGCACATAAGCTGCATCCCACACAGAAAGTGTTAGATCATCCCAATACTATGCGGTTACACCAAGAAAAGACAATAAAATAATTTTAGTGGAAAACACTATTAAGTATTAACCGTGTCATGCAAGCAAAACTAGAATGGCACACAATATTTCACTTATAAATCACAGATTCACATTTGATGTCACATTTTTCCCTCTTACCTCTCAGGCTACACAATTTGAAATGCTGCAACTTGAAATGATTTATTTCTAGCCCAGTTTAAACAATTCTACTAAATTCATTTTAGTGATATTCAATGCAGTGTAATTTATCACTCCAACAAACTCAGGTAAAAGAGAATGATATGCTTTTCAAATTTAGTACGGGAAGTACTTAAAACATCTGGATAGGAAATTGGAAGCTTGAATTCAAAGGCTCAATGCAGATTCACTCCAGACAAGCAATTTCTTGCTGACAAATAAAATCTTATATACTGGACCCCCTTATAGCTATAAACTCAAACTAACATGATCCTTTGATCCAGACAATCTCTCGGATTAACCCAAAACTCATGCACCTTGCATGATGTCAAGATGAAATATATTTGGTTCATTTTGACACAACAGAATCATGCCAAAAAGAAAACATGATTCAATAGGTTCACAAAGATAATCACATAAACGGCGCACGGATAATATGAAGCATTTCTTGAAATTTATGACACAGTCATTGCACAATAGGCCAAAAAGAATACTTCCCTAAATTATGTATTTTGTCAAAAACCAATCAATTTGTTAAAGTTCCACGAAACAGATTATCCATACTAATGATTGGGCTCAATCGAACAATCTTCTCCTACTTATTGTTAGGAAACAAACTCTAAGATAGAAAAAACTGGAATATGGGAAAAATAATAACCTAAAAAAAGGGAAAAAAAACAGTTCTTTCATAGTAATCAATTAGTTTACCAAAACTTCCTCGATCCAAGAACCAAAATGGATCAAAAATTAATAAAACCTAAATGCAAAACTAGTCATAAACTACTTATCCCAAACCAAATACCTAAAAATCACAAAATTGCTGCACACCAACGTTTACCTGAAAAACTATCATAACGAGAAGCGCAATGAGTATGAAAAAGAAGAGCAGCCATGCCAACACATCCCCCATATTCTCCTGTTTGTTTGTTTATTACTATTATTAATTTTGGGGGGGATAATAAAAATGTTGAGGTTTCAGCAAATTAAGCAGACGATGGAGGGGAACAGGGGGATGGAAGATGAGTGTTGGGAGCGCCAGGTGCGTAGCGCGCGCGCGCCCTGGTGCTCGAATCCGGAAGAAGGGAAGCAGGAATCGGAAATCGGAATTGATCTGAATTGTGGAGGCGAAACTAAGGAGGGGAAGACGATCGGGAGTTTCTGGTCTCTGGAGAGGAAGGGCTCGTCTCGTCTATTGCTATGGCTTATGGGCGACCTAGCTTTTTCGCTTTTACAAATTGCACCTTCTAGATTTTTAAAGATTTTAAAAAAAATTTGATGTAGGATTTTAAATTTTATAAATTTTATTGATTTTTTTTTAAAAAAAATACAGCTAAATAAAATCTTTTTAAATAATTTAAGATTTTTAAAAATCATCCACACTCTATACATAGTCTATTAAAAATCAATCAATGTATGAATTTTTTATTTCACCGACTATTTAAAATTTATAAAACTCTCAATTAAATACACTTAGTTATCTATTTTTCATAGTAAATGGCTTTATGCCCCAAACTAGAATATACGAGTATTTCATATAAAAAATTGTTTATTAGATTATATTTTTCAACTCCACAGCTATTGCTTACCCAAAAAAAACTCCACAGCTATTGTGCTCATTGCAACAAAATAATGTAATCTCGTTTTGGTGATAAGCATTAAGCAAGCAACCGCAATTTTTTTACACCTAATTCATATATTTATTTCATATTTAATATTTTTAAATATATAAATAAAGATTATATAAAATATATATTTTAAAATTATACCACATTGTATTTTTTTTTATTTTTTTTAGTGTAACCGTGAAAAAAAAAAGTTACTCAAATTTATACCACAAATATAGAAGTTATGCCGACCATAAAACATGATACAAAGTTAAGATATGATATAAGTAAATAGGAAACTGGGGATTATAATTTTATAAAATACTTTAATTTGGGAAAGAAAACATATTTAATGTGGTGTTTTCCGTCAATGTATATCTTGTGCAGCTAGGTAGATTTTGTTAGGCTAAATTCCGTTATGTTTTGGATTTTGGTAGATTCATAGCTTTTCACAGCAGAACCTTGGAAAAAGCCATATCTCATTTTTCTTTTCAAAAATTTAAATTAGTCATTTTTCTATTTTATTACCAAAATAATCCGCTATAAATGCTAATTATGTTCAAGTTAGTCCATTGTTCATTAATTATGCTCTAATTGCTGGCGTGGCAAGGGTTTTAATTTAAACCTGACATGTGGGCATAATATTAGTTATTTTTCTTTTATCTTTTTGCCAATTCAGACACAAACTTTTGTTTTGTTCCATTTAAGGCCCAGAACCTTAATTTCTTTTATTATTACTAATCAATTTATCAAATAAATGCCCAATATACTTTCGTAAATAAAATTAAACATCAAACCTTATACATTGGATTTGACTGCTTTGGTGTTTAATTTTATTTACGGAAGTATGTAGGACATTTATTTGATAAATGGATTACTAATAATAAAAAAATTTAAGGTTCTGGACTTGAAATGAAATAATTTGAAAGGTTGGAGACAAATTAATATAAAATGACTAATTTGGGTAGATGACTAAATGGAACAAAATAAAAGTTTAGGACTAAGATAAAAGAAAAAAGACTAATATTATGCCCATGTGTCAGGTTTAATTTAAAACACTTGTCACGTCAGCAATTAGAGCATAATTAGTGAACAAGGGACTGATTTGACATAATTAGCATTTGTAGCGGACTGTTTTGGTAATAAAAAAAAAATAATTGATTTGAATTTTTAAGAAAGAAAAAGGATATATTTGGCTTTTTTTTTTTTTTTTTTCCGCAGAACCTTAAATATCTCATAGCTTTTCGATCATCTCTATCTCTTGTACGCTTTCATTGTTCAATTCCTGGGGACCCCATAACATATTAGTACCTATATTGGTCATGGAATACCCATTTACTACATTTCAAGTAATTGCCAGTTACTAGCTTTGAAGGAAATCGTCCAGTCCCGTACGTGCGGTCGAAATATTCAGCGACCTTGTTCAGATGGACCATCATCTACCCGCACGACACGGCCGCTGGGAATTGGGAAATCAACCAACCAGCTGGTCTTAAATGCTTGAGTTTTGAAATTGGGTATATAGTAGTATTTATTTATGTTTTCGGTGAAATATAATCAAGATTATTAAGAATGCCTACAAAACAAAAATATTACTCTTAACTCAGACCTTATCGGTCTCTACCACACCAAACAAGTTTTCGACTAATAAAAGGCTTAGAGTATGTTCTTCTGGATTTGTTTCCAAAAATTATTACTTATTCTTATTAAAATCAGACAAGATCAAATCAGATCAGACCAGACCCATTCAGATCAGATCAGACCAGACCAGATCATACCACACTATATATAGTTGTAATCAGATCAAATCAGATCAGATCAGACCAGACCAGATCCAATCAGATCACATCGGAAATATCCAGATCAGACCGGACAAATCTTATAAAATTCAGATTAAATTACCTTATTTCAGACGAAAAGAACAAGCCTAATAGGCCCTCCCATTCCCCCCCCCCCCCCCCCCAAAAAAAAAGTGTTACTCTTACTATTTGTTGTTATGTGAATCAAAGTTATCCATCTTTTTTAAAATTGGCGCCATGGATTTGGACTCGCATAGATTCCAATATTGAGTCTTTCTCGTCCAAACAAACCGACACAGGCTTCAGACAAATCCATGCTCAATTGCTCATGGACCATTCATAATTCTTATCTAGTCCTTCCATCCATCATTGGTATATTTACTCCCAATATTTATGGAATTATATTTTATTGGACTAAAAGTTGAAAAAAAACCAATAATATTAGTTGAAAAAAGATCATTCTCCTTAGCTTACAATTATCATTCATGGCCTTATGGCATACATTTAAATCAATGACACGTAAACTGCAAGGGTATCCATATAGGAGTACTTCACATATGATATAGGAAGATCGGAATCCTAGTTTCATTGTTTAACAACAGCAAAATAAATTTTATTTATTGACTTGGCACATTCCAATTTATGAAAATGACAGAACCAATCAACCCTAGTTACATCATGAAAGGATGGATCATTGTTTCAAAGTGACCATAAAGTAAAAACATGTTTTAATTGGCTAACTTCAATACTTCACCAATTATTTATGCTCCACCTCTGTATGCAGCATATATATTCATCGTCTCAATGTAATAGCAAATCTGCAACCATGATAAGCTACCTCTTCCATAACCATTTCTTTCTCACAATTGCATTTCTGGCCTTGTGCAGCAGTTTTAGCACTTGCATCAAGGAGGGTGCCATCAATGATGGCGATCGTGCTTCTTTATCATTGTTCAACCTCAGCATTTCTGCCGCCCCTCCCTTGAATTGGTCTCTTTCTGTGGATTTCTGCGCCTGGGAAGGCATTGGCTGCAACGACTATGGCAGGGTTTCCACTCTATTGCTCCCATCAAGAGGCCTCATGGGCAGGCTTTCGCCATATATCGCGAATCTCACATACCTTACTCGGCTGGATCTTTCCCATAATAATCTCACGGGGGAGATTCCACAGGATATTGGGAAGTTGTCCATCTTGGAACAGCTCCAACTCTTCGACAACAAGTTCACCGGGACGATTCCGGGTTCGCTCACAAACTGCACAAATCTCCAGGTGTTGAATTTAAGGTTCAATTTGTTGAAAGGCGAACTCTCTGCTTTCGATTTCTCAAAATTCGTCAGGCTTAGGGTAATTGATTTGGGGTTCAACTTCTTCACTGGAGATGTCTCCCAAAGCTTGTTTTCGTGTAAGACGCTCGCCGCCATTCGCCTGTCGTATAATAGCTTTGGTGGGGAGATCCCCACCGGCATTGCGAATTTGCAGTCGTTGTCCTATCTCTCCCTGGCGTATAACAACCTCACCAATATCAGAAACGCATTGAGAATCCTTAATAGGTGTAAGAATCTCCGATTGCTCGCCCTGGTACACAACTTCTACGCCGAGGAATTACCTCAAGAAAGCATAATTGCCCCTCAAGGGTACCGGAACCTTCAAGTCCTTACGTTAGCGGACTGCGGCCTCACCGGAACCATTCCTCAGTGGCTGTCCAAGCTGGTCAGCATCGGATTCCTGGATTTATCTCGGAATTCAATCACGGGCTCGATTCCAGGCTGGATGGGGGATTTTCCTAACCTATTCCACTTAGATTTGTCCAGCAACGATCTCTCAGGACAGTTCCCTTTGGAACTTACGAGACTGCGCGGTCTACCCGCGGACGCGGCCAGCACGTCTGATCTGTGTGCGAACAGTACTTTCGAGCTGCCGGTAATCGTCCCCAGTTCTTCCTCCTCGTTGCAATACAATCGACTCTGCAGCATGCCGCCGGGTTTGCTTCTCGGAAACAATCGCATCAGCGGCGAAATTCCGGCGGAGATCGGTGGAATGAAGTTTCTTACTATCATTGATCTCAAGCACAACAATTTCTCCGGCGGGATTCCGGATACGCTGTATGAACTGACGAACCTGCAGAGGTTGGACCTGTCCGGTAACCATCTGTGGGGTGAAATCCCCACATCATTGAAAAATCTTCACTTCTTGTCCGCTTTCAATGTATCGTTTAACGGCCTTCATGGGCGGATTCCTACCGGACATCAATTTGATACGTTCGAAATTTCGAGCTATGAAGGAAATCCAGGCTTGTGTGGTGGCGTTACTGGGAGAGCTTGCCCGAGCAATCCAGCAGATGACGATAAACCAGGTAAAGTGGTGGTGGAACATCAACCTGCAGACTGGTTTAATTGGCTGGGTTTTGAAGTTGGGTATACGCTAAGCTTAATTCTCACTGTAATACTAGTTTTTCAAGATTTACCAGGCGTGAATCTTACAATATTTTGATACTATCATCATTATTATGACTTTCATATTAATATAAACGGAACAACCAGTTTCAAATTAAAAGTGATATCAAAAACCTAATTTCACGCTTTGGTTCTTGAAGTAACGAATAATTTTTGTTGCTTGATTACTTGACTTCCGGTTATGGATTTTTTTTTTAATTTTTTTTTTCGCGCGGCTGTGGTAAAATTCTTATTCAAATGATTCAAATGAACATCTTTCTATTGAATCAAGATATAAGGCATCACATACATGATGGTCGGTATTTAAAAAATACTACTGCACAATTATTTAATCTAGTTAATGGATCTTAAACAATAATTCAAGGTATGATTTACGTACGTCCTCCAATTAACGGAATTAATGTTGGTTCGTAATCCACCCTAAAATTAAATAAGAATAGATGGATAAAAGGAACGTACGGATGGGTATTTATTTAGACCATTTAATTGCAGTATTGTGATTGTGGCTGCACTGCATGGTGGAATATGGAAATCCTAAAGTGGTGGTGGTAATATCTTTGTATATAAAAAGTTAAAAACAACTCTGTAAAATCTATCAACTAAAATATTGAGTGGAATTATAATAGTTATAAATATGGGAGAGGATAGTGCACCTCAGCACCGGCAGGCATTATGTGTTTTTGTTTTTTAATCATGACGAAGTGGTTTTTGGTACACCAATAATGACAAAATGATGATGGGTCGGAGATTATTTGGGGGTGTCAACTAGGGTGGGAATAGGCCAGGCTTGACATTGTACGACTTAGGTCTACTAGAATTTTGAAAGGTCTGGCCTGGCCTATTAGCTTTTATAGGTTTTGTTTATAGGTCTCAGTCTGACCTTTTTAATTAAATAACCCAGGCTTTAAGCCTTTAAGTGGCCTATTTAAGTTTATTAATTTTATTTAAAAAAATATATATAAATATTAAATAAATAATAATATTAATGAATTATAAAAGATTATATATAAAAAATAAACAGGCCGGCCTACTAGGCTTAAGTAGGCTTTCTATAAGGCCTGGCCTATGCCTATATAGCTAAATAGGCCTTAAGAAGTACCCAAGCCTAGCCTATTTGGTAAAAAGGTCAGGCCAGGCCAGGCCTTAAATAGGCCCGGCCTTAGGACCCTATCGGGTAGCCTGACCTATTCCACACTAACAGTAGTAATGCGCACGTGCCTTAATTAGTTCATCAATACTAGTAGTATAGATTAGTGTATATATATTCCCTGATTGGCATTCTCTGAAGACAAGTTGAAACCCGGTCAGAAAAAAAAAAAAAAAAAAAAAAAAAAAAAAAAAAAAAAAAACATGCGACTGATGAGCATCGTCCAGTTCTTCGATTTCCATTTGTTTCCAACATTACTCACATTATTGCTTCACCTCCTCTGCATTTCTCCTAACACCTGCCATGGTCGTCGTCGTGGCATCATCATCTGCAACGCCCATGATCGCGATTCCTTAACGGCGTTCAACCTCAGCATCTCTGCTGCAGCATCATCTCCCTTGAACTGGTCTCTCTCTGTGGATTGCTGCAAATGGGAAGGTGTGGGATGCCACAGTTCCGGCAGGGTCACCACTCTGTGGCTGCAATCAAGAGGCCTGACAGGAAGGATCCCACCTTCTCTTTTCAATCTCACCAGCCTCACCAATCTCAGCCTTTCCAACAATTACCTGACAGGAATCATTCCACACGACATCGGCAGGTTGTCCATCTTGGAACATCTCCATCTCCACGGGAACAATCTGAGCGGTGCCATTCCAGGCTCACTCGCCAACTGCACCAAACTCAAAGTCCTGATTTTGAGGTTCAATTCTCTCCAGGGCGACCTTCCCGCTTTCGATTTCTCTAATTTTGTCCAGCTTAGGGCTCTTGATTTGGGGCTAAATTACTTCACCGGAGGTGTGCCGGAAAGCTTGGCTTCTTGCAAGATGCTCAGGGCAATTCGTTTGACTGATAACTTACTTGGCGGAGAGATTCCGCCGGGCCTGCCGGCATTGCAAAACTTATCGCTTTTTGCCATTGGTAATTGCAACCTTTCCAATTTCCGAAGTTCGTTTAGAATCCTGAGCGGGATCAAAAATCTTAGATTTCTTTCCCTCCAGCAAAACTTCTTCGGAGAAGAATTGCCACAGGAAGAAAATCTGATCGATCCTGATGGGTTCCCAAATCTCCAATTCTTGACACTGTCAGGTTGTTGGTTCACTGGGACCATTCCACCATGGCTGTCCAAGCTAACAAACATCGGGTTTCTTGCCCTGTCCTGGAATTCTTTTACAGGTTCCATTCCAGGCTGGATGGGTTCCCTTCCGAATCTCTTCTTGTTAGATTTGTCAGTTAACAAACTCTCGGGGCAATTCCCCCGGGAACTTACTCAACTGCAAGCATTATCAAAACGCCCTCCGACTGAAAATAGGTACAGAATTGATGATTTCGAGTTACCCATATTTGCCCCCGGATCGCGTTTCTCGTTGCAATACAATCGACTCTCGAGTTTTCCAGCAGGGCTTCTTCTTCAGGACAACAGTCTCAGCGGCGAAATTCCTACAGAGATCGGCCAATTGAAGTTCCTCGCTGCCCTAGAACTTACCAACAACAACTTCTCTGGTAACATTCCACCAACGTTGGGGAATCTCAGGGATCTATTCGTCTTGAACCTGTCCGGAAACCACCTGACGGGTCAAATTCCGGAGTCGCTGAAGAACCTCCATTTTTTATCCGGTTTCAGCGTGTCAGATAACAATCTTGAAGGTCCGATTCCCACGGGATCCCAATTCGACACGTTTCCGAGTTGGAGCTTCGAAGGCAATCCAAACCTGTGTGGTGCAATTATTCAGAAGCCGTGTGTTGTATCTCCGGCCAGCCCCAATGAACACGGACCTGCAGGACAAGACGGCGGCTTGGAAATGGGGAATGAAACAACAATGTTTGATTGGAAGATGTGTTTTGCTGTTGGATATGCGGTTAGCTTTATTCTTACAGTAGTAGTAGTTCTAAGGAGTTTCAATTTGTGATCCAGTGATGAATTCTGTATTTTTGTTATGATGATGTGATGGAATGAGTTTCAACTCCTACCGACCTTAAATGATTTGATTGTTCAGACAATCATCAGACTTGAGATAATCACTAGTTACGAAATGGAAAAAACGGATTGAAAATGCTAATTTTACAGCATAATAATAAAATCACATAATTAATCACACTTCATTTACATTGAAATGATATGTGGTGACGAGGCTGGAATGAGGGAAGATGAGAATTCAATAATCACAAAGCCCGGATATACCAACTATATATACGTATAAAGAATTGTAGTTATCAATTAACACAAAATAAACACACATTCAGATGGCTCAAGAATTGAAGATCTGAAGATTTTGGATTTGTGGAATAATGGCTTACGTACACTGCTACTACAGTCCTGCCAAAGGGATATTATTAGCACTATCTTTTGGGAAATAAAAGATCATTTATATCCATGCATGTGAAAATTATTTTCGTCAGTGTATATAAAGGTAATGTATAAACAATGGCGTTAATTGTAAGTGTTGAGAGTACGGTGGTGGAGCTTAAACAAAATTAAATACATACGGAGTATATATATATATATAATTCCCGCATGTCACCCCTAGGGATGGCAATTGGACCCGGTGGACCCGAGAACCGACCCGAACCCAACCCGTTTAGCTCGGTTCGGGTCCTTCTTTTCGGGTCTGGGTCGGTTCTTGGGTCGGGTTCAATTTAGATATTTCGGGTCTGGGTCGGTTCTTAGGTCCAGGGGTAGACCCGACCCGACCCGACCCGACCCGAATAGATTTGGTGTGTGGGAACCCTAGATATGTGAGAGCAGCCTCTAGCCTATAATGTTTGGTTGCTCACCCATTGTTCTACAATGTTATTTTCCCAGTGTCCGGTATGCATATTATTGATTCTGAAATACATGGCTGATATATTATAGGTCACCCAAAAATTTATCTCCATGTGGTCGAATGGTTGCACAAACTAATCACATTATCTCCATGTTGCTACTGCTGTAGTGTTGCTCGTTTCATGTTTCATAGTTGCTGATGTATTTTTTTTACTCCATCCGTCCCACTAATAGTGTCCCATTTCTTTTTAGCACGGTATTTTATGTGGGATAATTAGTATTTAATGTAGGGGTAGATTAGTGTTTAAGTGGAAGTAAATTAGGAATTTATGTGATGTGATTTTAATGTATTTAAATTTTTAATTGATTTATTTATGTGTGATGTGATAGTTGTGTGATTGAAATTTTAATATAGTTATTTATTAATGTGATGTGATGGTAGTTGTGTTAAAATATCGAATCAAAGTTATTCAATCAATAGTGTTTACTATGCAAACGTTAATATTTTTAAAAAATGGAGGGAGTATGTATTTATTTCATAAACGGGAAATGTGATAATTGTAATTGGACGGACCAAAAAGGAAAATGAGACGGAATTAGTGGGACGGAGGGAGTATTATTTTATCGGGTCGGGTCGGGTCCAACCTATTGCTTAGTAATTTTTATTAATTCTTCGGGTCCACGGGTCCACGGGTCTGGGTCCGGGTCCTGTCGGTTCGGGTCTGCTCGGGTCCAATGAATAATATCTCGAGTCTGGGTCGGTTCTTGGGTCCTAGAATTTTTCTCGGGTCGGGTCTTGGGTCCGGCTGGACCCGACCCAGACCCGACCCATTGCCATCCCTAGTCACCCCTTTAATTTTTCCCCTTAATTAATCAATTGCTCAAAGTGGATCGGATTCCACTACATATTAATTTGACAAAACCTATTTCGACAGCCTAAGAAAGGCTATTAATCGTTAGCCATGCATTTTAGGATGGTGGAAACTAGCCATGCATTAAGAATGGTGGAAACATTATAGAAGTATTATATTATTCCAATCCTATCCTTTTTCTTCCTTTAATTTAATAATAATAATAATAATATAGCAACTCAATTGATTACAGATTTTTTTAGCCTAAAAAAATTGATTACAGATTTTTATTAATATTGATAAAAGTCACCCAGTGTGAAATTAACTTGTTGATTTTCAAGATTTATCATTTATTTATACTCCCTCCAAGCTTTAAAGCGTACTAGTTATGCACCCGCGGTACCCGTGGCTTTCATTATATAGATAATTTAATAAAAAAAAAAAAGTACAAACACAAATAAACGGGAATATTGTATATTGTTATATATGAAATTTATAAATTGTTAGACATGTACCGGAAAAAAAATAATTACAAATTTTATAATTTGTTAAACACAAACTCTAGTTATGCACGTATATGGTACGCGGCGATTTTATTAAACAAATAATTTGATAAAAAAAAATTACAGACACAAAACAATGAAATATTGTAAATGTATATGCATTTTCCAAAATAAAAAACTTGATAATTAGAAGTGGACCTAAATAGATCAGTCCGCGGGCTGGACCAAATTTAGGTCCAATGCAATACGAAAATTAAGAAATTTATGTCGTATCAATTTAATAATTGATTTAGATAATAGTAATATATAATTTGGTTTTCGATAATTTCAAAAATTTATTAAGTATAAAAATATAGTTATCCATCCAAAATGAGAGTATATATTAATTAAATAATAATAATAAAATTAAAGTTTATAAGTAATTAATAGAATTATCTAACAAAAGAAAAATCCAAACAACAAAATAAATACAAATTATTTCATCAATGTTCGAACAAAAATAGAAAATCATAAACATAGTTATAATAAAGTTTCAAATTAGGGTTGGGGACTTACCCTAGTGGTCAAGTCCCCTGCTCCCAACCAATAGGTTGGGGGTTCGATCCCTACCCGGCCTCCTATCCCTCCCCTTTGTCCCCCTTTGTAATTTGTATGGCTTTGGCTCCCACACACCTTTGCCGACACATGTGTGTCAATGTTTACCAAAAAAAAAAATTTCAAATAGATTAAAGTTATTATACCTGTGGAGGGAAACAGAAAATGTAGCATTCCTTGGCGGCAATGCACATATGGTATGTAACATCATTACATATGTACTCCATATCCATCGGTGTCGGTATAAGGAACAAACGCTCATGTTTGTTACAAAAATTCAAAGTTGTTGATAGAAACAATAAATTGTATTTCCACACGCGTTGATTACGGTTAAAAACATCATTAAGTAAGCAACCGCCAAAATTTATTAAAAAAATTGAGTCAGCTTGATCCTACCCTCGGCATTAATAGAAGTCACATTTAAAACATTAATATCAGTGACGTGACCATTACAAAGTAATCATTTATAAAGGACACATTAAACAACCAATAAATCATACTCCCTCCGTTTTTTTATATCCTTACCCTTTGCATAGTTGGTACTATTCATTAAGTAACTTTGATTCAACTTTTTAGCATAGTTATGTAAGATAAAACATAGTCAATTGAGATATTATTAGATTCATCTAATCGCGTAGTTTTATAATATCAAATTTTTACAATTTTTACTTGTATATAATTAGAGTTATTAATGATAAAAAACGTGTATTGGATTGCGTGCAATGAAGAAGTGGAGAAGTTAAATAAAAACGGAGGGAGTATGTTTTGTAAAACTTCTTTGTACACAACATTTATGGTGGACTTTTTATCGCAGTCCACATCATCATCACAAATGATGATCTTTAAACCCGCAAGCATCGTAACTCTGGAAGCAGCAACATATAATTGACCATAGGTAAAAACGGGTTTGTTAAAAAATAATCCCACTTTGCATAAGGATTGACATTGACTTTTATTTATTATCATTGCATAGCAAAGTATAAGTGGGAATTACTTACGATCAAACCTGAAAGGAAGACGTGGATCCGACAATGTTAAATTCATCCTTGGTATCAACACCTTTGCTCCAATATTTTCACCCGTCAGCACTTCAGCTTGCAACACATTACTTTCAAGATGAGTGATAAGTAACCTTGTACCATTACAAAGTCCATTAAGTGTATCAATATTTCTAATGAGCATCACAGGAGTGCCTACCTTCAGCCATAGGCAATGGACAGGAAATCCAGAGCAATGTAATGTATTTAGAAACTCCACAGTATGAATGTCAGCCAACAGTGAGGCATTACCTTGTAGTATTATTTTTTATTTTTGATATTCATTTTAAAAAATTACGTTAGTATTATAGATTTTGGGCTTAGCTCTTCCTTTGTAACCCAGAGAGGTTTTCTTATTGCAATCTAAACCATCAAAGTTGGGCCCAACATAAATTTACAAGTCAAATTGTTGTTGTTCGTGTCAACCAATTATTAACGTTTTATGTCCCACAGCAATATAGCAGTAGTATATACTTCTACTTCATTTTAGTGATATTTGTTCATTTTTGTGTATTTCAATTCTTTTTCAGTGGTCTTTATTATTCCAAATGATTAGTATATATACACATCATATCTTGATATGCACCACCTTTTTCCCTATATTTTCAAAAGCTGCACTTATTAATTCACGATATGCTTTGGTCTACAGAAATCATATTCCACAAGATCCTCCGACATGTCTTCTCCATATCATATGTATCCATCCACCACATCTCTTTATCAGTCGTTTTAAAAGTATAGAGGTATTTTAGGTATTCTTACAGTATTTTGAAATGAATTGATCATATCCTTGGAAGGAATGTGAGAAACAATTACAAGTGGGACATATATATGCAGCAACAGGTGGGGAGTAGACTTGTACATAGTTGTAGTAGTAGTAGCCTCTTTTAAGTATTTTTAGCACATTCACATGTAAGAGCATAATAATAATAATAATGTTTTTTCACTTTTCACAGTGCAGTCAATGAAAGCTGCATTGCAAAATTGATATCTCATCTTTTTGTTGAGAATAATATCGTCATGGCCTGCCACTGCCATCATCATTGCTCCTTTCCCCACCTTTTTTTTTTTTTTCGTTTGTTCTTGAATTTGATCAAAATTATGAATGATCCATCTGTAAATTAATCAAACAGCGATGAGTGATGTATGTATGATTAAGCTCATTGAGTCAACTAAAAGACCATAAGTATTGTCCACTGCTCATGGTGAGCCATGACTCACTGAAACATTGTTATCCTAGCCTCTTTTGGAACCCCCATCATCCATGCATCTATGTATGGTGATCTTAAGGCAGTGTTAGATTTCTAAGTATGTTACAATATAGTCTAAGCGGAATCCAACGCTTAACCTAAAGTCTCGAAGTTATAGAACTTAACCACTAATTCAGGTCTTCATCCCATGAAATTTTTTATTTAACAAATCAAAATTGTGTAGTTTCATATTATATTAATATTAATATAAATACATATATATATACACACATTTCTCATTGTGATTTAGCTTTAACGTTGGGGAAAAAAATTGAACCCTCTCTTTTTGTAATTAAAGATCTAAAATTCTTGAAATAAACATAATAGAATTACCAATCAAGTTCCCCTCTTTTTTACTCTCTCTGCCCCATTAAAAGTGACTATTATTCCTTTTTGGAGTGTCCTAATAAGGTTGACCACTTTCCCTTTTAAGCAAATTAGATGAACATAAGCATGATTAAAAACTCCACAATAATGACAATTGTATTTTCTGCACAAAGTCCCTATATATGTTTAACCATTAATATCTCAAATGGCCACTTTCC
Organism: Hygrophila difformis; assembly: GCA_030278955.1. Classification (NCBI taxonomy): domain Eukaryota; kingdom Viridiplantae; phylum Streptophyta; class Magnoliopsida; order Lamiales; family Acanthaceae; genus Hygrophila; species Hygrophila difformis. The sequence continues at coordinate 2,110,225 of JAOANR010000006.1, read as the reverse complement.
CTTTTAAGTAAATTAGATTAATATAAACATGATTAAAAACCCCACAATAATGACAATTGTACTTTCTGCACAAAGCCCCTATATATGTTTAACCATTAATATCTCAAAATGTGTATAAATAAAAATAAAAATTATATAAAATATATATCTGAAAACTATACGATTAGACGATTCCAACAAGATCACACTTTTGTCTTTCTACATCATTACGATAACATTAAGTCAAAGTTAAATAATAAATATGGTTAAAAGTCAAATGTAACCATTATAAATTAGATGGATGAATTAGTCAAATTTACTCACACCACTTTAACTACTAAATCACACTACCTAAATTCCCGTGCCCAAAAGAAAGGGGCCACTTATATTGGGACGGAGGGAGTATATTCTAAAAACTATACGATTAGACGATTCCAACAAGACCATACTTGACTATTTTTTCTTTATACATCATTACGATAACATTAAATCAAAGTTAAATACTAATGAATATGGTTAAAAGTCAAATGTAACCATTATAAATTAGATGGATGGATTAGTCAAATTTACTCACACTACTTTAACTACTAAACACTACAACCTAAATTCCCATGCCGAAAAGAAAGTGGTCACTTTTAATGGGACGGATGAAGTACTTTTTTTTTTTTTTAACGTATGCATCCATGAGGATGAGATTATATATGCATCGTGATACCTACCAACGTTTTATAATTTAGGATAATTTTGATGATTAATTACTAGTAATTTTGGAAGAGGGAGGCGCAAATATATTCGTATTCGCCATTCGTTTCCTTCTCAGTTCTCAACCCTTACCAAAATTTAAAATACTATCACTCATTCACTTGTGATCATAGTTGTTAAGATATCGATCTTGGTATTTAGATTTTCGATATACCCTCTTATATGCATAAGATTTTTGTAGGATTTTATTACTTGGGATCAAGGTAATTTTTTTCTTTAATTTTAAATTTAAGAACTTATACTCTTTATGTATGATGTGTAAAAAAAACATAATATGAATGTATGTAGAGATATTTTATGTTTAATTGTGATGTTTTTGTATTATATTGTACTCCCTCTGTTGTCTAAAAATTGCATTGGACCCACAGTGTAAGCAGTCCAATGCACATTTTAAATCATTAATAACTCAAATTCGGCAAGTAAAAATTCTAAAAGTTTGATATTTAAAAACTACTCGACGAGAGAAATCAAACAAGATCCCACTTGGCTATATTTTAAATTATATAACTATGATACAACTTTAAGTGAAAGTACATGTGTGAATAGTACCAAATTTAAAAACGTTAGAATTTATAAAAAATGGAGGCCAGTATTAATTAACTTGAAAGATTCATAAATACACGAATTAGTGCTTTACTTATTAGTATGCATGATTGAGTTCATCCATTTTTTACAATTTCATAAGATCTTTGGATCTCAATTCGATCATACAATTCTGATATTGCCAAGAGAAAAAGATCTCCTATAGAATTTCGGTCGTAACAACTTTGCTTGTCACTATAGGAGTATTTAATATTAATAAATAAAGGAAGCGATAAAACAAAACCTAGGCCCAAAACCTATTTACTCCTTTGTCCCAACTATCTTTTCTGGTTTTACTTTTTATATTTTTAATTGTTTAGCTTTGAGTCAATTTTATTGTAGGTATATATTCGGAAGAAAAATAAAATAGTCAAGTTGAGTCTTGTTAAAATTATATGATCATATAATTTTATAATATATGTTTTATATAAATTTTTAATTATACATATTTTAAGATATTAACTATGGAAACGTGGATCGGATAATTTTAGTAAAAAAAAAGGATTACGTAGTACTACCAGTAGTTTCTAGGAAGAAAGTACTATTAAAAGAACAAATAAATGGGAATGGAATGGTATAGTCTATACTCTATAGTGTAGTGTGGGGATTCCCTCTCATTCCCATGTTTCATTGACGCACAGACAAATACTGTCGTCGCCACCAGCCACCAGCCACCAGCCCCGCCGGCGGCTCCCAATCCTCTGATTCTAATGTTGCCTTACACCACCGTCGCCGACGCCGAATCCGCCCTCGGCCGATCTCTCACATTCGCCGAGACTCTCTGGTTCAATTACTCCGCCACCAAGTCCGATTACTTCCTCTACTGCCACAATATCCTTTTCCTTTTCCTCATTTTCTCTGTTTTCCCTTTCTACTACCTTTTCCTCGACTACGTCCTCCACAATTTTGTCTCGCCTTACAAAATTCAGCCCAAGGTTAAGCTCTCTTTTGCCGACACTATCCGCTGCTACAAATCGGTTACGTGCATGTTCTTCTTCCTCGTCGGTCCCCTTCAGCTCGTCTCCTATCCCTCCATTAAGGTTTTTTTTTTCCCCCTCATTTTGCTCAAATTCATGCTTTCTTTTTTCATGTTTCGGAAAACGAACTGCGAATTGGGTGTTGAATGTAGATGATAGGGGTGAGAACGAGCTTGCCGTTGCCTTCACTGTGGGAGATAGTGTTGCAATTGGGGGTCTATTTCATTGTGGAGGACTACACGAACTATTGGATTCATAGGTTCCTGCATTGCAAGTGGGGCTATGAGAAAATTCACAGAGTGCATCACGAGTTCACTGCACCCATTGCGTTTGCGGCGCCATATGCCCACTGGGCTGAGATTTTGATCCTCGGAATTCCATCCTTTCTTGGGCCTGCTATAGTCCCCGGGCACATGATTACATTCTGGCTGTGGATTGCTTTGAGGCAGATTGAGGCCATTGAGACTCACTGTGGGTAATGCATTTTGCATGCTTAATTTAATACTCATGCGTTCATTTGATGCATTTTAATGATACGCGAACGCCTCCAGTTTTGTTTATTTTCAATGTCAATTCATCTGCTGCCTTTCTTTCAATAAATATGTTTAGACAGTGGTTTTTGATAATTTTCTTTTCCACTATTTGCTTTTGGGGTTCAACTGATCCGCTGGAAAGTAAAAATGCATTTGTGGGAAGGGGTACAATTATTTATAGTTATTTAGCTTTTGTGCTCGAGGAGGATTAAAAAACGAACCATCTTTACTCCATCTTTAATCTGTTTGGAGTTGTTATTCTTGTCTTTTTTTCATAGAAAATTTTAGGGAATCATTTTATACTTCTATTGTCACATGCTAGCTATACGTCTACTGATTTATCTTGTACCCTTCACATGATCATATGTATTCGCCCGATGAATTTGTTTTTCTGAAGACCGATAGTTTAGTATTTATAGGAAACATACCCCAGAAGGTGGATTCTTGGCAGATCTTGTAATAGGATAATTTGTACTTTCTGCAAGACTTGACATATACGTTAAAATCAGATATCCAGACAAGTTGTCTGTGTCAAATGGTAATATATTTGTTGGAACTCTTGAATGTTTGGCTTCTTGTTGGAGTATCCCGTTTGATGTGTGCGCCTGAGGTATTCACACATTCATTTTTGGATTTAAATTTTAAATATTAACTTTTCTTCCATTGCAACTCAACTTAGTGCGAAAAAGACTTACATATTAATGATGGCGGCACACGCCTATATTGATAACAGCAATTAGCTTTTGAACTGTTTCATTGGGCATCCTTTTGATTTAAATAAATTGTGATCACAATGAAATATGGCGATAGTTTCATAACAAGTTACGGTTTATTCAGAAATATCAATAAAATGTCCTTACAAATAGTGTGATTTCTACTTCATCTGTTTCCAACAATACCAGAGAAAGTGAAAAGATACTGTGGATTATACCTGGAAATTTGAACCTTGTTCTCTCCAAACCACCAACGAACCAAGAGCATTGAAGCTCGAATAGATTAACAGATGGATCATGTAATCTGATGTCGGGTAATGTTGGGTTTATAACAGCTTGCTAAAGAAAGAGGCTAGTTCTGATATTTAGATTGAAAATTTTATGTACAAATGTTCACTGCCAAGAATGCATTGATACTTGGACTCGAGAAACAATGACCATCATTCTTCAGAGTGAACTGAAAAGTATTTCATCTGGCACTAATAGACTAAATAGATCCTACCTTCCTTATTTCTAATTCCTTGATTGTGTGAATGTCTTGCTTGGGGCTGCAGTTTAACAAGGGTGGCATTCTTAATTAAACCTGAAAATCATATTAAGGGCAGTTTTTTATAGTCGCCATTAGCATATGCCTTTTCCAATGTATTTCTTCAGCTTCTATCCAAGAAGTTCACAAATTGTATCTGATACAGGTATGATCTACCCTGGACTTTGACGAAGTATGTTCCTTTTTATGGCGGTCCAGACTACCATGATTATCATCATTATGTTGGCCAACAAAGCCAGAGTAATTTTGCATCGGTTTTCACCTACTGCGATTACATCTATGGCACTGACAAGGTCGTATTGTTAAAATGTCTTATTTTCACTGCTATGTGGCATAGGTTTGCATAAAAAAATCGCATTGTCACACTCCTTATTTTCTTCATGACTCAGGGATACCGCTATCAAAAGAAAGTCCTCCAGCAGGTAAATGGCTTTTCTTTCATACTTACCTAAATACATCCCTGGGTTTCTATCAATCCAAACCTTTTGTCTAACTGAAAATATATGTCTTAAGATACTCTGTGACATTGCAAATATCCCAGTCTCTAACGAAATCTTACCATTTGAAGAATTTGTGTATATATGTTCAACCAACCTTCTTGATACCCAAGCTGTATGTTCTGTTTCATTGACAAAGCTGTTTATGAACTGGTCCAGTTTCGAGAAGGACTAAAGGCCAAAAAGAAGCAGAATGAGTATTTGTGTGATCCAACAGCACAGGATCATAAACTAGACTAATTCTGGTATGACAAGATTTGTTTCTAGGTGAATACCCTTTCTGCCAACTCTCTCTATTGCCAACAACGAAGTCATGTCGTAGGCTTTAACTCTGCACCCACCCCATCTCTGTTGTCAATCAAATAAACTATGCAGATTTGCCTTTGTTATGGTCTCGTTCGTGTACGTGTCTGAAACGTTTTCGAAATCTTATGTTCCAATGATGCAATGTTCTTTTTCGAATTTTCGTGATGAATTTGTTGCCTGATAAGTTTTAGTTTTCCTCATCAAAGCATGCTCTGAACAGCAACTCCATTTCTGGGCATTATTGCAATTTGCAGCAAATATTCCTTTGTATTGCGTGAAAGTTCAGTTTGGAATATGGCACAATTTTTGAAGCTTTAGAACATGTTTACCCTATTCTATCATATGCATGTTTCTTACAAATTCCACGAGCGTTGAAGGTTTGTTTTAAAAATTAACCATCTCAAAGTCTACTTGAATGTTTTGCATTCAAAATGTTGATACATAAATAGTGTTATTTGCGTTTATACATATGCTTATCTATGCATCAATTTTTTAAACACGAAGATAGTATTCTCGTGAGATCAATGAATTCCGAAAAGAATAAATTCTATCGATTCCTTTTTTCTTTTCTTTTTTCCTTTGTATTTTTTTTGGCCTCCATGGAATTGAATCGAGCATCACATTGAACTTAAATTAAGCACATTTAACAAGTTAAATGATTTTTTAAAATTAAACTCAATTGCATTTATTCTTTCAGACTCTGTCCTTTGAAAACAGTAAGATAAAAATCCATTTTTTAGCAGGTAGTATAGGCATTGCAAAATCAGATTGGATGTATCGATTAAAACTGTAATAACAAATACACCTACTTATTATAATAATAATAATTTGAAATTGTGAATTTATTATATATATAAAAATACTACTAGTAATAATTATGGGGTTGCCTTGGCAAGTTCCCTAGTATTGGTATATAGATATTATGTGGTATCTTCTATACTGAAACCTCCGAATTTGATTTGGTAGCTGAAGTGTTAAAATAGTGTTTTATTATTTTATATGTGCTAAAAGAGTTGAAGTAGCACAAACATTGTTAAATATCTAGCACACAACTCACATACACCTCATCAAACAGGATGTCCACACCTACTGAATTTCACTCATTAACATCCTATCCAAACCATCACTACACAATCCATGCCCATCCCTAATCAAGTGTTATTATTGACTTATTATCGTGGACTTACCCACCAATAACTTAAACGTTCGTCACGAACTTTTAATATTCTCTCCTGATTTTCTTACTATATTTGACTTTTTTTTGGTGGGGAAATATTCGACTCTTTCTTTCCTCTTTATGACTTGTTGTCACTCTATATTCTTTTATTATTATTATTATTATTATTATTATTATTATTATTATTATTATTATTATTAAGGCTTATGTAGAAAGAAAAAAAAAAGTGTAAAAGTTCGCAAACATGTTACCTGAAAAAAAAAAAAAAATCCTGTTACCTAAAATAAAATGTACTAGTATGCAATTTACATACGTGCAGGAGGCTGCAGAGGGCAGCTTGTCCAGACCGTATAAATAGCACCACCAACTAAAACAAACGAGACTCTCCTCTCCTCCGGCTATTATTCACGTACAAAATCTCTTAACTGCTGCAGAAATGCTGCCTTACACCACCGTGGCGGAGGCGGAATACGCCCTTGCCCGATCCCTCACGGCGGTGGAGACTCTCTGGCTCCACTACTCCGCCTCCAAATCGGATTACTTTCTCTACTGCCACGCCCTCATTTTCCTCTTCCTCGTCTTCTCCGTTTTCCCCTTCTACTACCTTTTTCTCGACTACTTCCTCGGGAAATCTGTCTCTCGTTACAAAATTCAGCCCAAGGTCAACAACTCCTTTGCCGATTCCATCCGCTGCTACAAAACGGTTATGCGCCAGTTTTGCCTAGTTGTCGGTCCGCTTCAGCTCCTTTCTTATCCAACCATTAAGGTTATTTTATATTTTACTCAAATTTCTGAATACGGTTTTCAATTTTGGTAAAAAATAAAAAAATCTGTCATTGAGTTGGAGTTGCATTAGAAAATTAGTCATGATCTACCCCTAATCGTGTTTTTCCCCATGTTTTTGTTGCGTTGAATGTAGATGATAGGGGTGAGAACGAGCTTGCCATTGCCTTCATTGTGGGAAATAGTGTTGCAATTGGGGGTTTATTTCGTTGTGGAGGACTACACGAACTATTGGTTTCATAGATTCCTGCATACCAAGTGGGGTTATGAGAAAATTCACAGGGTGCATCACGAATACACCGCACCCATTGGGTTTGCGGCGGCATACGCTCACTGGGCCGAGACTTTGGTCCTTGGGATCCCATCCTTTCTCGGCCCCGCTATGGTCCCAGGGCACATGATAACTCTCTGGCTCTGGATTGCTTTGAGGCCGATTGAGGCCATTGAGATTCACAGTGGGTAATGCACTTTGCATGCTTCATTCTCATGCGTTTGATTTGATGCATTTTCAATGATAAGTGTCCGGTTTTGATTAATTTGAATCTCAATTTATCTGCTGATTACTTTTGGTAATTTGACTAAATTATGGTTTCACTTTCACAGTAGTGTACCAGTGGTTGATCATTTCCTTTTCACTGTTTGCTTTCTCAACTGATCCGCTGGAAAGTAATTGCATTTGGGGGATTCAATTAATTACAGTATATCCGATCAAATTTTGTGGTGGAGGAGAAGGACTATAATCATATCCTATTTATTTAGTTAGTCATACTGTCACATCCGTAAATGGTTGCATTAGATTTAAGTTTAGCCAGACATGTCATTCATTTAGCAAACTCAACATAGTGGGATAAAAATTATCTAATGATGATTCGGCATGCATATGTAGGCAAGAATAATTTTACTGTATTTGGTATCCTTTTCATGTAAAGTGTTAAGAATCAAATGCAAAATAGAATACTCTAGAAAATTATAGAATAATACTTGTGTAGAATTATCCACCAAAATATCTAGATTTATTAATGTATTTTTAGAAAATTCTAGAAATCTTGGCCCCCCTATAAATAGGGGTGTGCCCCTTCATTTGTGGAAGTAGAAGATGTGTGTGATGAGTTGAGGTGTAGTGGTGAGTTGAGTGAAGAGAGTGAGTTGAGTAGTATTGTGAAGTGTTGAGTAGTGAGTGTTGAGTGGTGAGTGTTAAAGGAGTGAAGAGTGTTATAATTGTGTTGTGTATTTATAAAAGTGTTCTTTTTATTTAAGTCTCTCGGTTAAGCCTTGGTTTGTTAAATTCTTGGTGCACTTGTTTTAGTTATATGGTCGGCCCTGCCGCCTAACTAATATATGGTCGGTTATACCGCCTAATGATATATGGTCGGCCCTGCCGCCTAAGTATCCTTGTGCACTAAGAATTTTAGTCAAAGGCTAACCAACATTAAAGCGTTGGTGTTGTGTGAGTGAATTGTCATAGGTCCTCTATAGTGTGTGTGTGTTTGTGTTGGTATCAGAGCTTATTTTTTCCCAACAACTGGTATCAGAGCACCAGGTTCCGAACCGCTAGTGGAGGAAAGCTTCTGTAAGTGTTGGACACTTACATCGACTCGTCAACAGCAAGGGGAGACTCTGCCGGAGCACAGTTTGGAACTGTGAAAGTTGAGTGGTCTGGGACCAAGCCTACGTGACGTTGGACGTCGTTTAAGATGGCAGATCTTGCAAGCACGAGCAGTGGAATCAATAAGCTCAATAGCCATAACTATGGTTATTGGCAGACTTGCATAGAATCTTACCTTCATGGTCAAGATTTGTGGGAGATTGTCGCCGGTAGCGATACTACTCCTCCACCACAAGAAAATGCTGAAGCCTTGAGAAAATGGAAAATCAAGGCGGGGAAAGCTCTGTTCATATTGAAGACTACAATTGAGGAGGACCTGTTGGAGCACATCCGGGATGTGAAGACACCTAAGGCCGCCTGGGAGACTTTGGAAAAGTTATTCTCAAAGAAGAATGAAGCACGCCTCCAGCTCTTGGAAAATGAGCTCGCGGGAATCTCACAAGGTAACCTCACAATCTCTCAATATTTCACAAAGGTAAAATCTATTTGCCGAGAGATATCTCAACTCGCCCCTGAGGAGAACATAAGTGAGGCAAGGATGAAAAGAATTATCATCCACGGTCTAAGGCTCGAGTATAACGGATTTATAGCCGCCGTGCGAGGATGGCCCACTCAACCATCACTCATAGAGTTGGAGAATTTGCTGGCTAACCAAGAGGCATTAGCTAAGCAAATGAATGGAGTCACCATAAAAGGAGAAGACGAGGCCCTCTTCACTCACAGGAAGAAAGCCATGAATCGGACACAAAATGTAACGAAAGAAAGGTGGACTCATGGAGGCAATGGTCATCCAAATGCAAGAAGTAACACCACAGGGGGAGTTCGGCAAGGAAAAGGATACCACCATCAACAACATGAGGAGAACAATACAAAGAAAAATGGTGAATGCTTCAATTGTGGCAAGAAGGGTCACTTTGCTCGAGACTGTAGATTTCCAAGGAAGCGAACCTTCCTAGGAAACATGGCCACAACAAGAGACGAAACAAAAGAAGTTACTTTGGATGCATCCATCAGTGAGGAAGAATGGGATGTCGAAGCTGGATTTTCAATTGGAATCGATGAGGACGAGATAGAGAAAGACATGGAGGATCAAGCTTTTGCTGCCACTATGAAGACAAAGTTAAACTACAAAGATAATTGGATCGTCGATTCTGGGTGCTCAAATCATATGACCAACGACGAGAAGAAGCTACACGACATGGATGAATATAAAGGAAAGAGAGTCGTGTTGACAGCCAACAATTCAAGGTTGCCTATTTCACATATTGGAAAGACAACAATTCCAAAAGATGGCTCTCACCAGCTCCAGCTCAAGAAGGTGTATTTTGTCCCTGGCCTGAAGAAGAATTTACTATCAGTATCGCAGTTGACAGCAGAGGGGAAATATGTGCTCTTTGGGCCCGAAGATGTGACTGTGTTCCAGAAAATGAAGGTGGTTGGCAATCCAATTATGCAAGGAAGAAAACTTGAGTCAGTCTATGTGCTATCTGCAGAGACAACATACGTGGACAAGACTCGTAAGAATGAGACGGTTGATCTCTGGCATGAACGTCTTGGGCATGTGAGCTACAACAAGTTGAAGGAGATGATGAAGAAACAAATCGTAAAGGGGCTCCCTCAACTTGATATCATCACAAATACCGTATGTGCCGGATGTCAATTTGGCAAAGCTCATCAATTGCCATTCAAAGAGTCGGAGCATCGTTCCAAGACACCATTGGAGCTCATACACTCAGATGTTTTTGGCCCGGTAAAACAAGCATCAATTGGAGGCATGAAGTATATGGTGACATTCATTGATGACTACTCAAGGTATGTGTGGGTGTACTTTATGAAGGAGAAGTCGGAGACCTTTATGAAGTTCAAAGAGTTCAAGGAGAAGATAGAAAGTGAACTCAGTGAGAAAATTCAGTGCCTACGCACGGATAATGGAAGAGAATATTTGTCGACTGAGTTCAATGTCTACCTTGAGAAGCACAAGATCAGACGGCAACTCAGCTGCCCTAATACTCCACAACAAAATGGAGTAGCGGAGCGCAAGAATCGTCACCTTGCAGAAACATGTCGAAGCATGCTCTATGCTAAAAACGTTCCAGGAAGATTTTGGGCTGAATGTATGAGGACGGCATCATACCTGATCAACAGGCTTCCACAAGCAAATCTGGGATTTGTTTCTCCGTACGAGAAGCTATGGAGGATTAAACCAACCGTCGGTCATTTCAAGGTGTTTGGATGTGTATGCTACGTCTTCGTGCCAGATCACCTACGGAGCAAATTTGATAAGAAGGCCATTCGATGCATTTTTGTCGGCTATGATGACTCAAGAAAAGGATGGAGATGCTGTGATCCAACTACAGGGAAGTGTCATACTTCCAGAAATGTGGTGTTTGATGAAGCTTCCTCGTGGTGGACACCTGAAAAGGTCGAGCTCCCAGAATCCCATGACTTAGAGGAGGATTCAGAAGAAAAAGAAGGAGGTGAAAAGCATACATCGGATATGAGTAAAGAACGAGAAAGACAAACTACCAAAGATAAGAGTCCATGGAAGACCGGTGTACATCAACCTACATCCGATGAGTTCTCTCCAAGCCAAAATGAAGAAGGCGAGCATGTACAACAATTGCGAAGGTCGACAAGGCTAAGACAACCTAATCCAAGGTATGCCAATGCTGCCCTTGTGGATGAATCTACACCTATTGAGCCTTGTAGTTATGAAGAAGCAGCGCAGAGCCAAGAGTGGCAGAAAGCCATGGAAGAGGAAATCAAAGCATTGGAAGAAAATCAAACATGGGACTTAGTTCCCAAACCAAAAGATGTGAAGCCAATATCTTGTAAATGGGTCTACAAGGTGAAAACTCGACCAGATGGCTCCATTGAAAGGTATAAGGCTCGACTTGTTGCTCGAGGTTTCTCACAACAATATGGGCTAGATTATGAAGAAACATTTAGCCCGGTGGCAAAGATCACAACAATTCGAGTCCTACTAGCTTTGGCGGCTAGCAAGTCCTGGAAGTTATGGCAGATGGATGTCAAGAATGCCTTCCTACATGGAGAACTTGACAAGAGCATTTATATGGAGCAACCAAGAGGCTTTGAGAGCAAGACCCGCCCTGAGTATGTCTACAAGTTGAAGAAGGCACTCTATGGCTTGAAGCAGGCTCCGAGAGCTTGGTACGGGAAGATCGGTGAGTTCTTGATACAAAGTGGTTTTACAGTTGCTCCTTCAGATTCGAGTTTATTTGTGAAAGAAGATCGGGGAAAGCTAGCTATAATATTAGTATATGTCGATGACTTAATCATCACGGGGGATCATGGCGAGGAGATCCAGAGGACAAGGGAAAATCTCTCCATCATATTTCATATGAAGGAGCTTGGAGAACTCAAACATTTTCTTGGACTCGAAGTAGAGCAGACAAGTGAAGGCTTATTTCTGGGACAACAGAAATATGCACGGGATCTTTTGCAGAAGTATGGAATGCTTAACTGCAAGCCCATCGCAACTCCTATGGACCATAATGAAAAATTGCGAGCCGATGATGGGAAAAGTTTAGAAGATGCTACCATGTATCGACAGCTAGTCGGAAGTCTTATATATCTCACGCTAAGTCGACCAGACATAGCATATGCAGTTGGAGTGGCTAGTCGATACATGAGCAAACCAAAGAAGCCTCATCTCGATGCAGTGCGACGTATCTTTAGGTACGTTAAAGGCACCATTGATTTTGGCATTTTATATAAGAAAACAAAGGAATGCCATGTGACAGGATATTGCGATGCCGATTATGCTGGAGACTATGATACGCGACGGTCGACAACTGGGTATCTATTTAATCTTGGATCGGGAGCAGTATCATGGTGTAGTAAGAGACAACCCACAGTGTCGTTGTCAAGCACCGAAGCGGAATATCGATCGGCAACATCGGCAACACAGGAAAGCACTTGGTTGAAGCGACTAATGGAAGATCTTCATCAACCAACAAATTATCAAGTAAAGCTTTTCTGTGATAATTTATCAGCCATACGTTTAGCAGAGAATCCAGTCTTCCATGCAAGGACAAAACATATAGAAGTGCACTATCACTATGTTCGCGAAAAAGTGCTAGAAGGAGAGATCGAGATGGTGCCAACAAAAACAGATGAACAAGTTGCAGACATCTTCACAAAGAGTTTAAGCAAACTCAAGTTCGAAAAATTCAGAGAAGCACTCGGAATGATCTGCAAATCAACCATGGAAGAAATTTTGCATTGAGGGGGAGTGTTAAGAATCAATGCAAAATAGAATACTCTAGAAAATTATAGAATAATACTTGTGTAGAATTATCCACCAAAATATCTAGATTTATTAATGTATTTTTAGAAAATTCTAGAAATCTTGGCCCCCCTATAAATAGGGGTGTGCCCCTTCATTTGTGGAAGTAGAAGATGTGTGTGATGAGTTGAGGTGTAGTGGTGAGTTGAGTGAAGAGAGTGAGTTGAGTAGTATTGTGAAGTGTTGAGTAGTGAGTGTTGAGTGGTGAGTGTTAAAGGAGTGAAGAGTGTTATAATTGTGTTGTGTATTTATAAAAGTGTTCTTTTTATTTAAGTCTCTCGGTTAAGCCTTGGTTTGTTAAATTCTTGGTGCACTTGTTTTAGTTATATGGTCGGCCCTGCCGCCTAACTAATATATGGTCGGTTATACCGCCTAATGATATATGGTCGGCCCTGCCGCCTAAGTATCCTTGTGCACTAAGAATTTTAGTCAAAGGCTAACCAACATTAAAGCGTTGGTGTTGTGTGAGTGAATTGTCATAGGTCCTCTATAGTGTGTGTGTTTGTGTTGGTATCAGAGCTTATTTTTTCCCAACATAAAGTTAATTGAGATCACGATTGAAATAGGACACAATGGTTTCATTTAAATATGAAATTCGCATGGGAACATCAATACATCTCCGTGGATGTAAAACTGCTTATAGAATTAGCTTTGAGGGCAAATGTCAAAGGTATAAATATATTTTCACTGTATTACAGAATGTTAAAACAAACCATGATGAAACTTGAAGATGGTATTATTTGAGAGTTGGGGGATCAAAATGGCCTTATTAACCTTATGAATAATAGGACATGGAGATTGATCTATCGTTGATGCTGGCACATACTTTTTCCAATGTATTTATTTTCTGCTTCTATCCTGTAAGTTTACACACGAGTTGTATTTGTCGCAGGTATGACCTCCCTTGGTCGTTGATGAAGTACATTCCTTTTTATGCCGGTCCAAACTACCACGATTATCATCATTATGTTGGGCAACAAAGCCACAGTAATTTTGCTTCGATTTTCACTTACTGCGATTATATTTATGGGACTGACAAGGTGATGATACTTAAGATGTGTTTCTACTTTCTACTAGCCCACCGGATGCCATATTTTTGTCTTGAAAAAACAAAAAGGTCACATTTTTCACTCCTTTTTTTTTTTTTCAGGGATATCGTTATCAAAAGAAAGTCCTCCAACAGGTACATTCCTCCTCTCTCAACACTCTGCAATTCAAAATTTTAACTGTCTATATGAAACTCTTTTTTGTTGAAATTCTGTGGCAGTAAAATGTGCAATCTAACTAAAAAAATTGCGTTTTTCTAGAAGTCATTATCTCGTCTCTGTTAATTGTTGTTATGGCTATTAGAAAGACGATTTGGTATGATTTAGCAATTAGAAACATGTCAACAAGAAGTTCCCTTTTCTCAATTACACATGAAACTTAATTTAATAATTAGATACTAGTTCGTTTTTTTATTAGCTATTATGGAGGTATTGTGCATAATTTTGGAGTCGGGAAGAATATGATAGTATGTGTTTAATCTGTACACCAAACAGTTTTCAATATCCACATTTAGAGTGTTGTTTACTCTAAAAGAAAAGTTGTTTGGCATTTGGTCCAGTTTCGAAAAGGGGCGAAAGGATAAAAATCAGACCACCGGGGGGCATATTGAGGGCGTGCCGCGTGCATGATCTAATTGCAAAATATCATAAACTCAACTACCTCTGGAACAACAAAACTCGTCTCTAGATCAGCACCATTTCACCAATGTTTCCCCTTTAGTAGTATATCTTTGAGATTTTTTTTTTTTTTAAAAAAAAGTTATACTATACATTTTATTAGAAATAGTATACTACTATTATATTTAATTTATAAGGTATTCGTGTTATTTTCATAATTTGTAAAATGTTAATTTATTTCAATATTTTTGTTTTGTTCTCCGAAAAAAAAAATATATATATTTTGGTTTTGTTTTGCCCATGTATTGTTCCTTTTTATTATGTTTACCTGGTCTTTTCTTTTCTTTCTCTATTGTTACCCAAATTTGAACATATGAATGTAAGTCCCTTATAGCCAGCCACAGGGTGGAGTTATATGTCCCCCCACCCCCACCCCCAATTCTAGTTGTCTACAGTGAGAAATGTATACTTGGACATTGGCTATTGGGCCGTTGATCACGAGCCCACATGCTCATTGATTGGGCAAAAAGTCATTGGTTGTTATTGGGCCTTATATGGATTGCACACACACAGTGACTAGTGAGAGTGAGGCATTTTCACAGTGGGTAGGGCACACAGCTGCATATAGCTGGGCGAGCCATCTTGCATCATCATCATCATCATATAAATAATCACAACGTGGATTAGTGGTTGCCGCAAATTTAATGATACTACTACTATTTCTTAATTGTTGAGGTCTGATGGATTTGGATATAAAATTACGTACATACTAGTACTACATTATTGGGGGAGGATATTTAGCTGAACTCTGGTCAGTATACTAGTTAGTACTATTACTTTTAATTTTACGACAAAAGTTTTGTCATCACACCCTTTCCTCTTGTACTACTACTATAATTTTATGTATGTATTGTATCCGACCCTACTAGGCTTCAGCTCCATACCCACTCTATTGTATATCTCCATTATTGTAAATCAAATTAATTGATGAAACTCACCTTTAGTCTGTGTATGACTGTATTGTCTCGTGGTGTATCGCGACTCAAATGCTTTAAAAACGTTACTATGATTCTAATGCTGTATGTTTGTCTTGATTTTCGAAATGGCTCCCGTTATGTGCACACACTTTTTTTTTCCACAAACACACAAAAAACATTTAGGGCACATATTAAAATACTTATTCATTCTACTCTTTCAACCCATATACTAGAATTTAGAGTCCGGGTTTTTATGTTTTGTAGCCCGCGTCTCTATTTCCTAACACACACACATATCGGGGAAAGGGGTTTAGGGCACACACAAAATTGCAAGAGAGAATTGGAAGAACACGAGAAGAAGAGAGGCCAAAGAGAAAGAAAGCCAAATCTGTTCTAGAAAAATGCCGAGGATGCGCGGAGGAAGGGCCCGTGGTGGCGGCGGCGGTGGCGAGCGTGGTGGTGGAGACGGTGGAGAATGTATTTTTTGTATTTTTTTCAGATCTAGGTTAGGGTGGGTTTGGTTGTTCTTGCAATGTGTTGAGTGTCTTGTACTTTTTTAGGGATTAGTTTTTTATATTGAATGTGTTTGGTTTGAAGATTGAAGTAGATTTGGTTTAGTTTTGAGATGAATTGAATCGAGATTGGAGAAGGATACACGAACGGACATGGGAATACATCAAACGAACGGTGGGTGTTGGACGTTCGTTTGATGTAGTGGCCAGCCATTGATGGCCGGCCAGGACATGAAAGGAACGTCCAGTATTGGACGTTCCTCTTTTTTTTTTTAATTCTGTTCGTTTACAGTGAACGGCCATGGACATCCATCGCCGTTCCTTCGCAAACGTCCAGCTGTGAAGTGGGATGAACGGCCATTACTGGCCGTTCGGTTGTTATATTGGCCGGCCAGTTACTGGCCGGCCATGCCTTTTTTTCTCTTCGTTTGCCCTTTTTTTTTTTCCTCTTCCTTTGCATTCTTTTATATCATACTTCCTCCGTTCCTAAATAAATGCAACATATCCACATTTCACGCAATCCAATGCACATTTTTAATCTGTAATAATTCAAATTCCTCACAAGTGGAAATTATGCAAATTTGATATTCTAAATCTATGCGATTAGACGAATCCAACAAGATCTCACTTGACTAGATTTTATCTTATATAATTGTATTAAAAAGCCGAGTCAAAGCTACTCAATGAACAGTGACAAAAGTCCAAACGTGCAAATAAAAAAGAACGGAGGTAGTATATATTAATATATTTTGTTATGTTATTCCCTCAGCTGTCCATGTATGACAGACGGCCTCATACAAACGACAGCGCGCGGGCTGCATTTGATGAGGCTACCGGACAGATTTTTGGCAAGAGTATGATTGTGCACACCACTCACAACAGTCAAATCCCAATGTCCCTTGATCTTTTTTTTTTGTTGGCCCTTTATTAAGAATGGGCATCCACATTTTCGGGTTCCCACATCCCTTTTTTTAATGGATTTTTCCGGGTCACTCTTCAATTCATCAACCAAATGATCGAATTTATTCTTTTTAGCTTTATGCTTCCTATACTCCCCTCCTCGTTCGCATCCTATGAAAACCCGACCCTTTTGTTTCCGTTGCCATATTCGACCTCTGAACAACAACTATCATTTGATGGGCTATTGCGATCTCCTTAACACGATCAACCAAACTGTCCCTATTATCAAACTCTTCCTCTGTGGAAAATAGGTGGGAGTAGTCACTTATAACATCCAAACTCAATTCATTATTTTCGTGGGCAACACCCTCTCGCTTGATGGTACGCAATTGAGTTACATTAAAGAAAACAAAGAAAAGAATTAAACAGATTGAGAAACCAGGAAAAAAAAACAAACAAACAAAGAACGGCCATTACCGGCCGTTCCTCTTTGGAGTGGATCGGCCAGCACTGGCCGGCCGTCTCTTTATCTCCACGGCCAGTGCTGGTCGTTTACAATATAACGCACCCGGCCATTACTGGCCGTTTGTATTTGAAAGGGGCCGGATGGCATTGGTTGTTCGTTCCTTTCTCCAAAATAAAACAAAACTCGACGCACAACACAACTAATATGCGACATTGCATACAAATGTAAAAAAAACTTACCGGTTCTATGAGTTGGTATTCGTGTTCTTCCACCACATGTTCATCTCGGTATTGCTCATCGTTCGTGTATTGCTCATCATTCATGTCCATGGAGTAGACAGTATATGAATATAAAAATGCGTAAGAAAAGTAGGGTTTTGGGTTTAGGGTTTTGCGTTTTATTTTGTTTGAACGAGGAAGAAATGAAGAGAGGGAGAGAAGATAAAAGAATTTGTAAATTGTGTGCCCCAAATCCTTAAGAGGGTGTCCCAATCCCTATTTTTTTTTTGTGTGCCCCAAAATCTTTAAGAGAGTGCCCCAATCCTCATTTTTTAACTAGGGGTATATATGATATTTTATCAAAAAAATGTGTGTCCCTAACTAATTTTGTGTACATATAACCGCTACCTTTCAGAATTTGGTCCATAACTGTACAATATTGTGTGCCCTAGCTAATTCTGGACTTTCTAGTTTCTAGAACAAACTACACATCCATTATATTGGAGGCATTATTATTGCGGTAAATATACCATTGTTGTATTGATCGATGAGTGAAACGCAAGTATGGGATATATTCCCTCCGTTTTTTATATATTAAAACATATGAATAGTTTATACTATTAATTAGATATATTTGATTCAATTTTTTTAACATATTAATATAAGATAAAATATAATCGAGTGAGATCTTGTTAGATTTATCTAATTATGTAGTTTTAGAATATTAATTTTTTATAATTTTTACTTTTATGCAATTTAAGATATTAAGCATTAAAAATATGTATTTAATTGCATGAAAATAGAAACGTTACAACTTTTCAAGAACGGCGGAATTACTTATAGGTGTATAATTTTTTTTTCCTGTTTTAATATATAAGACCCCACGGTGTTTTCAGGTTTTAAACATGTGTTCCCTTACTCTGTGTTTCTTACAAGTTACGATATTCATTCAATTAAACTATGCACTAAAAGGATACACCAATTGTTAAGTGTCTGAATTGAAATTGACATCATCACTTTGTAGTTCCAACTACCAGCCAACAATTTTCTTTTCTTTTCTTTTCTTTTTTTTTTTTTTCCATTCCATTCCATGTGTTGGTTTAAATAAAATCAATTTCAATTCCTTGCAACTTGTAATCATGGGAGATCCACGTTTCTCTTTCTTGGTAATTACAAACAAAACTTCTCAGCAGTTCCAATGTCGACATAATAGTAAATGATTAACAAGTGTCCCCCTAATAATGCATTCCGGATTCAAACTATGTACACTTCTGAAACAATGTCTCAATATCATTTTTAATCAAGCTTTTACGGATATTCATCAAATGATTGCTAAAGAATTTCTATTTTCAAATATTCAACAAAAACAAAGGGTTAAGGAAGTGTATATAGAGTATATAACAGAGAATAATAAAAATTATTTTTGGACTTAATTCAGGAGGCATGACATTGAATTGTATAAATGTCAATTTCTTGGTTGCTATAGAGTGTTAAGTGCCAGCACCCAATTTTTGTTTTAGCTAAACTGCAAGCACCCAATTGGACATAAGGAAAAAATTTTGAGTCCTCAAATAATAGAGAGTAGGTTTGCTTTCCCAAAAGTGGAAAAGGTAAAGAATTCGAATTACATAAGGGAATTGTGCATTTATTTATTTTATTCCAATTCCAATAAATAGATGGGAGTATAATAAGTAGACTATAGGCAGTAGGCTTCTTTTTAAGAGTATTTTTAGGATAATTATTTGATCTATATGAAGAAAACTTATGCAACCTAGCTAAACTTGTCCACCCCCAACCAAAATTCCATTATTACTTCAATTAAAATAATTATATTAGAAACACCAATTAAGTGTATAGTACTAGACCTTCCAGCCTTGATTCAATAATAATTCTAGCTGTGCATATATTCCCATTACATTACATGCTTTATGAAACAAATTACTACCTCCGTTCTCATTTATATGCTCCTTTTACATAGTAGTAACTATTTATTGAGTAACTTTGATTAAATTTTTAACATAATTCTATAAGATAAAATATAGTCAAGTGAGATCTTGTTAGATTCGTCTAATCACGTAGTTTTAGAATATCAAATTTTTATAATTTTTACTTATAAATAATTTGAGTTATAAACATTTAAAAATATGTATTGGACTGCGTGAAATGCAGAAGTAGAGCACTTATATGAGAACATGGGAAGTAGTATTTTGTAGTATGAGCATATACAGCGAGAACTCAAGTATGATTCAGCACAATTACATAAAATATACTACTATAGTGTCAATACTGAAATCAAATTCTAAATATTTTGTATTCTTAATTAGGTTGTTTTTGTACATGTACATACACACACACAAGTATAAGTATTAATGGATAATTGATGATAATTACTGAAAACGAATGTTTATGTATATATATATAGATGCTCCATGACAATTGAAAAATGACAAGGCCATAATAATGTGAATAAATTTATCAATTTCACCTATCTAATCACACCCTAGCACCATCAATAATACAGTACCAGATTTTTGGTTTCATCAATTTCATAAAATTATAAAGATGTCTATTTTAGAGGTACTATTCCATTACAATATTTCAAAAAGTAAGATTAAATTAGTAATTAATAAAGAAAACTTAAATGTACATGATTCATATAATATAATCATATTTAAAAATTTGCACATTTTTATTTTGTTTGGTCATTTCTGGAATCAAAAGATGACCCACCCTCGTTCAATTCACAATCAATAAAAATAGAGCTCAAGTAAAATGAACTTAATTTTTTCCACAAACTACTTTATATTATGCATGTAAACAAAACATGTGAATGTCTAGTGTTCAACATCCATGTTCATGCCTTGATCATAAGGTTAGACATGTGAAAGTCTTGAAATGTATATGCCTTGATTATGAGGTTAGTAAATAGTGAGAGGATAAAAAAGTTTATAAATAGCCTATGTAATGTATTGAGAAGTTAAGTTAGAAAAATTTTATGCAAGCTTAATACTTGTTTCATTTCATAGCCATAATTATTACACTTTATCCATTTTATTATCCCACCTTTAAACTTCCTTTCTTTCACCATTTAATCCAAATTTCCATTACAATACTTCCACTATAAACACAAGCTAATAAGCCATATACCATTTTATTGTACACATACATAAATAAAGATAGTTATTTCTATAACACGTTATCAGCACGAGGAGACTCTGTCCAGATTATCATTTGAGGTATAATCTCTTATTTCTAAATTTTCAATAAGATTATGGCTAACCTTGCAAAGCAGGAATTTGCTCCCTTAACCGTTGAAGGAAGCAATTATATGTCCTGGGCCCGAGATGTAAAAATGCATCTTACTTCAATGGGTCTGGAAGATACTATTGCTGAAGGCAAAAATTCCAGCCATCAAAATCAGGCAAAAGCCATGATTTTCTTGTGCCATCATATCGAAGAGGCACTTAAAATGGAGTACGTGACTGTGGAATCCCCACTGGCATTGTGGGAAAAGCTAAAAGAAAGATATGATAATCTTAAAAAGACGGTGCTTCCAAAAGCCCTTGATGACTGGACAAACCTGAGACTTCATGATTTTAAAACAGTCCGGGAATATAATTCCGCTGTGTTCAAAATTACGGCCCAATTGCAATTATGTGGGCAAAAGATATCTGAAGCAGAAATGCTTGAAAAAACGTATTCTACGTTTCATGCTAAAAACACAGTATTGAGTGAGACATACCGTCAAAAAGGTTTTCAGAGATATTCTGATCTTATCACCTGCTTATTATTGGCTGAACAAAACAGCCTATTGTTGTTGAGAAATCATGAATCTAGGCCCGCAGGTGCAAAACCGTTCCCTGAGGTGAACGCGGCTCAATCATCGAAATATGTGCGTGATCGTGGGCACTTTAAAAATCAAAATGATGATCGTGGCCAAAATCGGTATCACAATCGAGGCAGAGGTGAATCATCTCGTCAAAATAATTATCGAAATAAGCCTCGATTTGAGCAAAATCGCAGATATGATACCAGAAGGCCTTACAAACCACAACAAAGAAATTATGCAAGAAAGCATAAACAAAATGATGAAATTTGTGATCGTTGTGGAATTAAAGGCCATGTGGCTCAAACATGCCACACAGCTAAACACTTAGCTGAACTGTATCAGGCCTCGAAACGAAAAGAAAGACCAGGTGTTGAAGCACACCATAATGCCCACGATGATACTTATGATGATATATTAAATGATAATATCACGCACCTGGAAGCTGATGATTTTGTTGAGCCAGATATTGTTACCAAATAATATATTATATAGCTATATATATATATATATTTTGTACTTATCTTTTATAATTCCTGTTTAATATAAATAATGATATCTTGTACTTCCCTTTTATTATCCATGTATAATATAAATATGCTTTTGCATTAATAATATTTATATTGCTGATGTTTATTAACATTCTTATATTCTTGTAAAGAAATGGATGCTGGAAATTCAAAAGTCGGAGATGATATCTGCCTCATTGACAGTGCAACAACGCATAGCATTTTGAAAAGCAAAAGCTATTTCTCCAATTTAAAATTGGAAAAGACCGCAGTGAAAACTATAAGCGGTAATGCAAAATGCATTGAAGGCTCCGGTAGAGCTGTTATATTTCTCCCTGAAGGGACAAAAATGGCAATTGAAAATGCCTTGTTCTCACGCAAAGCTCGAAGAAATTTACTGAGCTTCAATGATATTCGAAAAAATGGATATCACATTGAAACTTCAAAAGAGGCAGATCACGAGTATCTTTTGATAACTCGAATTGAAAATGGCAAAAAATTTGTGAATGAAAAATTGCCATGTTACTCCTCTGGCTTATACTATACAAAAATATGTGCCGCAGAAATTAGGGATGGCAATGGGTCGGGTCTGGGTCGGTTCCGCCAAGACCCAAGACCCGACCCAGGGCTCGGGTTCGGTTCGGTTTCGGGTCTAACCCGGACCCATTGCCATCCTTAGGGATGGCAACGGGTCGGTTCTGGGTCCATTTTTGTAAGACCCAAGACCCGACCCAAGCTCGGGTCTTTCTCGGTTCTCTGTTCTGACCCGGACCCATTGCCATCCCTAGCAGAAATACATAACCTAGTAGGCTTGAAAGCTACTAGTGAATTTATTACCTGGCACGATAGACTTGGGCATCCTGGCAGTGTAATGCTGAGGCGAATTATTGAAAATTCAAATAGCCATACATTGAAAAGGCAAATGATATTGAACCCAAATGAGTTCAATTGTGCAGCCTGTTCACAAGGGAAATTGATAACCAGACCATCTCCAGTAAAAGTGGGAATTGAATCCCCTACATTCCTAGAAAGAATTCAAGGCGATATATGTGGACCTATTGATCCACCGTGTGGACCTTTCAAGTACCTTATGGTATTAATTGATGCGTCATCACGCTGGTCACACGTTTGTTTATTATCAACTCGCAATTTGGCATTCGCAAGATTACTTGCACAAATTATAAAATTGCGAGCACGGTTTCCAGATCATCCGATAAAGAAAATACGCCTTGATAATGCTGGAGAATATACATCACATGCATTTGATGATTTCTGCATGTCGATTGGAATTACTGTTGAACATCCTGTGCCTCATGTGCACACGCAAAATGGTCTGGCAGAATCATTTATTAAGCGATTGCAATTAATTGCAAGACCCTTGTTAATGAAATCAAAACTCCCTGTTTCTGCTTGGGGACATGCTATATTGCATGCAGCCGCACTTGTGAAAATAAGGCCGACAAGCTATCATAGCTACTCCCCTACACAAATTGTGTTTGGAAAGGAGCCCAATATATCCCACTTGCGAATTTTTGGGTGTGCGGTTTATGTACCGATTGCGCCACCACAACGCACAAAAATGGGACCTCAAAGAAGGTTGGGCATATATGTCGGGTATGAATCACCCTCGATTATTAAATATCTTGAGCCAAAAACGGGTGATTTATTTACTGCAAGATTTGCAGACTGTCATTTTGATGAAACTCAATTCCCGACATTAGGGGGAGGAAATGATCAACTAAAAAAGGAAATATCTTGGCAAAGTCCATTTGATTTCCTTGATCCTCGTACAAGGCAATGCGAACTTGAAGTTCAAAGAATTGTGCATTTACAGGGAATTGCAAATCAATTACCCGATGCTTTTAATGATGCTGCTAAAGTCACAAAATCATATATAAATGATGCAGCAAATGCACCAGCCAATATAAATGTCCCAGAAGGACAAATTCCAAGTGCAAATGAACCTACTGCACGCCTGAAACGTGGTAGGCCTTTGGGTTCCAAGGATAAAAATCCACGAAAAAAGAAAATTATCCATATGGGTGATAAATCAATCACAGATGATACTCCCGAAGGAGAAATTGATTCAACCCCCGAAAAGGTTGAACCTGAAAATATTCACCCAGAAGAAAATGAAGTTATTGAAACTTCTTTCAATTATATCAATACTGGGAAATGTTGGAACCGAAAAGAAACAAACGTTGATAATGCCTTTGCATACAACGTTGCACTCGATGTAATGGAAAATAACGAGGATCCTGAACCAAGATCAGTTGAAGAATGTCGGAAAAGAAATGATTGGCCAAAATGGAAAGATGCGATTCAGTCTGAACTAGATTCACTGAATAAACGAAAAGTATTCGGCCCTATTGTCCAAACACCAAAAAATGTGAAGCCTGTTGGCTACAGATGGGTGTTTGTGAGAAAAAGAAATGAAAATAATGAAATTGCCAAATATAAGGCAAGGCTTGTAGCCCAAGGTTTTTCACAACGACCGGGAATTGATTTTGAGGAAACATATTCCCCAGTTATGGATGGAATAACATTCAGGTATCTAATGAGTCTAGCAGTACGAGAAAATCTCGAAATGAGGCTGATGGATGTTGTTACTGCATATTTATATGGCTCATTGGAAAATGATATTTATATGAAAATACCTGAAGGGTTTAAATTACCTGAGTCTTGCAACTCAAAACCCAGAGAAAATTATTCCATCAAATTGCAAAAATCGTTGTATGGGCTCAAGCAATCTGGCCGAATGTGGTACAATCGCCTCAGTGAAAGTTTGATAAAGGAATGCTATACAAATGACCCGATCAGCCCTTGTGTATTTATAAAGAAAAATGGGTCAGAATTTGTGATCGTCGCAGTCTATGTTGACGATTTAAATCTAATTGGAACTCCTGAAGAGTTGAAAAAGGCGGTCGAATATCTGAAAAAGGAGTTTGAAATCAAAGATTTCGGGAAAACGAAATTTTGCCTTGGCCTACAAATTGAGCATTTGGAAATGGGCATATTTGTTCATCAATCAGCTTATATCCAAAAGGTATTAAAGCAATTTCGAATGGATTATGCTCATCCGCTAAATAATCCAATGGTCGTTCGGGCACTTGATCTAACAAAGGATCCATTTAGGCCAAAAGAAGATAATGAAGAGCAACTTGGCCCAGAAATTCCATATTTAAGCGCAATTGGTGCGTTAATGTATCTTGCAAACAGCACGCGACCTGATATCGCGTTTGCAGTCAATCTACTCGCAAGATTCAGCTCTTGCCCTACTCAACGACATTGGAAAGGCATAAAGCATGTTTTTCGCTATCTCCAAGGAACAATTGATCTTGGGTTATTTTACCCAAAAGACTCTCGACATGAGTTAATTGGCTATGCCGATGCAGGTTATTTATCAGATCCACACAAAGCCAAATCTCAAACAGGCTATATCTTCACGTGTGGTGGAACTGCTATCTCTTGGAGGTCAATGAAGCAGACTCTAACTGCTACTTCTTCTAATCATGCCGAAATATTAGCAATCCATGAAGCAAGTCGAGAATGTGTTTGGTTGAGGTCAATGACTCAACATATATTGAAGAGTTGTGGTTTAATCATTGAACCACAAATGCCCCCAACAATTTTATTTGAAGATAATTCGGCTTGTGTAGCCCAGTTGAAAGGGGGTTATATCAAAGGAGATAGAACGAAGCATATTTCACCAAAATTCTTCTACACTCATGATCTTCAAAAGAATGGTGAAGCCGATGTGCAACAAATTCGATCAGAAAATAATTTAGCGGATCTATTTACCAAGGCATTGCCGACTGCAACATTCGAGAAGCTCGTGAAGAAAATTGGAATGCGGCGGCTTCGAGATTTAAAATGATGTCCAAATCAGGGGGAGCATCTGATACAAGAATACTGTACTCTTTTTCCTTCACTTGGATTTTTTCCCACTGGGTTTTTTCCAAGTAAGGTTTTAACGAGGCATATTCTTCGTATTGACGACATTCAAGGGGGAGTATTATGCATGTAAACAAAACATGTGAATGTCTAGTGTTCAACATCCATGTTCATGCCTTGATCATAAGGTTAGACATGTGAAAGTCTTGAAATGTATATGCCTTGATTATGAGGTTAGTAAATAGTGAGAGGAT
This sequence comes from Hygrophila difformis, assembly GCA_030278955.1. Lineage (NCBI taxonomy): Eukaryota > Viridiplantae > Streptophyta > Magnoliopsida > Lamiales > Acanthaceae > Hygrophila > Hygrophila difformis. The sequence continues at coordinate 2,084,234 of JAOANR010000006.1, read as the reverse complement.
AAAAAAGTTTATAAATAGCCTATGTAATGTATTGAGAAGTTAAGTTAGAAAAAATTTATGCAAGCTTAATACTTGTTTCATTTCATAGCCATAATTATTACACTTTATCCATTTTATTATCCCACCTTTAAACTTCCTTTCTTTCACCATTTAATCCAAATTTCCATTACAATACTTCCACTATAAACACAAGCTAATAAGCCATATACCATTTTATTGTACACATACATAAATAAAGATAGTTATTTCTATAACACTTTATTTATTTTTATATATAAATATTTATTGTATGCATATATCCAGAAAATAAGCACTGAATTTCAAGAATAATTAATTATACTTTCTTCAGGAGTTGTTGCTTTCAATCATAGACTACCAAATTTGACTATGTGGACATTATCAATTACTAATATATTTTGTACTATTTCCTTTGAAATCAGTTGGAGTGCTGAATCCAAAAAAAAATTAGTATTTGTTGAAATATTAAATTTTCGTTGAAAAATGCTTAATTATTATTTAAAAGTGCTAACTATAATTTTATTGCACACAAGAAAGAGAGCGGTTTTATATTTTCAATATTATTTGGTTAATATTAAAAATATTTTTTCAACACTTCTTTTCAACACTTTTAAAAAGATGTAACAAAAAAAAACACTTTTAAAAAGACATCCAACACTTATAAGTAATTGAGCAATTCAACAAATAATGAATATTCCTTTCCTCTGTGCTTCCTTAGTGGAAGTAACAATAATACAATTTTAAAAGGACAAAAAAACCCAATTAAGTAGCAGCACAATTAATTACTACCATTTATAATATAATATAGAGTATGGTCCAATTTGGCGTAATTTCTTTTAATACTCACATAATTCAGTCAAAACTCCCTCCTTTTTTATTTTCCCCCCAATCTTCCCATCACTAAATTTTGGTTACAATTCAATAAAGGTTAAAAACCCCAAAAATCAAACACTAATTATTTGAAGAAAAAAAATGCGCATACATCAAAATATTTGTTATTAATAATTTTTTTTCTGAACAGTCTATACAGACTAGGAAATGGGTAGTAGGAGTCCATGCCACCCAAATTACAATGGGAAATAAAAGGAATGGATAGAGGGCCGGTGAGGAATCGAACATCTATTCTTCCGTTGGAAGTCGATGGATTTAACCACTTGGGTTAAGTCCTCATCCCCTGTTACTAATAGTTTATTGCAATATTTGCAATATTTATATTTATAAAACAAATAAGTACTTATTAATTAGTGAGCCATCTTTAATTTTATTTGGTGTTGGTGATATAGATAACTTAGATAAATATGCAGTGCATTTAGAGTAGAGGTTTTAAATTAAAAGAGAGTATAGGACTAACAAATAAGTGAGAGCTCATAATTATTGTAGAGAATATAGATAGGGTCATGAAAGTAACCTATCTTATACTATGTACAAGGAATATCATTGCTTTATACTCCAGTTTCAAAATAAGTGTAACATAAGGAAATGACACGGGATTGAATACAAGGAACAAAAGTGCTTTAGTAACAGGTTTTTACCTTTAAAAACTTTCTATATAGTATATGGTAATGTAACACTTATATGAAACATCCAAAAAAAGAAAAGTGTTACACTTAATTTTAAAAAAAAAAATAAAAAACTGAGGGAGTATTATATACTACTATATTTTTAGAAACAAAATAAACGAATAATTTTTATAAAAAAAAAATCAAAAGTAAAGTAGATGTGCCAAAGCCTCCATGGGAATAGGAAACTGAATAAAGATATACTACAAATTTTGAAAAAGAAACACCAAAGGAAAGGCCAATGGTTGTGTCCTAATGGTCAACGTATAATTTGTCCTCCTTTGTTTATTTTTCATTGGCAATAATCCAAAATAATATACTCCTATTTAAAAAAATTAACTTGTTTGATTATACTGTGTTGGATATTTATACATTGTGTTTGTGGGATTGTATTTCTTTTAAAAACAGATGTGTAGTTAACTTAATAATTTGTGACATAAAAATTAAGTACTGGTTATTCTTTTACATGTACTCTTATACTTTACTTGAAATCAATAGAAGAATATTTTTAAAATTACATTCAAACATTAACTATATACAGTATATATTTTCAATTATACATGAATTAATTAATATTCTCTTCAATACAAAATCATTGTTAAAAAGTAAGAGTTGATGTCATGCGTAATTAATTCTCTTGCATGATAGCAGTAGTATTTTTGAAATGGATGAACTTCATCCATTACAAAAATAATACTTCCTCCGTTCTTATTTATTTGTTACGGACCCACACAACACGCAGTTCAATGTACATTTTAAATTATTAATAACTCAATTTCGTAAAAGTAAAAATTCTAAAAGTTTGATATTTAAAAACTATATGACGAGACGAATCTAACAAGATCTCACTTGGCTATATTTTAAATTGTATAACTATTATAAAACTTTAAATGAAAGTGTGTGGGTAAATAATGTCCAAAATCACAATGTGGCAAATAAAAAGAAACGGAGGAAGTACTTATTTATTCACGAATATAAGTTGTAAATATTCAAATTAATACTAATATGTTGATTTTACTTATTTATTAAGGCTATCTCCAACCACACCCTCCATTTTTGCAGGAGCTACAGTACAAATCTCTATTTTTGCAGGACTGCTACAGTAACTGCATCTTCAACCCAACCCTCCATTTTTGCAAGGTCAAAGAATATTCTCTACATATTCCATTTCATATATTATTTTATATTACTTTTCATATTTACAAATAACACCCAATATTTTATAATTTTTATATATTCTACTTCACAATAATATTCAAAATTATTATTTTCATATTATTATTCTTATTTATAATTTTTAATGCATTTTATGTAATTTAGAAGTTTTTATTATTATTTAATGAGTGTTTAATATTTAAATTTAGTGATTCAACAATAATTACACACAAAATATATTTAAATCTAAAAATGAAATATAATTAAAATAAAAAATTTTAAATATAAATTTAAAATTAAAACAAACTTTTATAATTACAATTCCACCCTTTGGGGGTCAAAACATAAATAACAAAACTTAAAACCTATTAAATAAAAAAAAAGAAAGAGAAAAAAAAAAAAAAAAAGGCCAGCGGCCTGTGAACAGTGTTCCGCTCAATTGAGCGGAACACTGTAGCTCCCTCTCAATTGAGATGAGCAAATCCCATTTTTGCAGGGTGGGAACCCACCCTGCCTCCCACCCTGCATAAATGCCATTATGCAGGGTGGGTTGGAGAAGCCCTAAGTATCATAATATCAATGTTCGTAATTAATGTAAAACTGTAATGTTTGCTTATTGGAAAATTTATTAATTAATTAATTAAATTAAATGATACTTCGGGGGAAAATCAGACATATATATCGATGTTTCATAAAAATTATTCTTGTTATTTGTTGAAATGGAAATAAACGAAATTGTCCTCAGAAATCCTCAACTACCCAATACCAATTTTGTATTCAAGGAAAAACTAAAATTTAGGGACTGATTGAAAAGGTGTATACATGTGCATATTATAGTACTTCCTCATATCACACTTAATGTACATTTTCAACGATTAATAACTCAAATTCGGTACAACTAAAAATTTTAGAAATTTGATATTTAAAAAACTACAAGATGAGACGAATCTAACAAGATCTCACTTGGCTATATTTTATCTTCTATAACTATAACAAAAATAGAAGTCAAAGTACTACAATAAACAGGAAAAAAATCGAAACGTAACATTTTAAAAAACCGGGAGTATATCTGTATTAATATTCCTTGTTTGGTGACCAAAAAAACAAGCCAACTCCAATTCATAGAATTCCTAGGTTGCCCTTTTTCCTTTTTCTTTTTATCTTTTCTATTTTTTTTATTTTTCTTTTTTTTTTTAACAATGCACATGTTAATGTTCTTTAAGAGAGTCTAAATATACATTTCTTTTACCTATTTTTCAATATCTCTATGTTTCATAACAACATCAGTTGGCTTGAATGGATGTGGTTCTAGTCGCTTAAGCAAGGTCTCGGGTTCGAGCTTTGTGTATGCAAAAAATTGCTTTGGGAGAGGCTCCCTTAATTGCCCTTGCAGATCCTCGAGGGATTAGTCTTGGGTCCAATGTGGGCTAATGATACCCTGGTATTCACCTAAAAATATCTCTATGTTTCGTTTATCAGGTAAAAATCAATATTCAAATATCAATAAATATGTGTTAAAATACAAGCCACAAAAATTATAAGAAAATAAAATAAATATGAGATTGAGTAAGAATTTAAACCACCCATAAGACTGAAAGTTACGAAAGTTAAATATTAGGTGAAATACTCATCCCAATTGTGTATACAATAATAAATTGGAGAAGCTAAAAACAAAATGAAAGAAATAAAAAGCCTACGGTGGAAAAGAATGGGCAAGAAAGAGACAAGCAAGGAAAGTACTATAATGACCCCACCCCACAACAAAGGCAAAATGTCTAATAGTTCCATACTTCCATTAATTCTATTTAACTTTTGCACATAACAAAATATTATTGAGTAATTGCTAATTTTATTTAATTTTTTAATATAACTAAATATAAAAAAATATAATTAATTGAGATTTATTTCAATTTATCTAATTATGCAATTTTAAAATATTTAAAAAACTTTACTTGTATATAATTTAATTTATTTAAAATAAAAATATACATTAGATGACGTAAAATACTAAACCACATCTACTATTTATAAATTGTTGAAGTATAATTTAATTTTATTACTCCCTCTACTTCAAAATAATTAATCGATTTTCTGATTTAATGTGTCAAAATAAGTATAATATTTTCCCATTTGATAGAATAAAACGTGTGAGTAAATAGGAGAGAATAGAGTGAGGAGAAAATGAAATGAAAGTAATATTTTATTTTTTTTGAAGTAGCCATTAAATGCTTGAGAAATGGTTGGTCGAAAACCATGACACACAAATTATAAAGGGGAGAGATAAGGGGTCAGGTGGAGATTCGAACCCCCAAGCTATAGGTTGGAAGTCGGGGGACTTACTACTGGAGTAAGTCTCAAATAGCTTGGAAGTCGGGGGACTTACTACTGGAGTAAGTTTCAACCCCAAATAATATTTTATTAAAAAATGTGTAATAAAAGTGATCAATTAATATGAAATGGAAAATTTATATATCAATATAAATAATAAATGTAGATAATGGTTGTGTTTTGTAAAAAAAAAAACAAAAAAAAAAACGGTTGCATTTAGCATTTGAAATTTCAATAATTATTATAAATAATAATAATATTTTCATTCTAATAATCAAACTCTAAAATTTACCACTAAACTATAAACTCTATCCCTACACAATTTTTAATTTTTCAAACACCAATATCTAAACTATAATTTTAAACTCGACATCAAAATGTCATTGTTCAAAATTATTTCAATTTAAAACCATTCCCATCATTAATTTCAATTTCAGTATTTAAATTCTAAAATCTTACTATTATTTTTCGGACATAGGGTTTGAAGTGAATGAGTTGGGAAACATATTATTGTTGTTGTTATATAGAGTTGGGAAATAGTATTCCCTCAATTCCTAAATAATTATCTCTTTCAGCTTAATTTCAATAATCAAGATTTATATTGATTAATTCATAAATTTATATTTTTACCCTTCAACTAAACTCTTTCGTAATAAATAGCTTTTATATAAAATAAAGATAATTTAGTAAAAACATAGTATAATTACCTATAACTACCTACAAATAATAATTATTGTGGAATATTTTTAAATCTAAAATAATGGCTATTAATAAGGAATGAAATGAAGTGAGGGATTTATTTTTATACTACTCCCTCCATTCCTAAATAGTCGCATTTTCAACCCAATTTCAATAACCAATGTTTGCATTAATTAACTCATAAATTTATATTTTTATCCTTCAACTAAACTCATTTTTAATAAAGGTCAACAAATAGCATTTATATAAAGTAAAGGATAATATAGTAAAAATATATTATAACTATTTATAATTATCTAAAAATGATAATTAATATGAAATACTTTTTAATCTCTAAAAAAAAATAAAAAAAATAAGTAAAAAAGTAGGGAGTAGTATGAAATGATGGATTATTATTATAGCATTGGAAGATGGGTTTTGGGAGTGAGGACTGAGGACAAGAAAATTGTGGACGAAGAAGGGAAGACCTTTCCACAAATGAATATTGAATGTAGTTGTACTAACTAGTCCACTACTACTTGTGTTGGACTATTATTCATTTCATACAAGTAGTCCTAGTTCATAGTTCATACTCACACTGTCACACAACACTTGGAGAGTGGAGACTACAAAGGCGCGTGCACTGCACACTTATTACCACAACTTAGAAAGTAATGGTAGAACACAACAGCACAGGTGGTGAGAAATACTACTTTAGAAGCACAACAAACAGCCAATCCTCAAACATCTTGTTAACCATTTCATTACTAGTAATATTCTTCTTCCCCTTTTACTTACTCTTTGTTTTTCCCCTTGAGTCTTGCTGAGTCTTGTTTCTCTTCACTCTCTTCACCCCTTCATCCCATTCCTTCCTTTTTCTCTTTTCCTTTCATTCCACCTAGTATTCCCTTTTTTCTTTTTTTTTTTGGCCCGGCACTCACTCCCCTAATCATTTCCCAATCACCATCGCCGCCGCCCTCCGCCATGCATCGCCACCCGCACTCATCCCCAGCTACACCTCAACTACTACTATCCAACTCCCTTCTCACCACTCCTTAATTAATACAGTAAGTAGTACACTTTTATATATATTCACGCATTCATTAGGTGTGTGTGTACAGTACTAGTGTAGTTGGACATCTGCTTTCTCCATCCTCCTCTCTTCTTGTTTTTCTTTTCTCTATTTCTTGGGTGAGGGAGGGAGGGTGGGGTGGTGGGTACAATGGCGGCAACCAACGCCGCGGCGGCTGCCACCGTGGAGCCGGCCTCGGAGGAGCAGGCGGCCAAGGCCGTCCACAAGAGGTTTGAAGGGTTGGTCATGGTACGGACCAAGGCCATTAAGGGGAAAGGCGCCTGGTATTGGGCCCACCTCGAGCCCATTCTCGTCCACAATTCCGACAACGGCCTCCCCAAGGCCGTCAAGCTCCGCTGCTCCCTCTGCGACGCCGTTTTCTCCGCCTCCAATCCCTCCAGAACTGCTTCCGAGCATCTCAAGCGCGGCACCTGCCCCAATTTCGCTTCCTCCGCCTCCAACCCGATTTCCTCTGCCCCGCCTCCACCGCCCTCCTCTGCTTCTGTCTCTGTTGCCAGCTTGCCTCAGCCCGCCGGTGTTTCTCCCACTTCTTCTCGTCCGACTCAGAATCAGCGAAAGCGCCGCGGCGGCGGCGGCGCTGCTTCCGCTGCAAATTCCGGTACCATTCCACCCGCTACGGCGGCGGCGGCAGTGCTTCCGGCCCACCAATTTGTTCCTCCGTTGGCAATTGTGGACCCTTCGAGATTTCCGGTGGATTTAGCGTACCCACCCCCGGTTTCGATAACGAGCACCACCGCCGCAATCGCGTCCGCCACCGCAAGCCCCATCGGCGGCGGTCAACAACATATGGTGTTATCAGGAGGAAAAGAGGACTTTGGAGCTTTAGCGAAATTGGAAAACAGCGTGAAGAGGCTCAAGAGTCCCAAAGCCTCCCCCGGACCGACACTGCACAAGGCTCAGGTGGATTCCGCCCTTGATTTGCTTTCCGATTGGGTCTACGACTGTTGTGGATCAGTTTCGTTTTCAAGCCTCGACCACCCCAAATTCAAGTCCTTTCTCAACCAGGTCGGCCTGCCCTCCATTTCCCGGAGGGAGCTTGTTGGTTCCAGATTAGACTGCAAGTACGAGGAGGCCAAGGCCGAGTCGGAGGCCAAAATTCGCGACGCCATGTTCTTCCAGGTCGCCGCCGAAGGTTGGAAGTTTAGGGATTGTTGTCACGTCGGCGAGGATAACTTCGTGCATCTGGCAGTGAATCTCCCCAACGGCACAAGTGTCTTTAGGAGGACGGTGTTCACTAGTGGTTTTGTCCCTTCCAAGTATGCGGAGGAGATTCTGTTGGACACTATAACTGAGATTTGTGGGAACAATGTCCATCAGTGCGTAGGTATAGTTTCGGACAAGTATAAGGCCAAGGCATTGAGGGATTTAGAGAGTCAGCATCATTGGATGGTTAACATTTGCTGTCAGTACCAAGGTTTCAACAGCCTGATTAAGGATTTCGGAAAGGAGCTTCCCTTGTTCAAGAATGTGAGTGAGAATTGCTTAAAATTGGCCAATTTTGTTAACAATAAGTCTCAAATTCGACACAGTTTTCACAGGTACCAACTCCAGGAATACGGTCGTGCCGGTTTGCTGAGAGTACCCTTACGAGGTTACCAAAGGTCGGATTTTGGGCCTATTTTCACCATGGTAGAGGACATCCTGACCTGGGCTCGTGCCCTTCAGTTAGTGTTGTCGGATGAGACATTCAAGATAGCGCTCATGGAGGAACCTATAGCCCGCGAATTCGAAGAAATGTTGAGGAATCCGCAGTTTTGGAACGAATTAGAAGCCGTGCATTCTCTGGTTAAGTTGGTCAGAGCCATGGCACAAGAGATTGAAACAGAGAAGCCGCGAATCGGGCAATGCCTCCCACTATGGGATGAGCTCAGGCGGAAAGTGAAAGAATGGTGTTCTAAATTCCACATTATGGAAGGACATGTGGAGAAGGTAATTGACAGAAGGTTCAGGAAGAATTACCATCCATCTTGGTCGGCTGCATTCATCCTCGATCCCCTTTATCTGATTAGGGATGCCAGCGGCAAGTACTTGCCGCCCTTCAAATGCTTGACTCCCGACCAAGAGAAGGACGTGGACAAACTTATTACCCGCCTTGTCATGAGGGAAGAGGCTCACATTGCCCTTATGGAGCTTATGAAGTGGAGAACCGAAGGCCTCGACCCCGTCTATGCCCAGGCCGTGCAACTGAGGCAAAGGGATCCCAATACGGGGAAAATGAGAATCGCCAATCCCCAAAGCAGTAGGCTTGTATGGGAAACGTACCTGAGTGAGTTCAAGACATTAGGAAAGGTAGCGGTTAGGCTGATTTTCCTACACGCCACATCGTGTGGCTTCAAATGCAATTGGTCTTTGTTGAAATGGGCTAGCTCCCATTGCCATTCGAGGGTGGGAATGGAGAGGGCCCAAAAGTTGATATTCATCTCCGCGCATTCAAAGATGGAAAAGCGCGAATCTTGCAGCGATGATGATAGGGATGTTGAGCTTTTTGCACTGGAGAATGGCGAGGATGACGTGCTTAATGAGGTTTTCGATGTGTCTACATCGTCTGTGTAAGGCTTTTCGTTTCCCCCACCATCTGGTTCCTAATCGTAGGCTATCTATCTATCTCTTTTGGTTAATTGTCCTTAAATTCGTTACGCGGACTTACCATTTGACTGGTGTTTAGAGTTCATTGTGCATTAGAGACTAGAGAGATATTGATCTGTGTGTTTGTAAGTGTGAAAGAGGTTGGAAACATGTGCATGTCGTAGCAATATTATTGTTCTCAAGAATTTTGGGAAGAATACAATTCTAAGAGGGAAAAGTTTCTCCATTTTTTCTAGATGAATTTAGAAGCTTTAAACAGACATTGTGATTTGAGGAAACATATGATCCCTTTTGCAATGAATGAATTTTCAAGTCCTTGTTGCGATTGTTTTTGCAAGACTCTATTTAGGACCCTGTTTTGTTATGTTTTATAATGATATACCTGGATTTGGTTGTTCAATTGTGTCATCTTTGATTTAAAAGTGTGATCTACCAAACAATTTTATTTGCTATTCAATATTGACTTGAGGATAAAACAGCGGTGTTGTGAAGTCGTAGTCTCATAATAGCTGGATAACAATACGACACAAGGAGTTGGTCAAGTAAAATCAGAACACTGAATTTTGGACATGTATGCTGGTAATCTTTCCAAAACATTACAATGTTTAATGATGACTACATGTCTAGATTTTTTTTCCTTGCGGTTTCTTGTTGGCTTTGTGATGATGCCTTGGTAATGAACTCAATGGTTGCTTCTTTGCGACATATTTCCCAATTGATGATCAAAATCTGACCGCACAATCATATTATTTGATGCAGATCATATCGTTAGATTCCTGAAGCCAGGATGGGAAACACCGGATTTTATGAACACCACCACGATGACTGAAGATACCCAACATTTGTGCCAAAAGGGACATAAAAGAAACCAGCTCTGAGGTATCTTATGTTTTAGAGCACAATGTTGTCAAGGATAGGAATACGTTGCAACGAGAAACATGTTTGTTGGTAATTATGGATAATAAAAGAGAAAAAAAAAAAAAAAGGTTGAGCCCCACCATGAAACAAAGTGGCGCATCTCTTATCTTCTTCGTCTCAGCGCCTGGAAGTGGCCCTTAATTCCTGCAAATCATAACTTGCAATGTCCATGGAAAAGCCATTGGGTGGTGCTCCCCATCATTCACTAAAAAAGGGTCGGGAGGACCCGATGCTTGAAGAAGGCTGTCGCGACGAAAAGATAGATGTCTGATGGTGACAATTGACTAGGACGAACTAATTCTGCAGGCTCCAACTACCTTTGAAGGCATGGAAATCTGTCTCTTCATTTTATTTTATTTTATTTTTTTACCTTACTATCACAATGCAATCAATTTCCAGATCCTCGGTAGTTATTTGAATTGATGGTGTTGGGATTAGTTGTAAAATTCTGTACCAGAATGAATGATGTATTGATGTAATTTGTAAGTGTATTCTTTATCACAATTTTTGTTTCTCATTTAGATCTTTTAAGATTGAAATTCTTAATTTTACCCCAGTGGTAAGTACTACTTATCAATTGAACTATTTACCAATGGATTAATAATGTGGTGGTTATGAAAGCCATTTCTGCGCATACTTATAATAGGATGAAAATGATCATAGCAGTTAAAATACAGCGCCTTTTTTTTGGGATGAGGAACTCCCTTGACTTCCAACGGAAGGTTAGAGGTTCGATTCCCACCGGCCCCTATCCCTTTCCTTTATTCCCTTTGTAATTGTATGACATGGGCTTACACCACTCATTTCCGAGGCCTTCCATGGCTCATCCAAAAAAAACTACAACGCCTTTTCCTAATAATAGAAACCCTTGGTTCCAAGCACAAAAATTCTCACTTCAATAATTTCAATTGATCAAACCCCTTTTAGTTAGGCACAATTTTATTTCTTTTTTCTTCAAAAAACAAACCCATAATTTTTTTTAAAAAGAAAAACATCTAAAAAAAATAACTATTGTACATCCTTTTTTCAATAATAATAATAATAATAATGACCCACAATCTCCTTCAATAATGAATATCATCGCAAATTTCTTGATGCACCCACTATCACAAATAGGGAAAGTTGGAAATGGGAAATTCAATTATTAGTGGGTTAACTTTTTGGTGTAAGCAGAGACAACACACACACACACACAAAATTTAGAAAAATAAGTATACCAGTAGTAAATAGTACTCCCTCCGTTACTTTTTAAATGACACATTTTGACTTTTGTTACTGTTCATTAAGTAGCTTTGACTCGACTTTTTAATACAATTATTTCAGATAAAATATAGTCAAGTGAGATCTTGTTGGATTCGTCTAATCGCATAGATTTAGAATATCAAATTTTCATAATTTTTACTTGTATGGAATTTGAGTTATTACGGATTAAAAACGTGTATAAGATTGCGTGAAACGTGGGTCCGTAGCACTTATTTAGGAACGGAGGAAGTACTGAAAAGGTCGTAGATTAATAAAATAAAATAAATGAAAATGGAGTAGAGTACTATAATGGTAGCTTTGGCTTTAATCTAATCACCTCATTAGTGGAGAGACAGAAATACCTGTCGGCAAGGATTTATTAATTATTAGGTTACATTGTAGGGAAAAAAACAATTAAAAGGGGCTTGCTACAATACAAACAGTGACTTCTCACCTACTTCATATTCTAAACCCACAAAAAGTTAAGATTACAAATAAATGCAGGGAACCCCCTTTTTTCCAAAAAATAAAAAAATTATTTGTAGGTTGTACAATTTTTACCAGTATGGTTATATGTTAAATTACACACAAATTATGATGTGACAGGGAAAAGGGAAAGAGGGTGTAATGATTAATGTAAGAAGACAACTAACTTTTTTGCAAGAATCTTTCTCCATTCCAATTCAACTAGTAAAGATTTTCCAGCAACAATTTCGATTTAAATTAAGTTAAATGCTTCTCCCTTTATTCTCCTACACTTAATTTATGGATTATTATTTCGTATTATTTCTAAATTTTTTTATGCAAAAATTACAAAAAAATAAAAAAAAATACTGTGCATAGATTACTGTTGTGCTTAATACAGATATACAATGACTTTCTTTTAAAAAACAAATTCAATACTTGATCTATATCTCTTTCATCTAATATTTTCTTTTTTAACATATGATAATAATGAATGATGACTAAAATTATAATTGAAGTCAACACCGAATTGCTTCATTTCAAGCCGTCCTTGTTAGAACCCAAAAGATCATAAAACAACAAGATACCCAACAAAATAAAGAACCATCTCATTAGTTTTTTCCTCATATTTAAAACCCTATATTCAAAATTCCAAAAATACTTAGAACCCTAAAATCCACATATATTGCAACTTATCCGATTCTCCTCTCACTCAAGTTGTAAATTATTTAGGCAAATCGTATTCAAACTTATCAACTTATCACTACCTTGTTTGCCAACTAAAAATTCCAAAGTATGACACGAAATTTTGAAAAATGGATTAGGGAAGAAGGGGCTTGGAAAGGGATATAAACTAATTTTTTTCATATACATAAATAGAAAAAAAAAATTATTCTTTTTGAACAAAAATAAAAAATAAAAAAAATTGAGGGGGCCAAATGATGACCCCTCTACTCTTGGATTCGCCACTGTCCTCAATTACCCTTCATTTTCATAGTAATCTTTTACTTTCTTAAAACTTGGTATTTTGGACCCCACTAAGATACGATAACTACACCATGCACCAAGTGGATCTACTCGCAAGTCATTATGCAACCATATTGTTGAGGTTTTCATTTTCATTTATTTACATCAAAAATTTATTGAACACACTACTGTGGCTATTAAATACTCCCACCCTTTTCTAAAAATATTAATATTTGTATAGTAAACACTACTCCTTCCGTTCCTTTTTAGTTGTCTTTTTAGAGAGTAAAATGTATTCCAAAATAGTTGTCATTTTTAGGTAGTTATAGGTAGTTATGCTATGTTTTTACTATATTGTCCCCCACTTTACATAAATGCTATTTGTTGACATTTATTAAGAATGAATTTAGTTGAAGGGTAAAAATGTAAATTTATGAGTTAATTAATGCAAACCTTGGTTATTGAAATTGAGCTGAAAGAGACAACTAAAAGGAACGGAGGCAGTATTTATTAAGTACTTTTGATTCAATTTTTAATACGGTTATATAAGATATGTTAATATTAACATTTGTATAGTAAACACTATTCATTAAGTAATTTTGATTCAATTTTTTAATACAGTTACATAAGATAAAACATAGATTCGTTTAATCACGTAGTTTTATAATATTAAATTTTTATAATTTTTTTTTATTAAATTGAAGATATTACTATTTAAAAATATGTATTGAATTGCGTAAAAATAATTAAATACGGAGTAAGTATTAATATCGGAAGCATCGCGTGCATGGAAAGAAAACTTACCCTTAAATTGTACTAGTAATAAATAAATATAGTGTACTATTTAGTATTTACTTTATATAAAAAAATTGTGTGGTTAATATGTTTGTTTTATTTTATTTGACAATATTTGAGTGGCAATATAAATTTTAGGTAAATACCAGGGTATCCCCAGGCCACATTGAGCCCAAGACTAATCCCTCGAGGATCTGCAAGGGCAATTAAGGGCGCCTCTCCCAAAGCAGTTTTTTATATCTAAATGTCATGTGATGAAATACTTTTTATTTTGAAATGAAAAATATCTGATTTTAGATCGTTACTTAATCATCTAGAACGAAATTTTTACTGGAGGATTCGCAATTAATAAATCCTTTTTTCAATGGTTGAAGTGAAGTATTTGCAGTTTTGCACATCCGTAACGCAGAAAGAAAACAATGATTAAAAATATCTAAGTTTTGGGAGTAACCGAGTAAGCTTAATTAATCCTACTTAGGAGTAATTATTCTAGAATATAAGGCACGTGTGTAGCTCGTGACCTGTCTGTAGAAAGATGCCGGATTCAGTGAAAATCAATGTCCGTACAGATGATGTAATAACGGGGGACCATTCTGGAATCTGACGTCACTCTATGCGTTGTTATTTTTTGGTCCTCAATGGAATTGTTGTTAGTATATACTCAACCTATAAATAATAATTGCTCATCAAAAAAAAAAACCTATAAATAATAATTAGATTTTTTTAAGGTGCAAATTTTATTATTGGAGTATTGTTTTTCTTTTTTTCCCTCCTATACAATTATTGCTCTTTTTTAAAAAATTCATACCGTAATTATTCATATATATATGTAGTACTATTATTTTAGTTTTGCTCATACCAGACTTCTTCACTTAATAGAAGAACTTATATATACTTTCTCCCTTTTTGTATGAATGAAACATTTCCATAGATATTTCTATTTATTAAGTAAATTTGATTCAATTTTTAAAAGAATTATATAAGATAAAACATAATCAAATGAGATATTATTAGATTCGTCTAATTGTATACTTTTAGAATATCAATTCTTTTATAATTTTTAATTTTTATATAATTTAAAATATTAAGCATTAAAAATATATTTTAGACTGCGTATAACACTACAATATTACAACATTTTTACCGCGGAGGAAGCATATTTGTTGAACATTCTTTCGCCTCATTCAAAAGAAAAGTCATGCTGTAATTGGCTAACACCTATTCCCAATTCTTTTAAATAAAAAAAATATGCACAATATGCAATTAAAAATTGTTTTACGAATACGATTTCATACTGTAATTGGGCCAACCTTCCAGTTCTACATTACAAATACGATTTCAGACCATTTCACTTAATATTTCTTTCTCCTCATATGATTTTATATTTTAATTTTTTAAATAATTTAAAAATATAGCCGTAGAAAATAACATTTCCTATCTCGCACTCTTATGTGTTACTCCCTCCGTTTTTCAAAAATTGTAACGGACCCACTGTGCACGCCGTCCAATGCACATTTTAAATCATTAATAGCTCAAATTCGGTACAAGTAAAAATTCTAAAAGTTCAATATTTAAAAACTACTCGATGAGACGAATCTAATAATATCCCAATTGGCTATATTTTAACTTTTATAACTATCATAAAACTTTAAATCAAAGTACACGTGTGAATAGTACTAAATTTACAAATGTTACAACTAATAAAAAACGGAGGAAGTATATTATTGGTAATCATTAATTATTAATCCGCATCTCGATTTATTGTAGTAAGATTGTTTGGGAATTAGATGTTAGCTGTTAACTGATTATATGGGTAATAAATTAATTAAAATTAGCTGTTTGGTAATTTTGAAGCCAACTTCTTGCCTAGAATAAGTTAATTTCAAAATGCTGATATTTGCAGCGGTTTCAAAAAGAGTTGATTGAACATTATTTTAAGTTACTTTATATTTTTAAATAAGCTAATTTATTTCTAATTATCTAGAATAAGCTAATTTTATTTAGCTGTTTTGTCAAATATGACGCATATCACATCGTCCCAAAAAGTAAAGGAATTGATAGAAGCTCGGTTAGAGATATCATAAAAATGAAAGGGGAAAAAAAAACTTGACAATTTTTTTGGAGGAGCCATTGAAGGCCTGGAAAGGGTGGTGGGAGCCCATGCCACACAATTACAAAGGGGAAATAAAGGGAGGGATAGGGGGCCGGTGGGCCGGTGGGAAAGGGTGGTGGGAGCCCATGCCACACAATTGGAAGTCAAGAGACTTAACCGCTTGAGCTAGGTCCTCATCCCAAAGAAAAACTTGACAATTTGACTACTAAGCCAAACCCATCAACATTCTCACTTTATATAATATATATAATATATGTCAAATACTATTAAATAGGATTATTAAATATAATTATTTTTATGAATTAGTTTGAACTTCTGGTTTTTGTTTTCCGTAGAATGAACTTCTTCTGGTTTTTTATGCATCGAGAGATGAAATCCAGCTAAAATTGAGCCCATTTCTTTATGAGCGGACCAAGAAAATTCTATTGGGCCTTATACAAGTTAATGAAATTTATGGGCCAGTAGTGTTCGTTTGGACAAATGGGTTAATTACTTAAGGTTTAATGGACTATGAAATTCACTGTGATTTAGGCTTTTTGAATGTAGGAACGTATAAAATTGTGTGGAAGTGGATTTGGTTTTCACTGAATAAAGGCAGTGCAAGGAAATACTGCATGCGTCAAGCCCAAACCCAATCCATTTGCAACATTTAGTATTTAGAAGTATTTGCACTATACAGTACTTGTATTTGACTATTTGAGGACAAAGTAATTTATTTATTAATAGGCGGGAAGAGAGATTGATTTTTTTTTTCTTCATATAGATAAAATAATAATAATAATAATAATAAGAAGAAGAAGAAGAATTATTATAGATTAACCTTAAAGAATGGCAAAAAATTAAATGGGGATAATAGTTGGAAATGGCTATGGATGTTGCCGTGTTGGTATAGCGTATATAGTCAGTTAGGGCTGTCAAACGGGCCTAGGCCCGTTGGGCCGGCCCAGCCCGTGAGGTATTTTTTATGGGCTGGGTTAGCATTTCAGCGGCCCGTTAGAAATTAGGCCCGCCCCGCACCGGCCCGTTTAAAAGTGGGCTGAGGTGGGTTAGGGCCGGGCCGGGCCAGCCCGTTTGACAGCCCTACTTGTAATTTGTCAACTATTTTGTGTTTTGTGATGTGAAGCTCTAAAAATTTATGTTAAATTATTGATGGGGTTTGGTAAAGTAATCCTAAAAGATATATGCATATCAGTCCATAGATAGTCAACATGTTCAAACATGTTCAAAATTAGAAAGAGCAAAATAAAAAAAGAACAATTTTTTTCTATAGTGGGCTAGCCCACTTTGGCCCGCAGCCCGCCTTGGGTTGGGCTGGGTTAGCATTTCAGCGGCCCGTTAGAAATTAGGCCCGCCCCGCACCGGCCCGTTCAAAAGTGGACTGAGGTGGGTTAGGGCCGGGCCGGGCCAGCCCGTTTGACAGCCCTATAGTCAGTCCCAAATGAAATTGGGTTGTTAAAAAGGCTAAACATATGGTTCCACGATGGGGGCCTGATGGGTCAATGAATGTAAAGTTGTAAACCCAACTAGTTTAATAATCCTGGTATTGCCGAATATTACATCTTATTTATCAATTTTTATTTTTTATTCTTTTAATAATAGTAGTAGTATTTTTTTTTTTTGCATATATCGGATATCTTCAGGACATATTGAACCCAAAACTAATCACTCGGAATCTGGTTGGGCATTAAATGATTATCTATCTCAACGTATTTATTTAGTAAACATAAAAAGAAAAAAAAAAGAAAAAGAAAAAGAGTAGAGTAGAATTTTTTACTTAGTAGAAAAATATAGACATATGTGTTTTCACATGAAGGGGAAATTGCAATTGAAGCTATGATCCGAACGTGTCACAAGCCGTTTAATTTATAAGTAAATGATGCAGGCTTTGCCTCATTGTGATCGTCATAGGCCTGACCTCCAAATTCAATAGTGTATATTCGTACTGTGTAGGGAAATTGGTGCGGTGGGTGACGTCAACAACCACATATAGACAATTCAATACTACATTCGCCTGACCGTTTTTGTTACGGATGAGTTTTTGGTACTATTTAGGGTTTAATTTTGATTCGAATTTTTATCATAGCTATATAGAAAAAAAACATAGTCAATTGAGATCTTGTTAGATTCGTCTAATCTTGTAGTTTTAGACAATTAACTTTTTATAACTTCATTGTACAGAATTTAAATTATTAATCGTAAAAAATGTGTATTGGTATACGTGTCGGAGGCCTCCATAACAAAAATAATGATAGCGATGAAGTATTATCGAATGCATTTCCAGCCATTCAAATATTCAATCACTTGGTTTATTTTATTTTTCAAGAGTTGAATGGTGCAAATGTACCACATTTAACAATTCAATGGTGAGAGTAAGTAGTGTGAGATCATGGCGGCCCATGGGTGTTAAAAGGGCCGGCTAAAAGCCTAATAGGTTCATCAAATCCGAGCCGCATACGAAGCAATTTGCAAAAACTCAAATAAAATAATATCGACAACATTAAATTCATTGTTGACCTTGCTTGCAAACGAAACGATGCTTTAGATCAAAATCAAATCGTGCATATGGACAGGCATTAAACAATTTCAGATGGGATTCATTCAACTCTGTAAGTTTTCCCAAATAGGGATTTAATTAAATAGGCGAGCAAAGATACAGAAAAGAAAACTCATAAACTTCCCGTGAATTTGAATCAAGATCCCCGGCCATGATTTTCAAGATAAACATCATATCATTGCCGTGTTGATGAGACTTTCTTTGAGCACAAGAATTCACTCACTCTCCCCCAAGGCCAAGCCCCTACTTACTTACAACAGATAAATGGATAAATAATGCTACTCTACTACAGTAGCAATCTCATTTCTCAAACCCCAATTACTAATAGATAGATACCTATAGTAGTACATCAGCATCAGTGTCTAGTCTACTCATGTCATGTGATGGCAGCACTCTTTCACCCCAGACAGCAACTCCCAACCCCTTCCCCCCTTTGTTAACTTGTCCTCACTTGGCATCACTCAACGGTATGATCAAGCAATATATGGTCCCCTCCGGTGGCCACCCACCCACTCAGTCACAGACACCACCACCACGCCTCCCGACGTTACACATCTGGGCCAAGTAGTTGATGTCATGCCAGTCACCGGATAATCACAACAAAAAAATCCACATTTTTCAATGAACAAAACACACGACAATATGACTCTGAACCGATATATATATGTACCAACAAAACAATCACTAAATGTTCCACAACTCAAAAAAGGGTATCATCATTATATTCCCTTTTGCCAGAAATTCTTTTTGTCCCAATCTTTGCTCTGCCTACGCACAAAATGGCACTACAAAAGTCACCAACAAATTGACTACACAATAACGAAAAGTTGTTCCCCAAATTCCTAGTTTCTTTTTTTTTCATCCTAAATTTTCGTATCATACTGTATTAGTCTTCTTCTTTTGTGCCTGCCCCCGTCCCCTGACCGGTTTCTCTATGAAGGAGATGTGGCAATGCCCTTGTCGTTCGAGGAGTAGTCGCCACCATTGGCGCCATTGTTGTTGTTGTTGTTGTTGTAATACCGGCACAGAACCTTGCACTTGACCACATTGTTGTAGACATAGAACCCCGGTGTGACCATGATTCGGACCATATTGGGAACGAGTTTCTTTGCCTTGTCCGCGCCCAAATCCTCCATGTAAACCGGATCGAATCCAGCCCCTTTATCCACTCTAAAGATGGGCAGACCGGGATGGACCGAATTGGCCAAAAGGTGCACCAGCCAGACTGCCTTAGAAGCTCCGAAAAAGGCTTGCAAAAGGGGCTCCGCCCACGCCCTGTTCCATCCCAACATCGCCACAATCTCGTTCATTTTCCTGTCGCAAAACCTGCTGAAATCTTCACTAAAATGCTTAGTCCCCTTGTCCAACACCGCCTCCCACGTCAGCCCCTGCAACTGGCTGAACATGGCGAAATTCGCCTCGCAGCGATCAATAGGGTTCAGGACCTGATTCGGAGCACTCTTCTGGAACCCAACGGATTCGAAATCCTGAAAGAAGGCGGCGCTCAATAAGGCCTCCATGTAGAAAAGCAACGCTCTCGAATTCCTTGAATGCGAAATCTTGATGTCGTAAGGCTGCAACAGGGATGCCACCCGATCATATATTCTTGGCCCCATTTGCCTCAGCTGAAGAGCCAATGCTCGGCTCAGAATCCGGACCGTTGATCGCGCCTCGGATACCACCACAACGAAGTTCTCGATTACCTTATCCCCATCGCCAACGCTTATGCGATGATAATTCAAACGGCGGGGCGGCGAATTCGGCTGCTCCTGGTCGCCGCAATTGCTGCAGATTTCGAGCTCCGACTTCATTCTCTGGCAATAAATTTCCAACTTTGTGAGTGAGTGCTTCAATTTTGAAGCCTCCAGGATTGCCTCGTCTCTCTTCCTCGTGGCCTCAATCAGTTTGTTTGACAGCTCAGACGCCACCATCTTCCAATCCTCCTCCCTTTCTGCGGCGGCGCCGCCGCCATCGCCCCTGCCCTCCGAGGACGAAAGCCTAGGGCTTCTCCTAAGCGACAGAGAAGCCAAAATCGACCTGAAAATCCCGTTGGGACTGGCGATTGAACCGTTGTTCTCCAGAGGGACAATTGAGATTTTATTCTTGTCCCTATTGCTGGGGCGGCACTTGCTGCACAGAACGCCGGCGGTGACGTCGTGCTCCGGCCGGCGTCTGGAAGATCCTCTGCTGTCGGAGCGAGACGGCGTCGACGACGATTGATGCTTGCTGCCACTGTCTCTTCTGCTCAGGCTATCGCTTGCTGGAGTTGCTTTTGAACTATTTCTTCCCTGCGAAAATTCCTCGTCTTCGTTGCCTTCTTCAATCTGCACAAAAAGTGAAAAAGTACACCGCCATAAAGTTGGTTCCTTTTCCCCCCCTTTCATCGATTGATGAACCAAAAAGCTCCGACATTTACAATCTCACTACTATATTTACAACGTGTATGGATTGCAAAACTTACCGGAGTGAAATGGGGAGGGTGATGATGAGGCGTGAGGGATGATGCCTTGACGGAGGAAGAAGCAGAAGCATAAGCACAGGTGGCCATGGATTTGAATTCCTTATCCAAATTGGGTAAACAATCCCCTCCCAAAAACGAAAACTTGACAACTTCAGAAATTAATTGTACCAACAGCAGAGAAAATCAAAGCACGAAACATTGGAAACAGCCATTTTTATGGTTCCCTTTCACCGCTTATCATCTTCTTCATAGGGTTTTTGTATTGAAACAACCTTCCCCAAGATTAGCAGGGTCTTCGCGTCGTCTGGATTGGAACCCAGCAAGTATATATATAAAACACCTAAAACTATGGTTGTCTCAAAGTTTAGGTCCAAAGTCAGTTTCTTCCACAAATTTTCCGCTGTAAACATTATATACTCAATTTTCCAAATTTTAATAAAATAGATAGGTATTACTACATTAATTCAGAAAATACTTAGATAAATATTTCAATAAATATGTGAACATTACGCATTCTGCAAGTTGAGATTATTTTACATAATACTCCAGTAATAATATTACACAATATAAATTATATTTTAAAAAGGACAATAAAAAATAGTTAAAATTTATAATAATAATAATAATAATTGTACAAAATATCATTATAATTTCAAATTCTTTTATACCTATTTTTATTTCAATTAACAATTTTACAATTTTTACTGTATTATGTATAAAAAATTTATTTTATTAAACTTAATAATATTCCGCCAGAATTGTGTTCACTAAGTATCTTCTAACATAAATTATTTGACAAGGTGGTTGGGCAACTGTTAATCTTTAATTATTAATCCGACGAGAGGCATATTAGAGCGAGTATGACTTAGGAATTGAGTGTGAAGTTTTAACTTTACCTTCATTTTGAACCCATGAAACTAATACTCCACTTAGGCATTTATGAATGAAAAGGATGCAATGACGTGGTCAAAAAAATTGAGAAATAATTTGACATGATTAACAATTTCAGTTGAAATTGATTGTCGAGCTAACGCTGCATTAACCTTATAAAAAATGCAATTGAAAAATGCACAAGGATACAGAGATGCTAATTAGCAGAAAAATCATTGAATGCACAACGCAGTGGGTTCGGACTTCGGACATCACGCGCGTTAGGAAGCACTTCAAAGTTCAATCCTAGAGTATCCGGCGTCTGAATGACACGGCAACTTGGGGAGAGTTGGCGGAGTTCTCTTTGACTAAGGCTTTAGTGGCATGGAAATGTTATTGAAATTTTTCTTACTGTAATCTAAACCATGTTACAATTAAATGATTGGGTTCAAAAGCTTTATTTTATCTTATTATGCGATTACGTTTATTTATTAATGTAAGTTGGAATAATATTTTTAAGGCTGGTGGAGATTCAAACGCGGAATAATAAAATGTGACAAATAAGTAAAACTCCAATCCAATTTATCATGTACTCATTTCAATCCATTCATATATTTTTAAACCGAACATTATAAATCATGCTTCCTCCGTTTTCAAATACTTGCCCCATTCATAAATTTGTCACTATTCACATAATGAATTTGACTTAAAGTTTTATCATATTTATACAAGTTAAAATATAGTCAAGTGTGATCTTGATAGATTCGTCTCGTCTTGTAATTTTTAAATATTAAACTTTTAGAATTTTTATATGTACCTAACTTGTATTATTAATGATTTAAAATGAGCATTGGACTGCGTACTGAGTGGCTCTGTAGCAAAAAATAAAAAACAGAGGAAGTACATATTAATTGCATATTTTTAAGTTTATAATGGAATTAAACTTTTCCTTACTAACCCGGCCCCTATTTGTATGGCTTGGGCCCATATACACATTTGCCAACACATCAATGTCTGTATTTATATTTTTTTAAAAAAAAGTTAATTTCCAAAACGACATTGTTCTTTTTTTTTGGGGGGTGAAACAGCCTGAAGAGACGAGCAAAGACAAGAAAAAGCAAGATCCGGAAAGTTAACGAAAAATACAGGAACAGGAGAGCTAAGAGCGAGTATAGACTACTCCATCCGCGTCGCTAGTAACCAAAACAGTGATATCATCCGGAAGGAATGCCCAAGTAGTATAAAATTCTTCAGAGTTAGCCGCCTTTCGAGCCATCCCGTCAGCCACCCGATTGCCTTCTCGGAAAACATGGCGAAGAGAGCAACCATTCATGCCCTGAATAAGAACACAAACCTCTTTAATTAAAGGCCAAAGAGAATGATATGGAGCTGTCGCCCCCAACACCAAACGAATGATATCCAGAGAATCCGTATAACAAGCAACAAGTGCCACCCCCATTTGAGCAGCAAGCAGCAGTCCAAACCGAAGCCCTAGTAGTTCCACTTCCAGGATACCACGATCTCCCAAGCAACCTCCACATGCATTGATCCAAGCACCTGAATGTGTCCTAAACACCGCTCCATAACCAGATTTATTGGACTCCAAAACACATCCATCCGAGTGAAGAACACTACCAACAACATCATCTTCAATCCAGCGAACTTGGCATGGAATTCGCATCCTAGAAGCTCTCGCCAAATGATTCGAAATAGCTCCCTGCAAGACTCTCGCTTTAGCCAAGACTTTATCTCTCCCCAAACATCTACCACGGAAAATACGACTATTCCTTTCGCACCACACAGTCCATAAAATGGCAATAAACATCATCTTCCAGGTTCGCCACGCCCACTCAAACCAATGCCGACAATCCTCATTAGCAAGAGTGTGGATCATATCTCTAACAAGTATCCTAGCCTTAGTCCATATTTGATCGGCCCAAACACATAAGAAAAGTGCATGGCGCCAATCGTCAACGTGATCACCGCATATTGAACAAAGTGGAGACGAAGAAAGGCCACGATTGAATCTCAAGCTGTTGCATGGCAATGCATTATGACCTAGCAACCATCACAGGATTCCTATCTTTTCGGGAATACAAGCTTTCCAAATCAAATCCCAACCCGAATGTGTCACTTGGGGACGATTCAACCAAATGTACCCGGAAGCAACACTATAAACTCCCGTAGGAGAACCTCGCCAGTGTAGCAAATCCGATGCATCCGGATTTAAGAAGGGAGCAGGAGCTGCTTCAATCTCATTTCTAAGCTCAATAGGAAGCCAAGAGTAAAGACAATCCAGATTCCATCTCCCATTGATAATAACATCCTTAATGCAAAGGGTAACATCATGAATATCTACGAAGGGTACTTTATGAGCTAAGTATTGACCTTCCCACCAAGGAGTATACCAAAAAGAGCTTGTTCCATTGCCCACCCGAACACCATAACCTTCCGCAAACATGTCAGCAATCTTGACAAGAGAGCGCCATACTTTGGTTCCACGATAGTGAGCCTGTGGCATGATCCCGATCTCCACCCCATATTTCTCCCTCAATACCCTGACCCAAAGCTTGTCTGCATTAGTGATAAAATGCCAGAGTTGTTTTCCCATCATAGCTAGATTCATATCTCAACATTTTTTAATCCCCAAGCCACCTAGCTTCCGAGGACGAGTGAGCACATCCCAATTAATTAGATGCAGGCCTCTACCATCCGCACCTTTCCATATCCATCGACGCATAACCTTGTCTAACTTTTTACAAACACCAATGGGGAGCATATGGATTTGCATCACATAAATCGGTAAAGCATTAAGAACCGACCTCGCCAAGGTGACACGTCCTGCTTTGTTCAATAAGAAAGCCGACCACGAACTAAGCTTAGATTCCATCTTGCGCACCAACCAATCATAATGAGAAATTTTCATCCGCCCATGGATAATAGGGAAGCCTAGGTATGTACCAATATCATTAGTTACCATGACCCCTAAAACATCCGTCAATAAAGCACGTTCAGTTGCCGAGGCACTAGGTGAGCAAAATGCATTGGATTTCGCCGTATTCATAAGCAATCCAGATCTGCTACCAAAGCGAGCTAATATAGTTGACATACACAATATGCTACCTGCATCCAACTCAACACAAAAAATTAGATCATCAGCGAACATAAGGTGCGAAATACCATAACCTCCTTGACACAATCATAATGGCCGCCAGTGGCCGAATGAAGTGGCTTCCAAAATCGCCTTAGAGAGTTTCTCCATTATAATGACGAATAAATAAGGAGACAGTGGATCTCCTTGTCGCAGATCTCTATGAGCTTTGATGTTACCAATGGGGGAACCATTCCATAATATGGAAAAGCTAGAGGAAGTAACACAAGTCATAATATGCTCTCGACAACTTACTGGCAGTTCAAGATCAGCCAAACACTCCTCCAAAAATGACCAACTCACCATGTCAAAAGCTTTGGTGAGATCTATCTTGACAACGGCAGCCTTAGCAACTGACCGTGGACTCTCTAAGGAAGCCACAATTTCCTGGAGCAGAATTCTATTATCTGACGTGCCTCGGCCCGGAAGAAAGGTCGTTTGATGGGGGCCGATGATATCACATAATATGGGCCTCATACGACGAACCAAAATTTTAGTGATGATCTTGAAGGCAACATTACAGAGAGTCAATGGCTGGAATTGCTTTAAAGCCCTGGGAACATCAACTTTCGGAAGGAGACACATGAACGCATGGGCTAGCCCTTCAGGAAGCGTTCGAGATTGAGCCACCTCCAGCACCAGTTTGATAGTTGGCTCCTTAAGTTCATCCCAATATTCCTTATAGAATCCGGCCGGGTAACCATCAGGGCCCGGAGCAGCATAAGATCGCATAGAGAACAAAGCATCCTCCACTTCCTTGCTAGTGAAGTCAGCGTTCAATGTGTGTTTATGATCAGCCGGATTGAGTCCAGGCAAGGAAGTTCTTCACCAATCACATGGTGAGCAGGGGAAGCAAACATGTCCGAAAAAATATTCAATAGCATGAGATTGCAGATCATCATCATTCTCCTCCCATCGTCCATCATTCAACTCTAGCCCATAAATCTTGTTAAAACGACATTGTTCTTCATGATAATTAAAAAAAAAAACAAAAAACAAAAAAATCACGTACTAACAATAAAATTAAGTTAAATGAACAATGCTAAAAAAAATCAATCAATGAAACACAAATAATGAGACGGAAGGAATAATAGGTAAATTTTTTTAAATTGATAGATTTGGGAGGGAAGAATTTAAAATCTATATTAACAAATCTCACTACTTGTTTTTTGGTAAACAATGACAGTTATGAATCATGTGTGGGAGCCCAAACCAAATAAATTATAAAGGGATAAAGGGGGGGATAGGGAACGGGTGGAAATTAAACCCTCAACTTATGGTTGAAAAGTATGGAACATGACCACTTTGGTTAAGTCTCATTCCCAAATCTCACTACTTGTTTGGACAAATGTATCTATGGATGAATTTCGAATTCATACCCCTAATTTCCTACTAAACTTAGGTGGATTTGAAATTACATAATCTCATTATATTATCCTCCAAATCCAAATTCAAATCCATCTATCCAAATTTTAATTATTTTTCTATCTATGTACATCGTTTATTAATAGTAGATTATTTCTTGAATTGCCGCTCCGTACTGTATCACCAAAATTAGTATGGAAGATGTCGCCACAACAGAGTTGCTCAGGGAGACGAGCCAAACCGCCACCAAAAATAAAATTAAAATAAACAAGCACATTAATACATATACATGATCGATGACTGTGAATACTTGATGGGTCAAAAGTCGGGAAAACCATACTGGCAAATGAATATATGAACATACAACAATACATTCGGTTTTTAGTTGAATATCAGGGCAACTGCCTATGGTAAGAGCATACAACAACAACACATTCTTGTTTACTTGTGTTTATTTAATTTAATTAATAATAATTATTTAATTTATTTGATTAAATGACTTTTGTTTTTTAGGTGAGTGGGGAGGGAGGCGAATCACCCAAAAGAAAATCTGCGGCTAGCGAGTTCGGAATGGTTATGACCAATGGTTCATGATTGCCTTGCCATTATCCCAATTCCTTACTCTCATATATGTACAACTTACAAGCCCTCGCTTCTTGCTTCTTACTCACTTTCATACTTTCAATGGGGTCGGGTCGGACTTTGCTGTCTTCCTGATGTCAGAGGTAATTTCCCGTTACCAGGTCATCTCCTTTTCTCCTTACCCCCATTCCCCACTTTGATGACCAACAACACGCACCATGAATAAAAATTAAATGTAATGTAATTCTCTCACCATAAACGCGAAAACGGAATTCAATTCATGATCTTTATTCACCTCCATTGCCATTGAGAGAATTCGAAATTTCAGGTTCCTGCGAATCCGCCGCTTCTCAAAGATGCTCGATTATTCCTCGCGGATGCAGTGTCTCAGAACTGCAAAGGAAAATTCGCGCCGAAATTTGGGATCTGAATTTCCATCAATGCGGTGAAACTGTGAAGGAAAAATTGCAGCAGTTCTTTTTGACAAAGGAACTAGGGCTGCGTGCAGGGCTGCAGGCTGCAGCCTCGTGGAAGAATTCGGAAATATGTTGGCGTAACAGGGGTAAATATGTCATTTCGCAAAACCTGACGTGGCAGGATAAATTTTCTGTGATTCCAGATGTAGTTCGATGATTCTCTTCATCTCGATTTCGTTAGATTAGAGAGGAAGGGGAAGAGGAGAGCGAGGCTGTGGCTGCGGTGTGGTGTCTCCATTTGCTGGATTGTTTGAGTAAGTTTGATCCTCTGTTGAACTGTGCGTTCACAATCAATTGCTTTCGATAGCTTTGACAGAATTTTTGCTCACATTTTTATGGACTATGCTTGTGTGATTTCAATGAAAATCTCGAACAATCGACTCAGCCTTTTATTATGTAACAAGGTATGGGTAATGGAAGTAGTTCTACAGGACAGGGTTGTCGATTCCAGGGATATTTTAGCATGTTTCAACGGTTCAAAGTTAAAATGTTGTTTTACCTTTTTGAGGTTCTTTCTTTATTGTGTCACTGAACGAACAAAAGGACTGGATTCTTCTTGATATATATAAAGAAAATAAAATAGCAAAAACATGTTTAGTTTCGTACTACTAGTGTTTGGTTCTCGAGGGCTGTGTGAAGACAAATAAGGTATTGGCTAATGCAGGGAGAGTTACAAGATAGTGTATGTGTTTGTGCCATTCAGCCTATATTATATTTTGTGCCAGGGCTTGGGAGAATGAAACCGAAGCTTGTTGCACGATAAATGATCTGTAGGAACAAGAAAAATTATAATTTTAAAAAATAGTTGGAATCTTGTCCACACAGGTGTTGGACGATTGTGGGAATAGGGGCAAGTTCTTGTGCAATGCTGTCAATCCCGAGTATTTCTGTACAATCCAGGTAAAGTTTTGAGGGGAAATTACAGTATATCGCTTAATCACCCAAACTCTGATATTTTCTGCTGTTTGCTGCTTGCATTCTTGTGTCTAATTATGCAAGACGTGGCTCATTTGGTTTTTCTTTCAGTTACTCAAGATGCACATTAATTCGGGAGCCAAATGGACTTCATCATGCATCTAGATGTTTTACATCAGTCTTTAGGAATGATGTAGAACAGCAAGAGTCAAGGAGACAGCAACTGAGAGTGGTTGCTTCCAATTTGAGGCTTGTAAAGGAATGCCAGAGTTCGAAACTAATGTGTTCATTAGGACATCATGGTCTGATTTACCGACATAAAGTCAAGGTTTATGAGGAAAATGCCAGAAGAGCCAACCAAATATACAGTTTGTTCAGGTTGGTGGTTGTAATCTGTATCAGCCTTTGATGTCTATAGCCTTGAGTAACATACATGATGCCTGAATCAAGATGCATACCAGTACTGATCGACATTAATTGGAGTCCGGAGAGCATTTTTTAAGGGTGATTACCGGTTTGGTATGATTTTGTCACCAAACTATAATACTATGGGCTGGTTTGGCAGGTTTATAAAGAATAGGAGAAAAAGATCTACTTGTTTTTCAATAATTAATAATCATTTACCATATCCCACTAATCAATTCACTACTACTATTAAAATTCAAAACTCAAAAGGATACTGATTTGTGAATGTACTAAAGCAACATCCACTATATTTGTACAATAAAAATTATTACTACTACTATTAAAATTCAAAACTCAAAAGGATACTGATTTGTGAATGTACTAAAGCAACATCCACAATATTTGTACAATAAAAATTATTACTCTATCATAACAAAAGCTAATTTGAAAACTGTAGTTTAACTTCTAAACTGTAGTCCAAATCAAACTAGAAAATTCTGGTTATGCTTACATATTATCCTCACCCTAGGTGCTTTATGTTTTTTGGGTAAGAATCCAGCAATGTGCTCTTCAATTGGTACGCTCAGCATAAATTATAATATTTTTAATTTTTTAAAATAAGAAGCTTCAGCATTTTTATACTTACCTTTCCAGTTATGAGTGAATAGGTTGTCACAATATAAATTCATTCTAAAGTTTTTATTAGCCTGAAGAAGAAGAGATGGCAAATTAGAAGAGTAGATAAAGTTGAGTAGAATATCAGTGCAGCAATGTGTCTGCTTAACTATTCCAGTAATTATTGAACTACTTAATTAATTATTCTGATTGGTGCAATGCATTTATCTATTCTTTTCAATTCACTTTTCACTTAATGGACTTGAACTTGTATATGTATAACTCTTAGGAATTCTAGAGTTTATTGCAAGGCAGCCGCATCTGAAGATTTTTCCAGCAATGCTCCCAGTCAAATGAGCACATATGAGAGAGTAATTGAAACATTGACAACTCTATTTCCAGTATGGGTATGTGTAGCCATTTTTTGTGGCCGGAAGATTTAAATCCTGTGTGTATTTGTCATACCTCCAGAAAGATGACCATTTGACGAGTGTTTTCACATGTCAATTTTCTTTTTCTATATTTCAGGTAATTTTGGGCACAGTTATTGGCATTTACAAGCCTGCAATGGTAAGTTTTTTCATTTAACGTGGCTAAAAATGGAATAGTCAGCAATTAGTTAGTGCCTTTAATCTTGAACAGGTGACTTGGTTAGAAACAGACCTATTTACCCTCGGTTTAGGTTTCCTCATGCTTTCGATGGGACTGACATTGACATTTGAGGATTTTAGACGATGCCTACGTAATCCGTGGACAGTAAGTAACATCTCTGGTAATTTTATTGCAAATATATGAAATCCATCATTCTTTGTTGGTTTGAGTTATTTGTTTCTTTTACAGGTGGGTGTTGGATTTCTGGCTCAATACCTGATCAAGCCAATGTTGGGTTTTTTCATTGCAATGGTATGTCCTTATTGCTTTTTGACATGTTCACAGCAAACCCTGTATCTACTGACTACAAGTTTGGGTATGAAAACCAAATTGCCTGCAAGTGTTCAATCACTTTAGTAGTAATTGGCTGTCACAATGTTCCAATCCAAACTTCTCAAATTGGTATCAATGCATTTTCTGCAGGCATTGAAATTATCTGCTCCTCTGGCTACTGGACTTATTTTGGTTTCTTGCTGTCCCGGAGGCCAAGCTTCAAATGTTGCTACTTACATATCGAAAGGCAATGTTGCACTTTCTGTTCTTATGACAACGTGAGTATGGCACAGATATACGAGCCATTCACGTTGGCAGCTATACAAGTGACTATCTAATACCCTAATGATGTATATATATTTCCCAGACTGAGATCTGTGTTGGTGTTGCAGTTGTTCAACAATTGGTGCGATTGTGATGACTCCCCTTCTTACTAAGCTTCTGGCTGGTCAACTTGTGCCAGTTGACGCCGCTGTGAGTTCCTACTTTATCTGCTTATTTGCGCAGAGAAAACCCTCTAGACACTAATTTAAACAACCGTGTAGCTACTAGAATTGCTATGTGTCAGGATGCTCTATGCTGTTTGCATGAAAAATTAGTTGTTGACTGAGTTCATGTCCTCCATATATGCATCAAACCTGTTTTATATTGTTGTTAATGCAGGGACTAGCAATCAGCACTTTTCAAGTTGTGCTAGTGCCGACAATTATTGGGGGTGAGCAATAAAACTTCACCTTACTCTCTCTGTTTTGTATTTCCCTGGATAATAGGAGCACTTTAGAAAATGACGAGATCTTCATAATCTTGCAATGCTCGAGATATAATCTAATAAAGATCGATGGTCATTCCTTTTTGTGTTTTGCAGTTTTATCAAATGAATTCTTTCCAAAGTTCACCTCAAAAATAATCACAGTCACACCTTTAATTGGGGTTATCCTCACCACTCTTCTGTGCGCTAGTCCAGTAAGTTCCAAGTTACTCTAATATGATCCAATTTTGCATAGGAGGTCGAAAAAACCTCCCCATCCAACCACTATTGTCTTTTGTTTAGTGCTTTTCAAGAGAATTTACCATTTCTATCTGCAGATTGGACAAGTTGCAGATGTGCTCAAAACTCAGGGGACACAATTGTTATTACCAGTGGCTCTGTTACATGCTGCAGCATTTCTTCTTGGTTATTGGATATCAAAATTATCATTTGGTGAATCAACTTCTCGGACCATTTCCATAGAATGTGGAATGCAGGTGCATATCATACGCAACATTTTTCATAGCAAGGACCGAGTCCACAACAATGCAGAATTTCAGTGTATATAACCAATTATATCTTGTTGCTCCACAGAGCTCTGCACTTGGATTTCTTCTGGCACAGAAGCACTTCACAAACCCTCTTGTCGCGGTTCCTTCTGCTGTGAGCGTCGTCTGCATGGCTGTAAGTTCTTCTTCTTCTTCTTCCATTTTATTTATTATTATTTTTTTTAATTTTTATTTTTAAATACAAGAAAAAGTGGTCACTTAACATCTGGGACTTGAATTTCTCATGCAATCAGTGATTTTACCCCCCTTTTTTGTTGGCATACAGCTTGGAGGAAGTGGACTTGCAGTTTTCTGGAGGAACCAGCCAATTCCTGTTGATGACAAGGATGACTTCAAGGAATAGGATATGATATATGGTTTGAAATGGAAGAACTGTGTTTAACTTGAAAGGCAGGCATTATTTTGGTGAGAATAACAGGAAACGGTTGTTCTTTGAACTCAACTTGAAATGTAGTTTTTGCTGGAAATTGGATCCCGCAATAACAGTTGCCACTGGCGTTGTATACGGTGATTCCTCTTGACAAGGGACTTGTGTGGTTGAAGATACATGTGTCTCCGCGATTCAAGCATCATGGGAATATATTGGGGAGAAATGGGTTATTGATCTAACCAGACATACGAAATTCTATGCTACTGCATGGAATCCCCCCACCCCACAAGCACGAACAAAGAAAAATTAAAAAAGACCCACAAAAGCCACCGGAAAAAGCCTTAATGCAACCCCGCTTTCGACCCCAATGCAGAAAGTGTCATAAAAAAAACGACGATGGGACATAATGTTTTTAAAATATTTTTGAAACCATCAGCATTCCACACCACATTTAGCGAAATAGTCAGCAGAGAATTACATTTGCGTCGTCAATGAGAGGAGGACAAAAGCTGAGTTTGGATGGGGAAGGACTTCCTTTCAAAACATTGCAAAAGGCGCCAGGGAGCAATAGACGGGTTAACC
The DNA here is from genome assembly GCA_030278955.1 of Hygrophila difformis. Taxonomy (NCBI): domain Eukaryota; kingdom Viridiplantae; phylum Streptophyta; class Magnoliopsida; order Lamiales; family Acanthaceae; genus Hygrophila; species Hygrophila difformis. The sequence continues at coordinate 2,051,731 of JAOANR010000006.1, read as the reverse complement.
GTTTAAGAATCGGCCAGGGATAATGGTGGTGTTTTACTCCTAAGTAATAAGCCATGGGCAAGCCTGTTAGACATTAAAATGAGTCTCATTTCAAATAAGTACTTTATTATTCAATATAATAAAAAATATAATTCTAAATTAGTTAATATTTATATATCCGTTCACACAATTTTTGTGGGATTAGTTTCGGTCCCTTAAAAATATCCGATTATTCACAAAATATTACTAATATTTATATCAGCCTTATATGTAGAAATACTTTTTGTTTTGGGTAAATGTTGACATCTATATGTCGGCAAAGGTGTGTGGAAGCCTAAAGTACACAAATTACAAAGGGGATAAAGGGTAAAGATAGTGGCCGGGTGTGAATGGAATATGACCAGATCAAGTCTCATTTAGAAATATTTTGTAATTATGATTTATATATACAATTCAAGTAATTCAGAAAAAAATTATAAAAATATAAAATTGATTTAAAATATAAAGAAAAAAAAAAAGAGTAAAAGATGCAAACCGAGACTCGGAAGGTTGAAACCGTTGAGTCATGAGTGCTTCGGTTATGATTTTTACTGCACCCTGCTTCGGTTAATTTTCCATCCGGTTTTCTTTTCCTCATCAGAACATAAAACCCTCAACGTTAAGTGCTCGGCAAAAAACAGCCGTTCAGAAGATCGGATAAATTCCGCTAGGGTTTAAACGTTTCGTCTCGTTTCATTGATGGCTGCTCTGAGAGCCAAGACTAGCGCCATCAATCTCGCTCGCGCGAACTTCTGCCGCGCCCTTCATTCACGAATCTCCTTTCAACTGATTCGTTCGTCGTCTTTGGCTGGCTCCGATGGGGCCCTATGGGGGATGCCCTGCGCCACAAGATGCGCCTCCACAAAATCCGGCGGTGGGGGGAGCAATTCGTTGGCCCGGAAGGCTGAGGTCCAGCGGCTGCTGTACCAAGCAGTGGAGCGGTATAAATCCGACGGAGACGTGGAGCCCATCCCTAAGATCACTCTTGGTACAATTTTATACTGAATTGTGAACTAACCTTATATTTTTATGTTTTTTTGGGTATTGAATGGAGCAAAAGGGTAGTTTTATATATTCCTTTAACTTTGTTTGTTGTGGAGAGCGTCTTTTTGTAATGACTAACGGTTGATCTTTTGCACGAAGTTATTGATGATTAGCTCATGAGTTCTTTGGGAATTTCGTTTTTGGTGTCTTGGTTAAGATCGAAACTTCAAGAGGTTTCAAAATAACTTGCTTGAATCAAGTGTTTGGATTTAAATAAGCAGGTAGCTGACCTGAATAATGTTGTGGGTAATTGTGATTCTCAGATCCAATGGAAGGTTTATAATCCCTTACATGCGCAATCTTATGTAACAAACGTTACACTTACATTTTTCAGCTTCTGTATCACTCCAGATCAGGTCTGCAGGGATGCGAAAGGCCTTAATTATAATGGCCTTGAATAACATTTTATGCGGAACTTCACTACCATGACTATCAAGAGTTATATTTAAGTTTGAAAGTATGAAGGTGTTCCTTTAATTGCTAGGTCATTGAATAAGATTAGTAGGCTTGATAATATCATTTATTTGCATATTCTATTGTTTGTTAAAGAAATCGAGTGTATGATGTGTCTGGTACATACCAAATCGGGAGAACTTGGGATACTTGTATACTTAACGATGAAAATATTATTTCTAATTTCTTTAGTTACATCACTATAGTATACACTATCAATGGAAAATAATTATGTGTTTCAAATTTCTGATAACACTTGAACTGTCATAGTTTTCAGAATTGTATGCATAGGTATAAGTGACTTATTCATATCTTGGCTTGAGAGGCTGAAGTTTAGAGTAATACTAATGTGACATGAAAACAAGCATTATTTGTGAAACTGTGAAAGATATGTTTTTTGGTTATTTGTTTATTCAATTATTTGATGATGGAATTGTATAACCAATTTCTCTTGAAATTATAGTTAATGAATAACTGAACAATTTGGGTGACACGTTAGAAGTATGTTTTTTTGGTTGTTATATATAGGGTATGCAAACCATGCTGGACTTGTTTGTTACCTACTTACCTTGAACTTCAATGGCTGGAAAATTCTTAAAGTCTGACCACGTGATGCGGTAGTTTAGGCAACTGTGATTACTATTATCTTGTAGGGTGTGGATGTTATAAAAAGAAAGAGACGTGTGTTAAGTATAATTGACAATAACGGTTCAGGTGTTGGGCCTTTCCCCCCCCTACCCATTTACTATTTACTTGATTCCATGTGAAGTAAAGCTGATTTTGTGACTCTCTAACTGACTGGAATGAGGAGGCTTTTAGCATATTTGACCTTATGCGTGAAGGAATCCATGAAGAATTTTAAGCTTGTTTGTCTGTTTTGTGCATTCAGATCATGTTACCATAAGCTATGCGAATAGTGGGCAAGGAGGACCAAATGCCAACAAAGGTATGTGGCGCCTTATTGACCTTGAATTGGAAATATGTTGTTTGATTTATCTTCCATGTGAATGCTGCTTTGCTTTGAATATATTGTTTTTCAGTAAGCTCCAAGGTTGAAATGCGGTTTAATGTCAAAAATGCAAATTGGCTAAATGACAGGGTGAGGGAGAGGATTATGCAGATGGTGAGATGTTGCTTTCTCTAGTTTTCCTTTGTCCATATACAATTTTGGGTAGAAGTGGGGTTTTGCCTACAATTTGAGATCTATTTATGCAACTTTGGCAGCTGATAGTCCATTTTCTCCAATTCTGTTGGCCAGTCTTAAGAAATATACGTGCCAACCTGCCTTGTGCAGATCAATTTCTTTTTTCGTGAGTGTCTTTATTTGATCAGACTTCCATTACATTCCCCTGCTTCTTATGATTTATTTTCCTTCTTTTTGGTGCTGTCAACTTTTCTCGGAACTTGGGTACATTGCTTTGCTGTCTCCCATCTTTTGAATCCTAATTTTTGTAACTTTTACACACACTATAGCTGGGATCCTGTTTTGCTATTCCCATTTGACCGTTTCATGTAAAAATACTTAAGGTTCATCCCAAAGATTTGTGACTGTAAAGCATTTTGATGGCACAATATATTCTTAACTCATAATCCATGTGGCAGGAGAAGAACCGGATTAATAAAGATGGGGAGATAGTGATCACTTCAGCGAAGACTAGAGCCCAAAAGTAATGCATGATCAATTCCCTATTACATGCTACTTTCTTTTATATAGTACTCCGTATTCCGTAATATCTTACATGGTATTTTGATTTGTAGGACCAACATTGAGGATGCTGTGGCAAAATTACAAGTGTTCAATTACCAGAAGAAGAAATTGCAGGTACCATTTTGCCTTTTATGATCTCCATAAAAAAAAAGGGAAAAAAAAAAGACTTTCTAATGCATATTTCATTTTTTGATTTACAATGGAGCAGGCAATAATCGATTCTGCTTCTTATGTACCTCCACCTCCTCCAAAAGACACACTTAAGAAGATTGCCATACTGTAAGAAAACTTTTCCTTGTGTTTTGAAGAATCAATAAATGCTCCTGAGGATGGATTACTGAGTATTTCTTTCCTCACTCCAAAGGTCGGCTCTCGGGGAGCAAAAACAAAAGGAGAAGAAGAAAGCTGAATTGCAGAAGAAAGTGGTGCGAAGAAATTGAGACTTGAGACTAATTCATTAAGTAATAAGAGAGCCATTTGTTATTTATTGCTTTTATACTCTAAAAAGCCTCAGAATAGGCTGTTTAGCAGCTTCCTCAAAACACAGTCCCTTTTAACACACAATCTGTGAAACATTCGCTTACTGGATTTACAATCGTATGAAATTTAGTTTACAGACCATCAATTGTTAATGGTTCAATGTCTTGTCTGAGCAACGCATTCATAATTGCATCCTCTTATTCAATACCACTACGGGTTTGACAATTCTCAGAAAGAAATCGACACCTACTCTTTCAGATTTCAAAATTTTGAGGATGTATGATGCCATCCGCAGCCGCAGGGGTGCCATTGAACTTGCGCGTAATTCAGCTCTAATGTTTTATGTACAACATACAAGAAAAAACGGAAAAAAGATCACTTCCTAATGACATTCTCTTCCCCGGTCTCGTGATCAACATGTTTGATCCACCTACTTTGGGCCTTCCCGGAGCTGCTTCCGGCCCCTCTTGCCCCGACATGAGCGATGTCGAGCCCCTGCCCCACAGGCAAGAACACAGACCTCACGATCCTCTGCCCCTGGTCGAGCACGTTCCGCCACCGGAAATCCGAGGCAGCTCTGGAGCTGGCATTCTTGCATATAAGAACAGCACCCCTGTGTCCCAATCTAGCCACCCTCAGTATTCTTGCAAAGTCATTTCTTGTGCAGTCCACCACCAGGAAGTCTATCCCTTCTAGCCCTTCCACTGCCTCCTCCGGCTTCCCTACTACTATCACATCATCTGCCGCCTGTCCGCCTTCTCCCATGGCCTCCATGTACTCCAACCTCGACTCCTCGTCGGGGACCACACAGATGTGCCTCCCACCCGTGTGCCGCGCCGCGACCGCGAGGCCAATACTGGTCGCGATGGCACCGCCACGCGCCCATGTCTCCACAACTAGGCGGGTGTTCCACCCGGCCGCCATAGCTGAGACCAGCTCGGCTACACCTGATTCTCTGAAGAGTTTACACTACAAGAAAGAAAGAAAAAAAACCCTCTCTGGGTTATTAATTTGTATTGAAAACATGAAATCTTTTGAATCCCTTCAAATAAAATACTTACTGATTTTACTGTGTCTAAATAAGCCTTGGAGGCTGTTTCTGCAGACCAAACCAGCTTCATTTTTTCTTCTTGAATTTTGTCCCTCTGAGGTGGATCTCGGCAGGTTTTTGAGTAGTGCTTTTCTAAACCAGGTTTTTCTTCTTTCCTTGGTGTTCAAGTAGTGCTTTTCTAAATTGAATACGAATGCAATGACACTTTCGTGTCCGATTCGGGGTTTTAAACACCAAAGCATAAAAAGTTGATAAAAACGTCTCTGTCAAAAAGCGTTGACAATTACTGCAATACTAAATCCAACATGGAGATTTCTATTCCTTGATTGCGTATGCCCTTAACTGGATTTCCGTGTATACTAATTTCTGAGTCACCATTACATAGATTATTTGATTACCTTTTTTTTTTTTTTTTTTTTCTTAGAAGAGATTGACCAAATTCATTTGACATTTTCTTTACAGTGATACTGGTTTTAAAAAAAAAATGATTCTTTTTTCCCCTTTCTTTTGATTAATAATTTGGTTCTATTGCAGGCACAGGAGATTTCCCAATTATCATTTTAAGTAAAATAAGGAACATGAAGATTTTTATAAAGTAAACAAATTTGACAGAAGTTGTTGGAAAAGTTCAATGGAAATAACCAATTTTGGTTCTTTTTTTTTTTTTCCTCCTCAGTTTTTTTTTTCTTATTTAAAAAAAATCTATTACAGATTACTTAGGTGGTTGTTCGAAATTGCCACAACCAAAAAGGAATTTCTTTTCCTTGTTCAAATTCAATCATGATTAAAGATTGATGAGTAACATAAAACGAATAATGTTTTAGTTCAATCAGTAAAGCCAAAGTCAGGCGATTACCCTAATGACTTGAAGTGGTTTATATTAATTTTATGTATGAATTATATGACTTGAAGTGGTTTATATTAATTTTATGTATGAATTATATTATGTGAAATTTTTGTTATCATTGTTTAATATTTCCTATGTTTTGTTTAATTGTTACGGACCCACCCAACACGTAGTGTAATATATATTTTAAACCATTAATAACTCAAGTTCGGTAAAAAATATAAAAGTTCGATATTTTACAACTACAAGACGAGACAAATCTAACAATATCCCACTTGACTATATTTGAATTTGTGTAACTATGATAATACTTTAAGTCAAAGTATGTGTGTTAATAGTGCTCAAATACCAAATGTTGCAAATAATATTAAAGAACGGAGAAAGTATTATTTAATATAATACGAGTGCTATTTTTTAAAACCTTTTACAAAAAATTTTACTGTATTACTCCCTCCGTTTTTTAAATATTGGAACGTTTGGAAATTGGGTATTATTCACACATGAACTTTGACTTAAAGTTTTATCATAGTTATACAAGTTAAAATATAGTCAAGTGAGATCTTGTTAGATTCGTCTCGTCGAGTAGTTTTTAAATATTGAACTTTTAAAATTTTTACTTGTACCACACTTGAGTTATTGAATTGCGTACACTGTGGTTCCGTTTCATAAAAAAATGGAGGGTGTACTATTTAGTTGCATTGGATTTCGATTTAGCTACGTAAATAAATCGGAAGCAAATATAGTAGACCCAAACAATGGCAATTTGGTTCTGAAACCATGGTGGTTGTATTACTCAAAATAAAAACTGGATCGAAAATTTGTGAAAGACACGCACAACTTTTTCCCCAAAACAACCTTAACATTATTAAATTTTGTTCCGACATGAAGAGATCATCAACTGGACAAGTTGGAAGTCCGCGTGTAGTGATTTCCACCCGCATAGAATAAGGCATTGGCTACTCTAACGCCGCGTCATATAAAAGGTTTTGTCTGAATGTGACAGCGCACCAACTGTAACCGCCTTTGGTAATCTTCCTAGAGAGCATGCATCTGGCGGCTGCCTCACGCGCGTAATGCCATCGTTCAAGTGATGTGAAGTACTTCATCCGTTCTTTTGATATTGCACCATTTCAGCTTTTGTTATTATTCATTATTTAACTTTGACTTAAATTTTTATCATAGTTATACAAGGAAAAATATTGTTTAATTTTGACTAAACCCCATACTATAATTAACAGTATTTTATGTTATGTGGAGTCGTATTATTAGTAGTATTATACTGTATTTGACTATCTCTCCACTCTCGTTATTATGCTTAACATTTAGATAGGTGTACTGTACACGCTGATTACAAACTACTGTATGGAATTCATTAATCATTCATTTGATTTTAATTAATTTATATAGGTCATGCTTATTTTAATGAATGAAATAGATTAATTTTTTTAGGTGAATACCAGGGTATCCTCAGGCCACATTGGATCCAAGATTAATCCCTCGAGGATCGGGTGGACATTTAAGGGTTGCCTCTCCCAAAATAGAATTATGCATATACAAAGGCTCGAACCCGAGACCTTTGCTTAAGCTGCCAGAGCCCCCATACCACTCAGGCCAACTGCGTTTGGTTAATGAAATAGATTAATTAATTATCCAGGCACGCAGACATTTTATATAAATTTCGTTTTTCTTTTCTTTTCTTTTTTTTTTTTTTAAAAATCCCATATTCGTATTTGATAATTTAACATATTATTTCTGCCATATTTAATTAAAGGCTTAATTCTTTCTAGTAAATAAGAGATACTATAATATATACAAAGAAAAAAAATACTGGAGTTGTTGAATCTCATAATGTAACGCTCATGCCTGAGGTGTAATTTACTACTCCCTCCGTTCCTTTTAAGTTGTCTCTTTCATTCATTTTAAGTTGTCTCTTTCAGTTCAATTTCAATAACCAATGTTTGCATTAATTAATTCATAAATTTACATTTTTACCCTTCAACTAAATTCATTCTTAATAAATGTCAACAAATAGCATTTATATAAAATGAAGGACAATATAGTAAAAATATAGCATAACTACTTATAATTATCTAAAAATGACAACTATTTTGGAACATTTTTTAGTCTCTAAAAAGACAACTAAAAAGGAACGGAGGGAGTATTCATTTAAAAAATCATTAATAGCCAGCATACATGTTTTTAGTGTAAATTGCAGTAATATTCGGACTAACCGAATATTCGCATCTTATAATTGTGAACTCTATTAAAAACACCATAAAATGGAGTTAAATTGACAATAATTTTAGTTTGTTTTTTTTTTTAAAGGAAAAATAAGCATTTAGGAAGGATATTGATAGAATGGTTGAGAACCATTCCACGTCAATATCTATATATACACACTAATTTATAAAATTTAAACTAAATTAATTTTACACATTATATAAGGACCACAATTTGATAGGTTTCAAAGACATGCTATAAGATGTAAATTGTGAGGGCAAAACCGATTTGGCGATTTGTATACGTTATAATATTAGGATTATATTGCCTCCTCCCATAACATGATTCAACGGTGTATATCCATTTTGGTACGGTGACGGTGTTTAGGGATGACAATGGGTCGGGTCTGGGTCGGTTCTGCCAAGACCCAAGATCCGACCCATTGCCATCATTAGGGATGGCAACGGGTCGGTTCCGGGTCTGACCCGGACCCATTGCCATCATTAGGGATGGCAACGGGTCGGTTCTGGGTCCATTTTTGTAAGACCCAAGACCCAATCTAAGTTCGGGTTTTTCTCGATTTATCAGTTCTGACCCGGATCCATTGCCATCCCTAACGGTGTTCTGCTTATAAACTTGATCAGGTTTAATTATTTCTTCTTCTTATTGTCTCATATATATACTATACTCCTACATATGGTGACATTTCTTGCTTCTTTCTTTCTTTTTTCTTTTCTTTTCTTTTTTTTTTTTTTAATAAAAATAAAATCTAGCTCTTGAATGAAGACAAAAGTTATACAATTAGGTAACCCTTGGGTACAATGTAACACAAAATTCAGACGAATTTAACAAATAAAGAGAGAGAGAGAGTATATAATAGGATGGTACGTTGACTATGTAGCGTGTGTCCCTTTCTGGACTATATACGTATATAATTAATGCAAACGAGATAAGTATTGGCTTTAAATTATTTTATGATAAGGAGATAAGTATATATACTACTGCTTAATTATGTGTGCTTAGTTGCGGCTGATGTCCGTAATTAGTTGACTCTAAGCTAGGCTTAAAAATAAAATAAAATAAAATACACAGGTAAGTAATTGAACATGGTAGTACGAACTACGAACGTAAGAAATGAAATGTCAAACAAGGGTGGGAATATATATAATGAATCAAATGTGAATTAAAAGCCATCATCATATCATAGGGATACACAACTCGTCATTTAATTTCATGAAGACTTCCTATTAGGCATTAGCTAAGCTCTTATACTTTCGTTTTCAGTTTTAGTTAACAAGTAGTAGTAATTAATAATTTAATTAACCCAGTTGAGGCTAGCTCGAAGCTCTGTCCATATTCAGTGTTTGTACTACGCAAAGTTATTGTTTTATGAAACGATAAAATTGCAATTGTCCAATTTGAATGGGCTTCGCTCACATTCTCTCTTTCAGTGCCAATCCTTTTTTTTTTTTTTTTTTTTTTTTTTTTTTTTTTTTTTAACAGTAGTTTTATTGTGTGTGGTGGGGGACTCTTCTTGAGTTTAATGCTATTTAAGTAGTATAAACTAAGATGGAGAGTTGTCTTTTTATTTCGTTGCAATTATTATTTCGTTGTCTTTTTATTTGTTTTTAACTTTTAATTTTTAACTTCGATTTTAATTCTAAAATCTATTCAGCTGAAAAAAATAAAAAAAAATTCTAAAATCTAAAAAATTAATGAACTAATAAATTTGACATAAGCATCAATTCGGGAGTGATTCTACTGTATTCACATATAATCTATTTATCTACACATAATAATAATAATAATAATAATAATAATAATAATAATAATAATAATAATAATAATAATAATAATAATTATAATAATATATTAAATTTCTTCTCCAAATTACTTAACCTAGAATGACATGCATGTGTATAAGATTGAACATTAAGTTTACTCTGAAATAAGTATATTAAATTTATGTAATTGAATTGATCGTAGAAGCCCATAATAAAGCCCCTCTTGATGAACATCAAATTACTCAGCTGAACAAAATTTGGGCCATATGGTTCAGTACAATCAGTAAATGGGTCGTCATTCACATCCAGTTTACATCCTTACGGCCCAAATTACAACCCAATTCCCTTGTGTTGGTAAAATTTTCCTGCTCAAGGCCGAAGCATTTCGTCGAACACCTACACGACATCCACGCGACGCGACGGCTGACAGCGCACCGCCTTGCTCTTGCACCGCAACACGTGTATCCTTCCCTTCTCTTCCATAGCATGCATACTTGTCGCCCCTGAGTGAGACTCCTGCGGCTCCATTCCATTCGTTACTCGTGGAAGGAAACCTTAACCAAAATCTCGTCAGAAATGCATCGCCTCAAGCTGTCCTTCCAGTTCCTCAAAAACAGTTCCTGTAATGGCCCCAAATTCTTCTCGACGCACACCTCCCTCGATTCCGCCGGCCCCATGGCCTCCCTTCTCAAGTCCCGATCGGTCATCCGGTTTAAGGGCCCCGAAACAATCAAATTCCTACAAGGTCTACTGACCAACGACGTCCGAAGTTTGGACCACCCGGAGTCTGCCGCTGGGAATGGTATTACCCCCAACACACCGGTGGTTCATACCCCGCCGGTGTACGCCGCTTTGTTGACACCGCAGGGAAGGTTTCTTTTCGATTTCTTTCTGTATAGGCCGCCTCGTTCAGATGAAAAGCTCGACCGGACCGGGTCCGGTCCCGGGCCTTCCCCGGGCAATCTTGAGATATACGCCGATGTTGATGGGTCTGTCGTGGATGAGATCTTGGCGACTTTGAAAAGGTCAGTATTTGGGAATTTTTCCTTTCTTTTCTGTTTCTACTGCTTCATTGGAATACCTGGAAAATGAATAGCGTTCTTCTTTTACACAGTAGATCAATAGCATTGTGGATACTTTGAATTCTCCAATAAATTTTGTAGTGTGGGAATGTGTTTGGATTGATGCTATGAGAGATTGGTAGGCTCTGTTTTCTCTTGTTAGTGTTTTCGCATCTGTGTGCAGTAAATTTGACAGTGATCAACAATTAACATAATTGTTAACTGATATATGCTGCTGCTGATTAGTTTCAGTATGCTAGACGGTATTAGCCCTAGATAGTAGAAGAACCATTATCATCGTTTAGCATATAATCGATTCAAATACCTGATAATGTGCATTTTATAATCTTGCCAACAAGACAATTACTTCCCATTGACTTGGATTAGATATAACATAAATAAATTGAAAAATTTAAAGCCATAATCATATGAAGTACATCATTGGCGGTAGAAAAAAGAATTATATGCGTGACTCTTTCAATTCTCTTCAGAACCTTCAGCATGAGGTCCTGATGTTGTAGGTGACATGGTGCAGTGAGAGGTCTATGAGACTATGAGGGATAACCAAATTGTGAACTGTACTAGTTGACTGATACCCCGTGCAACTATAGGAAAATTTCTCTTTAAAGTAAATAACAGATGCTCTTTACCCGACTATCGTATTCCTATTATTCAGTATTTCCTTTTAATACTTGTGTAGGTATTAATTAAACAAATAATTTATTTTCCTATTGAAGACTTGAAGTAAACACTACATGACATATTGTTTCAACTTCTTGAGGTCTGCTACACTACAATTATCAAAAGTTGATCTGATCTGTTTTCCATTATTTTCTTAAACTTGCGAAGCAAGGTGGAACATTGTTAACAGTAGAATGAGTATTTATAATTTCAATCATCAATGCTTGTCTTTGAATCGTTATGGTGTTTTGCGCGAAGTTTGATTTTTTCTTTCATTTAACTTACCCAGAAGGTGCAGCTCTAAACAAGGGTATAATGAGTATCTATGAATTTCAATCATCAATTTTCGTCTTTGAATCATCATGGTGTTCTACATCAGAATTTACATGTTCTACATCAGAATTTACAAAAATTGGGAAGTCTTTGGTACTTTACTCATCCTGGAAGCTTTGGTGTTGCTGGTTGCTTATATGAGAATTACTTGTCACGTCTTTTGTTTAAGCAAGATTAGAGTGAATTTTCATATTGGATATGGACCATACAAAGAAAATTATTGCCAGCATTGTTGTGGAAAAGAAACTAAAAAAATTCTAAAATTGGAAATGTAGTGAATGGCAAGTGTGCACCTAGACTAAGATGGTCAGTGTATAAAAGAGGGACGGCATTTAATATGTTAATCTTAATCCTATCGACAATGCTTTGAAACATGATTCTTGTACAAACATAGTGTTTAATTGAGATTAAGTTTCAAATTTCCGAATTACGTTTCTACAAATATTTTAAATATTTGCCAAATATTTTAACACTAATGTATTCTTTTTTGGGTTCAAGCTGTGTTTTATGCCTTTATGATATGTTCATATTTGTATAGTATAATATCTGTGTTAAATGTTATATTACAGATACCGATTGAGGTCTAAAGTTGATATTGAGAATGTCGCAGAAGATCTCTCTTGCTGGCAACGATTTGGTGGAAACACCACAGGGATGTCATCATCATCAGCTGAAACAGAAGCTTCTTCTGTTGGCTGGGGTGGAACTATTGATAAAGCCGGTGTAAGAGCTTCTCAAGGAAATGCTCATGGCTGGCAGTGGGCAAAGGATCCACGATTGGCTTGCCTAGGACATAGAGGAATCTTTCCATCCAATACAACTCGTAAGTTTGGACTTTCAAATTTGTGTTAGTAGCAGAATTTCTGAGAAGTTCTGCTACTAAGCATCAATAATTTTGGGAAAAAATCCTAGGCTGTTATTTCATAAAACTGGGATCATCTTAACTTTGAAATCTGAATAAATTCAATAAGTATTTGAAGTTCAACAATTAATTATAATATTTCAGTTTGAACTGTTATCATTGAGTAATAATGTGTGTGTGTGCGTGTCTGTGTTTTTCCTTTTTTTGGTTTTTCCAGTCGATCTATTTTAGTCAGGATATGATATTAATTGAGCTTGGATCCAAAATGGGATTTGTCGAATAGGGGCTAGCCCTAACTCAGCTTGTGGTGATCTTATATCTATAATTACTTTTTAAGTGCAGCACCTATTGTTGAGTCAGATAAAGAAACTGATGAAGGAAATTTTCTTCTATGGAGATTAGAGAAGGGAGTTGCTGAGGGCTCCACTGAAATCCCAAAAGGTTTAGATCCTTCTCATACCTAAAATTTTCCCTGCATGTCACTGTGTTAAACCTTAAACTCATGTGAACAGTTTGAGCATTTTCCATATGATTGAGTGCATCAGAGTAGTAGATTTCAGTATTTCAGATGAAAAGGTATGACTACTGCATAGCACTTTCTCTGACTGTGTGTAACAATTAGTAGCTTGAAACTTTTGTATTTATTGTGTACAACTTTCAGGGTTGAAATAGTTTTAAGCTTAATTAACTCATGATGTTTCCTTATAGGTGAGGCAATCCCACTAGAATACAATCTGGCTGGTTTAAATGCGATAAGCTTTGATAAAGGGTGTTATATTGGCCAAGAACTCATCGCTCGTACACATCACCGTGGAGTTATCCGGAAGCGTTTGATCCCATTAAAATTTTTGAATAATGATGGAAAAGGTAACCTTCAGTCCTCCGTCCACTGTCTGATCATCAACCTGGCATCACACTTAACATTGATTTACTTGATTCAGAGGTCGAGCAAAAAGTTGCTCCTGGTTTCGAAGTGATCACCAAAGATTCTCAGAAGAAAGTTGGAACCATAACAGCTGCAGTTGGGTCACGTGGCCTGGGACTGCTTCGCTTGGACGAAGCCTTCAGAGGTGCGAATTCCTTGGCCATAAAAGGTTATGAAAATGTCAATGTTGAGACGATAAGACCAAAATGGTGGCCTTCTGAGTGGGCGCTCGATCACCAACAACATAGCGCCCCTGCCTAAACTCCATACAGACTGCATCTCACCTCCTTTATTCGATCACCAACATCATAATGCTGCTGCCTAAACTCCATACAGACTGTATCTTATCTCCTTTATCCCCATCTGATGCCACGGAAACTCCTGTGTTAATCATAAGAAAAAATATTTTTGGGGTTTTCTTTTAGAAAGGCATCCACCATGGAGTCCAAGAGGCTACCATTTAGTATGAACCTTTTCTGTGTAGAAGCATGATCATGTGGGCGATGGTCTGATGGATGCACATGGCATATTCCTGTACTGTACACATTTGCTATTGATAAAAAGGAATGATAATGACTTATCTATATGTGTGTTGGTGTCCCTATTTGTGTGTGTGTGCTGTGACAATCTCAAGTACTAGATGCCAACTAACATCTTAGAGCAACAGTGTGGAATAAACAATGTACTACTGTTATTCATATATTCAGAAAAAGAAAGCTGATACACACAGATTATACTCAGTACTAATCTATTACAAGGAACTCTATGCTTCCAACTTATTGTGGTTCAGGTATCATCTAGCAAATGATTAGTCATCCAAAACCCAAACAATGAACACCCTCAGAGCAGTAAGTAGTTATATCACAGCATTAGGTCCCACGCAGTAAGTAGCTTCTCTGATCTGGAAGGCATGTACAGTACAACCTCAGAGCAGCTATAGGGTGACGTCAGGGTGTCCCAACGATGAATTCAACAATAAGGTCATTATAATTCAACAACGGGCCTCGGTTCAACTGGACAACAATGTCAATAGTCAATACAACTCATTACTGAAAATATGAAAGACTACTGTGAAAAGAAGTGTTCTGGATGTACTTGGTCCTCTGCTGAATTGTAACGACCTTGTTGAATTCATTGCTGGTACATGCTGACTATTTCCCCTATTAGGTACAACAACCTAATCATCACACACTCGGTTCATCAAGCTCTTCAACAACCAAAGCAATGCTCGGTCTGTTGTCCGGACACTCATGTGTGCAGTTCAGCGCGATTCTGGTCAGTCGAGCTGCTTCAATTTCAGAGAACCTGGCATGGAGCTTTGAGTCAATGAACCCTTCCCAATTTCCGGATTCAGCCGCGGTTCTCATGGAACTCGACAGCAATGTCTTGCCCGATAGCACTTGGAGGATAATGACACCATAGGCATACACGTCGCTCTTCTCGGTGAAGCGACCCGTGGTGATGTATTCGGGGGCCATGTATCCTAAGGCGGCACTGACTTTGAGGGCAGAGTAAACAACATCATCAGCAACAAGCTTTAGAAGACCGGAATCCAGAATCAGTGGCCTGAAACGTCGATCCAGGAGAACCTTTTCGACCGAGATGTTTTGGTGTATGATGGAAGGCTTGTTTGAGTCACTGCTGTGCAAATACTCTATACCTGTTTCAGAAAGAATCACATTAATTGATGTTCTTGGACTCTTTCAGGGGGTAAAGATCTTTCCACTTTCATCTGTGGAGTGTGGACCAACAAATGTCAGATCATTTAATCACACATTTATAGCAACTGCCTATGGTCTCTGGTCAAGAAACTTCATTAATTGCCTTGTCTGAAACAGATCGATTTACGCCCCACTCGACAAGCAAGCAAGCATTCATATGCACTAAATTCAACACGCTAATCTTTTGTACCGCAAAATTTATTATAGGCAGGCAGAATAATGAAGAGAAACATTCCATAGAAAAAAATTCAACAATTATGGTAGGTGATAGTAATGAACATTGAACAAACCTTTTGCAATCCCATGGATGATAGAAACTCTGGTTGGCCAGTCCAGGACGATGCTGCTGCTGCTGTTGTCATCGACGTCAAGACACTTGGACAAATTACCATTGGACGCGAATTCGTAGACAAGGAAGCATTCGCCTCTTGCCTTTGAGCAACAGAAGCCCTTCAAGTTGATTAGGTTTTCATGTTTCAGCGAATTCAGCAAGCTCAATCCTTTCATGAATTCATCCTCCTCCGTTTTGCAGCTGTTCTTGTTGATACTCTTGATCGCCACCACCGATCCGTCTTTCAGAATTCCTTTGTAGACTGCAGAGAATTTGCTCTTTCCCAGTAGATTCACCTCTGAGAAATGCTGCGTGGCTGATTCAATATCTTCCAAATTGAACTTAGAGCCCTTTACAAACTCGTGGCACAAACCGTTGCAATCTCGAGCTGTATTTGCAGGGTCCCATCCGTTGGAGTATTCTAGAGCCACAAGAGGAGAGGGGCTCCTCTTGAAATCTTTCGCCAGCCAGTCGACACTCCGATCCTCAGAAGCATCTGACCTGTTACTAACTTTCTGTTTGCCACGACGGTACCGGACAATGCAGACAAATACCACCAGCAGCAATGAGATGGTAAGGGTAATAACTCCAGCAACAATGGCTGCTTGCGGTACCTTTGATGATGATTTCTTGCAAGAATGCGATTCGCGACAGGATAATGGAAAAATAGCAGATTGAGGTATGTTTGAGGCTGTCCTATTGAAGGGTTCTCCTACCTGATTGGAGTTTATATTGTCCCAAACAGTGCAAGGTCTCAAGGAAGTAAATCCAGAGCCACATAAACCCGGATTGCCATCAAAATTGAACCTTTCTCCCACCTTTCTCAAAGCTTCATTTTCCACATTTCAGGAATCCATAAAGAGGGCACACAATCAACATCCCAATTTGGGGGAAAAAAGAAAAAAATCGTACTATGAATTGAAGAATACAAAACTCACCAGGGGGAACAACTCCAGAAAGGGTATTATTTTGCAGTTCAACATCCTCCAAAGAGGGAAGATCAGCCAATCTACTTGGAATGGGGCCAGATAGGTAATTGAAACTCAAATCCAGCCTTTTGAGCGCTCCCAAGTCTCCCAGGCTTGCAGGAATCTGGCCAGTTAGTTTATTCCTCTGCAATGCAAGAATACCAAGTTTTTTCAACAACCCCATCGCTGTAGGAATGCTCCCTGTCAAGTTATTAACGCCCAGTTGCAGCACTGCAAGAAATAAACAACAATGGTTTCATCAAAATTAAACCTTTTCATCAATTACTCATTTTTCTGTCAAAATTAAAAATGCTAATTTTAAACAATCCAACAGACCTTGCAGACTGGCCATGCTCCCAATTTCAGGAGGTATATTCCCACTCAAATTATTGACATCGAGATAAAGCTCAGCCAATTCAGTCAGATTAGCAATCTCCTTGGGAATTTCTCCCGTCAGAGAATTGTAGTGCAAGTAGAGTCCCGACAAGCACTTAAGTTCCGCCACAGCCGGCGGCAATTTCCCTGTGAGCCCTTTACTCTGGAGAGAGATGTTGGCCACTTTCCGGTGCACGTTGCAGGCCACCCCGACGAACCCACCGCCGCAGGGGTCGCCGTTCTCCGTCCACGAGGACAAGTACCTGTTCTCCGGGTCTAGAGAAGCCTTGATCTCCATTAATGCCCTAAGCTCCGCATTCCCACAAACGGGTGGCGTGGAATAGGACCAAACGAGGATGACGAGGAGGATTGCCGGAAGGGAATTCCGTCGGCGGAGTTTCTCCATAATTGGGGGGGGGGGGGGGGGGGGGGGGTCTTTTTTTGAGATGGGAAAAGTTGGAATTCAGACAACGCAGCTTTTGTTGAACTTGAAACAGCAGAGTGAATTTTTCATCGAGTTCCCCCCATTTTGCTACTTTTGCTTTTCATTGGTCAGGAAAAAATGGAGGCGGTTGCATATGCAGAAGTGGATCTTGTCTGGACTCTGGACAAGAGAGACGGGAAAGAGTTTGAAGTTTGAAGTTGGGAGTAAATGGAAGAGAGAAGCTAATTAAGGTGGGAAAAGGAGTTGTCAGAACTCAAGACTTGGAAGACTTTGGTAAAGTCTGAACACATGCATGCACATTTATTTATCTTAATACGGATACCCCCTATGCTTTTTTTAATCAATTTTCAGAAACAACAATAATGTCTAGAAATTTCAAAATTAAAATTATGAATAAGGATTAAGAAATCATTTGATTCACCCAAACTGCATACCTATCGAACTAACTTTTATTTTATTTTAATTATAATTATTTCTGATGTTTTGGACAAATTATTCTTCAAAAAGACATTATTAGGACAACTTTCAAACACTAATAGTTACTACTTACTACTTATATTAATTAAACTACTTCCTCCTTTTTGTATAATTGTAACATTGATAAAGTTGGTACTGTTCACATATTCATTTTAATTTATACAAGTTAAAATATAGCCATGTGGGATCTTGTTAAATTCCTCTCGTCGAATAGTTTTTAAATATCTAACTTTTAGAATTTTTACTTATACCAAACTTAAGTTATTAATGATTTAAAATATGCCTTGAACTGTGTGCACTGTGGGTCCGTTGCAATTTTTAAAAAACGGAGGAAGTATTTGGTGTCAGTATAGTATATTCAAATTTATTTTAATAAAAAGTTTGAAACTGATCCGTCCAAATTTTGATTGATAATGAATTTAAAAATTCTTAGTATCTTTAAAATTATTAGGGTTGAAAAATTCTGAACTGCCAATTGTCCCTATATATAATACGGGAAATGTAAAAGAAAGGCCCCTTGGAAGAAATACTCACAATACAAGACACGCGTACCAAAATACTCCCAAAATACAACCCATACAATATTTTTGATATACTTTTGATATTTAAACTACTGAAATGACAAAATAACCCCTACTTCAAAAAATACACAAGCTTTAGGAAGAAGGGCAGAGAAGACATTTCCACTTTATGTCCCGTCGAGCTCGCCTCCCCACGACTGAAACCGTCAGGGCAATTGATGTGCACGTCCTTCCACCGTCTTCCACCTTCTCCCCTTCAACACCCCAGCAAATTCAAACCGTCGTCCCCTGTTCCCATTCCGAATCCGACCAGCGCAAACACCACCACAGGCCTCAAGAACGGCGACGCTCCAACCACATTATTCGGGAAACAATTTCTAGGGTTGTTTCGGGCGTGAAGAGAGAAACGGACTTGGTTTTTTGAGGTTCTAACATTCAAAATCGCAGGGGAAGCTAGGAATTTTTTTTCACGAAACTAAGGTATGCAACGCAATGGGCTTTTTGAAGTTATGGTTGAGTAATACTTGCATACCTTCTTTACTTCTTCGGTTGGAAGATGAAAGTTTAAATTTTTTTAGTGTTTTGAACCTTCGGTTTTAGAGTTGCCCTTCATTTAGGGATTTGAAATGTTTTTATGATTTAGATTCCACCTTTGTGTTGATTGAAATGTAGAGATAGTTTTGGATCGATTTAGGGTTACGCATAATCCGGGTGTTGGCTTACCCATTTGCTTGATGCGTTTCCTCGGTATTATGTTTGTTGCCTTCTTTACATTTGTGAGAATATTGTTATATCGATTAAGATGGATTTCTGTATTTGTATATTGTTTCACTAGTATCATTCGTGCATAAAACGGGTATGATCTGTTGAATCGATATTAGGTTGTACAATCGATATCATTCGTGCATAAAACTGGTATCATTCGTGCATAAAACGGGTATGATTTGTTACACTGTATTTGTGAAATTGATGATATGGATGAACCTTGGCTGGAAATGATATTAGGTTCTGCAAAATGTTCTATTCTGGTCTAATGTTGCTCGATAAGGTCCGGAGTTCTTTTGTAGTTTAGGAAATGTTGTTGAAATGATGATACATTGTTGTTTGGGCTCTTGTAATTTCTGTATGTGGCAAACTGGATAGCGGTATATAATCGTATGAACACCATTAGGAGTTGTGTATGACACCTGTATGTTTTTTTGTTGGCATAATTAATAGAGATGCCGCCGAGACGTAGCAAGAAGAAGAAGTCACAAACCGAGGAGGCCGGGAAGGCTACCATAACAGCTCGATGCACAATAAGTGTCCTCCAAGACGCCATGACTTCTATTGAAAACACGATCACTGAAGCACAGTGGGAAGCCATTAGATCGACTCCTTTCCACCACTTTGCAAAGCTGCAGGGTACGTACAGCAGCAAGACGTTGCTGCAGGCGTTGGTGGAGTGCTTCAACGGGAATTTAAGTGCATTCGTGTTTGGACAGGGATTTACAGTGCCGTTCGAGGCATGGGAATACTCCGTGGTGTTGGGGCTGCAGTACGAAGGCATGTACGTTCACCCTAGGTGTGTGCCTGAATCCGAGTTCAAGCAGAAGTATTTTCCAAATGGTGGAGCTCTGTATAGGCCGGATTTAGTGGAGCTAATGGTGAACTTGGCTGGAACGGATAATACAGTCGATTTCGAGAGGGCGTACGTTTTGGTGGTCTTTTCCTGCCTCTTGTTCCCCAGCTCGTCCTTGACCGTCCCCGAGTTTCTTGTTCACCACGTGGACAAGTTAGACCGACTCGAGGAATATGCCTGGGGTGCGGCCGCACATGAGTATTTGGTTGCTTCGATGCGGCTCCATAATGAGAAGGGGAAGGTGTATTTAGATGGCTGCACTTTCGGGCTGGTGGTGAGTTTTTAATAAAAATGCTCTTACCTACACAATATTACTGTTATATCACAAGAATACCTATTTCTCACTACTGTTGTACCAATTTACCAATGTAGGGATGGTTCTACGAGCGATTTCCGCACATAGCCGATCCAATGGTCGAACCGAATATCCCAAGATTCGTGAGATGGAAGGAAGCGCAACGTGACCTTGTTGAATGTCGCGAGGATCTGAAACAGCTGAGGGCACAGGACCTGCGGCCCTTACGCATCAGCAAGAGAGAGAAGAGATTTGTGGAGCCTGTGGTGCCGGTGGCCGTCCCCAGCAGGGCCAAAATCCCCGAGGAGAAGGCCATAGATGACGAGATCCCCGTAAGGGTGAAGACGACGAGAAAGAAAAAGCCAAAGGAGGAGGAGAAGAAAGAGGACGAAGAGAAGTTGAAGGAGAATTTGGAGACCGAACAGGAACCGAACGAGAAAAAGGGAAAGGTATATACATCGATGTTATCGTTTTGGTCTGTTGGACCGAGTGCATAAGAAGGGTGCTTAATTATCTGTTAGATGGGTATTATTTTTTGAAGATTGTTGTATTGTCTGATTCTTTGGCAGATTGAGGAGGATTTACCAAGCGACGAACCAGAGACAAGTGAGGATGGAGAGTATGTGTCAGGGGCTGACACTGATGAGGAGGCGAAGAAAAAGGCGGAGGTGAAGGCGGCAAGCAGTGAGGATTCAGAGTACGTGAAGAGTCTTCGGACGGCGACGACAGTGATGAGGACTACGTGAATGAGAAGGTTGCCCGGGCAGTGGCATATGGCAAGCAGGAATCTACACGGAAGGCAACAAAGACAGCAGGTATGAATGAGGGAAATAATACAATGGCGATGAAAATTTTACGGCCATCTCATGATGAGGTGGCAACGGCAGTTGAAACTTTTGACAATTTCCGTCCCACGAGCATTTTCTTAAAAATATACCAGGTTAGATTTTATTACATGAAGAGAGTTATGATTCACGGGAAAGGGTTTAGGGATATATCCAGATTATTAGTCTTTTTATTACTCAAGTGTGGTGCTTTAATTTCAAATGGCGCTGTGGTCCTCCCTGTCAGGAAAAGTTGACAAATCTCATGGTATCGCCGGGATAGGTTGACCATCAGCCTGTCACACTGAGGATCCCCGGCAAGTATGCCATGATGCTTCTCATCAATTCTTGGCATGAGAGTTCCTGCCATGAAACTTTTGGCAAGTTCCCACTACATGAGTATTTTCCGAATAATCATGGTCCTGGTTTAAGTTTTATTAATGAAACCAATTTATGATGGCGGGGTTGTGATTAGGGATATATTTATAAGTAGTCATGTTTTTATTGCTCGTGTTTAAGAAACTGTGGCCCGAAAGCGCACGGTGTCAAAAATTGCAGTAATTTATAGTAAGACCGGATCGTTCACTGGAGGATGTGCGATAGAAGCAGGTCCCACGTCGTTTTACTAGATTTTCCATTCGTATTGCTCAATAGGTTTGAAAGGTGATTAATAACTACTGACATGAATGTAAATTAGATCTGGAAAGCAGTTAAATTAATCTATAAAGCAAATAAATCTATTTTAGAAAGCGGATAAGAATTATTCTAAGAATGCAGTAAATATTATCTACGAAAGCAGGGAAAAGAAGCATTGTGCCAACCGTGAAGTTGAGTCACAATGTGGACAGAAAGGACAGGAAGAAAAGAATGAAGATTGGACAAGAGCGAGATATAGCAATATTAAACTTCCATTTTTATATGCAGATCTTTGTTTGGGATATTTCTTTCAGATAGCTAATTCTCATGCTCTCAATAAGACTTTCCCTTTTAGCAGACAGGTACTTGCAATATGAGTTTACATGTTCTTAAGACCGCAAATTCCAAGATACCACAGATTCGTAACTGCCCTGGCCTGGGTATGTTACTTCATCTGTGGTGGATAAGCAACACCCGACACATCATTTATTGAAATGCCAAGTACCACTATCTTTCTCCCATGTCACACCCAAAGATTTGAATCAAGCCCTAAACTATCCCTTAACTGTCAATCCTAGTAGCAGTTACACAACTCTCAATACAACCGAGTGACCTCTAATGAAAGCGACTAAAAGAAAGCAGTAAAGAAAGCATTTAAAACCTATCACTCGGAGGTTTTGAAAATCTGACCCTGGTAGTAAAAGACAGCTCCCCGTCAGAATGAAGGAGGATGGATCAAGAATTCCCGGCTCTCGGTGAACCATTAATGTGTTCACTTCCTTCCAGGTGATTATGAGATACAAACTAATGAAACGAACTAATAAATTAGTTCGTTCCGGATGCACTCACTCAGGACTCAAAAGTAGGCTTTGGCAGAAGAGGATAGCAGTTGAAAGAAAACTCAACCCTATCTTGGAAAATAACCAAGGCCTGGATGATGTTCCTCTAAGATTATTCACTACACTGTATTTGAATCCAAGTGGACCCCATCTCGGTGTAGCACTCAATCTTACATTTCCATCAACCAGCAATTTTGGAAAATAATGGATTTGAAAATCAATCCCTGTCAGGTACTAGACTCTCAGTTAAAACACAGACCCTTTCAGTCTAAATGAGACCTAATCGCTGAATCTGCTTCTCAATTCCCAAAATATAACCCTTGATAGAATATGAATTAGTCATAACTGAAGAATTCATCCCTTACTCAGATCCGGATTTTATAAAGAGGTTTTTGTTTGAAGTTTATAAAGCAATATCTGTTTAAGATCTAGACTTCTATTGTCCAAGGGAAGGATCCCAAAATAATTACAGACCACAACAGTACATAATATTATCATGCATAGGGATATATGGAAGTGTAAAATTAATTGACCCAAAATATAAAAGCGGGTCTAGACAGAAGGTGAAACACAGAATGGAATGGTCAAGGTACCAAAGTAATGGCAGAATAATCGGGTGGACTGTAAACATCTACTGTCCAATTTCCCAATCACTCGGATGGAGCGAATTTAGACAGCTGAGACTCTATAATGGTGGTGTCAACACCAGTTGGGCCTCCACTGTCTGTGAATTCGGATAAAAACCTACATACTTCCTTTCTATAATGATCATCAGTTGGCATTGACTGATGCCAACTGATTCCCATTACAGATTGGAATTTGGGTTTGGAAATTAAGATAACAAAAATAAAACTGTATCTGGATGGGAGTCAATTGAGCAGCTATTATAACCCCGGATGGGCGAACCGCCAAGGCTTCCACTGACAGCCATTCAGACCATGCAAAATAACGATTAGTAACTAGTACCCAGAATACGAGCTAGTTATCCATGAGGGAGTACCCGCCAACATTATTCTGATGTATTCTTTACTAATGGTTCCACACAATACACAAAGACAAAACAAACAAGAAACAAAAGAAGATCCATTGTATGAGAGACATTGGTTTCTCATGCAAGGTTGTGGGTTGGGCCCACAATTGATGGTCTTAAATAATCCTTCATACCGTAATTAATTACAGTCCAGATTATCTGTTTAAGCCGTCAGGATTTTGTTTATACAAGAGTGTTTTAATGGCAATTGAACAAAGGTCCTTTAATCATGATGATTGTTGGAGTTTGATTGTTGCTAATCTCAATCTTCAATCATTAATGAGTCAAGGGTTCAATCAGTTAAGTGATGCCAATGGAGAATCAAAATTTGGGCAGCATAACACCCTATATTGCAATTCCAGAATGTTACATCCTAACCCGTGGGGCTATGATGTGAGTGTTGCAATACAAAATGGAGAGAGAATGAAATTTGTTTAAGATTAAATAGAGGGGGAGGAATCTTGTCGCTATATCATAAATGTTGTCGCGGACCGAGATCCGCGACATGGACATCCCGACAAGTTTTTAGAATTTTTGGCAGCATAACGCCTCTTTGTCGCTATGCAAGGTTTTGTCGCGGAACGTGGCTCCGCGACAAGGGTGACATCG
The DNA here is from genome assembly GCA_030278955.1 of Hygrophila difformis. Lineage (NCBI taxonomy): Eukaryota > Viridiplantae > Streptophyta > Magnoliopsida > Lamiales > Acanthaceae > Hygrophila > Hygrophila difformis. Next base: position 2,027,572 of record JAOANR010000006.1, on the reverse strand, counting down.
CGACAAAGTGTTTTAATAAAATTCTAAGGCATTTGAACCTTTGTCGCTATGCGTGGAGATTTTGTCGCGGAACGTGGTTCCGCGACAAGGTGTTCCGCGACAAAGTGTTCAAAGACTAAGAAACATGGCATAATTTTTCTGTCTCGGAATGAGATTTTGTCGCGGAACGTGGCTCCGCGACAAGATGATTCCGCGACAAGAAGCCATGAAGACAAAATGCAAGAGTTTGGCTCCTTTGTCGCTATGCATGGACAGTTTTGTCGCGGAACGTGGCTCCGCGACAAGGTATTCCGCGACAAAGGGTTTTAAATTATAGAGACAAGTGTCTTGAAACACCTTGGTCGCGGAACTGCCACTCTGTCGCGGAACGTGGTTCCGCGCCAGAAGGCGGTTGGCGCCCAAGGTGGTTCAGGACAAAAGTCAGAAAAAGCAGAAATGAACAGTGGCATGCAAACAGCGTGATCTCACCCTATTTCAGATCAAAAAGCTATTCTAAGCTAAAAATAAGCAAGAAACATTCAAAATAAGGAAGAACATGCTTAAACAAAAATAACAAGACTGAGCAGGATATTAAAATAAAGCAAGAATCCTAATCTAGGGTTTGATCACACATTCACACAACATTATCCATAATATGCTAACAGTGAACACGAAAATAACAAAATAGGGGTCAAATAACCCCAAAATGAAAAAGAAAGCATAAATCCATGGGGTGTGAGACCCATTTCATGATTTGGGACACAAATGATGAATGTTTTCCCATATTATTGAAGGGGTGTTGTTAATACCCATGGTTTGGGTATTACAAACCCTAAAACAAGAGTTTAGAAAACAAAACATAGTATAAAAATGGCTATCTAAGCTCTGTGAACAGTAAAACACTAATCTAAACTAAACTAAGTGCAAAAATTAAATAATACATAAAAATAAACCTAACTACTCTACCTAAGGAAGAACTCCTAAGCTTGCCTTCAAGAACTTCTAAATTTCAAACTTCCAACTGTCCAACCCTTAGCTCATGGGAGACACCTCATATTTATAGAAGTGTAACCCTAAGCCCATGGGCCTTGATTCTAGCCCATTGTGTCTTAAGACATCACACACATCACAGCTTTGTCTCGGAACATCAAGTTGGTCGCGGAACACACTGCATGTGGCAAGGCTTCTCGACTGGGTCTTGTGTCTTCATTTGTGCATTTTGGTCGCGGAATGGACCTCTGTCGCGGAGCATGCCATCGCGACAAGGGTCATCGCGCCAAGGGCTTGGTTGGTCTCCTCTTCATTTGGGGCCAGCTGGTCGCGGAACATGCCTTTGTCGCGGAACACTGCATCGCGCCAAGGGCTTCCGCGACAAAGGTCTTCCTGGGCCTGCTGGATTGGGCCAGATGGGCCAAAAATATTCTTTTTGTGGGCTTTTCTATCTTTTTCCCATCTTTTTGTTTCCTTTTCTTTTTCTCATGTTTTTGGATTTTTCTAACATAAATATGTAATAAAATTACATATTTATGTCCTTTTTCACACCAGCTTATTATTTTTACAATTATGCATAAATCAGTCCAATTCGACTGCTTTCTTACTTAATGTAAGACCGGAATGCGATCAAATGCCCGTTTAAGACACGGAAATGGATTGAAAATAATGGTCATTTTTGGCCATTATCAACATCCTCACATTTAATACTGATCGTCCCCGAGCAGTCAGAGTCAATGTTCCTCGGAACACGGACTCTACATATTCAATTCATTTTCGTGGCTTCATAAATCACATTCTTTTTGGATTGGGATAAGACAATCAAAACTACAAGTATTGAATTCCCTTGATTGCAGTGTTTAATGAAATGATACTTGCTCACTATATCAGGCCTACAAATCAAACATTATTATCGATCCTTCATGAATATCATGTTTGAAAGATGCAAAGATTAAAAATTAGAATTAAGGTATGACACGAACATGTGTAATGAGAAAAGGCCTCACTTATAAGAGAATCGGAAAATTCACTCACTCTCAATTGGGTTTTAATCATGAACGCTCAAAATCAAATTCAATTAAATTCTCCCATAAGCTTGCAATTGGACCAACTTGCCACCGGCTCATTTCTTCAAATCAAGATCACGAGGTCTTATTTAAGGGTTATAACGGGGCGTACGGTTGTAACATTAGGTAGGAAAGGGAAATTTATTGGGCTAAGAAGTGGCAAGAATTTAATTCCATCATAACTTGGCATTTTTATTTAAAATTTATGATCATCATTGTTTCTTCCTTTCTTTTGCTTTTCTCTTTTCATATTGCATTGACATTAGACTATGTCTAATTTGTTTTGTCATTTGCAATTTATTGATGTTGAATGAAATTCAACTCTCTCTCTCTTTTTTTTTTTTTTTTTTTTTTGAATCGGTTTATAGAATACCGATTTATAGTTTTTATTGATGATCACAAACTTAATGCCTTTGATAGAATTCATTCCTGCACACTTGGGTTTGAATTTCTTGGTCTTTTTGTAAGGCTGGGAATAATATAGAGGGCTTCAAACAAAAATTAGGCTTATAGGCTCAAGTTGGTTAATCCTAAAGGGAAAATATTTTTGGGTTTGGATTTCAAACGAAGGCCAAAAATTTGGGTTTTCTAAGTGCCTCGATCATATGCTCGATTTCAGGAATATGGCATGGTCTTGAATCGGTCCCAATCGCAAGTTCTAGTTTCCTTTAATCAAAATGATTCACACATCAAAGAAAATGAATGAGTAAAAGTGACTCATGGCTCAAATCTCACAAGGTTGGGTTGATTCATGTCATACAATATTCTCAAATTTAATCAAAGCTTAATTCTAACAATTTATTCAATCGAAATCTCTAACATGCAGATTTATTACCCAATAAGCTGATCGCATCATTAAATTTTTATAGCTCAAAACCTCAGGAATTCATTTCATGCATGTTCTCAATTATATTATCCTAATTTAAAAGTCTGAAGATTTAGTCACAAGCCTAAATTCAACTTGTGAATTTAGAGCAAGTTTATGCATATTTTTGCTGGTTATTTAATTGAAAGCAGTAAAGAGGCACTGCTGTCATACTGAGTATGTCAACAACATATTTTTGGTCTGACAGTCACTTATTCATCTCGGACTGTACAGACATCTTTTCAAAGGAAAGCAGTAAAGAGTTGTTCAGTGGTCTCAAAAGTTGAGTTCCAATTTTAGGGAAAGCAATTAAATACATCCGAGGCAAGGGATTCTCGTGCAGTTAATACGAACCTGCACACACAAAAGGAGGAAATCCCTTGCAGATTACTACTACTAGACTGGAAATAAAATAAAGCAGGGTAAATTCGGATTCATGCTTCTTCCTTTCTTTCAGAACATGTAACTAGCCCAGTGGAGATAGCTGGATAGCTCACACCGCAGACACCAATCATTGGGATCTGTTATGGCCTCGTGATCCCTGGGGCAGTAAACTCTGCCTTCCTGATCAGCCCATAGGAATGGGGTGTCTGGTTGGTCAACCATCCATTCGAGGACATTGACGGATGTGTCTTGGAAGATTGACCATCTTGTCACTATCCTGTCAATCATCCTGATTCCCTGCTCGACCTGCCCTGGGTCCTCCTTGCTCATGAGCATCAACCCGTAGGCAAAGATTGTCGCTTTATGATTGTCCTCGATCCCCAGGCGTAGCAGTTCATAGGCTTGCTCTTCATTCCGCTCTGCAAATGCCAACATTGCTGGAATGATTTGGAGATTGTGGTTTCCAGCCTGGTCGCATGTCCGAAGGAATCTCCGCTTCTCCCAGCGATAGTACTCCCGCCCTCTCTTTATAGTGGATGTGTTGACCTCGCATCGTTTGTAGACGATGGAGAGGTTTCCGGCATCCCTGAATTTCTTGCAGGTTTGCTGTGCTTTGAAGGCTTCACTGATGTCATTTTCTCCTACGCGAGAGAGGATTTCACCCAGGAGCTCGAGGGGTAAGTCCAGCAGATGGGTTTCTTCGGGTGCAGGGTCTGGGTTTGGAAGATTGTCCCTGAAAAGATAAGAAGTGATGAATCCAATTTTTATATAATTTTCGGAAGTTATTCAAGTTTAGAAACCAACATCCTCACATTTAGAGCTTTGCTCTAGATGTGAGATTATTAAATTTCTGACTTGAATTTTAATTTAAAGCACATGTAAATAATATTTGGTTTTAAATGGGCTAGAGAGCCCAAAATAAAATAAAATTGGCCATTGGGCCTAAAATCTTTTTAATGGGCCATAGGGCCTAAAAGTTTTCAGTTTATTAAACAAGTCCGAGACACTTGTTGGAAGTGAAATGAGATGGATAGATGGAAATGGAATGCTCGAATATTGGAATGTGCAATGGAGACGTGGCGGAACGGATCTGCTGTTTCTGAATAGCTTGGACTGTTTGGACAGTTAAAGCATCCAAAAATTTGCAAACACTATTTTTGATTTTACAAATGGTTGACTTGTTTTATTTAATAAAAGTGGGATGTGAGTGGTCCCATTTTGGATTTTTGAAAAGGATAGCAGTTAGGTGACAAAAGTACTGCTATCTTACTCACACAAGTGTTCCATTGGGAACAAAACTCAAGTCAAACATTAAACAAAAATAACTCTTTTTGTCTTTTTCTAAAAGGTTGCTTTTATTAGAAGTGGAAGCTTCCTATTGGGTGTTTGTACTATGTTTCCATAAACAAACAAACATTTATTCCCATGAGATTTCTAACATGAGAACAAATGTGCCCAAAAAGATCTTCCATCTTTATTACACCACCCACACTGTGCACATCACATCAGGATCAATCAAACTAATAACATCAAGATATTCAAAACAATACCCAAATGTTTATCGGTTTGTTCTTTCCAGTTTTAAACTTCAAAAATCTTATCCATTAACAGTTTTAACTCCATTAACCAGTTTTCAAAATAAGTTCTCAAAAACTTCAAAATGGTGCTCAAAGCCGAGGGCACTCAAAACCTCCAAAAATCTAAAGTTAGATGTGCACAGTAACAACACCATACCACGAACACAACAAAATGAAATAAATAAAAGAACTAAGGGGTCCGAAGGGGGGCTATGTCCATGGTGAAAATAGGGTTTACCCTCTCCTCCTTGGCTCGGGTCTAGGCACGGGTCCAAGGATTGGGAGGGGTCCATGAAATCGGTCCATAGTTTCCCTTAGAAATGGCGTGCAAGAGTGCGAAGAACACGTGGTGTTCGTTCGGATGAGAGAAAAATGGGGGAAAAGAAGATGAAGAAACTGAGAGAAGTTGAAATGACAGGAGGAAGGTGAAAAGAAACTGGAGGGGGTGGGGGGGGGGTATAAATACTTGAACTTTTGTCGCGGAATCCGAGACTTTGTCGCGGAACAAGGTTCCGCGACAAGGCATAGCGACATTAGAGTTGTCGCGGAGTTGAGGGTTGGTCGCGGAGTCATGCTCCGCGACAAGGCTACCGCGACAGAGTTCAGTATGGAGACAGTCAACGCAGGTCATGTTGCGGAGCAGGGCTTGGTCGCGGAGTCATGCTCCGCGACAAGGTGCATCGCGACAAGATGTGGGGAAGGGTTAAGGAGAGAGGGAGTTTGTCGCGGAGCAGGGCCTGGTCGCGATGCATGACATCGCGACAAAGGTCCTTCCGCGACAAAGGATTTTGAATTTTCAAATTTTCTTGGACTGGGCCCGAGTGTGGTATCGGGCATGCGTCCATTTTATTTGACTTGGGCTGAATGAATTTAGTCCAAGTAAATTCAAAATGCTGGGCTGAAAATTAAATAATCCACTTGCATAAATTAGGTTGGGTCAGTTCCATTTTATCTGTGAATTTTGTTTCGGGTCTTGAATTTCTTCCATTCCCGAGAACATTTTCTCAGATTTATAGAACTGATCCAACCAAGAACCTGGTTTTCCATGTTACTCTTGTCTGCTCCTCTTTTTGGTGGTTCCGAACTTCTGCAAGACAGATAAATAAGACGCATCAGATTTTCTCCAAATATCAACATCCTCACATTTAGAGTCTTAGTACTCTAAATGTTTAATTGATCTTTGGGTACTTTCTTGCCATGAAATAAATACTGTAACTATATACTATATATATAAACTGAAATTTTTGTATTTTTAAATGCTGTTTCTTATTGAGTGTAAGCCGGGTCTGCCACTGCTTGGCTTTCTTTCTCCGGATCGAACTGTCCGAGGTACTCTTTCAATCGTTGTCCGTTCACCACTATATCGCCCCTGCCAGTTCGAATCCTGACAGCTCCATTTTTGAACACCTCTAGTACTTCATGTGGTCCTTCCCATCTAGATTTGAGCTTTCCGGGGAACAGCTTCAACCTAGTATTGAATAATAACACATGTTGACCAACATAGAAATACTTAGGTTTGATCCGGCGATCGTGCAACTTCTGGGTCCGCTCCTTGTAAATTCGAGAGCTTTCATAAGCTTGCGCTCGTATTTCCTCAATTTCATTGAGGTCCAACTTACGTTTGCTCTGAGCAACTTTCGGATCGAAGTTAAGCGTTTTAACGGCCCAGTAAGCTTTATGCTCTAGCTCTACAGGCAAATGACAGGCTTTTCCGAAGACCAGCCTATATGGAGACATCCCAATGGGAGTCTTATATGCTGTGCGGTATGCCCATAGAGCATCATTGAGCTTACGTGCCCAATCCTTACGGGTTATCCCGACAGTGGCTTCGAGTATGTGTTTGATTTCGCGATTGGATACTTCGACTTGACCACTGGTCTGAGGATGATAAGGCGTGCCTATCTTATGGAGGATCCCATTTTTACTCATTAAAGTTTCAAAACCTTTATTAATAAAGTGTGTTCCTCCATCAGATATCACCACCCTAGGTACGCCAAATCGACTGAAAATGTTGTTCTTGAGGAACTTGATGACTTGGCTACCATCATTGGTTGGTAATGCGACAGCCTCGACCCATTTGGATACGTAATCGACAGCTACCAAGATGTAGTAGTTTCCACCAGATGGTGGAAACGGTCCCATGAAGTCAATGCCCCATACATCAAAGATCTCAAGCGTGAGAATCCCCTTTTGAGGCATCTCATCCCTCTTGGAAATGTTTCCTAATCTTTGGCATCTGTCACAGCCCTTAACAAATGTCCTGCAATCCTCATAGATGTGAGGCCAATAAAATCCACATTCGAGGACCTTGTGGGCCGTTCGAGCGGGACCATGGTGACCTCCATATTCTGATTCATGGCATTTTCTGACAATTTGATAAGCTTCATGCTCGGTCACACATCGCCTGATTATTAAATCAGGGCAGTGTTTGAAGAGATAAGGTTCTTCCCAGAAGTAACTTAATACATCTCGTTTGAACTTATTCCTCTGATGATAGTTCGAAAACTGGGGGGTTACTCCGCATGCCAAGAAGTTAGCGATGTCGGAAAACCATGGACAAGCTTGATTATGCAGATGCAACGCGAACAACTGTTCGTCCGGGAAATCCTCATTGACGGCTTTTTCCTTTTTATCATTATCTAATCGAGATAAGTGGTCAGCAGCACCATTATCTCGACCTCGTCTATCTTTTATTATGATGTCGAATTCTTGCAACAGAAGTACCCACCTGATTAATCGAGGTTTTGCATCTTGTTTGCTAAACAAGTATCTCAATGCTGTATGATCGGTGTATACTATGGTCTTTGTACCTATTAGGTACTGTCTGAACTTGTCGAACGCAAAGACTACAGCATACATCTCTTTCTCCGTTGTGGTGTAGTTAACTTGGGCCTCATTCAGGGCATGACTTGCGTAATGAATTACGCAATGTCTCCCATCCTTATGTTGTCCAAGAACTGCGCCTACGGCGAGACCACTAGCATCGCACATTACCTCGAAAGGTATTGACCAATCGGGTGGTTGCACTATCGGTGCAGAAACCAACATCTTCTTGAGCGTGTCAAAGGCTTGGACACACGCTTCATTTATTAAGAAAGGATTTTCTTTACAAAGCAGATTAGTGAGCGGCTTGGCAATTTTAGAGAAATCCTTAATGAATCGCCGGTAAAAACCGGCATGCCCTAAGAAGCTCCTAACTGATTTGATCGAGTTAGGGAGAGGGAGATTGGAAATGATGGAAACTTTGGCTGGATCAACTTCAATGCCTGCACGAGAAATGCGATGACCTAACACTATGCCCTCAGTGACCATAAAATGGCACTTTTCCCAATTTAAAACCAAGTTAGTGTCCTCACACCTCTTTAAAATCTTAGCAAGATTGGTCAAACAATCTTCGAACGTATCTCCATATACAGAGAAGTCATCCATAAAGACCTCAATGCATTTTTCGATAAATTCAGAGAAAATAGACATCATGCATCTTTGAAAAGTAGCAGGTGCATTGCACAAACCAAAAGGCATCCGTCGATAGGCAAAAGTGCCGTACGGGCAAGTGAAAGTGGTTTTATCATGGTCCTCACTGGAAATAACAATCTGATTATAACCAGAATAACCATCCAAAAAGCAATAAAACGCTCTCCCTGCCAACCTCTCAAGCATCTGATCAATGAATGGCAATGGAAAATGGTCCTTGCGTGTGGCCTCATTCAGCTTCCGGTAGTCGATACAAACTCTCCATCCGGTCACTGGCCTGGTTGCAACCTCTTCTCCTTGCTCATTCTTGGTTATGCACATCCCTCCTCGTTTGGGTACGACCTGCACTGGGCTAACCCATTTGCTATCAGAGATAGGATAGATTATACCAGCATCTAAGAGCTTGATAACTTCTTTCCTTACCACTTCCTGCATAAGGGGGTTCAATCGCCTCTGAGGTTGACGGGAGGGTTTAAACTCTTCTTCCATTAGAATCCTGTGCATGCAAATAGAAGGGCTTATTCCTTTTATATCAGAAATGGTCCAACCTATTGCATGTACATGTTTCTTAAGAACGACCACCAGAGCATTTTCTTGCTCTTGGGAGAGCTTAGCCGAAACAATCACAGGTAACTTTTTATGTTCTGCGAGAAACGCGTACTTGAGATGATCGGGTAGTGTTTTAAGTTCAAGCTCTGGTGGACATTCAACGGAAGGGAGTAGTTTGCGAGAATTGGGTAGTGGGAGAACAGATTTACCTTCGGGATCCTGTATCAGTACAGGATCCTCTTCCTCCTCTTGATTGGCGTCCTCATGGAAGTCCATGCCATCAAATTCCTCCAAATCCCCTGTTTCGGGATCGGCGAAGTGAACGGCTTTGCATTCTTTGTGCTCCACGCCAGCAGGCTTCAGTACCTGCTTTGATGGTTCATCCAGCATCATTTCACACTCAAGTTCAGAGTCAAGCTCTTCCCTAACTATTACATTTTCAAATGAAAAACAAGAACTGTCATTCGGAAATTTCTGCAATTTCTCCATATCAAAGATGATCTCCTCGCCATCGACCCTTAAGGTAACTTTGCCGGATTTGGCGTCAATCAGTGCACCACCAGTGGCTAGAAATGGGCGTCCAAGGATAAGTGGCATTTCAGAATCCTCTTCAATGTCGAGGACGATGAAGTCGACCGGGAAGAGAACCTGCCCGGTTTTGACTACAACATCCTTGAGAATTCCTACGGGCTGAGTGATCGATCTGTCTGCAAGTTGCAGTCTCATCTTGACCGGTTGAATTTCTCCAAGCTTGAGGCGAACAGCCATAGCTAGTGGCATCACATTGATGCTTGATCCTAAATCACAAAGCCCCATACTCACTTTGGCCTTTCCGAATTGTACTGGAAGTGTGCAACATCCGGGGTCCTCTTTCTTTTCAGGCATTCTCCTCTGAACAATGGCACTGCACGTGCTGTTGAGAATAATTACCTCTTCCTGCTCAACCTGCATTTTTCCTGAAATCAATTCTTTCAAGAACTTAGCATAGATGGGCATTTCGGAAATCATTTCTGTGAGAGGAATGGTTATCTCTACAGACTTTAATCGTTGCAGAAATTTCTTGAATTTAAGATCATGTTCTTTATTTTTAAGCCGCGCAGGATAAGGAATCCTGGGCATGTACTTGTTATTAGCAATTTTTGGTGGTGAAGGGAAGGAAGTTGTACCTTCACCTGTACCCTTATCTGGTTCAGCCGTTTCAGGTGCAGCTTCAGTCTGCATTTCGGCTGTCTCTTTTTCTGCTTCGTTCCCATTATCAGCTTCCTTACCAGCATTGTCAACAATATCATCTTCTTCAAATTCCGCTCCAGTATCCGCTCCCTTTGGTCCAGCTAGTACTCTCCCAGATTTCAAGGTTATTGCCTTGCATTGCGGGTTCTTTTCCGCAGTGCTAGGCAATGTTCCTTTGTCCCTTTTCTGCATCTCGTTAGCCATCTGTGTAACTTGGGTCTCCACATTTCTGATGGAGGCCTGCAGTTGATTGTTGATTTCTTTCTGACTAGTGATGAAATCAGTCATCATATTCTCAAGCCTTGAAGGAGGCTTTTGGTTCTGATTCTGATTTTGCTGCTGATTCTGATTCCACTGGCCTTGGTTTGGGACAAACTGAGGCTGGAAATTCTGATTGGGCTGAAAGTTCTGGAAATTCTGAGGCGGCCTCTGCTGGATCTGAGGTTGGAAACCTGGATTCTGAAAATGTTGGCCCCTGTTCTGATTGAATCCCTGATTCTGCTGAGGGTTGAACTGTTGTTGCTGTGGCTTGTTCAAGAGATGTGAGTTCAAGGCGTTGTTGTTTGAATAAGACAAATTCGGGTGTCTATTCGGAAAAGCTCCTGCATAGTTACAGCTCTCAGCTGTGACTTGCTCGCATGTGTCAGTTGCATGAGCACCTTGACACAGTCCACAGATCACATCAGTTTGCTGTCCCTGCGCAGAACTTCCAACTCCTTGATTCACAGATAACGCTGCCACTTGCTCTTGAAGTTTTTCAATGTCTGACTTCTCTACTGTTCCTACAACGCACAAACCACGAGGGGGAGTGGGATTACCATCATCAGTTAGGACAGAACGGTTGACACTCATGGCTTCAATCTTTGCCCAGGCTTGGTCCATTGGTATGTAGAGCAAATGTTGACCACCGGCAGCATCAAGCATGGATTTCCATGCTGGGGTCAGACCACTGTAGAACTTTCTCAGTCTCTCCCAGTCATGGAAACCATGTTGAGGGCACTTTCTGAGTAGGTTGAAGAATCTTTCCTTTGCATCATACAAGGACTCGTCGGGTTTCATCTTGAATTCCGCAATTTTGGAGCGGCATTCATCCACCTTGGACTCCGGGAAGTATTTTGCTAGGAAGTTTCTGATCACGTCTTCCCATGTAGACTTCTGATTTACGGGCAGTGACTTGTACCATGTTCGTGCTCCGCTTGTCAGAGAGAAGGGAAATAGCCTTAGTCGAATGGTGTTTGCGGGTACATCACGATTTTTGATCGTGTCACACAATTCTAGGAAGGTTTGCAGGTGATCATGGGGATCTTCATGACTTGCTCCGGCAAACTGGTTGCTCTGGACTAGATTGATTAGGGCCGGCTTCAGTTCGAAATTCCTGGCCAAGAATGGAGCTTGTCCAGGAATGTTCAGATATGGCTCTAAAATCGGCTGCATGTAATCAGCAGCAGCTGCTGCTTGATGATTGTTCTCAGGCCCTCCTTGGTATTGCTGTGGGTAGTAGTTCTGAGGCATGAAATAGTTCCTCGGATCATTGAAATCATTCGGATTCGGGGGATTCTGATGGGGGTTGTGGTACTGCTGATTCTGTTGGTTTGGGAAATTTTGCTGATTTGGTTGGTTTTGGTTGTTTGGTGGGTTTTGGTTCGGGTTGGGAGGGGGTGCCTCGAAGTGCTGCTGGTCCATGTTTGGTGGATTCCCACCTCCTTGTATGATCTGGGGAGGGGGATCATCCAATTCATCATGATCAGCATCCTCGGGGTCTTCCTCAATGTTGTGAAGTGGGGGATTGGGTTGAATGATTGGTGGAATGTCAGGGTTTGCCATTTCAGAGATATCGCTGCTGGTGCTTGGCGAAAGTAATGCCTGTCGTTCCCGTTCCCTTCTTCGTTTAGTCTCCGCCCTAAGACGTCGAGCTGTCTTTTCTATCTCTGAATTAAACGGGATCTCGGCTGGCGTCTGCTTCCTCCTTTGCATAGAACAACGGCTTCAATAATGACAGTACCTGTACAATCCCCAGGTTAGAAGTGGTTCTGAAGGTGAATATTTATAATTATATGTATAGGCTACTCTAGGAGCAATGAGGAATGTAATTCTCTAAATAAAACGGCGCTGCATCCTCCCCGGCAACGGCGCCATGAAACTTTTGACAATTTCCGTCCCACGAGCATTTTCTTAAAAATATACCAGGTTAGATTTTATTACATGAAGAGAGTTATGATTCACGGGAAAGGGTTTAGGGATATATCCAGATTATTAGTCTTTTTATTACTCAAGTGTGGTGCTTTAATTTCAAATGGCGCTGTGGTCCTCCCTGTCAGGAAAAGTTGACAAATCTCATGGCATCGCCGGGATAGGTTGACCATCAGCCTGTCACACTGAGGATCCCCGGCAAGTATGCCATGATGCTTCTCATCAATTCTTGGCATGAGAGTTCCTGCCATGAAACTTTTGGCAAGTTCCCACTACATGAGTATTTTCCGAATAATCATGGTCCTGGTTTAAGTTTTATTAATGAAACCAATTTATGATGGCGGGGTTGTGATTAGGGATATATTTATAAGTAGTCATGTTTTTATTGCTCGTGTTTAAGAAACTGTGGCCCGAAAGCGCACGGTGTCAAAAATTGCAGTAATTTATAGTAAGACCGGATCGTTCACTGGAGGATGTGCGATAGAAGCAGGTCCCACGTCGTTTTACTAGATTTTCCATTCGTATTGCTCAATAGGTTTGAAAGGTGATTAATAACTACTGACATGAATGTAAATTAGATCTGGAAAGCAGTTAAATTAATCTATAAAGCAAATAAATCTATTTTAGAAAGCGGATAAGAATTATTCTAAGAATGCAGTAAATATTATCTACGAAAGCAGGGAAAAGAAGCATTGTGCCAACCGTGAAGTTGAGTCACAATGTGGACAGAAAGGACAGGAAGAAAAGAATGAAGATTGGACAAGAGCGAGATATAGCAATATTAAACTTCCATTTTTATATGCAGATCTTTGTTTGGGATATTTCTTTCAGATAGCTAATTCTCATGCTCTCAATAAGACTTTCCCTTTTAGCAGACAGGTACTTGCAATATGAGTTTACATGTTCTTAAGACCGCAAATTCCAAGATACCACAGATTCGTAACTGCCCTGGCCTGGGTATGTTACTTCATCTGTGGTGGATAAGCAACACCCGACACATCATTTATTGAAATGCCAAGTACCACTATCTTTCTCCCATGTCACACCCAAAGATTTGAATCAAGCCCTAAACTATCCCTTAACTGTCAATCCTAGTAGCAGTTACACAACTCTCAATACAACCGAGTGACCTCTAATGAAAGCGACTAAAAGAAAGCAGTAAAGAAAGCATTTAAAACCTATCACTCGGAGGTTTTGAAAATCTGACCCTGGTAGTAAAAGACAGCTCCCCGTCAGAATGAAGGAGGATGGATCAAGAATTCCCGGCTCTCGGTGAACCATTAATGTGTTCACTTCCTTCCAGGTGATTATGAGATACAAACTAATGAAACGAACTAATAAATTAGTTCGTTCCGGATGCACTCACTCAGGACTCAAAAGTAGGCTTTGGCAGAAGAGGATAGCAGTTGAAAGAAAACTCAACCCTATCTTGGAAAATAACCAAGGCCTGGATGATGTTCCTCTAAGATTATTCACTACACTGTATTTGAATCCAAGTGGACCCCATCTCGGTGTAGCACTCAATCTTACATTTCCATCAACCAGCAATTTTGGAAAATAATGGATTTGAAAATCAATCCCTGTCAGGTACTAGACTCTCAGTTAAAACACAGACCCTTTCAGTCTAAATGAGACCTAATCGCTGAATCTGCTTCTCAATTCCCAAAATATAACCCTTGATAGAATATGAATTAGTCATAACTGAAGAATTCATCCCTTACTCAGATCCGGATTTTATAAAGAGGTTTTTGTTTGAAGTTTATAAAGCAATATCTGTTTAAGATCTAGACTTCTATTGTCCAAGGGAAGGATCCCAAAATAATTACAGACCACAACAGTACATAATATTATCATGCATAGGGATATATGGAAGTGTAAAATTAATTGACCCAAAATATAAAAGCGGGTCTAGACAGAAGGTGAAATACAGAATGGAATGGTCAAGGTACCAAAGTAATGGCAGAATAATCGGGTGGACTGTAAACATCTACTGTCCAATTTCCCAATCACTCGGATGGAGCGAATTTAGACAGCTGAGACTCTATAATGGTGGTGTCAACACCAGTTGGGCCTCCACTGTCTGTGAATTCGGATAAAAACCTACATACTTCCTTTCTATAATGATCATCAGTTGGCATTGACTGATGCCAACTGATTCCCATTACAGATTGGAATTTGGGTTTGGAAATTAAGATAACAAAAATAAAACTGTATCTGGATGGGAGTCAATTGAGCAGCTATTATAACCCCGGATGGGCGAACCGCCAAGGCTTCCACTGACAGCCATTCAGACCATGCAAAATAACGATTAGTAACTAGTACCCAGAATACGAGCTAGTTATCCATGAGGGAGTACCCGCCAACATTATTCTGATGTATTCTTTACTAATGGTTCCACACAATACACAAAGACAAAACAAACAAGAAACAAAAGAAGATCCATTGTATGAGAGACATTGGTTTCTCATGCAAGGTTGTGGGTTGGGCCCACAATTGATGGTCTTAAATAATCCTTCATACCGTAATTAATTACAGTCCAGATTATCTGTTTAAGCCGTCAGGATTTTGTTTATACAAGAGTGTTTTAATGGCAATTGAACAAAGGTCCTTTAATCATGATGATTGTTGGAGTTTGATTGTTGCTAATCTCAATCTTCAATCATTAATGAGTCAAGGGTTCAATCAGTTAAGTGATGCCAATGGAGAATCAAAATTTGGGCAGCATAACACCCTATATTGCAATTCCAGAATGTTACATCCTAACCCGTGGGGCTATGATGTGAGTGTTGCAATACAAAATGGAGAGAGAATGAAATTTGTTTAAGATTAAATAGAGGGGGAGGAATCTTGTCGCTATATCATAAATGTTGTCGCGGACCGAGATCCGCGACATGGACATCCCGACAAGTTTTTAGAATTTTTGGCAGCATAACGCCTCTTTGTCGCTATGCAAGGTTTTGTCGCGGAACGTGGCTCCGCGACAAGGGTGACATCGCGACAAAGTGTTTTAATAAAATTCTAAGGCATTTGAACCTTTGTCGCTATGCGTGGAGATTTTGTCGCGGAACGTGGTTCCGCGACAAGGTGTTCCGCGACAAAGTGTTCAAAGACTAAGAAACATGGCATAATTTTTCTGTCTCGGAATGAGATTTTGTCGCGGAACGTGGCTCCGCGACAAGATGATTCCGCGACAAGAAGCCATGAAGACAAAATGCAAGAGTTTGGCTCCTTTGTCGCTATGCATGGACAGTTTTGTCGCGGAACGTGGCTCCGCGACAAGGTATTCCGCGACAAAGGGTTTTAAATTATAGAGACAAGTGTCTTGAAACACCTTGGTCGCGGAACTGCCACTCTGTCGCGGAACGTGGTTCCGCGCCAGAAGGCGGTTGGCGCCCAAGGTGGTTCAGGACAAAAGTCAGAAAAAGCAGAAATGAACAGTGGCATGCAAACAGCGTGATCTCACCCTATTTCAGATCAAAAAGCTATTCTAAGCTAAAAATAAGCAAGAAACATTCAAAATAAGGAAGAACATGCTTAAACAAAAATAACAAGACTGAGCAGGATATTAAAATAAAGCAAGAATCCTAATCTAGGGTTTGATCACACATTCACACAACATTATCCATAATATGCTAACAGTGAACACGAAAATAACAAAATAGGGGTCAAATAACCCCAAAATGAAAAAGAAAGCATAAATCCATGGGGTGTGAGACCCATTTCATGATTTGGGACACAAATGATGAATGTTTTCCCATATTATTGAAGGGGTGTTGTTAATACCCATGGTTTGGGTATTACAAACCCTAAAACAAGAGTTTAGAAAACAAAACATAGTATAAAAATGGCTATCTAAGCTCTGTGAACAGTAAAACACTAATCTAAACTAAACTAAGTGCAAAAATTAAATAATACATAAAAATAAACCTAACTACTCTACCTAAGGAAGAACTCCTAAGCTTGCCTTCAAGAACTTCTAAATTTCAAACTTCCAACTGTCCAACCCTTAGCTCATGGGAGACACCTCATATTTATAGAAGTGTAACCCTAAGCCCATGGGCCTTGATTCTAGCCCATTGTGTCTTAAGACATCACACACATCACAGCTTTGTCTCGGAACATCAAGTTGGTCGCGGAACACACTGCATGTGGCAAGGCTTCTCGACTGGGTCTTGTGTCTTCATTTGTGCATTTTGGTCGCGGAATGGACCTCTGTCGCGGAGCATGCCATCGCGACAAGGGTCATCGCGCCAAGGGCTTGGTTGGTCTCCTCTTCATTTGGGGCCAGCTGGTCGCGGAACATGCCTTTGTCGCGGAACACTGCATCGCGCCAAGGGCTTCCGCGACAAAGGTCTTCCTGGGCCTGCTGGATTGGGCCAGATGGGCCAAAAATATTCTTTTTGTGGGCTTTTCTATCTTTTTCCCATCTTTTTGTTTCCTTTTCTTTTTCTCATGTTTTTGGATTTTTCTAACATAAATATGTAATAAAATTATAAATATGTAATAAAATTACATATTTATGTCCTTTTTCACACCAGCTTATTATTTTTACAATTATGCATAAATCAGTCCAATTCGACTGCTTTCTTACTTAATGTAAGACCGGAATGCGATCAAATGCCCGTTTAAGACACGGAAATGGATTGAAATAATGGTCATTTTTGGCCATTATCAGCAGTCGAGGGAATGTTAATTCTCTCCAATTCTATACCATCACCGTTTGATCCGCTTACACTTGTTCCGTTGTCTACAGCTGAACAACGGGGGAAGCGTAAGCCGGATCCCCCTCTGTATACACCGGATACACGCAGCAAAAAGCAGCGTGTGAACCGTGTACTGGACCTCACAGGCCCTTCTCCTGAAAAGAAAAAAACTGTTGTGCGTATGGATTTTGAGGAGGAGACCTGTTATCGTTATTCGGGCCGGAGGGGGTATGCCGGCGCTGACAGGCTATCGGCTGAAGAGAAATGGATTCTGGAGCGGTTTATCGACGCTCCAAAAGGGAGGTATTGTATTCTCTGTTTTCTGGTACTCTGGTTTCTTTGGATTGGTATTGGTATTCTTTAAAATAGTATTTTTTTCCTGATTTTATGGGTTTAATTTATTTTCGGATTGTACATTTGGTAGTGGATTTGTGTGGAGCCAAGGCATCTACGCCGTGCTGCCCTCGAGCATTCTGCTGCTGCTTTTTAATGAGGCAGTATGCAATGATCTCGTTGGCAGTTACATTGCTCTCATATGCAGCCAACGGTTCCGTAATGCTAATGGAATAACCACGAGGGTCGGGTTCATCAGTCCATACACGACGGTGAGTAATTTTTTGAATTTACTGTATGTGTATGCACCTTCACCAATTATTTTGCAACCTTATGGATAAAACTACTCCGAAACAGACGCGTATATTGGCGTTGGAGAAGAAAGGGGGAGAGCTTGATTTTGATGCATTCGAGGAGAGCTATAAAACTCTTTGGCAGCCGGGGCGCGATGAATTTGAACGGCTTAGCATTTTGATCGCAGGCGGACTTGACTGCGTGCTGCTTCCCGTGACGACGAATTATCACTGGTTCTTGATTGTGTTGGACCTTCAGAAGATGGAGATAACAATTCAGAACTCCTTGTGGCCGGCAGATAACACCGTTGCGCAGAGAAAAATTGTAAGTCCCCATGTGTCATGTTTTATCTGGTACCCAGACCTATATATTCAGTATTAAGTCTTGCTATTTTGGTATACGTCTATCAGACAACTGGTATTAATGTTGCTCTTCAATATGTATTTAATTGTGACCCACATGCGGAGTTTTTAGTGTGGTACCTCAACAGCAAGCATGATTTGGCAGTGAACGAGGACATCATGTTAAGAAGGACATGTAGGCAGCAGGGTGATGGAGAACTGGACTGCGGGGTGCACGTTATGTGGTGGGCTGAGGCATTTTTGCGGAATGATCCTGCATTCTGGGACATGGAGGCCACTGTTGATATTAAGGTGCATCGTGCCAAAGTAGCGTTGCGACTTCTAAGGGATGCAATGGAGCGGACTGTTCAGGAGGCAGCGGAGGAGGCGGTGTTGACCCGGCCCACTGTGGAGGGTCAATCAGATGCGATGGAGGCCGACCAGACTGCGCCGGATCAGGCGGATCCAAAGGTGGCCGAGCCCCGTGTTGTGGATCAGGCGGATCCAAAGGTGGCCGAGCCCCGTGTTGTGGATCAGGCGGATCCAAAGGTGGCCGACCCCAGTGTTGTGGATGCGGCGGATCCAAATGTGCCCGACCCCACTGTTGTCGCTCATGCCGATCCGAAGGATGCAGAGCCCATTCTTGAGGATCCCGCTGCTGCAAAGGTGCCCCACCCCACTGCCGATGATCCCGCCGATCCGAAGGTGACCGAGCCCAATGTTGAGGATCCCGCTTCTCCAGATGTGCCCGCCCCAAATGTTGTTCACTGTCCGGTCCCGCTTCAAATATACGCTCCCGCAGTTCTGGGGTTGTTGGCACCGGTTACCAAACCAAGAAATCCCGCTTATGCCACTCAGCCGCCGAAAACTGATCCTGCCCCTCCGAATGATCCTGTCCCTCCTGTGGGTGCCCGTCCTGATTCCGCACCGACGGATGGTGCCCCTCCTCATGCTCCTGCCCCTACTGCACCTGTCCGGCCCGATTCCGCAGCGGCGGATGCCGGCCCTCCTCATGTCCTGTCCGAGCCCACGACAACGGATGCCGGCCCTCCTCATGCTCCTGCCCTTCCTACTCCTGGCACTGATGATCCCGCAGCGACGTTGGCTGCCCCTCCGTCTCATGACCCATCTCTTGGTAAGGATGCAATGTGACACATGTTTGTTTTATGATCGTTGGGATTGATGGTTTGCTGTTTGATGGACACCAGTATTGTTTATGCTTCATTCATGGTATTTGGATTGTGGATGAATGGTATATTGCTGTGGGACAGCGTTTTGGGAGTTTGTATTAATGGTTCTTTGGATTGACGTACGTATGGATGGACATCAGTATTATTCGTATGAATTGGTATTTTGAATCATTTTCTCTAATACGATGTCGAATAGTGCATGCTCGACCGACATAAAACATTGCAATAATTTGAACGCGTGCACATTTTCTCAATAGTTGTACGATGTACACTTGACGCAATGTATTAGTATCCAATGGGTTGGTCTACGATATTAAGTGTTGCTCTACATCCGATGGTTTGCTTGAGACATTCAATTACATGGGCAATGGTTTGCTCTACAAACATGTTACATGGGCAACCTACCCTTCAACAACTGTATTAGTATCCAAAGGGTAGAGAAGTTGGTAAGTGTTGCATACCAAACCATAGAGGAATGACTCAGCCATTCATTGAATGCATTGTCTTGATTTTTTAATGCTATTATCCCAATCATCCAAGACGGTATTATACAAAAAGATATGTGGTATCTAACATTATTGTCGGTATGGCAGTCAAAGGAAACTGATACTTTTATCCATTATACTGACTTCTCCACGAAACAATGAATGAGGCTTGAACGTTTAAACATAGAGGCATGAGTTAGTCATTCAATTCTAATGGACAATGCATTGTCTTAATTTGTCCATGCTATTATCCCTATCAACCATAACGGTACTATAAGAAAGATATATGGTATCTATTGACATTAATGACGGTATGGCCATCAAAGGAAACTGATACTTTTAATGTGATTAAGAAGGTTGTAGACAATTGATATTGAATTATGGTTTGAATGAGGTATCTAATGACAGCCCATAGTATTTCATGTCGGTGATCGTACAACTATGTTTGGGCATCCATAAATTAAGCAAAAACCAACAAAATTAAACAAATATGGTAGTAAAACACACGAAACATCCTGTGGGTGAGGGATAACAGTATGTGAACGCATCGTACACTGGTATTGGCATAGTTCATCCATAGGTATGTCGCGTTCAAGGCAGAGCTAAATTTTTTCTGAGTAACGTAACCCCCGTAATAGCTGCGCGTACCATTACATTTCAACATACAACATATGAATTCCATAAGGACATTGCCAAAATATAATCAATAAGCAGATTCAAAACAAGTGGGATTCCAATTCCATAAGGACATTGCCAAAATATATAGTGTTCCATATTCATATGGTATCATTCCTTGAAACCGTCCGATACGGAACAGTTTCACAAGATGAAACCATGTCAAAAATATACAGTGATGCATTTACACGGATATGCTCAAAGTTTAATCACCGACGACAAAAGTTGGACACAATAGTTTCTTGCTGCAGAAATACCCAATTACGTCATTCCCACACCATTCTTCGCATCCACGAATGACAGAGTTCATCAACGCGCATACTTGTATGCCTCCTTACAAGTAACCCTGTTGTGACCACGTTTGCCGCACAAACCACATCTAGTCTTCTTTAGTTCACCCCGAGATGGTATGCGCCGTTTCTTCCTCCGGCCAGGCTGCACACGTACATCTGGAGGCAGAACGAAGAAATCATCATTCTGCTCGGCCAAATGTTCACCGCCAATTTCAAGCAGCGGATATATCACGCCTTCATACGTCGCCCGGTAGCACGCAGTCGTGTAATTCTGATCACAGTAGTCGTAAATATTACCTTGCAGTGTTTCAATCGCTGCGCAGCCGTGCTTACAGGGCAGCCTCAATAATTGCCAATAGCCACACGTGCATGTCATCTTTTCCACATCTACGGCATATATCCTCGCCCTATGCCGGACCTCAAACAATGAACCCGCTGCGCGCTGAAGCTCCATTTCTCCGGAGGCCGCGTAATTATCACTCAATACCTTTCCTGGAATAGTAGCCAATATTCCTTCCATCCTCGCACCCTCCTCTCTTTTTTCATTCATCATCTTCATGACTTGTTTTCGAATTTGATCGAGCATGGAATACGGACCCATTGCCCTTGCGGCCCCGATCCAATTATTCCAACTCTCCACAAGATTCGTGTTCATCACACCCCATTTCTTTCCCGCAAATATGGAATTCGCCCAATTGTAGGGATCAGAATTTGCAAGGAACGTGGATGATAAGGGCATTGCTTCAAGGATGCTATTCAGGTGCTTCAGCATTTCTTCATACGTCGGAGCATATGCTGCGGCCTTCAACACCCCAGTCCAGTGATCATTGTTCTTGTATGGGTACATACGAAGTACCTGTATAGTGTACGAGTAACACCAGTGTCAAAAAGGGATATACAGGTCACCCAAGACAAAATACCAACTACACTGTACTGCATTGGAAAAATATTAACCTCCGTTTTAAAGTTCGCGACAAGGTGTCGAAGGCATACACCATGATGACTCCCATTGAAGACGGTCGGAATGGCTTTCATCAAACCCGAGTGACGATCACTGAAAAAAGTGTACTCGCTCCAATCCTGTTCATTCGGTGGGTCAAGGACGGCCCTAAACTTCTGACAAAACCACTCCCAATTTTCATCCGTCTCTTGATCGACAACTGAACACCAATACCGTATATAGTTAAACACCAATACGTAAAAATCCGAACAACAAAATCTAGACGCAGAATACAATATAACCTTGCTCCAAAGCAACAGTTCCGTGAAAGCTACATACCTGCAAATGCGATGGTTAAAAACCCACCATTTGCGTCTGCACCAACAGCTGCAAGTATTACGCCTTTCCACTTTGACTTTATATGGGCCCCATCAAGCTGAATAAGTGGACGACAGCCAGCCTTAAATCCTTCAACACAAGCTGCAATAGCAATGAACACCCTCCTGAACTTATTGGAATCCGTACACACCTCTAGATCAGCCACGCTGCCGGGGTTCGATGCTTTCAAGCGGTTGCAGAATACTCGCACCTTGTCAAAGGATTCAGCATCTGCCCCATGTAGCTCCTTCAAAGCAATCTCCTTTGCACTCCATGCCGTGCGGTAGGTAATGTCGATTTTGAATGCAGCTTTAATAGCATCAATAGCCATGTTCGGCGTGTAATTCGCGTTCCGACGCAATTTGTCCTTTATGAAGGATGACACCCATGTTGCATTGGCGTTTGGGTGAGTCCTCGATTGTAGATTATTCACCCCGCATCCGTGAGTCAACATGTATGTGCGTATTGCAAACGAGTCGTCGGACTTGTGGAGCGCTGCATATATGCGCCACCCACAACCCTCCATGCTGCAATTTACTTGGACTTTTGTTTTGTTGTTGTGCACGAAGTAAAATCCACGCCGAAGTGCAATGCAGTGGTTTGCCACCACCTTTCGAAAATGATCCTGATTCCTGAACTTCTGACCTTTGCCTTTTATTGCATTGGCCCATATGAGTCTTTGATCTTCCTCGTCGTCAAGGTCACTGTCGTCGCAGTCATCCTGTGTCGCTATTTCCTCCCTGAAGTACATGTTCAATGTTCAAACAACAACAGTATTGTTCATAGCGTATACCTACTTAGTGAAGGAATAATACCGTTATAACCAAAGACTAATACCAATTATTTGAAAACAAGTAACTATTAGGTTACCAAGCTTTTTAAATGTACGCGAATCCTGATCGTACTGAGTCAATATGAAAAATTCTAATTGCCAATAGATACCATCACAAACAAGCGGAAGAATAAAAAGAAACAACATTCGCACGCTCTCACGCATCCCCACATGCGTAATACGTGTGTTTCGCTTGATGAATACCAAAAGTGTTATCTATCATACCAGTTATACGAAAATTCAATGCAACAAGCAGCGACGTTCAAACACATTTTAACACTACACTCACAGTATTGTGCTTCTTTCTGCTCGGTTCATCACATTCATCTTCCCGATCGCCTGCCCCTTTGCCCGATTCAAGCTGCCCATCCTTGACACGTCGCCGTCGTTCATGATCTCCATCGTGTATCCCCCATCAGGATCGTCGTAATGGAGTGTGTGCGTGGTTGGACATACCTCTCGCCATTTTTCCGTCACCTTGGCATACAAATCGGCGAGACCATCGCCGTCCCTAATCCTCACAAGGTGAACTTCGGAGTTGAAGTGACAAAATAGCATAACCTCTTGTCCGCGTGATTGCTCCTCACTACCGTCCATCTTCCTCGCAATTTCTTGTACTTAAAACCCTAAAAAAGTGGAGGAGTTTCGAAAACCCTAAAAATGGAGGTGAAGAACCCTAAAATCTAAAAACGAGGACCCTAAAATCTGGAACCGAAACTGAGGTTTTCTTCCGTCAGCTCTACGAACGGAGCTCGCCCGATGCTTCCCCAACCTTCCCGCCGGTTGTAGCTTCCGGAGGAAGCTTCGCCCAGCTCGCCAATGGTGCCTCCGTTTCTTCAATCCGACGGGGAAGAGAGGATTTTAAAAAAAAACGTGTGTTCGATTGTGCCTAGGAAACTTAATGGTTGCCTTGCATCTCTCCACCCGTCACCATCAACATGTCACAATCAAGTTCAAAAGGGGGGGTATTTTGGTATTTTCGTAACTGATTTTCAATATTGATTTAGTTTATTTTCATGGTGACTGAATTTGAATGTATTTAGTATATAGGATGTTATACATTATGTATTTAGTACACTTGTCTTATACATGAAGTATTTTGAGGTGTGGGCCTTTAACTATAATTTGCCCTATATAATATGAGGGAAAAAGGATAAATATGTCCTTTTTCTTTTCAAAAAATTCAAATCAGTCCTTTTTCTATTTTATTACCAAAACAGTCCTCTACAAATGCTAATTATGTCCAAATCAGTCCTTTTTTCACTAATTATATTCTAATTGCTGACGTGGCAAGGGTTTTAATTTAAACCTGGCACGTGTGCATAATATTAGTCCTTTTTCTTTTATCTTTTGCCAATTTAGTCCTAAACTTTTATTTTGTTCTATTTAGTCCTCTACCCCAATCACTCATTTTTATATTAATTGGCCTCAAACCTTTCAAATTATTTCATTTTAGGCCCAGAACCTTAATTTTTTTATTATTACTAATCCATATATCAAATAAATGCACAACATACTTCCATAAATAAAATTAAACACCAAACCTCATATATTGGGTTCGACTGCTTTGTTATCGGGTCTTTCAAGTACCGGAATTTTACGGACTCTCTCTAATAACCACTCGACCGCAACCGATTGTTCATTGGTTTTGGTTTCCTTCAGTAACAATCAACAGAATCTTACTTTGCGTCCTACCTTAGGATGTAGCAATATTTGAGTAAATGATTTAACTTGAATTTTTGGAAGGTTATGGATACAGGAAGCCTTGGTTTTATTGAAAATATTAATATTATTAAAAATATTAAAAAATAGCCTGAATTTTATTGTCCACAAAGTATGATTGTGCTGATTGTTGCTAAAGGAAACCAGAACCAATGAACCATCGTTACGGTCGGGTGGTTAGAGAGAGTCCGTAAAATTCGGAACTTCGAAGACCCGGTAACAAGGCGGTCAAACCCAATGTATGAGGTTTGGTATTTAATTTTATTTACGGAAGTATGTTGGGCATTTATTTGATAAATGTATTAGTAATAATAAAAAATTTAAGGTTCTGAGCCTAAAATGAAATAATTTGAAAGGTTTGAGGCCAATTAATATAAAAATGAGTGATTGGGGTAGAGGACTAAATAGAACAAAATAAAAGTTTAGGACTAAATTGGCAAAAGATAAAAGAAAAAGGACTAATATTATGCACACGTGCCAGGTTTAAATTAAAACCCTTGCCACGTCAGCAATTAGAATATAATTAGTGAAAAAAGGACTGATTTGGACATAATTAGCATTTGTAGAGGACTGTTTTGGTAATAAAATAGAAAAAGGACTGATTTGAATTTTTTGAAAAGAAAAAGGACCTATTTATCCTTTTTTCCTATAATATGACAATGATAGAGATGAAACAAAGTTTTAGTTGGCGACAATATAAACACTTTAGTAAGTACTCCCTCCGTTTCCTTAAAATTGGAACAAATGAATAGTACTTACTATTCATTGAGTAACTTTGTTTCAATTTTTTAACCCAGTTATATAAGATAAAACATAGTTAAGTGAGATCTTGTTGGATTCGTCTTACCGCGTAGTTTTAGAATATCAATTTTTTTTATAATTTTTACTTTTATACAATTTAAGATATTAAGCGTTAAAAATTTACATTGGAGTGCGTGATATACACAAATGTTTCAATTATTCAAAAACGGAGGGAGTACTATTATACAGTATTAGGCAGCATTGCTAGCTCGGCAAAAAAATTCACCAAATTTAGTTGGGCACTGTCATTTAAAATAAACGGACTACTTCCATATTGTTTGTTCTTAACAAAAGTTTGTCATTTCAACACTTAAATGACCCTTTTAGTTGTCTTTCTGGCTAAATTCAAGCACTGAAAAAGCTATCCTTTTTGTAAAACCCAACCCCCTTTTTGTAGGGTGTCAATTTTGAAAACGATCCGAAAATACAAACCCGATCGACACGAATCCGATGCAGCTTTGGATTTTTTGGGTTTAGTCGTTTTTGGTTTCTCTAATTGGAAATTCGACCTAAAAATTTTCAGGTTTTATTCGGGTTTGGTATTTCAAGTTCATTTCAGGTTTCGGGTCGTGTTCGGGGTTACAGATTTTGTGTTATACCCTTATTAACACCTGACACGAACACGACCCGAACCTGTGAAACCTGAAACACGAGCCGACCAACCTGACCGAAACACGACACGAACACGACCCGAAAGCTGAGATTGACACCCCTACCTTTTTGTAAAGATATACACCAACTTTAAATTATTTCAAATCGAAATAAAGGAAGAAAATTTGGAAGATTGGGACCCTCTTTGTCTCCATTCTCAAATACTATCAAATCATTGAAATTACTTTTCAACCTTCCAATCATAGTTGTTAAGATCCCGATCCTGATCTTAGGATCTTACGATTTTACGATCACACTTCTCTAAAACGATCCCGATCCTTGTAGGATCTTAAAATTCGTAAGATCCCGATCTTGATAGTAGAATGTTACGATCTTATGGTCATACTCCCTCAAACGCTTCTACGATCTTACGATCTTACCCTCTTAAACGCATAAAATTTTTGTAGTATTTTATGATTTGGGATCAAAATAACTTGTTTCTTTTAATTTTAAACTTAAGAGCTTGTATTCCTTATGTATGATGTGTAAAAAAATATAATATGTATCTATGTGGAAATATTTTATGTTTGATTGTGATATTTTTGTATTGTATTATATTAATTAACTTGTAAGATTCATAAACACACACAATAATGCTTTTACTTGTTAGTATGCATAACTGAGTCTATCCATTATTGCAATTTCATAAGATCTTAGGATCCCGATTCGATCTTACGATCCCGATCTTGCAAAGAGAAAAACGATCCCATATAGGATCCCGATCTTAACAACCTTGCTTCCAATCCTCCAGTCGCCATTTCATTTGTTGGGTGATCAGTGATGAATGGTGCCATCTTTACATCCATTTCATTTGCATTTTAGTTTTGCATTTGCATTTGCAAACTTGGACAAAATTCAAATGCTTGTACTAGTATTTAAGTTCCATTTCTCATCATAACTTCAACTTTCACAATTTGGATTTTGGGGTTTCAAAAATTCAAATATCTGACAATGAAAAGGAATAGCAGCAATTGCAAGATTACCTAATTCCACAAGATACTATTTGGCTGTATCCAATTTGTGGAATTGTATATGAAGTACTATTTGTCATCATCTCATTCATTTAAATTAAATTAAAATACTATATGCTAGTATTTTACTTAATTATTACTACTATTAATTGTAGGGTTTTGGGGTTTCAAAAATTCAAATATCTTTACTACTACTAGTAATTTGCTCTTTTAATTACTTAATTACTTAATTACTACAATTTGTAGGAGTACTATAATTTGTTATACATATAAGCTTTACAGGATTGCAGACATTCTCTGAATCTGTATTATTTTTAGATTTTGGTTTTGAAATAGTGTTAAAGTTGAACAAATAACCAGCTAGATATTTGAATTGCTTCTTTCTTCTTCTTCTTTTTTTTTTCTTTGTTTCATTTTCATTTTTTTGGCACATAGTTTTCAAATTTTAATATTTTTTCTTGTATATATAATACGTTAATTATTATACCTATTCAAATTTACATACGCCTATATTTTATATTGTGTCATATTATATTATACTTCCTCCGTTCCTTAATAATTGACACATTGAGTGTTTTTTACTGTTTATTTAGTAATTTTGATTCGATTTTTTAACACAATTATATAAGACAAAATATAATCAAGTGAGATCTTTTCGGATTCGTCTAATTAATCGCATAGATTTAGAATATTAAATTTTCATAATTTTTACTTGTATGGAATTTGAGTTACTAAGGATTAAAAACGTGTATTGAATTGCGTGAAATGTGGGTTCGTGATAAATATTAAGTAACGGAGGAAGTACTTCACAATAGAAATTGTACTGATATTTAATTTTACAAAAAAAAAAGTAATACTATTAAACGTTGGCTCATATTTATTTTAGGTATGTTAATACTTGAAAAGAAATTCCACAAATCAAGCCAAATATGCCAAATTTGTTTTCAGAAAAAATAAAACCATCATATGAACATTTGGCCACGGGGATTGGGGCTTAGCCCAAGCGGTTAAGCCCCTAGCTTTCAACCTCTAGGTTGAGGGTTCAATTCCCACCGGCCCCTATCCCATCCCCTTTGTCCATTTATAATTGTGTGGCATTGACTCCCACTATTTTCCTAGCCTGTATAGGCTGCTCAGAAAAAAAACAAAAAAACAAAAAAAAAAACATTTGGCCACGTATTCAGTACTGCTGCCAACGGTGCTGTTGACCTTAGGACTGAGTTCCTTTTGAACTTAGGAAATTAATACGAAAAAGCATGGTAATTTAATATATGTATAAGAATCAAATGAAGGGGAAAAGGAAAAAAAAAGTATGGTAAGTCAGACATTAGTACCATCATAATTGACTGATTATAACTTTTTGTATGTAACCCAATAATACATACTCGTAATTCATAACAAGGAAAGCAGAAAGCTACGGTAAGCTTGTTTATTTTATTTAGAATCCAATGTAAAAATATAGTAATAGCCAAAAAAAAAAAAAAAAAAGAAGAAGAAGAAGAGGAGAGGAAAAAAAAAAGAAGAAAGAAAGAAATGGCAAGAAAGGATTGGTGAATGTAGAATCCAAGGAAAGTCGTTAAACAACTTTGCAGACGGAGGCATAAATTGTCAATAACCCCCACCTATCACCTAACTTTAATTTGCATCTTAATTAATCATTTTTTTATTACTCTTATGCATTTCTTTCACTAATTAATAGTGCATGGGACTAAAAATTATTTAATCTGATTAATAGAAAATTTTTAGTGTGTGTTAAACTGTTAAGATGCAATGCATGCATGTTATCTCACTAGATTTTTAAATACAATTATGTATATTATGCAACGGAGTGTATGGTATTCTATGTTTTCGCCCTTCATATTACTCCCTCTGTCCCATTTAAGATGTCTTGTTTAATTTCTACACACAATTCAATTTACTTTTTCAATCGTTAATATCTCAAAATATGTTTAACAAAAAATTATGTAAAATATATAGTATAAAACTACATGATTATACGATTCTAACAAGACCCCACTCGTCTATTTTTTTCAAATATATACTTGTAATAAGATTGAGTTAAAGTTAAACAATGAACAGTGCCAAAAAGTCAAACCAGACATCTTGCCTGGGACGGAGGGAGTAATATTTAGAAAAGGGAACTTATAAATACATCGTATTCGTAATTTATGGATAAAATTATTATTTATACACTATCCGATAATATAATACATTATCTCCTAAAACTCATCCATTGATTTTCAATTTTATAGTAATTTTATTTGTTTTATAGTTTAGGGGTAAATGAATAATTAAAATATCATAAAGAAAATATATTTAAAAAAAGTTTACTATGGTAAGTAGTATTTTTTTTAATGGAAGTATAAATTTCATCCTTCACATAATAGTAATATAATATGTGAAGTATTTATTATATATCCTCCCACCATTCACGACATGATTGAGTTTCAAAGTGTAATTTTCAGGTCAATTATAGACCAGAAAATATGAAAGGTGGATTATATATATAGAAGTATATCCTAAGCAGCTAACTAAAGTCCCCAAGTAAGTCAATTAAAACCAAGAATTCAAAGCACAATTATGAACTAAAAATACCAAAATGGCAAATGGTTCTTTACCGGCTCATAATTGATCATTTTAATTTGAATTTTCAACTAAATGTTATTAGTAGTAGTATTTCAGTCCACATAACATAATTGTCTTTTTTCCTACAGCTAGCGCACGAACAATGGATATAGTACAAGGGCCCAAAAGGCACATACTGTATACTTCCTCCGTTCTCATATAATTGTTCCATTTGCATAGTAGTTACTATTCATTGAGTAACTTTGATCAATTTTTTTGGCATAGTTATATAAGATAAAACATAGTCAAGTGAGATCTTGTTAGATTCGTCTAATCACGTAGTTTTATAATATTATTTTTTTATAATTTTTACTTATATATACTTTGAGTTATTGACATCTAAAAATATGTCTTGGACTGCGTGAAATGCATGATGGGAGCAATTATATGAGAACAGAGGAAGTATGATATATCAAGGGGGGGAAAAGAATTAATTAAAGAGGGGTTTAAAAAAACAAATTATATACTCGTACACAGATAGATTGATATCATCATTATTATTAGTGTGCCTTTAATTATGATTTTGGTAAACATTGATACTCATGTGTCAGCAAAAGTGTGTGGGAGCCCAAACCACACAAATTATAAAGGGGGACAGAGGGAGGAATATGGGCCAGGTAGAGATCGAACCCCAACTTATTGGTTGGGAGCGGGACTTGACCATGTAAGTTTTAATTATGTTAGAAGATGCATGCATGGAATGAAATTCACAATTCCTACACACGAGTGGACGACCTAGCTATGCGTGATTTACGAAAGCAAATTTATTTAATTAGTGACTTTAATTTGGTTTATAAAAGAAGGTGCTATGATTATTAATTTGATGTGCTTGGTTTACTTTTTTACTTTTACCTCGTCAAAAGGATCGATCGGATATCATAGATACTCGCTCGCTCCCATTTCAAATTTCCTGACCAAATTATTAATATACTTCATACTATATTATAATATTATTGTATTTAATTTATAATTGTGTGGCGTACGTCTAAAGTATTAGTATTAGAATTTAATTTCATACATATGCCATGCCATTGCCACGCCACGCCGCACTTGAATGAAAGACAAAAGCAATAAAAGATAATGTGCAGCATTCGGAATTCCCCGGAGCTTCTCCAGTGGCTCCTCTATTTTAGAGTTAAACGCTAAAACAACGCCCAATACTCCTCCAACAAGCAACACTAGACGTCAGAGGGAGCGGGATATTTTAGAGGGGTGAACAGTACAACGGCAAATGTAGCGTGCACTGTCGCTGCTCCGCTATCCATCCTTTTTTTTGTTTTTTTTTTCTTTCCAGTTTTAGATTTATGTATATGTATATTCATTTTACTTTTATAATTACTTAAAATAACTTAATTATATATATTTATATTCCTAACGCTCTCTCTCTTATTAAATTTTTTATCTTTTTTTATTAATTATCTTCTCCATTTTTTATTTTATTATTATTTCTTAATAATAATTTTAATACCAATATGTAATTAAATTATATAAATATGCATTTTAATATAAAAAATTATATATTTTTTTTTTCTGTTTTCAATGTTAGCAAAAGTTTTTTGTATTTTTCATAATTTTAATTATTAAATTAAATATAATATCTATATAAATATATAGTTTAATAAATTGTTAAAGAAAGAAAATAAATGAATTGTAAAATATAGATGGATATTAAAAAGAATCAAAATGGAATATTCTTAAATAGAGGAAAATTTAGAGGTGATTGTTGGAGATGAGATGTAAAAAACTGTAAACTGGACTGGAAAATAGAGTAGAGTTGACTGGGAAATAAAGTGTATTGCTGGAGATGGCCTAAGGATGTCA
Source organism: Hygrophila difformis (assembly GCA_030278955.1). Lineage (NCBI taxonomy): Eukaryota > Viridiplantae > Streptophyta > Magnoliopsida > Lamiales > Acanthaceae > Hygrophila > Hygrophila difformis. Next base: position 1,996,212 of record JAOANR010000006.1, on the reverse strand, counting down.
CCCAGCTATCCGTACACAAAAGCCTAGATAGAAAAATGTTATTCTAAACCCCAAAGCCCAAAAGTATACTTTAATTTATTTGCAAGAAAAAGAAAAAAAAAAGGATACAAGAAAGAAAAAGACAAAAATGGTAGAAGATTAATGAAGAGGTGGGATGACCATTGGAATATGATTAATATATAGGGATTGGTTGCGGTGCAATCAAAAAAATCCGCAGTACATCAAGACACTAATCCCCATCGTTCATTTAAAATCCAACGGTCCAAAATGTAAAAGGGTAAAGTTGTCCAAAAAATATATAACGGTCAAGTCGCTGAAATACACGTAGGGTGTTATCGCTGAAAATACTGTGGCATGTCGCTGAAATACATACAGCTCGTCGCTGAAATATGTTAAACCATAAAATTGGAGTTTCAACGTATATGAAATCGCTGAAATGAACATTATGTGAAGCAATAATCCTAATAGTATATGTCATGATGACACGAGCAATAATCCTACCTAACATTGGTTTCCTTGTATGTATGCTCTTTTTTGTAAGTATAAAGGTTTCATGAGCCATTCACATCACCCTTTTTCCGTTCCCATTTTGATCTGAAGCAATATATGATGATGAGCAGTAAGTGGAGCAAAAAGGGTTGCAATTGGATTGGATAAAGCAATGCCGTAATGCTCATTTCATTACACACTATCTAGCTTCACCCTACTACTACTATACACTATGAGGATGTTTGGAAGCCGGCATATTTAGGAGCATATAGCAGATTCAATCAGCATATCCTCTCACAATTCTCTCTCCGAATCTGCTATCTGCTAGCGAATCCGCTGACTCCCATGCATCCCCTTTATACACTATATACACTATACACAGCAATTTAGCTACAAAAACCCTTGTAGTATATGTCCTTGTGGGGAGGGCACTGACCGACACTAGCACTGGAGCCAAACCATATCCTTTAATTCAAAGGCATCTTCATGTGTACCAATCAATACTATATGGATGTATGTCTCCATCGACCATCATGCAGGGAATATATGTACATCCAAAACTGTGTTATGGTAGTAACTTAAGGGTATCTTTGGGAAATAACTAGAGTTTAGCGTATGGATTTTGGAGTTTAGAGTCTGGAGTTTGGAAAGCTAAAATTGGGGGAGAGGAACGTTCAGATTTCAGAGTTTAGAGATTAAAATTTGGCGGTTACTCTAATTAGTGTTTACTATATATAGAATTTCAAATTATTTTTAGTATGTATTTTAAAAACTAAACGCTAATTGCTAGCATTTGTTCCATAAGTCGCGAGGTTTTTGAAATGTATGGTTGTTTTGCATACATGATACAGGCCAGTAAACTTTGCCAAGCCCAATTCCTTAGCCCATGTTTTACATATATGTTGGGCTTTTTACTAAATTATTCTGCTCTTCATTCATTTGGGCTTACAAGAAACAAAATTTAAAGCCCAAATTAAAATTTCAAATTCTCATACATCGCATACTGGATCCAAAAGTAAGTAGTAGCTCAATTATTGCCCACACACAAATGATTATGTTAAACATAAATTAGTTTTTGTTTCTTCTTTTTATCAAAATTTTTAATATAATTACAATGAAGTGCTGCAGACAATACACGGCTACACGCAGATGTATATATAATATTATGATCAAAATAAATAATGATGCTAAGTCCTAATTGGAAACCAATAATTAATTTCCTCGAAATTGGGGTTAATGAAAAAATTTAACCATTAAACTCTAGTCGCTTAAGCAAGGTCTCGGGTTCGAGCCTTGTGTATGCAAAAAACTATTTTGAGAGAGGCACCCTTAATTGCCCTTGCAGATCATCGAGGGATTAGTCTTAGGTCCAATGTGGTCTGGGATACCTGGTTTTTAAAAAAAAAAGAGACATAAGGAATCATTTTGTTTAAAAAATAAAATCAGGACTATGATTTAAAAACAAAACGAATAAAACAATTAGAAACAATTAGACATGTCTTGAAAGTAGAAATTGGTAAGAATCAGCAATCACCGAAGAGAACCTTATTGGAATGGTTTATATTTAATTGAGGGTGTGATTATTTTGCAATCTCAAAATGGATGCGGCACGTGAGGGGATCTCCTTCCTCTCTCGTTGCACTTGCCTTTCACATAACAAGTAAAATGAGTTTAATATATTTGGGAACGAAGGAAATATTTTTTACCATTAGTTTTTTTACTCTCTCTAGTCTCTCCTGAGGGAATTCTAATAATTCACTTATTTTTTCGGTAAAAGGGTGGGCCGGAGCCATTTATTGCATAACTTGCAAAGTGTGAATCAGACCAATACGGTCAATGTTCAAAACATTCGACATAAAGTCGGGGGGCCTAGTAAAATGGTGAATACTAGCATCCCATGGAGAAAACCTAACAAAATGGTCAGCCGCCACATTACAATCACGAGGGATGGACAAGAATTTCAATTGCCAATCCCATGCAACCATGTCCCTAATCTGAAATAGCCAAGGAACAGCCAAAACCTGAGGAGCTGGAGAAGAATTGATAAGCTGGATGGCTTCAAGACAGTCAGACTCGACAAGAAGCTTACGGATACCCAAAGACCAGGCGAGTTGAAGGGAGAGGATAATGGCTCTCAATTCAGCATGGAGGATATGGGAAGAAGAGTCAGTAGCACAAATACCACCAATCCAGTCGCCATTTGAGTTACGGAGGATACCTCCAGAACAACTACGGCCACGCTTAGTGCTAGCATCACAGTTAGCTTTCGTCCAGTCGTCAGGGGGTCTCTCCCATTTGGCTCGACCAACTTGCCAAATCTTAGCTCCAAGAATCTTCAATTCATCTCTGGAAGCCATGAACTCATTCGCAGCACGTCGGATTTTGAAGTGAATGGATGGCCAATGAATGGATTCTTGTGCATATAGCACCTGACAGCGAGTCTTCCAAATGATCCAAGCAGCAATGCCAGAGAGAGAAGATTCAAGTTCACCAATGCTCGAACACTGCATGGAAGAGATCCATTGGTTGATATCAGGTGTCCAAAAATTTTTATGAGAATCCAAACCAAGCTGGGACCAAACAATAGCAGAATCAGAGCAATCCCTAAGTGCATGAATATAATTCACTTATTAATAAATCTTTAGTTGCATTAATTTCATTTTCATTTGGTTAGAAATTTAGTGTTTTTCATTTAGATATATACTCCGTATAATAAATTCATTCTTTTATATGATTTTTTTCTCCCTCGATTTTTTTTCTTTAAAAACATTTGTTAAAGTCTTTTAGGCATTTTTATTATTAATAATATATGTTGCTGTATGATTTGTATTTTAGACTTTTCTTTTTTTCATCTTTATAGTAGTATATATTTCCACCCTGCATTTCAGGGAAGTTATTTTTAATTTATTACGTACAATATTAGATGAAATTAAATTTATAAAGCACAATATCTTTTAGAAGATATGCCTAGTACATATTTAATTTTTTATTTTTAATTATTTTTTTAAATTTTTGGCTTGACAGTCCGAAGGGGTTAGGGAAAAAGCAAAACAAAGAAAGTAAAATGAAACAACCAAAGAAAAACGACAGGAAGAAGAACAAGGCAATATAGCATATTAGCATATTGCCTAGTGTGTTTTTGTTTTAATTTTAAATTAATCTTATATTGTTATAGAAATAACTATCTTTATTTATGTATGTGTACAATAAAATGGTATATGGCTTATTAGCTTGTGTTTATAGTGGAAGTATTGTAATGGAAATTGGGATTAAATGGTGAAAGAAAGGAAGTTTAAAGGTGGGATAATAAAATGGATAAAGTGTAATAATTATGGCTATGAAATGAAACAAGTATTAAGCTTGCATAATATTTTCTCTAACTTCTCAATACATTACATAGGCTATTTATAAACTTTTTTATCCTCTCACTATTTACTAACCTCATAATCAAGGCATATACATTTCAAGACTTTCACATGTCTAACCTTATGATCAAGGCATGAACATGGATGTTGAACACTAGACATTCACATGTTTTGTTTACATGCATAATACTCCCCCTTGAATGTCGTCAATACGAAGAATATGCCTCGTTAAAACCTTACTTGGAAAAAACCCAGTGGGAAAAAATCCAAGTGAAGGAAAAAGAGTACAGTATTCTTGTATCAGATGCTCCCCCTGATTTGGACATCATTTTAAATCTCGAAGCCGCCGCATTCCAATTTTCTTCACGAGCTTCTCGAATGTTGCAGTCGGCAATGCCTTGGTAAATAGATCCGCTAAATTATTTTCTGATCGAATTTGTTGCACATCGACTTCACCATTCTTTTGAAGATCATGAGTGTAGAAGAATTTTGGTGAAATATGCTTCGTTCTATCTCCTTTGATATAACCCCCTTTCAACTGGGCTACACAAGCCGAATTATCTTCAAATAAAATTGTTGGGGGCATTTGTGGTTCAATGATTAAACCACAACTCTTCAATATATGTTGAGTCATTGACCTCAACCAAACACATTCTCGACTTGCTTCATGGATTGCTAATATTTCGGCATGATTAGAAGAAGTAGCAGTTATAGTCTGCTTCATTGACCTCCAAGAGATAGCAGTTCCACCACACGTGAAGATATAGCCTGTTTGAGATTTGGCTTTGTGTGGATCTGATAAATAACCTGCATCGGCATAGCCAATTAACTCATGTCGAGAGTCTTTTGGGTAAAATAACCCAAGATCAATTGTTCCTTGGAGATAGCGAAAAACATGCTTTATGCCTTTCCAATGTCGTTGAGTAGGGCAAGAGCTGAATCTTGCGAGTAGATTGACTGCAAACGCGATATCAGGTCGCGTGCTGTTTGCAAGATACATTAACGCACCAATTGCGCTTAAATATGGAATTTCTGGGCCAAGTTGCTCTTCATTATCTTCTTTTGGCCTAAATGGATCCTTTGCTGGATCAAGTGCCCGAACGACCATTGGATTATTTAGCGGATGAGCATAATCCATTCGAAATTGCTTTAATACCTTTTGGGTATAAGCTGATTGATGAACAAATATGCCCATTTCCAAATGCTCAATTTGTAGGCCAAGGCAAAATTTCGTTTTCCCAAAATCTTTGATTTCAAACTCCTTTTTCAGATATTCGACTGCCTTTTTCAACTCTTCAGGAGTTCCAATTAGATTTAAATCGTCAACATAGACTGCGACGATCACAAATTCTGACCCATTTTTCTTTATAAATACACAAGGGCTGATCGGGTCATTTGTATAGCATTCCTTTATCAAACTTTCACTGAGGCGGTTGTACCACATTCGGCCAGATTGCTTGAGCCCATACAACGATTTTTGCAATTTGATGGAATAATTTTCTCTGGGTTTTGAGTTGCAAGACTCAGGTAATTTAAACCCTTCAGGTATTTTCATATAAATATCATTTTCCAATGAGCCATATAAATATGCAGTAACAACATCCATCAGCCTCATTTCGAGATTTTCTCGTACTGCTAGACTCATTAGATACCTGAATGTTATTCCATCCATAACTGGGGAATATGTTTCCTCAAAATCAATTCCCGGTCGTTGTGAAAAACCTTGGGCTACAAGCCTTGCCTTATATTTGGCAATTTCATTATTTTCATTTCTTTTTCTCACAAACACCCATCTGTAGCCAACAGGCTTCACATTTTTTGGTGTTTGGACAATAGGGCCGAATACTTTTCGTTTATTCAGTGAATCTAGTTCAGACTGAATCGCATCTTTCCATTTTGGCCAATCATTTCTTTTCCGACATTCTTCAACTGATCTTGGTTCAGGATCCTCGTTATTTTCCATTACATCGAGTGCAACGTTGTATGCAAAGGCATTATCAACGTTTGTTTCTTTTCGGTTCCAACATTTCCCAGTATTGATATAATTGAAAGAAGTTTCAATAACTTCATTTTCTTCTGGGTGAATATTTTCAGGTTCAACCTTTTCGGGGGTTGAATCAATTTCTCCTTCGGGAGTATCATCTGTGATTGATTTATCACCCATATGGATAATTTTCTTCTTTCGTGGATTTTTATCCTTGGAACCCAAAGGCCTACCACGCTTCAGGCGTGCAGTAGGTTCATTTGCACTTGGAATTTGCCCTTCTGGGACATTTATATTGGCTGGTGCATTTGCTGCATCATTTATATATGATTTTGTGACTTTAGCAGCATCATTAAAAGCATCGGGTAATTGATTTGCAATTCCCTGCAAATGCACAATTCTTTGAACTTCAAGTTCGCATTGCCTTGTACGAGGATCAAGGAAATCAAATGGAATTTGCCAAGATATTTCCTTTTTCAGTTGATCATTTCCTCCCCCTAATGTCGGGAATTGAGTTTCATCAAAATGACAGTCTGCAAATCTTGCAGTAAATAAATCACCCGTTTTTGGCTCAAGATATTTAATAATCGAGGGTGATTCATACCCGACATATATGCCCAACCTTCTTTGAGGTCCCATTTTTGTGCGTTGTGGTGGCGCAATCGGTACATAAACCGCACACCCAAAAATTCGCAAGTGGGATATATTGGGCTCCTTTCCAAACACAATTTGTGTAGGGGAGTAGCTATGATAGCTTGTCGGCCTTATTTTCACAAGTGCGGCTGCATGCAATATAGCATGTCCCCAAGCAGAAACAGGGAGTCTTGATTTCATTAACAAGGGTCTTGCAATTAATTGCAATCGCTTAATAAATGATTCTGCCAGACCATTTTGCGTGTGCACATGAGGCACAGGATGTTCAACAGTAATTCCAATCGACATGCAGAAATCATCAAATGCATGTGATGTATATTCTCCAGCATTATCAAGGCGTATTTTCTTTATCGGATGATCTGGAAACTGTGCTCGCAATTTTATAATTTGTGCAAGTAATCTTGCGAATGCCAAATTGCGAGTTGATAATAAACAAACGTGTGACCAGCGTGATGACGCATCAATTAATACCATAAGGTACTTGAAAGGTCCACACGGTGGATCAATAGGTCCACATATATCGCCTTGAATTCTTTCTAGGAATGTAGGGGATTCAATTCCCACTTTTACTGGAGATGGTCTGGTTATCAATTTCCCTTGTGAACAGGCTGCACAATTGAACTCATTTGGGTTCAATATCATTTGTCTTTTCAATGTATGGCCATTTGAATTTTCAATAATTCGCCTCAGCATTACACTGCCAGGATGCCCAAGTCTATCGTGCCAGGTAATAAATTCACTAGTAGCTTTCAAGCCTACTAGGTTATGTATTTCTGCGGCACATATTTTTGTATAGTATAAGCCAGAGGAGCAACATGGCAATTTTTCATTCACAAATTTTTTGCCATTTTCAATTCGAGTTATCAAAAGATACTCGTGATCTGCCTCTTTTGAAGTTTCAATGTGATATCCATTTTTTCGAATATCATTGAAGCTTAGTAAATTTCTTCGAGCTTTGCATGAGAACAAGGCATTTTCAATTGCCATTTTTGTCCCTTCAGGGAGAAATATAACAGCTCTACCGGAGCCTTCAATGCATTTTGCATTACCGCTTATAGTTTTCACTGCGGTCTTTTCCAATTTTAAATTGGAGAAATAGCTTTTGCTTTTCAAAATGCTATGCGTTGTTGCACTGTCAATGAGGCAGATATCATCTCCGACTTTTGAATTTCCAGCATCCATTTCTTTACAAGAATATAAGAATGTTAATAAACATCAGCAATATAAATATTATTAATGAAAAAGCATATTTATATTATACATGGATAATAAAAAGGGAAGTATAAGATATCATTATTTATATTAAACAGGAATTATAAAAGATAAGTATAAAATATATATATATATATCTATATAATATATTATTTGGTAACAGTATCTGGCTCAACAAAATCATCAGCTTCCAGGTGCGTGATATTATCATTTAATATATCATCATAAGTATCATCGTGGGCATTATGGTGTGCTTCAACACCTGATCTTTCTTTTCGTTTCGAGGCCTGATACAGTTCAGCTAAGTGTTTAGCTGTGTGGCATGTTTGAGCCACATGGCCTTTAATTCCACAACGATCACAAATTTCATCATTTTGTTTATGCTTTCTTGCATAATTTCTTTGTTGTGGTTTGTAAGGCCTTCTGGTATCATATCTGCGATTTTGCTCAAATCGAGGCTTATTTCGATAATTATTTTGACGAGATGATTCACCTCTGCCTCGATTGTGATACCGATTTTGGCCACGATCATCATTTTGATTTTTAAAGTGCCCACGATCACGCACATATTTCGATGATTGAGCCGCGTTCACCTCAGGGAACGGTTTTGCACCTGCGGGCCTAGATTCATGATTTCTCAACAACAATAGGCTGTTTTGTTCAGCCAATAATAAGCAGGTGATAAGATCAGAATATCTCTGAAAACCTTTTTGACGGTATGTCTCACTCAATACTGTGTTTTTAGCATGAAACGTAGAATACGTTTTTTCAAGCATTTCTGCTTCAGATATCTTTTGCCCACATAATTGCAATTGGGCCGTAATTTTGAACACAGCGGAATTATATTCCTGGACTGTTTTAAAATCCTGAAGTCTCAGGTTTGTCCAGTCATCAAGGGCTTTTGGAAGCACCGTCTTTTTAAGATTATCATATCTTTCTTTCAGCTTTTCCCACAATGCCAGTGGGGATTCCACAGTCACGTACTCCATTTTAAGTGCCTCTTCGATATGATGGCACAAGAAAATCATGGCTTTTGCCTGATTTTGATGGCTGAGATTTTTGCCTTCAGCAATAGTATCTTCCAGACCCATTGAAGTAAGATGCATTTTTACATCTCTGGCCCATGACATATAATTGCTTCCTTCAACGGTTAAGGGAGCAAATTCCTGCTTTGCAAGGTTAGCCATAATCTTATTGAAAGTTTAGAAATAAGAGATTATACCTCAAATGATAATCTGGACAGAGTCTCCTCGTGCTGATAACGTGTTATAGAAATAACTATCTTTATTTATGTATGTGTACAATAAAATGGTATATGGCTTATTAGCTTGTGTTTATAGTGGAAGTATTGTAATGGAAATTGGGATTAAATGGTGAAAGAAAGGAAGTTTAAAGGTGGGATAATAAAATGGATAAAGTGTAATAATTATGGCTATGAAATGAAACAAGTATTAAGCTTGCATAATATTTTCTCTAACTTCTCAATACATTACATAGGCTATTTATAAACTTTTTTATCCTCTCACTATTTACTAACCTCATAATCAAGGCATATACATTTCAAGACTTTCACATGTCTAACCTTATGATCAAGGCATGAACATGGATGTTGAACACTAGACATTCACATGTTTTGTTTACATGCATAATATATATAGTGTTTTTAGAATTTTGTTTTCTTTTTAATGTACTCATGTTTTAGTAGGGAGTTTAAAAAGGTGACAAATAAACAATTAAAAAAAAAGAAAGGTGGAAGCACTCTTACTAAATAAATTACTAGTAGTTTTTATATTTATTAATACGGATTATTTTAAATTTATAAATATTGTTTAAAAATGTATAATTATATATTTTTTGGATGAGTCATTAAAGGGGAAAATGAGTTATGGAAGCCCATACCATATCAATTATAAAGAAAAGAAAATGGAGGAATACTTGATGGGGTGAGATTCGAATCCAATCCATAGGTTGAGAGTCGAGCCTTGACCACTTGATAACTTCCAACCAATGTAAATAATTATATTGAGTGACATTCTAAATAAATCGAAATTTACTTGAATAAGAAATTGTGCAATTATATATCTCCCCTGCATTCGACTTTCCTCCACTATTACAGTGTCACAAAAATCTGAGGCGACCATGGAAGCAAAAAATCTCATCTTCTTCATCTGCTTCACCGTCCTAGTTTTGCTTTTCACCTTTTCCACACTCCCCTCTCCGCCCTCCAACACCGGCGACCTTCTAGACTGCGCCGCCTACTCCCCCTGGTGCACCGCCAAGAACCGCATCCACTCCTACAAGAACAGCTTCATCCATCAACCCACCACCCACACGCGCCGCCGCCGCTCCACCTCCCAAGTCCCTCACCACCCCCTCGACCCCCTCACAATACCGGAACTCAACCGAGTCCAAAAAATAATCCGAGCTCATGAATCGTTCAAGAACAAAGCCTATGCACTTCACTCCGTGGTTCTTGCGGAACCGCCGAAGCAGGTGGTGCTCCAGTGGAGAAAGGGCGATCCCCTGCCGCCGAGGCAGGCGTCTGTCGTGGCACGCGCCGGTGGTGGCACGCACGTTCTGACGGTGGATTTGGGTTCTGGCGAGGTGAGCCGCCACGACACGAGTGGGCTATCGGGTTACCCGACTATGACGGTAGAGGACATGTCGTCGGTCACGTGGGCCCCACTCGCCAGCGCCGATTTCAACCGGACCGTCCTGGCGCGCGGTGTGGCTTTGTCTGACCTCGCCTGTTTACCCATTTCTTCTGGATGGTTTGGTAAAGATGGAATCTTTTATTTTTTTCAATTTATACTGTATGTCGTATCTATCATGTCATAAATACTTATATAAGAATATTCATTTATCTAATACGGAGGAGTATTGATTGATTAGGCAAGAGTGACGAGGGCAGAAGATTAATAAAGGTTCAATGCTACTCCATGAAAGACACTGCCAATTTCTACATGAGGCCAATCGAAGGGCTAACAGTGTTGGTCGATTTGGACACAAAAGAAGTGATAGAAATCACCGATAAGGGGAAGGACATTCCAATTCCAAGCGGTGCCAATACAGATTACAGGTTTGCAGCACAAAACACTTACCAAAGGCTTCTCAATCCGATATCCATCGAGCAACCCAAGGGCCCAAGTTTCACCATCGAAGATGATCACTTAGTCAAGTGGGCAAATTGGGAATTTCACCTGAAGCCCGACCCGCGTGCCGGGGTGATCATATCCCGAGCCATGGTGAAGGATCCGGCCACGGGTGTGCTGCGCAGCGTGATGTACAAGGGCCTGACTTCCGAGCTGTTTGTGCCGTATATGGACCCTACCGACGCCTGGTACTTCAAGACGTATATGGATGCAGGGGAATACGGGTTTGGGCTGCAGGCGATGACACTTGACCCGCTGAATGATTGCCCCAGGAATGCTTACTACATGGATGGTGTGTTTGCTGCAGCTGATGGAACGCCTTACGTTCGGTCGGGTATGGTTTGTGTGTTCGAGAGCTATGCCGGTGACATTGGATGGAGACACTCGGAGAGTCCCATCACCGGATTGGGGGTAATTAATTTAATTTAATTTAATTTGCTGCATACTGAAGAATGGTTTTGTGTAACAAATTCACAATTATAAAGTTGGATATTTTGATTGGCCTTGATGAATACTAGTATAATTGTGGCAGATAATTGAGGCGAGGCCGAAAGTGACACTGGTGGTGAGGATGGCAGCATCGGTGGCCAACTACGATTATATAGTCGATTGGGAATTCCAAACCGATGGACTAATCAGAATCAAGGTTAGTAGAGATGTGCCTAATTAATTAATCTTCTAGTGCTTATCGCTATCAATCCATCTTATCAGTTAGTTCTCAAAAGTCTATATTAATGGGGGTTTGTGCTGTGTCATTGAGCAATTCGATCATAACCTTCCAAAGATGGACGTTTCATCAACAGAAATAGTGAAAATCTTTGCTTTGTTAACCTTGCCAGGTCGGGTTGAGTGGGATTCTGATGGTGAAAGGCACGCCTTACCTGAACACCAATCAGGTTAACGATCAAGAGAGTCTTTACGGGACCCTCTTGTCCGAGAATGTGATTGGCGTCATCCACGACCACTACATCACATTCTATCTGGACATGGACGTTGATAACTCGAACAATTCATTCGTGAAAGTGAACCTCCAGAGGGAGTACACTTCTCCAGAGGTGTCCCCCAGGGTTAGCTACCTAAAAGCAGTGCGAAATGTGGCCAGGACCGAAAAAGAAGCACAAATAAAGCTTAAACTGTACGATCCATACGAGTTCCACGTTGTGAATCCTAAAAAGAAGACGAGGGTGGGGAACCCTGTGGGATACAAAGTTGTCCCAGCAGGCACAGCAGCCAACTTGCTAGATCACAATGATCCTCCACAGAAACGAGGAGCCTTCACCAACAATCAAATTTGGGTGACTCCTTACAACGAGTCGGAGCAATGGGCGGGCGGGTTGTTTACGTATCAAAGCCAAGGGGACGACACATTGGAGGTTTGGTCCAACAGGTAAAAATGATTCGATTTCAGCTGATGGCAGTACTTAATTGGCCTCTGCCCTCGTGTAATCCTCCTAATTACATTGATGATCATCTCAACACAAGAATACATTTTTTTTTTTTCTTTTAAATGTGCAGGGATAGATCGATCGAGGATAGGGATATAGTGGTGTGGTACACGCTGGGGTTCCATCACATACCATGCCAAGAAGATTACCCGATAATGCCGACGGTGTCATCCAGCTTTGATCTGAAACCTGTCAACTTCTTTGAGAGCAATCCCATTCTCAAAATTCCTCCGGCTTTTGAGAAAGATTTACCATATTGCAAAGCAGCTGATGCTTCTGCTTGATTTCATTTCATTTCCTCCTGCTCCTGCTCCTGCAGCAGGTTTGTTACTTCATTCTATTAGGCTAATGTTGAAATGTTGTTTGACTTAATTGGGGATTGTGTCTGTATATATTTCCATTTTCCAATAAGATTAGAAAATGTTGTAGTATTAGCTACGGTTAAAGAGGATTTAGACTGGGATGAACTACTGTACCTGGTAAAATCAGAATGATACAGAATCATAGTATTACTAGTTAGTACTGTATTTACCAGTAATTGAAAAAATAAAAAGTAGTGCCATTTTTTTTTTTGGTAGTACTCCGTGCGAATGAATTGCCGAAGTGATGCCACTCAAGTCATGTCATTCTGTCTGTGTATACGTAACGTAATACGTGCGACGAGCCCGTAACCCATTTCATGAAAGTTTCCTTCAACATGAATCAGGATCTTGCTATGATTTTTTAGGTAGGGTACTTGTGGATTAATGATACGTGAGCCCATATCCTTGTTTTTCTATGGATCTCTAATTCTGATCTTCCTCCCTAATCTCATACTATTATGGTGCCGGAAAAAGAGCTATATTTATGAACGGGCCCATAACCCATCTTTTGGTCTTCACTATACCATAGAAAGTTAGAAAACCCAATTTCCCTTGGTATTGAAGTTGAGCCCGCCAATTGCGCATACCACCATTTCTTGGATTATTCATCCAATCCAAGTATCAAGTACCCAACTTTGTAAGTTATAAACAAACCTCCCTCTCCCACTTCAATTTTACCCAAAAAAAAAAGAACCTACTGTAAATGAAAGTCTTTTCTTTTCTCTCTCTCTCTCTCTCTCTCTCTCTCTCTCTTTTTTTTTTTTTTTTTTTTTTTCTTTTCTTTTGGAACAATAAAAGTAAAAAATGGCATGATAAAAGTCTTTTCTCCCAACGCAGTTTAATGGTACCAAAGCCCAGCCAAATTAAACGACTTATTGGGTTATAATTTGTCAACATAAAGAACAAAAGTTTTGTTTTTTAGGAGAGGCAGAAAAGGATGATAAGGAGCGTACACAAATTATAAAGAATACATAGAGAATAATTTGAAAACTAATCATGTCAATAATAATAATAATAATATGGAGCAAATGGACCAATTGCTCAAGTTGGAGGACATTTTGGGCCTTCTTCCTCAATTTTCTAGCCGGTGCATTTTGACTCGGACCATATCATATCATCAATTTTTTTTCTTTTATTTTTTTCTTTTATTTTTTAAGTGACGCACGTCTGCAAAAGAATTTTAAAAAAATTACGGCAAGAGGGGAGAGGGAAGAGAAAGCATAAAAGATAGACTAGACCCGGGGTAGAAGACCCCAGCCGCATCCGTTAGTAAGAAGGGGCGCACATCGCCAGAGTAAACACCCATGAAGTGAAAAACTGTTCCATTTAGCTCCATGCTTAGCCAAACAATCCGCCACAGAATTGCCTTCACGTAGAATATGATACCATCTAAATCCGATATGTGAATCCAAAAGATCCACAATATTCATAACTAAGGCCATCTCCAGCAATAAACTTTATTTCCCAGTCAACTCTGGGTATGTTTGGGAAATAATTAGAGTTTAACATCTGGAGTTTGAAATTAATGGTAATAAATAGTTTCAAATTTGAATAATGATGTTTGGTAATGCAATTTTAAATTAGAGTTTAGAGTCTGCAGTTTGAAAAGTTAAAAGCTGGGGGAGATGAGTGTTATGAGTTTAGAGATTAGAGATTAAAATTTGGCGGTTATTGTAATTAGTATTTACTATAAATAGGATTTTAGACTATTTTTAGTATGTATTTTAAAAGCTAAACGCTAATCCCTAGCGTCTTTTCCCAAACGCAGCCTCTATTCTATTTTCCAGTCAAGTTTACAGTTTTTCATCTTTCATCTCCAACAATCAACTCTAAATTTCCCTCTATTTAAGAATATTCCGTTTTGATTCTTAATACTATTCATTCACTTTTATTTATCAAATTAATATATTTTATCTATTTAAATATATATATATTATATTTAAAATTAGTAATTAAAATTTTATTAAAATACATGTTTTGGGATCGGGATTGGGTTTAGGATCGGAGATTATTTTTTTTTGGATAACAATGACGTGATCACGTCGGCAAGAAGAAAACTATAAAAAGCTACAGCAATGGGAGGATCGGAGATTATTAATTTTTATACTTGTTGTATTGCATTGTTGTGTGATTTTTTTTGTATTTTCATATTTTAGTTTCAATGCAATGTATTTTAGTTTTATATTTTTGTTAATTTAATATTTATATAAAATATATATGTATAATTTAATTAAATATTTATAAATTTATTACAAAAGTATTCACACAAAAAATTACCTAATAATAGAAATATACACTTATAGTTTAGTTTAGTTTTTTTTTTTTTTTTTTGGTAAACATTGACACCTATGTGTCGGAAAATGTGTGTGGGAGTCCAAGCCACACAAATTACAATGTGCGATAAAGGGGAGGGATAGGGGCCGGGTGGGAATCGAATCATCAATCTATGGTTGGAAGGCAGGTAACATGACCACTTAGGTCAAGTCCATTCCCCACTTATAGTTTCGTTATTTTTATTATTAAACTAAAATTAATATAATAAACCATTTTTATTATTAAAACTAAAATTAATATAATAAACCAAACAATAATAAAATAAAATATAGAAAAAGCCAAAAAAGAAACAAAAGAAGAAGAAAAAAAAAGAGTAGCGTTGGGCTACAGTGGCCCAGGAAAAATAGAGTGGCACTGTTCATGTAACACAAAAATAACGAAGTGTTTGGAGTTTACTGATTACCGCTGGAGAAGACTATCACTCTAAATTAGCGGTAGACACAATATTGCAGTGATCGCTGGAGATGCTCTAAGGGAAATAGAGAGTGACCATGATCAATCGGTGTGCGAATGAGTCTAAGAGCTTCAAGAGAGTCCGAGTAGCAACAAGCGTGCTCTATTCCCAGTTCGTGAAGTCTTTTGAGCCCATTCGAAATACCATAGAGCTCAGCAACAACATTAGAAGCGAACCCAACGTAACCAGCACAACCCTCAATCCAATGACCATCAGAGTCCCGAATAACTACTCCGAATCCCGCACATCCTTAATTTTCCAAAGAACTACCATCAACATGAAGCACCATGCCATGGAAACCTTGGGGATTCCAAGCGACCAGTCTGACATCAATCCTTCTTGGGAGCTTCATGAAAACCCTATTAGTTCCGTCACCAAGGGAGCGGGCTTGGTGGGCAATGGAGTGATTAAGAAGGTGTTTGTTTAAGTATTTTAAATTACATTATTTAATTATTATATTTTCAAACTATAAATAATTTGTTAGTTTGTTTAGATATTAAGAAGGTGTTTGTTTAAGTATTTTAAACAGAAAATGTAAAAAAAAGGCCACATCCACTAAATACTACCAATACAAGGCCAGCATACCAAAGTACTCCATTTGGAAGGCCACCAAATGTATTTAGCATTAGTTCTGAAAATACAAATTGCGAAATGACAAAACAGTCCCTGTTAAAAAATATACACAAGTTTTGAAATGGAGGGCAAAATAGAAAATGTACAAGATGGTCATGTCATCCCCGACGATTGAGGACAGCCACTTCTGCTGGCAATTAATGCAACCGCCGACCACCACCCACTCGTCGTTCACCCTCTCACTTCCTCACTTCATTCTCTCCATTCCCTGTTCACCCCCTCCCACGTTTTCTAGGGACTGAAGCCCTCCCCATTTTTTTTGAAACTGAATCCACTTCCCACTTCCTTCTCTTCATATCCACCATATCCACCATTCACCCCTGCAACTCTCCAGTTCTCCCTTTTTTGAGCTTGCGAAACTGACGAAACATGCTACCCCATTTCGCGAAAAGATGGAGGCCGATGATGGTGTTGTTGGTGATGGTCAGAGTGGTGATGGTGAAGACGACCGGATCTGAACTTGGGGCGGCAGTGGAGAGCTCGCCGGAATTTGGAGATGGAAGCCCTGCGGTGTGGGCGCCATTGGAGCTGCTAGTGGTGGGGCAGCTGAAATGATGGTAGCCGGAGGTGGTGGTGGCTTGAGATAAAGATTCGCCGGAAATTGGGGCTGTGAGAGGAGAGTGGTGGCCGGCTGATGTTTGCGGTTTCAATTTTTGGGGAAGAAATCTTGTTAGGGAAGAAGATGAAGTGGTGGGTTGGTGGAGCTTGGCCGGAATTGTAGGCTTCTGGTAGGAGAGAGGCTGGAGACGAGGAAGATGAGTTGGAGGGTTCGAGTTGCAGAAATGGCGAAGTCTAGAGGTCCAAGATCTGGAGGTGGAGGCAGGGGATGATGCGCACGACTGGGGCTTGGTGGGGAGAACAGCGGCTGCTGTAACGGAGAGACGCCAGGATTTGAATTGCCGCTGTTGTTGGTCGGAGCTTGCAATTGGGGAAAATGGCGATGACAGAATTTTGGAGAAGGGGTTTCCCATCTTGGATTCAGAAGCCGGGGTTGAAGTTGAGGGTAGATTTGGTGACGATGTTGAAGGTTCAAGATGGAGGACGACGCCGGCGAGGACGTGGCCGGAACTGATGGTGTTGCAGCTGCTGCTGTCGTCCTGTTCCCAATTTGCAATTGGAAAATTGGTGAAGATGAAGACGTGGGGCCCACCTGCATTTCTAATTTTTAATTAATTCTTTCTTTTTGTTATCAAATTAAATTCAAAATAGTTTATATTATATTTTCTTTTTTTATGAATTTTCTTAACACAAATTTAATAAAATTATAATATTTTTATATTTTTCAATATCAGCTAATTAATTTTACAAATTCGCATATATCTGTCAAGTTCAACTGCTTTTTTATTTAAATAAGACCGGAATACGATCAAGTGTCCATGTTTAGACACGGAAATAGAATGAAAATAATGGTCAATTTTGGTCAATTTTGGCCAAATGGTTGCCCCTGCCCCTCCGTCCCTGAAAGAATTTGAGACTGCCCCTCCCGAGCCCACGACTGATGCCACTGCCCCAAGCCAGCAAGAAGGTGATACCCCTACTGTACTCGTGCCCACAACTGCTGCCACTGCCCCGTTTGAGTCGAATCAGCCCACTGCCACTTCCCAACCCGAGCCGAAAGATGATATTGCGCCTCATGCGCCCACGACTGATGCGATTGTCCCTTCCGAGCCGAATTACGATGCTGTCTCTTCCTCTCAAGATCTCAATTGGTTGATCGATTATAATCACTAGTTTGATTATTTAGCTGATTATTGATACTGTTTTATGGGTTGACAGATTGATACAACTATTTTGTTGGTTAAATATTGGGTGAATGGTGTTTGTTGGATTGTTGGTATTTTACCTTTTGATGAATGGTCCTTAGTTGTGTCTGGACAATTGTGCTGTTCTTGTTCACTTTTGGTACTATGCTTTGTGATTAATGGTATTTTAAGTGGAACAGTTGTATTCGCCTCTAAAGAAACCACTATTGGTATTTATTTTTACGACGTTGGTATTTATTTTTACAATGAATCCTAACTTTGTTGAGCTACTTTTTGGTACAAATATCATTACGTAGATTTCCTTCAAACATCTTGAAACCTAATTTGAGCTAAGTGATGTGTTGATAATCTTGAAACATAGTTCACTATATTGAATTAAGTGATGTTCTTACGATGGTTCCTACAAGGGTAGTAGTATGCATAAATCGATTTGGCTAATGGTTGGGAGTGTTGTTCCTACAATGGTTCAAAATTGTTAATACGAAACCAATATAAAAAATTCGCAACAATAAGCTACTACAACACCCTTAACAACAACAAATATTAAAACGGTATGAATCGGGAAAGCCAATGATATAAGTCGGGAACGACAACGGTACTCCCTTGGAAAGTGAATGGTATTCTTATACAACACAATTTGTCTTTTAACTGATCCAAAGAGTTAGTCTCATATAATAGCAAGTTGGAACGAAACCAGTTCCAAATTCCATCTTGATGTGACCCGACGTTGATGTCGAATGCCCCTTCAATGATAATAGTCATTTAGTGGAATCAATTCAAGAAAGATTTCATGTGTGAGTGAGTAAGAATCTATAATGTGACCATTTCATTAACATACCTAAGTACCCATCCATTCAAAACATCAATACAATAAACATTGTTACTTTGTTTTCCAGGAGTGATGTAATATTCTTTGAAATACAATTTTATGTGTTGACTTATAACCATACATGTTGAACAATAACTTGATTATTTTTTACTTTTTAATGTGTTGAACAATAACCGTATTTTCCCACTCCTGGAGGTATTATGTGTCTATTACATTAGTGTTTTCGTTACCAGTTGACTTGTATTTTTTTCTTTCCGTCCTGTATAAAGTGTAAGGTGTAGATATAATGTGCACATCTTTTGTTCGTGAAATACGTCATCCGAAACTGATCATTTTATTGCATTCAAAATGGTATCATATATTGAAACCATCCTCATAAAGGATAGATTCAAGTACTGATACCATGCAAACCACAAACCAATACACCAAGTCAACAAAGTATGCAGCAACAACAAAACACTATTTCGCAACAAAAATAACACCAGTCTTAGCTTAATGGAACGAGGCAGCTGCATCACTTGGCATATCTGTGTGTTGCCTTGCAGGTGCGTTTGTTATGACCTGGTTTTCGGCACATGTGGCAGGTGTTCTTGCCCGATTGAACATGCGATGGGATTCGGCGTTTCCTTCTCCGGCCAGGTTGCACCCGAACGTCCGGTGGGAGTATAAAGTCATCATCATTGTGATCTTCGGCGTTATCACCACTCATCATCAAATGATATATCACTGCTTCGTATGTCACCTTGTAATACTCAGTGGTGTAGTAAGTGTCACAGTAGTCATAAATATTGCACTGCAGTTTCTCGATCGGAGCACACACCCGTGCTTATCTCCCAAACGCCAGTCCCTTTGCCCGGTTCAAGTTCGACATCCATCTCACATCATCATCGTTCATTATCTCCATTGTGTAGTCCCCCTCGGTTTCATCGTAATGGAGCGTGTGTGTAGCTGCACATACACTACCCCATTTCTACGTCACCTTTCCAAACACATCTGAAAGGGCATCGACATCCCTTATCCGCACGAGATGAACTTGGGCATTATAATGACAGAACAACATGACCTCTTGCCCAACCCCTGGCTCCCGAGAGCTTTCCATCTTCCTCACCTCTACTCCCTTCCGAAAACCCTCTAGAAAACCTTAAATAACAGCCTCTCAAAACACAAGAAAACCCTTAACAGCCTCTCAAAATCGTAAGGTTCTTCCAACCCTAAACCCTCTTACAACGTTCTCCTTCCACCTATCAAGAACGCGAATCCACTCCCCCGCCGCTTGAGAAGCTTCCTCAACTAGAAGCTTCTTCAACAATCTTCCCAACCAGAAATCACAGAAAAGAATAAAATGGAGGTCGCTGCTTCCTGCCCTGTTCCGCCCAAAGATGACGAAAATGGAGGTCGTCGTTGCCGTTTACACCTCGCACCCGCTGTTGCTTTGCCGCCAAAGTGGAGGAGGTGCTCATTAATGGATTTTGATTTCGTCGAATGAAAGCATTGAAGAAGATGAAGCTGCACGTTTTTGGAACCCACCAAACTCAACACCATTTTTGTCTCACTCCACCTCTCACATCAATGGGTCAGAAAAAGGACAAAAGGTAAGGGGTTTCTTGTATTTTCACACCCTATTTTGATTATTGATTTAAAAATAAAGGGTGGGGCCTAAATCAGGATGTATTTCGTATTTTGGTACTAATACGGAATGTATTTGGTATGCTGACCTTACTTTAGGAGAACTTTGGAGTGGTGGCCTTTTTTAATAATAACCCCTATTTTAAATTACACTATTTAATTATTATATTTTCAAACTATAAATAATTTGTTAATTTGTTTGGATAAATTTCTTGTCATAATCAATTACCTGCATTTTGAAAGTTTTTAAACATGCTTTTTATGCAGCTACTTTTTTAGGCGGTAAAGAATTGTGTTTCTAGCTATTTGTGGCTATACGTATATCCCACATCATTTCATAATTAAAGTTAATTATTTAATATATTATATTTAAACATTAAAAATTGATTCATAATTAAAAAATTTAAAAATATATATATTTGTGGAAAATGTATGAATAAAGAACATATAACATAAATAAGAGATTGAAAATAAAATTTTAATTTTTTTATCCATACCTTTTGTGATAAATTTAAAACCTAAAAACACAAAGCCAAATACTTAAAAATTAATTATCAGATTATTGCGATTTGGAAAAGTATAGGCTCATACAGACGTTTAATTTCCTCGTATTTTATCACAATAATTATCTGATTATACATTTTGAAAATGCTACAATACTATTCAAAACACACATCCGAACATCATCTTTAAAAGACCGAAAAAATGATTACAAGTGATTAAGAACGGGAGTTACAAGAAGTACTTAAGCAACGAGGGTGAAATCTCCATTCGGTCGGCCTTTTTGGGACAAGGCCGAATATCGTAAAGTTAATTAATCAACCTATATAAGCCCACTAGCTAGGTTGTACTTGACCAATTTAAAACTCAGGAATAAAACTCATTGATTAAAATCAAACAATTCAATTCTGTACGTAGAATGCCACTAGCCCACTAGCTAGCTTGTACTTGACCAATTTAATTCTAATCAGGTAGGCGTAAAGTGTGAAATACTATATATACTCTTTTATTACAATGACATAATAATTCGTATTTCGTAGCTCGTTTCAAATATGGAGGATCCGATCCTCCATGCATACTCCGATCCACACTGAATAATAACGGTGCGTTTGGTTGGAGGGATTTTAGATTACAAGTGGGAATGTGATTGCTGGGAATGTAAGATTACTGGGAATATGAGATTGCTGGGAATCTTATTTTTTGATGTTTTAAGATTATTGCGTTTGGTTAGATGGAGAATCTCAGATTTCTAGTTCTAATTAATTTACCATAATGTCCCTGAATTTCAATTGAACGAATGTTATAAATATGTCATTTTGCTACACAATAAAAATATTTAAGCCGATTTATTTTTTAAAATATTGAAAATTCTTTATATGTAATTTATCGTGTGATAGTTACTTATTTAATATGAGAATATATTAAAATATGAGAATATATATAAAAATATAAAAATATATATTAAAATATGAGAATATATATATTTTAAAAATATATTTAAATAATTTAAAATTTTTCAATTTATTTTTTAAAATTAAATTTCATATATTTATAATTTTTTAGAATACAAATATCTAAATTTATAAAATAAAATAAGTATAAAAAGTGAGGGTATAAAAGTCAAATTAATTTAAAAGTAGGTAAAGTGGAGGTGGTAATCTAAGATTACCTGCCTTCCAGGTGGGAATGTGATTCCCACCTAAAACACCCAACATTCCCACCTCGGTGGGAATGTGAGATTCCCACATGAAACATGCCCCGAACCAAACATGGGCATGTTGCATTCCCTACATAAGATTCCCAGTGGGAATCTTAGATACCCCGAACCAAACGCCCCGTAAAAGTATATATGCATGTAAGAGTGTGTTTGTTTGTGCGTTTTGGAACAGATTATCTGATTATTGCGTTTGCAAAACGCAAATAATCAGTTAATCTGTTTGTGTACTAACTTCCAATAATCTATTATTTGCGTTTTGAGAGAATGAAAACGCTATTTTCTTGCAGCTACATTTTGGTGCTGCAAGAAAATTTTGTTTAGCCAAAAATAGATTTTACCATATTGTTGCCTTTTGATGTAATGAAAAACGCAAATCCAAACACTTTTTAATGATTATCTGATTATTGCACTTTGAAACAACATAAGCTCATCCAAAAACTTAATTTTCTACAGCACGTTTTGTTACAGCAATTATCTGATTATTCGTTTTCTAAACGCTGCAGCACTTTTTAAAACGCACATCCAAACACTCTCTAAGTAGTACTCCTTTGTCCCAATAATTTTGGCCACATTTGATTTTTGATACAGTTCATTATTTAACTTTAATTTAATTTTAGCATAATAATGTAAGAAGAAAAAAAATAGTTAAGCGTGGTCTAGTTAGAATCGTCTATAAATGTAGTTTTAGAATATACATGCTACATTATTTTTACTTAAACCTATTTTGAGATACGAAGCGCTAAACAAGTGCATTGGATTTTATGCAAAGGAGGAGAAAGTGATTAAAATTATTGGGACAAGAGGGAGTACTATATATGCTAATATATATGCCTTTGAATTAATTAGCATTATAGTCAGTATTCAGGTGAGTTAATTAATTACAATTCAACCTAGCTATTTTAATTGGTTAAACAATGTTTAACATGCGATGCAGTTGTTGACTTTGAATTTGAATGTGTTGTGTTTATATTGAGTACAATTTTTTTTTTTAAAAAAAGAATACTACTCCATACTAGCTACACAAGAAAATATTCTTCAGTCCAAAATTATCGATAAGTTGATCGATTCAAAAAACTACAATGAAAAGGATTAGGGGGTTACGTTGATTGAAGTTTCTCCGTACCCTCTGGACAGAAAATTGCAATATTTTTATATATAAATTGGGCCAAGCTAGATTATTAATTTCCTGTATATAAGTATCGTGCCCTTCTGGTTTCCAAGTCACCACACTAAAACGTAGAGTAGTATATATAGTGCAAAAAAGGAACATACATATAGTATATAGCTAGTGCAAGTAATTAAAATGTATGAAGTTGCAGTTTCCTTTATTGCTGCATTAGCCATCATAGTATTATGGTCGTCCATAGGGAAGTTGGTGGTCCGCCGCTCAGGCAATTACAAGGCCAAAACTTCCTTACCACCGGGGCCCCGTGGCTTGCCCATCCTCGGATTCCTACCCTTCCTCCGTCAAGATATGCACCACCAGTTCACAGAATTGGCTCAAAAGTATGGCCCCATTTACAAGCTCTGGGTAGGAAGCAAGCTCTTTGTGGTCATCAGCTCCCCATCTCTCATCAAAGAGGTGGTCCGTGATCACGACACTATCTTCTCCAACCGGAACATCACCGTCGCAGCTCGTATAGCAACCTACAATTTGAACGACATTGCCTGGTCAAGGTACGGTCCCCAATGGCGCAACCTCAGGAAGCTCTTTGCTCGCGAGATGCTCAGCAAGGCCAACCTCGACACCTCCTACAATCTGAGGAGAGACGGTGTCAGGAAGGCTGTGAGGGAAGTATACTCCAGGAAAGGTACCCCCATTGATGTTTTTGACTTGGTGTTCAGGAGTGATCTGGATGTGATGATAAACTTGATCTGGGGAGGGAAACTGGAGGTTGCCAGGCGCGACAGGATCCACGCGGAATTACTCCCCGTGGTGGCGCAAATCCTCGACAGGTTGGTTAAGCCTAATGTATCCGACTTTTTCCCCCTCCTGGCCAAGTTTGACCTTCAAGGAATTGCAAAGGAGATGACTAGTCTTGTTCAGAGGGTTGAGAAGATTACAGTAGAAGCCATCGATGAACGGATAGAGCGCCATTATAACAATTCGGATGCAGCAGAGCTGGACAAGCAAGGAAGAAAAGATTTCTTGCAAATCCTTGTGGACCTTATGATGGATGAGGAAAACAAGAAGACATCTTCATTTGGTAGATCACAAATAAAGGCCATGTTGATTGTAAGTAGTAGTATCTAAAAATCTACTCACCATATTCATTTCTTGCACGTATTGTCGGTGATGATTAAAATTAAAATCAAATAATGTAAAAATAACAAAGTTATTGATTGTTATGACAGGACATTCTTGTTGGGGGGACGGACACTTCATCAACAACAATCGAGTGGGTGATGGCGGAGTTACTAAACCATCCGAGAGTGATGGCGAAGGTGCTGGAAGAACTAGACCAAGTGGTGGGCCGGGACAACATTGTAGAAGAGTTCCATATCCCGAAACTGGAATATTTAGACGCTGTTCTAAAGGAGACGGTGCGTATACGTCCCGTAGGGCCATTCTTGACTCCAAGAACGCCGAGCGAAACCTGCACTATTGGAGGATACACGGTGCCCAAGGACTCGGCCATTTTTGTAAATGCTTGGTCCGTTCATAGGGACCCTTTGTTTTGGGGGGAGAATGCCACCGAATTCTGGCCGGAGAGGTTCTTACACAGTGGTGAAGAAGGAAGGAAAGTGGATTTCCTGGGACACAATTTCAATTACATTCCATTTGGGTCGGGAAGAAGGATCTGCGCTGGACTCCCGCTGGCGGAGAGAATGGTGAGGCATGTTTTGGCTTCGCTGCTGCACGCATTCGAGTGGCGGCTGCCGGATGGTGGTGAAAAGCTCGACATGTCGGATAAGTTGATGACGTCGCTCAAGAAACGCGTACCGCTTAGAGCTGTGCCCACTCCGAGGTTGTCTCGCGCTGATTTGTATGAATAGTGGTGTGGTGCCATCCTCTCTCGATCTGTTGGCGGCTTATATATAATTCTATTTCTATGCATTGACAATAATTCGTCATTTGTCTAGTTATTTATTTATTTATTTCAAAAAACGGCATGAAATAAAGAATAGTAAGCATGAACAACAGTTATTTATAAAAATACTCGAAAAACTCTCCGACGATAGTTTTGTCCATTTCTATTTCAGATCATTATAGAGGAGACGAACCTAAAAGATAAAGTTTAACATATTGATCCTTACTTTGCATTATAAAAATGTATGTTAACTACTGATCTGGACAGGTTTCCATTTTTTTTATTAATATTATTGCAACTAAAATTTAATTCTCATTCTACAAAAATATATAGACTTAATTGTTCTTAAAGTCAAATTTTATCATTTAAACATTTTTCTTCTTTTACTAAAAACGTATTCAAACCGTCTAAAAGAAAAATCAGTTTCTACGCTAAAGAAATTTATATTTGTATTTTTATTTTTATTTAGTCTCATGTGGTCAAGTTCCTACCCGGCCATATGTTACTCCATTATCCATTTTGTAATTTGTATTGTGTTTGACTCCCACCAATCTTTCCTTTGTTACGAAGAACAAAATTTGGGCCTTTTTTCCCTTTACAAGAAGGAAATAACCCTAGAATAACTTTGGACCTTATGTTGTGCCGAAAAGTCTCGAAACATTTTATTCAATTTTTATATCTTTGGCATTAAGGATTTAGGTGTGCCACTGAGTATCAATCGTTGTATCAATTTCCTGGCTTTGACCCCACCAAAAGATCATTGTATCAAAGGTGGAGAAACACGAACACTAAAAGGATGAGCCCATCCAAGCTTTGTCTGTTGCCTGGGAACAAGTTACTACTAAAAATTGATCTGAGCCTATGAGCTTTGAGCAACGACCGGATATAGTATTGGTTATGTTTTATTCGAAATAGACGTGCCCGGTGCCACTTCAAATTTCAACTTACAGTCTTGGGCCTTTAATGGACTGACTCCAAGTCTCCAATAGAAAAATTGGGCCGTATAGGAGTAGGCCTATTGTAGCCACTTAGGCGGACCTCTCAAAGCCCAATAATTTTGTTTAAGGGATGAATACAAAAAGTCGATAATGGCTTCTTGTCTTGTCAAAACAAACTCCTTTCGCTGCGGTTTTTCATACGGATAATCAACAGACCTCTCTCCTCCAACAACGGCCATTCATGGCCACTTCTTTCTGCTTCCGCCTTGCTCTGCCCACAGCCATCTCCAAATTATCGGTACCTCGGTATCAGACTTCCAGAATACGATGCATTGGATGGGTCTGTACTCTTTTTTCTTCTCTCTACTCTGACACTGCTCACCAATTGTTTGCTAGATTGTCCTGCTTCTCTTGTCAATAGTTTTGAGCGTTTCTGTGTATGAGTTTCTTTTCAATTGTCGTTGTCGTGTGAAGGAAGGACCCGGAAGGCATCCTGGGACCTCCCAAGTCGGGCCACATAGCGAGGCTAGAGTTTAAACGACGCCTTGAGAAGGATTCCGAGGCTCGAGAAGCTTTCGAACGCCAAATCCGTGAGGAGAAGGAGCGGAGGCGAACTCTTCGTGAGGTAGAAACTAGAAAATGTACACGTTTCCATTAAATAGTACTCCGTAAAATTTTCTAGACGCTTATATATGTTCTTACAAGTTTTGAATGATGAACTGGCAAGTAATCTTATTAGTCTTGGATCAAATGACGCAAAAACAGTAGTAGGATTCGGAGTTCCGTTTCTGAGTTCATTATCATGTGATTTTGTGCTTATTAACTGCAACAATGAATGCTTTAAATGGAAACCTGATCTAGAACTTCCTCTTTCTGTTTATATGGTACATGTTCAATTTAGTCGCGGGAGATACCTGATTCTGTGGCTCAGTTGGTTGAGTATTTTCTTGATACCGAAGCTCAGGAACTTGAATTTGAGATTGCAAGATTGAGGCCCCGGTTAGTGTTTTTATACTTTAGCGCATGTTGTTCCTCTCAAAGCCTTGGATTTACTTATAACTTTGTTCTTCTCAACTTATTTATCATGTATGATTACAAATATATGGCATTCTGTGTCCTGTTGCATATACTGTGATTATCTGTGATCCTGGATAACTTGGTTTGATGATATAAAGTGTTAGCAACAAAAGAAAGGAAAATTCATCAGAAGTTAAGCTGGAATTTAGCGAGAATACTTGACCCTGTGTTCCTTAGCCAAAGCCTCAAACAAATGCATTTAACCTGGGAAGTCTATAATCCCATGTGACCATGTCCAATTAATTCATACAATAACTAAAATTACGACATACCCCCTGACCATAATGTGGCTTCTATAGGGTTCATTATGCAGCATTTAAATGCTTTGGCTTTTTTCCTTTTTCAAATTCATAGATAGTTCATCTTTTCTAGGCTCGTTACATATCAGAACAGGTTTATATAGAAAATAGTAGAGACCAATCATCAATGCCATCTCTTACGAATTAGAACATTGTTGTCTTTAAATAAACATTCTTGATAGCACTGCATGTGTGAGCAGATTAAATGAAGAATTTTTTTCTTACCTGAAACGTGAGTTGGGGCAACTGAGGTTTGCAGTATCCAAGACCCAGGTTTGTATTCGAATTTTGATCCCTGTAGATTTCTACTGCATGAATGAATAAAATCATTAAGTGCATATGCCTTCTATTGGTTATGCTTGTAGCATATGGAAGACAGAATAATTGAGCTGGAAACACTTGAAAAGGCCCTCCAAGAAGGAATAGGTTAGAGCAACACTATCAAATGTTTATAAGACTGACGGACATTCCTTTTACTGAGTGGCCAACGTTTCTATCTATCATTATTCTGCAGAAGCATATGATAAAATGCAATCTGAGCTCGTAACAGCAAGGAAATCATTGATGAAGCTTTTAACATCAAATGATGTCAAGGCTACTGTATGCCAACTTTTAAACCTAAAAAAAATCTATACGTCTGAGTTTATGTTTAGCCACTGATAAGTTCCCTCCATACGGTGCAGCTCTTGGACATGGTTGAACAGAATGAGTTGAATCGGTCCTTGTTGACGCTTCTTGATGAAAATATTGCAAATGCATACCAAGGTGACCAGGTGAGAAGTACTCAAATACCCAAACAAACTTATTTTTGCAACAGAGATGAACTCCGATTGGTTTAATTTTGCTATTTAGCTGTCTCTGTTAATTGAAGAACTTATTGGTCTAGAACTAGAACTAATCGATAAAGAAGAAAGGGTCTTGTAAATGTGGTACTTCAAGAAAACTAGAGAAGTTCCTCTAACTGAAAAATGATAATTGAGAGTCCTTATTTAACATTATAAGCAAATCTAAAATAACTGTAACAAATTTCCATCCTTAGCTCCCCATATTTAGGTCTTTTTAGTTCCTATAGGATTTTCTACCCTTCAGTCTTTATACCAATACAACGATCCATGCAGATGTGAAGTACAACACATAATCCCCCACCCCATCCCACCCCATTCTTTTTAATAGTTGTACAGTCTTTCTGTGGAGAAGTTTTACCTTCATGTTGTAAATTCTTGTGTCCGCTAGTCTGATGAATCTTTGTTTCTCTTTTGTTACCATTTTGTTCTCAGCAGCTGATTTTTTACACCCTTTAACTAACATGTGTCTCTAAATATGATGCAATGCAGAAACAAGCTGCAGAGTACATGGAAAAGATTCGTGGGGCTATGCTCAAGTACATTACTGTCTGATCTACAAAGATTTCATTTAGTAAACATCCATTTATCACATATTGTATATTTGTATGCGTCCTTGTGCTGAGAGTTGGTGTTTCTCCAAATTTTGAGCTCCAAATTTTACCTTCATTACCACCACATATAGAAAATGTTCAGGGCCTTGTATAATTATTGTTCATGCTGTTACGGTTTTGTGGTTGTTGGTCACTATAAAGGAAGCTAGGGTTGCAATTTGCAAACGAACGTATACTTGGTTTGCAATTTACTCCTATTTGTTAAGTTAAACAAGTTAAATTCAAATAAATGTATTAACTTATTTAATAGTAGCAATAATTTATTAAATATTTGCAGGCTAGCTGCTTTAAGCGACAGGCTGATGAGTGATGCCTCCATGGCTCCATCTTTATCTTCTCTTCTAGTCATATTTATTTTATTTTATTTAATCTTTTTAAACGAAAAGTGGCCTCGTTTATGCAATTGGCAAAAGGAATGGACACATGCAACATCTTGTTTAATTAGGAGGAGCTCAACTTTTAACTTGTACTTCCTCCGTTCCTAAATAAGCGCTACGGATCCACATTTTACGCAATTCAATTCACGTTTTTAATCCGTAATAACTCAAATCTATACAAGTAAAAATTATAAAATATTGATATTCTAAATCTATACGATTAGATGAATCCAACAAGATTCCACTTGACTATATTATATCTTATATAATTGTATTAAAAAGTCGATTCAAAGTTA
Source organism: Hygrophila difformis (assembly GCA_030278955.1). Classification (NCBI taxonomy): domain Eukaryota; kingdom Viridiplantae; phylum Streptophyta; class Magnoliopsida; order Lamiales; family Acanthaceae; genus Hygrophila; species Hygrophila difformis. Next base: position 1,966,718 of record JAOANR010000006.1, on the reverse strand, counting down.
CTCATCAATGGACAGTAACAAAAGTCAAAACGTGCATTTAAAAAGGAACATGAACGGAGGTAGTAGTATTTATTAATGGTATAGTGACATGGACTTTATAGGGTAAAATCACATATTTAAAATGCAAAGCAACTGTCCACGCGTTATACCAGAGTTTGAAAATCTTAAAAGGAAAATATAATACCACCATTTATAAATCTATTAAACCCATCTCTGGTTAATTTAGCGCACACGTACGCTATGATGCGCTGTTGGAAATTTAAAGTAGTGTCTTAAATAAATGTTTAGTTGTGAAGTGAGTCTAGAAGTTGGTATGCTGATGAGATTACGTAAACTTGTTTCTATACCAAACTTTTTGGTGTGATAATTACTCAATAAAAATCTGTTAAGAGTGAACCCTATGATTTTAACTTTTGACTATATAGTACATATTATTACTATTATAAATAAATAAAAATGGAAGCATTTATTAAGAGGGCGGAAGGGATTTTTATTACTAAATAGTAGTATAAGGCGGGGATGCATATGATATAATCATATAGTAGTAGTACTACTATGCATGGGGATGGGAGGATACAGCTGCAGCCCTGCATATATATATAGACTTATTAAAGCAGATGCCGTGGAGTATGGCAAATAAACTTATTATGGCATCGCCTGCTGCTTAGCTTGCATCATGTACGACCTTATTATAGTACTAATAATTAATTACTTATTTATTTATTATAGATTGTTGACTATATGTTTAGGGTTTTCAAACATTCTTAATTAACTTATACTTAACCCGAAGCTACTTGGAACCCATCTACCGTACATAATTCCCGTTGGCTCGCCTTTATACTTGTACCGTTTTTTCTTAATTAATCTGTTTATAGCTAGAATTAATCCTTAACAAGCTAAGGACGACGGTGAATTGAATTGAATTGAAATATCCTAACAGTAATAAATACTACCTTTGATTAAATAGATATTAAAAGGTATCACCCCAACCCCAAGTAACTGATGATCTTAGAGTAAATTACTAATATTATACTTCATGCAGTAAGATGATTGGATCATCTAGTCGTTTTCTTCTATGTTTATTGTTTTTAATTCGGTTGTTGTCTGCTCCTATCTTAGATATATTATGTAGTGGTATCATTAATCCCTCAATCGCATTATGTACACACAATGAGCAACAGTTTGTACGTGCATGTTGTTTGGGAGAACTTCCCTGAGCCGGTGGCGATTGCTATTCCGGCCCCGTTCTCATCCCTATTTAATTCCCAAATCTTTATCTTATGCCCACTTCATTTTTTTTTTTATTTTTTATTTTTTTTAATATCGGAGCCCCTTATCAGGGAGGGTTTCGGGAATTTGATTTCAGGGCGTTTTCCCATCCAGTTCGAGATGTGATCTTGCCATCCCTACATATTACTTCCTCCGTCTCATTCTTTTTGTTACATAGGCCTTCGACACGCATGTCGATACACATTTTTAACGTTTAATAATTTAAATTGTGTACAACGAAAAGTTATAAAAAGTTGTTTGTCTAAAACTACAAGATTAGACGAATCTAACAAGATCTCAATTGATTATGTTTTTTCTTACATAACTATGATAAAAATTTGAATTAAAGTTAAAAAGTGAATAGTGCAAAAAAAACTATCTGTAATAAAAACATTGAGACGGAGGTAGTAGTATATTCTTTCAAAGTGCCATATTCCCGATATTTCTTATTCTCCACTTAAGAGTAAACAATGTAGCCGTTTAATTTATGTGGCATAGATTCTCACATTTCTCTGGCGGCTCTTAAAAAATAATGTAGCCGTGTATATAGGTGAATGAGATCAATTTGTGATTCGTTTAATTGCAATTTAAAAATTATGTACATGTAAATAGTATACTATAGTTGTAAAATAAAAAAGATAAAAAGAAAAAAAAGAATTGCGTGAGAATATTGACTTTGGTAAATAAATTTAATCAACGCCCATTTGCGCCAAAGCTTATTACCCACTCGTCCACATATGGGATCATATGATCTATATATCCTACGTACATAAAATACAATATACAGAAGTTGGCCAAGTGGAGATACAAATGTTAAACAATAATAATAGGTTTTATTTTTGGTGAGTAATAATAATAATAATAATAATAATAATAATAATAATAATAATAATAATAATAATAATAGGTTTTTGATATAAAAAATAAAAATAAAGTATGGGACATAAATTAATACTTCCTCTGTTTTTTAAAGATTGCTACAGACCCACCCAGCATGCAGTCAATGCACATTTTAAACTATTAATAACTCAAATTCGGTACAAGTAAAAATTTTAAAAGTTCGATGTTTAAAAACTACATGACGAGACGAATCTAAAAAGATCTCACTTGAAATATTTTATATTATTGATAAAACTTTAAGTCAAAATATATAATTGAACAGTAGCAAAATATAAAATGTAGCTAACAAAAAAAAAAAAAAAGGAGAAAGTATAAACTAAAGGAGGTCATTGACGCGGAACATAAATTACAGTGACGCCTAAATAAGATTAGGGCTTTTTTATTTGGGGATGAAGACTCAAGACTGAAGTTGACCTTGATCAAATCAACTTGCACATCTTTCTATTCTTTACTTTTTTTTATATTCTACTACTATATTAATTGGTCGATATATTTAATTACATTATGCCTACAAATATGGGTGCGTGTTTCTTTATGTGTCGGCTCGCGTTCTGGAATACTGTTTAAATTATTTTTTCAGCTGAACAAGATTTAAATTATTGGCTTCGCACGTACATTAACATAAACATTTGGGTAATAACCATTTTAGTGAACGCATGAAACCCTAAACAATCGATGCAATACTGTAAGACAAAACTATATCATATTCAACATTTCAACAAAATAGTCATTATATAATGCGGCCTTGAAGTTCAGAAAGAGCACTTATAATTATTTTCGTTCACGTGTATCTTCGACATGTGACAAGTGAAAGTTCGAGACATGACCATAGGATAAAGTTTTTGTCCAACTTCACTTGTGTAGTAGTATTTCTTTAATTTTTTGAATGAGTCGACAATTAATTAATTATAATAGGTTTTTATAATCGTATCTAAGACATCCTACCGGCCTTTGACCTTGCCAATAAACAATAGTACTTGTGAATTGAAGTACACAATTAATTAAACATAGTTATAGCTGGATTCATAAATTTTCGTGATTGCATTTCTTTAATTTGCAGTTGATATTTACACCACAAAAAGACAACTGTTGCACGTCAAACTGTGCTTCTACTCAATTTGCAAATTGCAAATTCCCTTTTTCAATGGAACACTCACACTCCATGTTTGCCCCTCATTTTGAATGCTTTTCTTTGTTTTTTAATTATACTACTAAATTAAAATCTAGGGGGATCAGATCTCTAACTAGTTTAAAATCAAAATCCGATTAACTCAAACATTGGGGGATTAAAATTTATTTAAACACTATAGTTTAATTCTTGTTTTAAGACTTCACTTACTTATGGTACTACCAATTTCAGTACTCATTATATTTCCATTTAAATATTAATTATCATAAAAGTTGATTTAGAGTTTTATCAAAAAAAAAGTTGATTTAGACATATTGGATTCGAACTCAATTCGATCCTATAACATGCATCCATGCAACTTAACCTTTTCCAAGATAAATTGAGTTGAATATATATGAATCTAATAGTTTTGTAAACTGCATTCATGGACGTCGACGTCTAGTTGTTTCCTCGCCCTCTAAAACCCTAATCAGGAGTTTCCCCCGTTTTAATTCATAACATTTATCTTGGGCTGTATTTTTCCGTTAAATATTACAATTATAGGTATAAGTCCTATTTTATTTTTGTGTTTTTTGTCCACTATCTAGCCAGCACTTGTCTTATTTTAATGGGAAGCACGTGGGATGTGAAAAGGTAAGGAAATTGGAGGACGCGACTAATTAAAATTAAAGCTCATAACAAGGTCTCCCTAGCCTGGCCTCGTACGCCTATATAAACCCTAACATAAATCATACTAGTAAGTAAGTAATTAACATTATTCACTCCACTGCAAATTAAAACCACCTAATAATTATATCCTTACAAAGCTTTTAGATATAATACTCCTACGTTTCAACCTAACCAACACATAATATACATTATACTTTTACTAGAATGCCCAAACTCAACCCAATTTTCTTCCTCCTTTTCCTATCTTTCCATTCTCTGTTTCCCACCTCTGAATCCGCCAGCGCCTCCGCCCCCGCATCCTCACCGGACGCCGCCTTCATCAAGGCCGAATGCGCCGCCACTCACTACCCTACTCTCTGCATCCAGTGCCTCTCCAACTACTCCTCCACCATCCAGCAGAACCACCTCCACCTTGCTCAAGCCGCCATCTCCGTCACCCTCACCCGTACCCAGTCAGCCGCCACCTTCGTCTCCAGGCTGGCCAAGCAGCAGCGGGGGGGTGTCAAGCCCACAGAGTACCTGCAGGCCCTGCAGGACTGCAGCCAGAACATGGCCGGAAGTGTGGACGAGCTGAGCCGGTCCCTGAAGGAGCTTGGAGGGATCGAGAGACGCGGGCGGCGCGGAGTGGGAGTTGGAGTGGCGGCCAGCAGGCAGGATGTTGGGTGGCACGTTGGCAATGCCCAGACTTGGGTGAGCTCCGCTCTGACCTACCAGAACATGTGCCTGGGAAGTTTTGGGGGAGGCGCGTCGGTAATGGTGGAAGGGAGTGTTAAGGTTTCGATAACGAGGAGGGTCGGGGAGTGTGTGCAGCTGACCAGCAATGCCCTCGCACTTGTGAACCGATTTGCAGCAAATCTCAAAAAGGTTTAATCAATAATTAGTGAAGATTGTGTGTGTTTTTTTTAATTTTGTGATGCTCATGTCATGCTATTGCCTATTAATTATGTGTGATTTCATTTTTTATGGGGGTAGCGTTTGTTTCATGGGGTTATCGATCAATTGTAATAGTGCAGTTTTGAAGGTTGATGAATTAGGGTTGTGTGCTTTTAATTTGATAAAACTGTAAATTTCATAATATAATGTTGTTATTGGGTTCGATCTGTATTATATACCACGTGTTTGCAAGTCATTTCTCTTTCATAGCATGATTTATACTAGTACTAGTATTTTGGAAAAAATGCCAAATATATCTGTTTTGTTTAAAAAAAAGCCAAATCTATCTTTTTTTCTATTTTATTACCGAATTTATCCTCTACATATGCTAATTATATCCGGAAATATCCTAAATTCACTAATCGTGGAATGTCTGCTGACGTGGCAATAAATTAACTTAAACCCTACACGCTGGATCGAATTTGAAGTGTGTCTCAATTAGGGCTGGGGAAAAATACCGAATATACTGCATACCGCACATACCGTATCGATAAAATACCGAAAATATCGAATTTTTCGGTATACCGTAATTTTCGATATGGTATCATACCGTACCGTAAGATTTCGGTACGGTAACGGTATAAATTTTTTGATACCGCGGTATACCGCTACCGTATCGAACGTTGGTATATACCACGGTATCGGTATATACCGCGATACCGTTATATACCGTAATATCGGTATGTTGGTATATAGCGAAAGTTCGGTATGCCGGTATATACCGCAATACCAGTATGTCGGTATGTAGTGAATGTTCGGTATGTCGGTATATACCGCGATACGGTATGTCGGTATGTACTAAATGTTCGGTATAGCGGTATATACCGAACTTACCGGAATGTCGGTATGGAAACGGTATGAAAATATTTCATACCGAAATGTTCGGTACGGCAACGGTATGAAATTTTTCATACCGTAAAGTTCGGTAAGGTATACGGTACGGAGAATTTTTTTCGGTATGATACCGTACCGAAAATTATGGTATACCGAAAATTTTGATATTTCTTTTTTCGATTCGGTATGTGCGGTATGCGGTATACTCGGTATTTTTCCCCAGCCCTAAAGAGACACTTCAAATCCCATCCAGCGTGTAGGGTTTAAGTTAATTTATTGTCACGTCAGCAGCCATTCCACGATTAGTGAATTTAGGATATTTCCGGATATAATGAGCATATGTAGAGGATAAATTCGGTAATAAAATTTTTTTAAAAAAAGGATAGATTTGGCTTTTTTTAAAACAAAACGGATATATTTAGCCTTTTTTTCCCTAGTATTTTACTACAGGTTCATTTTGGAAGGATTGTAGGGGAATTGCATACTAGTGTCCAGCTCAGTTTAATGTTGAATTATGTAGCATGCACCATGCCCAAAAGCATACAATATATAGCTAGCTTAACTACTGCTTAATTAAAGACATGGGGATGGAGGTTAATAGGTTACGAAGCAGATGGCAAATTAAAGTATCATACTTCCTGAAAAGCCTTTCAATTCATAACGTAATTACTCAATTTGTTTGTCCCAGCCTGATCTGTACTTATGAGCAGACGTAGTTTGTGTGTTGTATTAACTACGCGGAAGTAACTAAAGCAGTAAACAAATCAACACAACAAGTTGTTTACCCAGTTCGATCATACGATCTACATCTGGGGGCATACCAAGCCAGGTTCATCCACTAATCATCAATACTGATCAAACCAATGAACAGCAAAAGCATAAGAGCAATCAAACCTCACCACAAGTTAAACTTGGTTACTGGAACACGACCAGTAGTCTGGTAAGTGTATCAACCACACTTCACCATCTGCGACTCCACCTTATTCAACCTGTGAGTGATTCTCCTTTCTGCCTCAGATTTCATTCGATCTCCAGCTTCTTCGATCATCTCGACGAACCTCCTCCAATACAGAGCATCGCAATGCTTCCGATGAAGATGAAGAGCATCTCAATGCCTCTCCATTTACAAGCAATTCAAATACAAAATTACACAGAAATTACTCTCAACAAGCAACTACTATGTAACACTCAAGCAAAACATATATGTGGATCTATGAATGAAATCTCTAAACTAAGTACAAATGGTGATCACACATATATATAGCAGTGTAAACACGTGTGAGACGGTTATTCTTCAGAAAGCACGGGAATCTTCTAGAAAGATTCGCAAATAACCGTTCACCAATAAGTTGTAACAAACTCCAGCTGGCACCTGCTCAGATTAGCTTCGTTGTTGATGAATAGTCTGAACAACAGTCAAACAACAACTCTGCACAAAATAACCCTAACAATCTCCCCCTTTTTGTGTAGAGGGCATACAAACCTGTAGTTCAGAGAGTCAGAAAACAACAAGCACATAACAATCATCAAAATATATCAACCATAGCAAAACCATCAAGAGCAGTCATCAGCCAGCAGTCAATCACCAAACACCAACCACAGTTAAGTGTTTACAGACCAGAAAACCATCATCAAAGTAGTCAGTCAGTCATAATAACATCAAAACTCCCCCTGAACCAACAAAATATCATCTGAACTTACTCCCCCTGTTTGTGTGCACCGACACAAAAATTAGGCATCATCATCATCAGTGTCAACCTGTTCATCAGGAACAGCAGCAGCTGGATGAAAATTTCTTGGCAAAAGACCTAGAATCTGAGTGTGAACACGACGAATGGCAATGGCATTGTCAACAACAACAGACACTCTGTCATTCAAGCCACGTAGTAAGCCGCGCAAATGGACAACCAATTGTTCACCAGATAGAGGTGGTCCTTTCTTGAAATCATTGTACATGTCAATCAGATTACTAGCAGGGGCATGAGGCTTAATAAGCTCAATTGGTTCACCTTGCTTCGAATGAATACCCTGATTCTCAAGAAGTGCAGTGATCAAAGCGGGATAAGGTAAGACAGCACCTCTCTTAATCTTCTCCGGTGTGTAACCTATCATCTTGTCAAGCACAATCCATCCAAAGTTAAGAATCTCAAAATATTTATCAATAGAGAACAAGAGTTTACCCATAGCCGAACTCAGTTGAGAAGCATTCTTAGTGGGAAACACATTGGATGAACAGAATCGAAACAAACAAGTGAACTTCAGTGTAAGTTCATGTGGACTGAGTTGATTCCTTCCAAATGAAACGCACTTCTCTCCAGAAATTGCCTGTGCAATCGTGATAGTTTCCTCATTCAAGTAGTTGAAAGGATTAGTATCATCGTCGTTAGCAGGTACCTTCAACACCTCATTGATCACAGTAGGTGTCAATTGAATAAACTTCCCACGAATAAACACCTTTCCAAACCATTGACTAGCAGGATTCATCACATCCTCATGAAGATTTGCATAAAACTCATAAACCAAGTTAGGCGCATACTTTTTCAGCTTAGAAGCCCAATGCATCAAATGTTTAGATTCCAAATACTCCTTAAATCCAAGTTCATTGTAAAGAGGGTGAAAGAATACCTCCTCCGGTTTGATCTTTCTCTGATTAAGCTCACGAGTTCCATAACGCTTCATCTCCTTAGTATAGTAAGTCGGACTGTAAGCATCTTCAGCCAATAACTCAGCAGGTTTGGTCTTAGATCGCTTCGGACGAGGTGTGCCCGAGCCTTGTGAACTCCTCTTAGTCCGCTTCTTCTTACTAGGTTGTTTGGACGACTCGCCAACAGCAGCATCAGTGTTCCCTCCTTCAGGATTCGTTTCAGTGTTCTCAGGAGTAACCTCCATCTGTGCGTTGTTAGTATCACCAACATTCTCCTGTGGTAAATCTTCATCCCTCATGATATCCGTAGCATTTCCTTCATATTCCGTATCACCTTGAGTTCCTTGCTCCTGAGTTTGTTGTTCATCAACATTGTCACCATCGGGTACTGGATCAATGTTTTCTCCAACATTTTCATGAACAGCGATGGGAGCAGGTAGTGGCAACGGTGGTTCAACAGCCTGCAGTGGTATGGCTTCCTCTGCAACTCTTCCTCTACCAGCATCTTGATCTGCCATTTTCGCCTCAAACTTTTCAGAGATATGAACTTTTAAGAGTGAGGAAGAAAGTATTTCAAACCCTTTCTGAATGCTTTCTTTTATCATTGCGAAAAATCCCTTAAAGAGAGTAACAATAAAGAATCGTGGTCTGCGAACGTCTCTGCGGTTTCTCTGCAATCATGACGACGTGCAGTCTATAACTGTCCCATCAGTTATAAAATTCTATCCAAAATCAATTTGAAATCCGAAACTCTTCCTCTTTCCTTCTTCCTTCCTTTCTTGGGCCAAATCTGTTCTAATCACCGGCCCATGTGATTTAAGATCTTCTTAGTTTTGAATGCAAAGGCCCAACTCACGTCTGAGCCCTTCAAATTTATCTGCCTCCAATGATTTAGTTAGGATGTCCGCCAGTTGTTTTGACGACTCAACATGTTCAATGTCACAAACTTCATCCTCCACTAAATCTCTTATGAAGTGATATCGAATATCGATATGTTTACTTCGACTATGATAAACAGGATTCTTTGAAATGCATATAGCACTAGTGTTATCACAAAGAACCTTGAATCCCTTCTTGAATATGCCATAATCTTCTAGCATTTGTCTCATCCATAATAATTGTGTGCAACAACAAGTTGCAGCAACATACTCAGCCTCTGCCGTGGATAAAGCAACAATATTCTGTTTTCGTGAGTACCAACTCACCAAATTATTTCCTAAGTAGCAACATCCTCCCGTTGTTGATCGGCGGTCATCACAGCAGCCAGCCCAATCAGAATCAGTGAAACCAATTAGGTCAAGTGTTGATCTTTTTGAATACCAAACACCCAATCCAACCGTGCCTTTCACATATCGAATGATCCTTTTAACTGCCTTCAAATGAGTTTCCTTAGGATCACATTGAAAACGAGCACAAACTCCTACACTAAAGGAAATATCCGGCCTTGAAGCGGTCAAGTAAAGCAAACTTCCAATCATGCTTCTATATAATTTTTGATCAACATTAGCTCCAATATCTTCCTTTGAGAGTTTAGCCTGTTGTGCCATAGGTGTACGAATCACCTTACAATCCTCCATCTCAAACTTCTTTATCATATTTCTAGCATATTTTTCTTGACGTAAAAAGATTCCATCTTCCTTTTGATGTACTTGAAGTCCTAAGAAGTAATGCAATTCTCCAAGCATACTCATTTCAAACTCAGAATTCATAGCTTCCACAAATTCTGTCTTTAACTTCTCTGAAGTTGATCCGAAAATGATATCATCAACATAAATTTGGGCTACCAGAATATCGTGATTTCTGTGTTTCACAAACAACGTTTTGTCAACTGAACCTCTGATATACTCATTTTCCAACAAGTAGTTCGCCAGTCGTTCATACCACGCTCGTGGTGCCTGTTTCAATCCATACAAGGCCCTTTTTACTCTATACACATATTGAGGATACTTTGGATCTTCAAATCCTTTTGGCTGTGCAACATAAATTTCTTCTTTGATTCTTCCATTCAAAAATGCTGTTTTGATATCCATTTGAAAAAGCTTGAAATTCAAAGAGCAAGCTATTGCCAACATCATTCTTACGGCTTCCATTCTAGCAACCGGTGCGAAAGTTTCATCATAATCAAGACCCTCAATTTGAGTAAAACCTTGTGCAACCAATCTAGCCTTGTTACGAACAATGTTCCCTTTCTCATCAGATTTATTCCTATAAACCCATTTAGTACCAATCACGTTGATGTCAGCCGGTTGTTCAACCAATTCCCAAACTTCATTCCGTTCAAACTGTAGTAGTTCATCCTGCATTGCAGCAACCCAGTATTCATCTTGTAAAGCCTCCTTTACATCTTTCGGTTCAATCTTTGATATAAAGCAATTAAATCCAGCAAGATCTCTGAAATCAATTTGCTTATTTCGGGTTTGCCTCTGCGCAGTTGGATCACCAATGATATCCTGTGATGAATGATGTTTAAGAGTCCTCGGTCCAGGTTTGGGACCTCGTCTCCTTTCTACTTCAGCCTGAGTTGGTTGTTGATTCGATGTTTCACCAACCTCGGTATTACTGACTTCAACATCTTTATCAATATCACTGTTTATATCTTGATCAACCTCAACAATATTTCTTTCTTGTTGATTGACCTGATGTTTCACAACCAAGTCATCATCATTATCCTTATCTTTCTCAAGTGGTCCAACATCTTCAAAAACAACATTGATAGACTCAATGACCTTCTTCGAATCTTTCAAATATACTCTAAAAGCTCTAGAGTTTGAAGAATAGCCAAGGAACCATCCTTCTTCTGATTTTGAATCAAATTTCTTCAATGGTGTTCTATCCTTTAGAACATGACACTTGCATCCAAAGATATGAAAGTATTTAACACTCGGACTCCTTTCATTCCAAATTTGATAAGAAGTGAAGTTGGTCTGTGGTCGTAGATACACCCTGTTAACAATGTGACATGCAGTATTCATTGCTTCAGCCCAAAAACCCTTAGACAACGTAGATGCATGCAACATTGATCTAGCCATTTCTTGCAAAGTCCTATTCTTCCTCTCTGCTACACCATTCTGTTGTGGTGTTTTGGGAGCCGAAAACTCATGACCAATCCCATGCACTTTGCAAAAATCTTCAAACCTTGAATTCTCAAACTCTCTTCCATGATCGGTTCGAATTCTAATAATCTTCTGTTGTTTCTCTGTCATCAGTCTCAAACACAACTTCTCAAAAGCATCAAAGGTTTCATCCTTCGATCTCAAGAACTCTACCCAAGTGTAACGTGAGAAATCATCCACACACACAAAGATATACTTTCTTCCTGTTAAGCTTTCAATTTCAGATGGACCCATAAGATCCATATGAAGAAGTTCCAAACAACGTGAAGTAAGCAGCTCATCAACCTTCTTATGCTGTGCCTTGGTCTGTTTTCCCTTAGAACAACCACCACAAATCATTTCAATATTTCTCGGTAGTCGGGGAATACCTCTAACAACACCTGAACAACTGATCTTCTGCAGATTTCTGAAATTTATGTGACCAAGTCTTTGATGCCAAAGAGTTGTCAAATCATTTTTAGATAACAAAGCATGCTGAACTTCCTTCTTTAGAACATAACAATTGTTCTTAGATCTATTTCCGATCATCACACATGCATTTGCTTCATTGAAAACCCTACAAAAATTCTTTGTAAACTCCACACGATTATCATCATCACATAGTTGACTTATTGAGATGAGATTCGTTGTCAAACCTTCAACAAAATAAACTGAGGATAACTGTGATAAACTCTCATCTTTAACTCTTCCAAAACCAGAGATTCGACTTCTAATCCCATCACCAAAGACAACATCTCCACAATCACTATCTTCAAAGTTTATCAAAAGCTCCTTTTGACCTGTCATATGTCGAGAACATCCTGAATCGAAGTACCATTTTTCACTATGCATCCCTTGTCGAAGTGAAAGAACTACAAGACATTTCGACTGAATTCGCTTTCTAACCCAAACTTTCTGTAACTGAATTTTCTTCTGTAATCCATCTGATGGCCAGACAACAGCATTACCACGCATTAAGTCTCTGACAATTTTTAAACAAGTATCAGCATCATGACCAGGTAGTCTGCAGTACGCACAATCTCTCTTCTTAGATTCTGTTTCTGAAACCTGTGCATTAACCTTTGCAGTTTGTTGAAGAAAACCACCACTTACAAACTTCCTCTGATTATCTGACTTTTTCCCTGAAAAACCAATACCAGTGAAGTCTTTCGGTTGTTTTCCCTGCATAAGAACATCATCAAGCTTCCCTTTTCCTTTAAAGAGTCTCTGAAATTCATGATTCTTGTCTTGAAGCTGTTTAGATTCAACCTTTACTGCATCTAATTCTTCTTTTAGTAACTCAAGATCCTTAAGAACTTTCTCTTTTTCAAGAAGTAATCCATCATATGACTTTCTCAAGGTCTCAAGTTCACCTTTGAGTATCTTCTTCTGCTCAGAAGTTTTATCCAAAAGAATTCCGGTGTCAGCAAGTTGTTGTAACAACTTCTTATTCTCTTTTACAGCAACTGAAAATTCTTCTTTCAGAAATTCATAAGCTTCATAAAGTTTATCGAAATCCTCATCTTCTTCACTATCTGAATCATCTGTGAGAGTATTATTTCCTTGTGAAGATTCAGCAAAAGTACTTTTTTGAACTGATTTGGATGTCTCTTGCAAAGTGAAAGCAACAACTTCTGAATCACTGTGTTGTTCTTCTGTCGGACTTTCATCCTCATCATCTGTCAAAGAAACTTGTAGTGCTTTACCTTCTCTTCTCTTAGCGGTAGGGCACTCAATTCTGATATGACCAGTTCCATTGCATTCATAACACTGTAAATCAGAAAAAGCATCTGGTTTCTTAAAATCCCTAGCCTTTCTCTGCTTCTTGTCATACTTGCCTTTATCATTCTGTCTACGATTACCAGACGGATGTTTATCGGTTGTTGGCTTTCCAGACTGATTACGATTCTGATTCTTCTTATTCTGAAACTGTTTTGCTCTCCTTTCCTGCAGCATCTTAGATACACTTTTCGAGATAAAAGAAACTTCATCTTCATCCAAGTTATCTTCCTTATTTTCAACATTAAGAGCAATGTTCTTAGTAGTATCATTCTCTATGTAATTCAACTCATAAGATTGAAGAATTCCATACAAGCCTTCTAGAGAAATGGTGTTAACTTTATCTAACTCTTCCAAAGCAGCAACTTTAGGAAAGAATTTCTTAGAAACCGTTCTAAGCAATTTCCTAACTTGCTTTCTCTCATCCCACTGAGCACCAAGAGAGTACGCCTGACTAACAACATCCTTAAATCTACTATAATAAGCAGATATAGATTCATCATCACTCATACGCAAGCTATCAAAAAGTGTTTCAATACGTTGTAGTCTAGTAGCTCTCACATCAGCAGAACCTTCATGCGCTATTTCTAAAGCTCTCCATGCATCATAAGCAGTAGTATAGTTCGAAATCATTCTATACTGAGTAGAATCCATAGCAGCAAATAGAGCATTTAAAGCTGAAAAGTTACCTTGCTTAGCTAGCCTTTCAGCAGCAGTTAATTCAGCTCTTGTAGCAGGCCTAGTTGTTGGTGGATCGTCTGCATTAGTTGGAGTCACCAGCCTAGTAGGTTGTTCCCAGCGTGTTTCGATTGCCTCATCAGCATCTTCACCAAGTGATGCTATAAATGCCTTCATTCTCGTTTTCCAGTAACTGTAGTCAGTTCCATCAAACAATGGTGGACGAGAAACTGAAGAACCTTCCCTATTACTCATCTTCTAAACAGATCTGATCTACTCAATTTCGCTAGAGCACTGGATTTGCTCTGATACCACTTGTTTGTCCCAGCCTGATCTGTACTTATGAGCAGACGTAGTTTGTGTGTTGTATTAACTACGCGGAAGTAACTAAAGCAGTAAACAAATCAACACAACAAGTTGTTTACCCAGTTCGATCATACGATCTACATCTGGGGGCATACCAAGCCAGGTTCATCCACTAATCATCAATACTGATCAAACCAATGAACAGCAAAAGCATAAGAGCAATCAAACCTCAACACAAGTTAAACTTGGTTACTGGAACACGACCAGTAGTCTGGTAAGTGTATCAACCACACTTCACCATCTGCGACTCCACCTTATTCAACCTGTGAGTGATTCTCCTTTCTGCCTCAGCTTTCATTCGATCTCCAGCTTCTTCGATCATCTCGACGAACCTCCTCCAATACAGAGCATCGCAATGCTTCCGATGAAGATGAAGAGCATCTCAATGCCTCTCCATTTACAAGCAATTCAAATACAAAATTACACAGAAATTACTCTCAACAAGCAACTACTATGTAACACTCAAGCAAAACATATATGTGGATCTATGAATGAAATCTCTAAACTAAGTACAAATGGTGATCACACATATATATAGCAGTGTAAACACGTGTGAGACGGTTATTCTTCAGAAAGCACGGGAATCTTCTAGAAAGATTCGCAAATAACCGTTCACCAATAAGTTGTAACAAACTCCAGCTGGCACCTGCTCAGATTAGCTTCGTTGTTGATGAATAGTCTGAACAACAGTCAAACAACAACTCTGCACAAAATAACCCTAACACAATTCAATTTCATTTTCACTAATTCCTACTTATAACAACTCTTTCATGTGAAAGCTAAGGACTGATCAACATACGCGTGTGAAGTTAATTTAATTACAGAAACTATATATATGTTGAAAGTATTGTTGCAAAAATAGTTGAATCCATTGATGAAAGGAAATTGAGAAGTTCTATAAATGTTTGATGACCAATAATTAAAATTACAAGAAAAGGACCGGAAATTAAATAGTAAAAGTGCATTTACATAAGAGTGTTTTTACTTTCAGTCTCCTAATTATAAATTCAGAAGTGCCTTCAAAAAAGGCAACTAACATGATTTTGAGAAATACTTCGCTCCTTATTTAAAAAAAAAAAACTAACGTAATTGGCATAGTAAACATTATTAATTGAGTGATTTTGATTCGATTTTTTCACACAGTTACATAAGATAAAATATATTCAAGTGAGATCTTGTTAGATTCGTCTAATCACGTAGTTTTATAATTTTTTACTTTATAAAATTTGAAATATTACTTTTTAAAAAATGTTTATTGGATTGCGTGAAAATAAGGAATGTTAGAATTTTTTGAATACGGAAGAGTATATATATATATATATATATATTTCAATAATGAGAAAAAATTAACTCAAGAAAAATGTCACGCTCAGGATATAAAAAGATAAATTTTTAAAAATAGAATAAAAGTCCCTTGCAATAATGAGAAATATTTTTGCAAGGTGAAGGGCGAAGACCAGAATAAAAAGTTTGAGGCTGAACGAGTACTCCCAAAAAGAGAAGTGGGCCTTTGGGCCGCCAAATCCATTTATCCTCCGTTTCAGTCCACTTGCCTCTTCTCACTTCTGAGGCTGCAATTTCCACGACGTGGAGCCTCTGGATTCTTTCCCATTCTTCAACCCTAACAAACATTTATTCCAAAGTATCAAAATTATCGTCATCCTCATCAAAATTTCCCAATACTTTCCAGCCACAAAAAAATCCATTCAAAAACCCCCCATGATCTTCAATATCAAATCTGCAGACCCATAAAACAGGAGGCAACACCCCGTTAGGCCGTGGCTGCCAATTAGGGAAAAATAAGAAATGGCGGCAACATCAGCGGATTCGTTGATGAGAATGTCATCCAGGGGCTCTTCTGCCATCTGCAGTTTGAACGGCACTTCCGGAAGACCATTGCCTCCCGTCTCCCAATCAACAAGACGTCGCTGTAATGGCAAATACTCCATCAAGGTTGTTGCTCGCTCTTCTTTTCTTGGTAGCTGCAGCATTAGTTCAACTAATCTACCAAAGATCTCGACTTTGCGACACAAGGAACAACGAAGGAGCTTCTCAGTCTTTGCCATGGCTGCTGGTACGATTCTCTCCTAATTTTTTCCTTTTTCATTTCTAAATTAAGCTTTTATTCTGCTCTCTAGTTTTTGAATGTTAAGTACATCAGCTATGGCCTATGCTACTGTTAATAATCTGTAAATTGAGTTGTTAAATTAATCTTAACAAGTTGTTACATTAATCTGTTTCTGTTATGAAACTTGTCCTTTCGGATTGCTGAATGTTCCTCAAGATGTTATGCTGTCTCAATTCAAGAACTTGATTATTTAAGTTCGGACGTTTTCTGCAGATGATAGGAGACAAGTACCACTAAAGGACTACCGCAACATCGGAATTATGGCGCATATAGATGCCGGGAAGACGACAACGACAGAGCGTGTCCTTTACTACACGGGAAGAAACTACAAAATCGGTGAGGTGCACGAGGGGACGGCAACAATGGACTGGATGGAACAAGAGCAGGAAAGAGGGATCACGATTACATCTGCCGCCACCACCACATTTTGGAACAAGCATCGCATTAACATAATCGATACCCCCGGCCATGTCGATTTCACTTTAGAAGTGGAGCGCGCCCTCAGGGTTTTGGATGGCGCCATATGTCTGTTCGACAGTGTTGCTGGCGTGGAGCCCCAGTCCGAAACTGTCTGGAGGCAGGCTGATAAGTACGGCGTTCCAAGGATATGTTTTGTCAATAAAATGGACCGTCTTGGAGCGAATTTCTTCCGAACCAGAGACATGATTGTGACGAACCTGGGCGCCAAGCCACTCGTCCTTCAAATCCCGATTGGTGCAGAGGATACTTTTAAAGGAGTCGTTGATCTCGTGAAAATGCAGGCAATCGTTTGGACCGGGGAGGAGTTGGGCGCAAAATTTACGTACGAGGACATTCCTGCTGATCTTCAAGCCTTGGCTGAAGAGTACAGGGCGAATATGATCGAAACCATAGTCGAGTTGGATGATGCAACCATGGAGAGTTACCTGGAAGGAAACGAGCCCGATGAGGCCACCGTTAAGATGCTAATCAGGAAAGGAACTATTTCTAGCTATTTTGTTCCGGTCTTATGTGGTTCAGCGTTTAAGAACAAGGGTGTCCAGCCATTGCTCGACGCCGTTGTTGATTACCTGCCGTCCCCCATTGATTTGCCTCCGATGAAGGGAACCGATCCTGAGGACCCAGAGGTGGTAATTGAAAGGCGTGCCAGCGATGATGAACCGTTCTCTGGATTGGCATTCAAGATCATGAACGATCCTTTCGTGGGTTCCCTTACGTTTGTGCGTATCTATTCTGGGAAGCTCGAAGCTGGATCGTATGTGGTGAATGCAAACAAAGGGAAGAAGGAGAGGATTGGGAGGCTGCTGGAAATGCACGCAAACAGCAGAGAGGATATTAAAGTAGCCCTAACCGGTGACATTATAGCCCTTGCAGGTCTGAAAGACACAATCACGGGAGAAACGCTGAGTGATGCAGAAAAGCCTGTCGTTCTTGAACGGATGGACTTCCCGGATCCAGTCATTAAGGTTGCAATTGAACCCAAAACTAAAGCTGATGTGGATAAGATGGCAATTGGGTTGATTAAGCTCGCGCAAGAAGATCCGTCTTTCCACTTTTCGCGCGATGAAGAGATCAACCAAACAGTTATTGAAGGAATGGGAGAATTACACCTTGAAATTATTGTTGATCGACTCAAGAGGGAGTTCAAGGTTTGCTTCCATCCCGACTACTTTAGTAGTATTTGTTAACCCTTTTATGGTTTTACTTATTTGCACTCTCTTATGTTGGATTACCGTGCTTGAAGGTGGAAGCCAATGTGGGAGCACCCCAAGTGAACTACCGTGAAAGCATTTCCAAAGTGACGGAAGTGAAGTACATTCACAAGAAACAATCCGGTGGGGCAGGTCAATTTGCTGATGTGACAATCAGGTTTGAGCCGTTGGAGGCGGGCAGTGGGTACGAGTTCAAGAGTGAGATCAAGGGAGGCGCGGTACCAAGAGAATACATTCCTGGGGTGATGAAAGGATTGGAAGAGAGCATGACAAACGGAGTGCTGGCAGGGTACCCTGTGGTCGATGTTCGTGCCGTGTTGGTCGATGGTTCATACCATGATGTGGATTCCAGTGTGCTGGCATTCCAGCTGGCTGCCAGAGGAGCTTTCCGGGATGGAATGAGGAAAGCTGGGCCGCAGATGCTTGAACCTATTATGAAAGTTGAAGTCGTCACACCTGAAGAACACTTGGGAGATGTCATTGGTGATCTGAATTCCAGAAGAGGCCAGATCAACAACTTTGGAGATAAGCCTGGTGGCTTGAAGGTGCGACACTAGTATTACATTCCTGTTTTCTGGTTCTGATCTTAAATATCTGTCACCTCACCTGTTAACTTCTTGGCTGTGTTCGTTATGTTAGGTTGTGGATGCACTCGTGCCTTTAGCTGAGATGTTTCAGTACGTGAGTACTCTTCGAGGGATGACAAAAGGTCGTGCTTCCTATACGATGCAGCTGGCCAAATTTGATGTTGTCCCACAACATATTCAGAACCAGTTGGCCACCAAAGAGGAAGCTCTTGCCTCTTGACGCGATGCGGTTATGATTATTTTTGGGCTATAGACGAAGTCGTGGTGATTTTTTTTTTTTTTTTTTCACAAATTGTAGATAACATGCCAAGTGTGGAGACTGGAGGCCTCAGTCCAAGAGCTGATATGGTTTATTTGTTAACTTGGCCAATGAATTTTGATTTCTATATGCATTTCCACGATTTACAGCTGCAAGTTGCCCCCTCAATTATTTGAATGATATCCAAGACCATTCCTTCCCTCATTTACAAGACCATTCCATCCATCATTTAAGCTAGGGGTGGGCAAAATATTCGAACCGATTCGTTAAACCGCTGAATCGAACTGAAATCGAACCGAATTTCCGGTTAACCGAGGACCCCGGAGCAAATACAAATATCATATTTCAGTATTCGTCCGGTTCAAATACAAATACAAATACTTTAATTTTTTCTCCCGGTTAACCGAACCGAACCGAATATATTTATTTTATTTTAAAAGTTATATATAGTGTAAATATTATATATATTTGATGGTATAAAATTATATAGATAATATATATATTATTTATTTAATTATTTAAGTATATAATAAAACAAATATAAAAAACTTAAGAGCTAATTATCAAAATATATCACCATAATTAATAAGCCTATATTGATTTTTGTCTTTCAGAATACTCTATTATTAAAATATACCTCTACATTAAGATTTGTCACATATACTAACATATTTTGATTACATTGAAAAGGACCATTTGATTCCATAGTTATATGTATATTTTTTTCTGAGTATAATAACCTCGACCGACCCTCTTAAAATGTATAACCAATTTTTCATTTCTTAAATCTTTGAGTTTCGTAGATTTTTAAAATATTCGAACCGAATCGTTTAACCGCTAAATCTAATCGAAACCGAACCCCCGGTTAACCGAGGACTCCGGTTACAAATACAAATACTAAAATGAAGTATTTGTCCGGTTCAAATACAAATACAAATACCTGAAAAATTCAGGTTAACCGAACCGTGCCCACCCCTAATTTAAGCATACCTCGAATCAAACAATCAGCACTAATGCAACAATACCAATAGTGAGACCATTTGAGGGAAATTTTAGCATATTCTAAATGAGCTCGAAACAAAGATTATTCATTTCTTGGCCAAAAAAAGAAAAAGAAAAATAGAAATTCCACAAAACACTGTTCAAAGATAATTTTCCAGAGCATTTGCATTTGTTTTTGATAAAAAGATTCCTGTCGTGAATCACAAAGGGAAGGCAACTTTTCCAGTAGTGCTTTTCACCGGACTTGGATTATTCCTGCGCTGACGAGTTTCTGAATTTTGTTCATGACAAGAGGATTTTTCATATGATCTTGTGCAGCATTTGGATTCTCCTGTAAATCAACTAGGACCTATTGAAGCACAGCACAAAATCCATTATCAGGACACAGTTATGGGAATATCGTGGCGGCGAGGGAATGTAGTCCGAACAGAACTCATTTGGATTCTATACAAACCTGTCTCATTACAGGATCAGTGAGGATGTTCTGAATCTCCGGATCCTGCATTGCTTTCGCCTGTAACATTAAACTTGCATCAGTTTCACAGCAGAAATCTAGCTTAAGCATTAGAAATCATGAGGGCAATCTAACCTGTCTCTCTTTCAGTTCCTCAGGGCTCAAATCTCCACGACTAGCCTTGTTTATTTGTTCCATACACCTGCAGTGACAGAGAAAAATCTCTATTTAATTATGCAAACAGGATTTGTTTTCTCAAATAAGATAGACTTGGAATTTTTCCTGCCTTTTTACACCATCTAGTAGTTCCACATTTTGAGGGTCATGTCTCAATCCTTCCTGGTATGTTTCCAACGCTTTCTCATACTCTTTCATGAAAAACTGGACAGCACCTTTCCTAGTATAACCCTTGGAGAAGGTTGGATCAAGTTCAATGCATTTCTCAGCATCTTTAAGTCCCTCAGGCATTGCCCCAAGTTTTGTGTAACAAGCGGCCCTATTGCTGTATGCCTGATTCAACAATTTCAACTAAACATGAGAAGTGTTGAATACAAAACTACAGCAAAGTCGAGCAAATTCAAAATTAGAAGTACCTTTGGGTCTCTAGGGTTCCTCTTTATGGCTTCCGTGTAGTGCTTAATGGCTTCAGGGTATTTCTGCTCCTTGAAGTACTGGTTGCCTATAAATTAAATTGCACGCCACTTTAATAACTAAGTTTGATTTCCATTGCAAATATGAATGATAAAAATTAACCTCACAATACCTTTCTCACGTTCCTCATCTGCAATTTGTGGATTGAAGTACTCCTGTTGCTCTAGGTCTTTCCTCGCTTTCTCAGCATCATTGAGCTTCTTCAGCGTGTCTGGGTTACGATGCTCAGTTAGCGCTTTCTGGAATGTCTCAATGGCAGGTTCAAAATCGCTGGAGCATTTAGCCATTTTTACAAGAGCAGTGCCCTTTCTTGTCAAAGCCCTAGCTATCATCTTGTAATCAGATCTCAATTCTCTACCCCTTTCGACAGCTTTGTCACAATCTTTAATGCACTCCTCATACTGAGTAATGAAACAGAGAATTTATAAGTCACTTATAATGAACAATAATAGAAATTGCACTACAAAGAGCCCACATCCCAAATTAAAATATGACAAATGGAAAGCAGCAATACAGCACAGGGTTGAGCATATAGCACATAACAAAAATAATGTACAGAATTTTTCAGAATGCCAAAAGACCATAAACACTAATCCAATGGACAAATTGCAAGTCAAAAGTAAGTCTCCTCGGTGGTGAGCCAGTACAGGAAGGATATGTAATACTGAGTACCCATACATTATCTCCTCACAAAATCAGTTGATATCACTATAAGATAAAAAGAAACCATGTAGCATATCTCAAAACCAGTAAGAACTATGAAGAATACAATATCCATTATCCAATGAATAAATGGGATAATGGAATCGGATGTCCCCGAGAAAGGGTGTTGTTCACCCTAGTGGACATTACGGAAGGTTAAAAAATGTCTATCAAATAGAGTTCAGGATTATCAAAGTCCATCCCACGGCTAGCTACATGTTTCCCTGTGTGTGCAAGTAATGGTCACCCATGCAATTCTATTTTATAGATTTGTAATCTTGCAATGTGTACCAAACAGATAATTAATCTAGAAAATATAGTTCATGAATCTCAATCTCATTCCTCACGCCAAAACATGCCCAAAAAGTAAACTATATGGAACAGGAGTTGTATGCCGAAAGCGCCAAACCAAAAACCCATCAGCAATTCAACGCATACATACAGTAAGCCATTTTAAACGTCTAATTATTGGTGGCACACAAAAACTAGCTCAAGGGTTGGATCAGAATCTCAAGTCTAGATATATAAAAAGCTATAATGCAGATAAAAAGCAGTTCCCCTAAAAACAAGCAATCCAGCGATCCATCATAAAGTTGGGAGAATATCAATCTATATGTTATATCTTCAAACACATAGCGGTAGAATAGTAACAATCAAGAAAACCAAAACCCCCAAATAAGTTAAGAGACAGAAATAAGGATTAAGCTATACCCCACGCAATTAATGAATTATGACATATATGCATGCACACCTTTTATCAATCCAAAATTAGATGCAAGTAATGATTGGGGCCTGCAAACTATTAGTAGTAGTATCAATGAATAAAAACCAAAGAAAGCAAAACTAACATAACAAGAAAGACCAGGTAAGCACGAATTGCTACACAAACAAAAAATTTGCAATAAACCGGAAAACAGAAGAGCAAGTTGTACCTTGCCCATCTCCAGGTAAACAGCAGCACGGTTCGTGAGGAAAGATATATCCTCGTCGTCTAAATCAATTGCCTTAGTGTAATGCTGAATTGCTGTCTCAAAACTTTTCTTCTTGTATTCAGCATTCCCAGCTTCCTTCTCTTTCTGAGCCTGCGCTTTTCTCTCCTTTTTCTCCTTCTCCTCGTCAGGAATATCCATTGGTTCAGGCTCTGGCTCCTTTTCTGGTCTCTTCTCCTGCTTTTCCGGTTCAGCCTGTGACGCCGCAGGCCTCTTCCTCTCCGGAGATCCACCATCCGATGCCGACGGCATATCCGCATCCTCATCGGCACCCCTCGTTTGGAATTTCAAATTCAACAAAACCCCCAACGCCTGCATAACCCTTTGATCCTTCAGATACAAATTTAAATTATTTGGATTCTTCTGAATATCCTGCATCATTTTCACAAAATCGGGCTGCTGGAGATACTCCCTCGTTCCCGGGTCGCTCGTCAGCCTAACCCACATCTCCGGCCCGAACGCCTCCCCGAAGGGACTCCCTCCCGGAGCGCCCCGGGATCTGGAACTTCGAGCAAAAGCGGACTCCGCATCTGCAAGCCCAGACTTAAGAGCCTCGTTATTGGGATCAATTTCCAAACCCTTCTTGTACGCGGAGACCGCCTCGCCGTAGTTATTGAGACCTATATGCGCCGCACCGAGGCGAGAGTAGCCTTTGCCCCAATCCGGCTTGAGCTCTACCGTCTTCTGCGCATCGGAAAGGGCCTCTGAAAATTTACTCTGTGAAGCATAGGCGGCAGAGCGATTGGAATAAAGGACATGGTTGGTGGGGGCTAAAGCGATAGCATCGGTGAAGTGGCGTACAGCGTCGGCGAAATTGCCGGCGGAGAAAGCAGCATTTCCTTTGGCCTTGGCTTCGTTTGCCATTAACCGTCCAATAACAGCAGTATGTTAGAGTGGGAATCGGAGATAATTATGGGGAAGCTCAGGAAGGAAGAAATCGGTGGAATTTTAGGGCGAAGAATTGAATAGGTGAAGAGTGAGGTGAGGAAAGCGGAAATTGGAAAGGTAGACGGAGGACTCGACTCCAGAGGGTTCTAGGATGGTCAAGGCCCAACACCTTCTGGAATGTTCCCTGATTATTGGTTGGAATGGGTTTTCATTTTTAATTTAATTTAATTTTTTCCATTATCATTTACTTCCTCCGTGCCACGAAATTTGGCCACTGTTTCTTTTTGGGGTGTCCCACGAAATTTGGTCACTTTCCATTTTTAAATAAATTAAAATAATATAACTTTGATTAGAATTTTAATTGTTGTCAAATTACATTAAAAGTGTTCACTTTTACTATTCTACACAAATTCCAATGCACTTTTACTTTTCTACCCAAAGTCCATAGCATTTCTTTAATTCTTAATATTTTAAAATTTGGTACAAATAAAAATTGTATAAAATATATATTATGAAACTACACAATTAGACGATTCTAACAAGATCAAACTTGAATATTTTTCTCTAATTGTATCATTACATAATATTAAGTTAAAGTTAAACAATAAACAGTATCAAAATTCATTAGAATTTTAAACACAAAATGCCTACACCACTTTAACTACTAAACTTCACTACCTAAATTACCGTACCCAAAAGAAAGTAGCCATGGAATAAAAGAAAAGCTTTGTTGGACTCTTGATGGTCCAAATCTGAAGTGAAATTTTACTACTACTACTACTAGTAGACAATTTGTTTACATAAACAGAAATAAGGTTTTTTTGGGTACATAAATAGAAAGAATTCGAAATATAGTACTATTTTAATATGAAAATTTTTTTAAAAAATTAAGTTTTTTTTTTCTCAAGAAATAGTAGTACTTAATTACTTATGAGTCCATTTTAAGTGAAATTATTCAATGTTTCTTCTTTAAATAAGTGCTCCATTCCTCAGGAAACATTCGAGAAGTTGTTGGGCCTTGACCATCCTAGAACCCTCAGGGAACATGGCCCATTAATTATGATGGGCTGACGTTGTAGCCCGTTTTCTCTGCTTTAATTGGTAATAAGCCCACAATTTTTCTTCCGCGTTCAACAGGCTTACAGACGAGTTCTACCACAGAAGTTGCATCCATAATCCACACTGCTCCCTACATTAGTATTTTTTTACCTCATAGTTTTACAAGATTTGGCTAATTTTTATACAAAAATAATTTTTTTGGACATCAGTCCCAACACAAAAACAATATGCTTCACAGAAATCAATTCAAACGGGCATTTAGTTAATGCATGCAGTCCTCACGGTCACAGGTAAGGGTTGTTTATGTTTACTAATCTCAAAGAAAAACATTGATCAACATTCAACAATTCCACCGAATCAAATCATCCTTCAATATCATTTAACTATCATCGTTCAATAAAGCTAGGACTAATGTGGCCGTGGCGCGCTGTTCGGAAATTAATATCCACCGACGAACTCACCGGCAAACACAAAAATAGTACTAGTATAAATAAAAATTAAAATAACTCCAATTAATGGTAAATATCAACCTCCACTCCGCCAAAGGTTAATACTCACAAAAAATAAAATAATAAAAACCTTGGCGACAAAAGTCCCCACTGGCACTGGGTCTGGGCGACACGACCAACGGCAAGAAAATAAACCCAAAGACGTACGGCGTTTCCAAATTCCAATATTTATATCCACCTCCACCTCCTCCGCCATATTCCGCCGCCGTGAGTGGCTGCGGCGACCCGCATCTTCACGCTCTCGAATTCCGATCTGGCGCAGGGAATCTGGATGCCGCCGGGATGATCGAAGCCGTGCACTTTCTCAGCCTCCCTCAACAGCTCCACAAACAGCGGATGGTTGAAGTATATCACGGGCACCAGTACCCGACACGTGTCGCCATCCCTGCTCCCCACGTACACCGCCAGATGACCCTTCGGCAGCCTCGGTTGCTTCGCCGGAGGATCCTGCCCGACCCGGATGTACCCCGGATTGGCGGCGCTGCTGGTCGTCTTCTTGTCCAACTCCTCCCTGCACCGGGTTCCACGCCCCAACCAACGGACCCATTTGCAGAACTTCGACAAGGCTCCGGCGGAAGCTTCCAGAGGGATGTATCCGGTGGCTCTCCGCCGTGTGCGGGCGCGGCGTTGGATGCACCAATGGAAGACTTTGATGAGCCTGCGGCCGAGGCGGAATCCTCTGGCCTTTCTCATTGCTATGAATTAAGTCGAGGGAAGAAAAAGGGAAATGGTGTTTCTTATATAGCGATATATTATTAGTTAATTATTTGAAGGGTTCCTTCAGGAAAAATTAGGATTCAGAAACTGGAAACAAATCAAGGACTGCGGTTTGTCAATAAATGAGGTTAATTTCCACGTGTCCATCTAATTACTCCTATTACACGCTGCCACGTAGTATTTCTTAAGTTCGCCATTTTTACAGCAAGTGTAAGTACGTTGAATGTACTATGTACAGTCATATACGTCTTCAGAACATTTTTTTCATTACCTTTTCTGACATTTTCTTATAATATAAAATTTAAAAAAAAAAGTTTTTTGCAATTGCAGAATGAATAAATTTAAGTGTATTATTTTCATAACTGAGCATAAACGGTTGTGAGAAGTCGCTTGATCAATAAATAAGTATACAACTTATTTTCCTTTCCGGACATTTACAAATATGACAAGTACAGACAGAATTTCCCCCACATTGTTCTGAAATTGAATTGGATTTCAATCCTTCTTGTATCATTGGTTCAGTGTTTGAATTTTGAAAAGATCTTTTTTTTATTTATTTAATTTATAAGAACAATGTCGCATTGATTAAGGCCTTGTAAAGGGATTTTGTTGAAAATAATTAAGCTCGAAACGGGCACATCAAAAGGACGACATATATAACGGAGAACCATTGCACGTTTTCTGAAGCAACTCATCATTGTGTCATAAGGTTTGGGCTTGAGAATTGAGATTTCAATTTGAGTTCAGACAATACTGGTTAGGGCAATTTGGTGATCTTATACTATAAAAGTTTTTGGATGAGCAAAATAATTTATACTATAGAAGTTTGAGTTGCTGTTAAAATTTACTACTATTAATAATGTATTTAAATTAATATAATGAATGGTCAACCCGAGATTTCTTTTGTGGGCACAAATTGTGAAAAAAAAAAAAAAAAAACAGTGTAGGAAATTAGAGTGCCTGAGCACAGAAGGTTGCCTAAAGGTGGCCATTAAGGAGTTTCGGGGGTCATTTCCAAAATTGAATTCAATGCTGAAAATGATAGTTATATTCAATAATAAATATGATATTATTAATTACTTAGGGGATTTAAAATTGTGTGATTGGTGAGTTTTTGGACAAAATTCAGAAATTAATTTACAGAGACTAAGAGGCAGTTTCCATGAAAGCTGCTGGGCATAATGCCATAATATCCATTTATCTATTAGTTATATTCAAATAGACTTTTGACGGAGTACATGCATAGTTTTTCATTATGGCCCGGTATTAGAGATAATATAATTGGGCAAAAGAATTGAGATAAATATATAGTAGTATATGATTACATTTTAAACAGTGGTACGATAGAAAATGGAGTGAATTAATTTTATATGGGTAAGTATAATATTTGGATGGAACAAATAAGAGTAAAAATTTAATAATAACGTATAGAGATATTTCATTCCATGAATTTCTTTATGTTTAAGTTCTGTAGATTGTAACAGTAATAATTAACTTGGTAGTACGTACAAAAAACTACTCCAAGTGTCCATATATTATTGGTGTGGTGTTTAAATTTAGGACTTTAATTACGTACTTTATTAGTAGTATTTTTTATTCTAAGTTATTAGGAGTAGCTATTGCTAAAATTACTGTGTAAACCATATTTTTAAATTTTGGTTAATAGTATAGGAGTATGTTTTAAGGAGGATGGATATTTCATACATGATTCGCAAAGGGAGGAATTATTAATTTTGGTTAGCCTGAAGTCAAACATCCATACTTGAATTTTGCCCGAATTCCGTGTAGGAAATGTTATTGTATGCCAAGTTGTTTGAGGGGGTTGACTCGTATGCCATTGCACACCTATTATTTCAGTATTTCTTGTAATACCTTTATTAAGTTGAATCGATCATTCTTTACTGATTTGTTTTTTTGAATGTTAATGGTCAAATAACCAATTCGTACTAGTCTAATTCTTTTATTTTTTTTAAAAAAAAATTCCCCCTTAAATTTGATCTCGCTTTCGGTTAGCCAGAGCACCATGTTTTTTTTTTTAGAAACCATTAAAGGCCTGGGAAATATATTGTGGAAGTTCATGCCATACAAATTACAAAAGGAACAAAGGGAATGGATAGGGGGCCGGGTGGAGATTTGAACTCCCAATCCCATAGAATACCATGTTTTGAAGTCGATTTGCTTATTTAGCAAGGGTTAATAATGAGGAGGAAATTTCATAAACTTGAAAGTAAAAGTGGGTGAGAGAAAATCTTGTGGAATTAAAAATGGATTTTCTTCAAAATTATATTCATATTATAAAATTTTAAATATTTGGAGTAAAGGGCTTGGGGAATTCTTGGGCCATGGGTTCCTCTGGGCTGGATCTTTCATGGACTGAGCCGAAACTAAGGCCACGTAGCCTAAAGAGTGCAAATATTGTTATGCATGCCCACTTTGACAGGTCATCTAACATCCTTTTGACTATGGGAAAACTAGGGCCCAGTTTCCATAGATAAAATATTATTGGAGTCAAAGCCCCACCATTTTAAACATTATGTTTTAGGCCCCATGTAATAACCTGGTAAATCACATATCAAGAATTGGTAAAGCACATATCAATATAATGGTAAAACACTACCAATAACCTAGTAAACAACACAAGGTAATTGTGGTAAAACACATACCAAGAACTTGGTAAAGCACATATGATATATGTGGAATAATTTGGTAAACATCATAATGTATTTGTGGTAAATCACATATCAATAACCTGGTAAACACTATAAGATATTTATGGTAAAGCACATACCAAGACTTGGTAAATACGATATGGTATCTGTGGAATAACTTGGTAAACACCATAAGGTATTTGTGGTAAAGTACATACTAAAAACTTGGTAAATACCATATGGTATCTGTGGTAAAGTACATACTAAAAACTTGGTAAATACCATATAGTATCTGTGGTAAACAATATTGGTATAGTGTGCTAAACCACGTAACAGTAACTTGGTAAGTAATAATATATAGTAGCTATGGTAAAGCGCATACTAATACAGTGGTAAACCACATATCATTAACCTGGTAAATTCTATATAGTATCTAGGTAAAACTCATACAAACGGTGTGGTAAACTAAGTCAAACATATAATGGGGTGCAAAGTGTAACAAAATTGGAATGGAGCCTAAAAAATTAGAAAGATTTTTAAAAAGAGTCTGGGCCCTAATTTAGTATAGATAACAAGAGGTTCGGATCAAAATCGAAAACCGAGCAAAGCTTAAGCTCAAGTCGGGTCTAAATCCTTATAAAAATGGATTCAGAACCGATCCAAAATTGAACCGAATCGAACTCGAGTCTCGAGTTGGATCTTGACGGTCCGACCCATTGTCATCCATCCTCAAAGTGTGGAGCTTATTTTCTGTATTTAATGTTTAATAGCTTGAACGTTTAATAACTCCAAATTACTCTCACATCTGCTTATGTTTCCACTGCAAAATTGAGGACAAATTTTTTCTACATAAGTATATGCGAGGAGGGTTCAGTTACGGTGCGATTGAACAAATCCGCGGCACATCAAGGCGAAAATCTGGACCGTTGATTTCAAATCCAAGGGTTGTAAATGGAAAAAGGGTAAAGTTGTCCAACAAAATATGTAACGGAAGATATAACCCTATATTTAGTATGTTATCAATCTAATATGGGCAATTTATTAAAAAATACCCCTCACCCATACTTTATACCTTTTCAGTACCTGCATGAATTTTTCTTCCAATTCAGTACCTGATGTCGTTTTCATGGTGGAGAGAGAGAGTTGAATTGACAAATATGCCCCTGGTTAAGTCCAGTACGTTTGTTTTACAAGTTCTATACATCTTGTTCTGATTTCAGTACTTGTATGCTGAATTTCAATATCTTTTCTGGTTATTTGGTTATATTAACAGTTTAAAAATTTTTTATTTAGGGATTTTAATTGTGATTAACCGGTATAATTAACCTGCCACTGTTTTCTTTCCCGATCTAATCCCTTTTCATACGCCTGTAGGTTGTTGATTTCATCATTTATCCAAAAACTTAAATCTAATTCTTCCATTATGAGATTTTTTCTGTTTAAGATCTGCAAGCATTTTATTTTTGCTTCGATTTGGATTTTTACAATTTCTTTTTTAATGCGATATCTTTCAATCGCAGTTTTCTCCCATTTACTGTAGTCTCTTATTGTTTTATAAGTCATCTTTAATGTTGATTTCTGATATGATTAATGAATTCTGTTTTAGAAGTGTTCAACTCTTCTATTTTTGTTTTGAGGTCTGTTGATTGGTAACTTATAACTTCTTCATATATATGAACTGAATTTAGAATAGTTTTTATTTCTTCATCACGGTTTAACACATATATGAGTTCATGTGCTTCTTCTTCTTCGTCTTCTTTAGATTCTGTTAACCTTATAATTGTTTCTTTAAGGTCTTTTATTTCTTTTTCTATTTTCCACATGATTTCTCCAAGTTTTCCACATTCAGGACAAATATCAAAAGGTATTTGTACTTCCATTTTTAAATCAGTTATTTCTTGCAAAACGTTCTTCTTGTAATTTTTTCCACATTTTTTCTTCATATTCACATGCTATAAAATAGTTTTCACATCTTTTTATATGGTTATCCTGTAATTTTTCAAAAACATTATAGATTTTAGTATGCTTTTGATAACTGTTTTCTAGAATTTCTATTTCATTTTTTAGAAATTCAGTCTCCTTAGTCACTTTCCATTTTATAATATTTTCAAACAATCTTTGTTTTCTGCAAATCATGTCTATTTGATTTCGCTTATTCATCAGTCTAATAAGCCAAATTTCACATTCTTGGCATAGAAAGTGTGTTTTCGGGTAAGGTACAATAACAAACCTTGTTTCTGTGTTTTCAAAAGTTTCTACTTTAAACAAATCTGTTTTAGAGTTTTCAGCAGTTTTAGTCATATTCTCCATTTGTTTTGATAAAAGATATTAGTTATTTCAGATAAAAGTTTTAAAAACACTGGTTTTTATGCGCGAAAAACTTATATGTCGTGATGTCTTACTAGGTACTTGCCATCTCCTATTGTTCTCTTGGTCGTGTTAAATTTCTGATTATGTGTTATGGGTCCGATGTTTGAATCTAGTCCGTCTCAAACGGCAGACGGTAAAGACGAGTCAAGTGCGTTAATAGCTGATGCTTTGCTAAAAAGCATAAGTTCAGATGATTTTGAACCAAACCAGGGAAGTTCTAACCCTGAGGTCTTTGAGGACCAAAATTTTGAACTAAGCCCATCTAGTCCGGTAGATGGTAAAAGCACATTAATTCCGGTTATGGCTGGTAGTTTGCCAAAAACTATGAGTCCAGTACAGACTGGAAAATTTGAGAACCTCAGTGAAGAAGAAATTCTTCATAAGCTTGAAATGGAATTAAAGCCTACTTTTGCTGAAGCAATGACAACCAGAAAAAATGGAAGGTTTAGTGCACTGGTAGCACTAAAGAAAAATGAAGCAAAATTCCAGGCCAATAAAATCATAAAAAATCAGAAAAAAGAAAGTGGCGGACCCCACAATGATGAAGAGTACTAAGGGAGCCACGCAGAAATGAGCTGGAATTCACAATAAATACCAGCATGTGAAGGAAGGAATCCTGAAAAGAAAAAAGTCAAGAAGAAAACAAAATGCTAGTGGAGCCAAAAAGCACCACTAACCATGTGAAAGAAAGAATCCGAGGCGGATAAAACCAAAAGGCAGACAAGAGCCATGTGACTCTTGGAAAACCACGTTAATGGGCACTAGGCCCCTCATTATTATATTGTTGCATTATTGTACTAGTTGTTTGATCTTTCATCCGAACCTTATCGGATAGCTTTGCCACTTGGCACGTTTTTATTGGTTGTTGTGGATTACTTAGATGACATTCCCATCTATAAATAGAGGGATGGTCTTCACTTGTAACACACACTCACTTCTTAGCTCTCTAGCTCTCTAAGGTTTTTGAGACTGCACTCTTGCTACTCTCGAAAGCTCTTTCTCTCTCTAATTCTCTTGTATTCCCAACCCTTTCAGTAATAAAATTTCAGTTTGTAAAGAAAGACCCGGTGTGGATTGCTTCCTCTTTTCTTTACTTTCTGAAATACAGGGGCCCGTCTGAACGGGAAAGCCTCTCCTCTCTCAAGGTATGGGTTAGTTTATGATTTATGTTATGGTATGATTGTTGTATGTATGGATGATAATGTTATAAACATAAATATGTGACCTTTTAAAACTTAATTGATGAGATATGCCATTAGGGAAGTAAGATAAAAATTTAAAAGGCTTTATGCCATAAAAGCTGTAAGAAAGACTCGTTAGGGGAACCACAATTCAGGGATGTTCTTTGAAACCCATTAAATCAGAATTAATGGATGGAAGAATATCATATACAACAAAACAACCTATTTCAGGTGGACAGATATTCTTTGAAACCAATTGTGGGATATCAGAACCCTATGGAGTTCCTGATAATTCATATATAAAAGACTTAGTAATAAATGCAGATGTAATCTTAGGATTACAATTCTTCTTACAAAATAATGGAGGATTATTTATTACAAAAGATTATATCCAAATTGTTGAAAAAGCAACTTTGGCAATGTTTGCACCTAGTATTAGTAATGCGGGAACCAAGCTTTTAACAACATCAGAGTTGCGAGAGAAGCTGGTTTTTCTACAATAAACCTTTTCATTTGTCTATTCATTTTCCTGACCTTCTTCTTCTGTAAAATCTATTGGTCGTTTTGCAGTTTCATAATCGTTAAACCTTACTGACGTTTCTCCTCTGGAGTTAATGAAGTAATTTACATTTTTTGGAGTTAAATTTTTAACATTTGGTTTTTCAAAGAATTTTGATAGATCCCAATTTTTCCCAGCATTTTCTTCTGATGATATTTCAGTTGGTCCTATCATTTTTACTCCTTCACTTCCTATGATACTTACCACAGTTTCAATTTTTGTTTTATGCCTGGTTTGGCCATTGTTTGTGATTCTTCCTAAGAAGCCTACACATACCATTAGGTTGTGACCAGTTTCCATTTCTTCATATCCTACAGTTTGAATTCCTATTTGGATATGCTTCATAAAATCTGTTATTTGTATCATATAATCTGGTGCTAAATAACATACTCCCACATTAGGGTTCATATCAATTTCCATTAATCCTATGATAGCTTGGGTTGGATTAGTCCACCTTGTATCAAGAACAGTCATTAGGACTTTAGTTCCCAAGTTTTTTCTAGTTAAACCTTTTACTCCTATGGAGATTAATCCCATATGCATATATTTTTGTCCTTGTCTTTGAAGCCTAATTGCTTCATTATTGCTTATTAATTTTATTAATTTTTTGTCATCTTTTAGACAGCTTATTGGTTCCGTATAATGATATTTGTAATATCCTGTGTTCCAATTAAGGAATCTTTGGTCATACAATAATCTTGGTTCCAATTGGATTAATGTTCTTTTCTTGAAGTTTTCAAATTCAATATCAGGGTCAATTATTTCTTCAATTATTGTTGGCCCTTCTTCAAGTTTGGTTTTTTCTTTGAACATTCTATCTATTAAGGTTTTTTCAAAGTTTGAGCTTTCAATCCTTTGAGAATTACTTCTTTCTACTAAACTGTTTTTGGATTCATTAGTAAGAGAAAATGATCTCCTACTCATTTTTGTAAATATTTTTCGTCTGGTTTTACAACCCAGAAGTTTAGTTTTTCTTGTGGTTTAGTTTTCCTTCTAGCTTCTGCAGGTAACTTTGCAATTTGTTCAGCTAGTTGTTTTATTGTATTATCTTCAGGTATTCTAACAGCTTGTATTCTTTCAAGTTTCTCATCTATGCTTTCAATGGCTATTCTTAATGCAGGGTCTTGATATTTTTTCATGTTTTCCATTTGAACATGTACATCATCAATTTTTTTCTTTAGTATTTCAGTTGTTACAAGCTCTTTTATTTTCTTGTCAATTAGACTAATATTTGTATTATTTGTTTTATTATGGTCTGTTATTTCGCCAATCTTCTTATGAAGATTATTAACATTTAGCTTTATTTCTACTAATTCTTTGTTTAATTCTTTGAATTTATTATTAATTTCTTGTTTAAAGTTTTCTATTGTTTCTTTAACCTCTTTCAAAGCTGTTTCCATTATCCTTTAATGATTTTTATAATTTTGTTACACATTTCATTTACATTTTCAATATTGTTTTCAACAATATTTTTAATTTCCTTTATCTCTTTATCAAGTTTTTCAACCTTATCTTGTAGTTGTTTTAATTCTTCACTATGGTTAATGATTTTTCTCGGATTTGGGATATCATTAACTAGTTTAGAATTTTCATATTGAAGTGTTGTTATGGTTTTAGATAAGTTTTTCATTCCACTGGATGATTTATCATACTGGGTTGATAAGTATGTTTGGTTTTCTAATATTACTTTAAGATTTGTATTATTTTGTTTTCCTAATAATTCTAACTTATCTAGTTTTGCTTCAATTGATTGAAGACTTCTTTGTATATCCATGTTTTTATTTGTTAACATTTTATTCATGAGTTTTTAAGTGTTGTCTTAAAGCTTCTAATCTTACGATTAGTTTGCAATAATTTTTAAAAGTTCTATTTTTCTTGAGTTTTATTCTTTTGATTTTTATTTTATTTTGTTTACAGATCTTACAATCTTTAGTTTGGTTTTTGAATAGCCTTTTCTTTTCAATATCAATTATTAAAAAATTTTCGTAATTAATATTGTCATTTAATTTAATTGTGTTTTGGTTATCTTTTAATCCGTCATTAGCCATAAGCCCTAAAATCGCAACTTATGCTCTGATACCAAATTTTTAGAGGGGTGTGTGATTTTTGGGCACTTTTTAGAGAAGTGTTAAACTCATTTGAATCATTTTTAGGTATTATTTTCCTTAATTTGGTTATTTAGGGGTAAAATGGGGATTTTTTTGAAAATTTTCTCTCTCCAGGGGGTTGAAAGGAATAAAAATTTGTGTGGGTATTTTGGAGGAATAAGTTGGTGGTGTTGGGGGTTTTTAAATAATTTTCCCATCTAATATTTAGTAAATCATATCAAATATTTGGTAATCTATGATCAAGAATATTTAGTAAATCATATCAAATATCTATGATCAAGAATATTTAGTAAATAACATACAAATTTATTGCATATAGCATTTCAACGATGTTACCAAAAATAAATTTGAGATGCTATCAAAAATATTCCAGCGATTCAACATTGAAGAACTCAGCGACGCTACATTGAATAATTCAGCGACACAATTAAATACAATTCAGCGATGTTACCAAAATTACTTCAGTAATGCTACAAAAAAATATTTCAGTGGCCCCACCTAAAAGAATTCAGCCACTACACCAAAAAGAATTCAGCGACAATACATTGTAGAATTCAGCGATGCTACCACATACAATTCAGCGATGTTACCAAAAATAATTCAGAGATGTTACCAAAAAATATTTCAGTGAGCCTACCTAAAAGAATTCAACGACTATACCAAGAAGAACTAAGCGACAATACCTTGTAGAATTCAGCGATGCCACCACATACAATTCATCGATGTTACAAAAAATAATTCAGTGACGCTACCAAAAAATATTTCAGTGAACCTACCTAAAAGAATTCAACGACTACACCAAGAACAATTCAGCGATGCTACCATATAGTACAATTCAGCGATGCCACCAAAAACAATCCAGCGACGCTTTCATGAATAATTCAGCGATGATGCCAGAAACAATTCAACAATCTTTTCATGAACAATTCAGCGACGTTTTCATCAACAATTCAGCGACTCGAACATTTTAAGTACGTTTTCATGAACAGTTCAAATATATATATATATATATATATATATATATTGGAGCATAATTAAGTAAATTGGAGTTTATGTAAGAATGATTGATGATATTGAAATGTGTAGAGAAAAAAATAGAGTAAAAGTAGACTGAAGAGACGATCAATTATTTGTTAACAAAACTAAATCTAATAAATTTACTATTTTAACCTTCAAGTTAATCTCAACCATCAATTTGCAAATTGAATCAACGGACTTGATGCACCGCAGTACATCAAATCAAAATGGGCAATCGCACCCTACTAAAGCGATGCAAGGAAGGGATCATCACCACATGTTCACTTTTGATTTCTTCGATTAATCCAAACGGCATCCATCATCATTCACGTTCACACATATTCTGCTGCCATAATCCTCGGTGCTTATTGAACCCATTGTACCTCTTCTGTCTCCATGTGTTTTTTTTTTTTTTTCAGGATGTATTAGAGAAAGGGAGGGGGGACCCCAAGGACAGGTAATATGTGCAGACGGGAAACAAGAATTGTGATACAGGGAATAAACAAGACAAAAAATGCACATGATAAACCAAACACTAGTACATTTGACAGGTTGGGAATTTCTTTATTTCTTGTCCAAGATGTATGTGAGTATGTGACTGTCTGTTTTTCACAAATACTATAACCTACCACATGTTGAAATGGACATCACAGGCTGTCTTTCTTCCAAAACCAAGCAGGCAAGGCAAAAGTGAGCAGATAGATAACCTTTCTGTAAATGCAAGATCTAAAACCATAGGAAATCAAGAAAAACCCAGTTTGAAATGCTAAAGCGATAAGATAACAAGAATGCTCGATTGAATATTACATTTAAGTTAATAAATAAAAAAGTGATGAAAGAATTGCAATGAAGAACCAGAGAACTCACTCAAACAAGGAGCCCGGAGCATTACACTACAGCCGGTGTCGGATGGGGATAAAAATGAGAAGTTAAAAATCACTAAAAATGGGATCTGTATCGACAGGTTCTAAAATTACAAACACCCTAAAAATAAATGAACTCACAAGCAGCACCACTTCTTGTCGAACATAAGCCACACTCGTACAAACGACCATCATAATCCAGGCGCGGGGATAGATTATCAATTGAACATCGAAAACAATGCAGATATCATCAGCATTAAACCCAAGAACAGTACCTGCTTGTTGCTCATGCTCGATGCTGCAGAAGATATGTCTTGTGGCCTAAAAATGAGGAACAAAGAAAATAAATTAGGGAAAGAGGGCTGAGAGAAAACCATAAAACAAGACTATACTAGACAACGTTTTTTAAGTAACATACTTCTGCAATCTGTTTAGAGCGCCACAGAAAAGAGCATTATCCGGCATTGGGAACTCTGTTTTGTTATTTGGCTCAGGATTCACAATCCTGATGTATGTTTCTTGCCCTAGGTACCATGAATCAAGGTTCTCGGTTCTGAGGTTCCACACTCCCACGTTGTCAAGGGAAATCAAAATTGCCGTCCATGCACCAGGATAAACCTAAAAGATCATAATGGAGAGAAAGGACCGTATTGTGATTCGAAATTAAATCAAACTCACATTTGTTCCAGATGGAAAAACTTTTAAAGACGTGTACCTGTGCTGTAGCACGAGCAACTCCATCCCACTTATTGTATGTGCCTCTGCTATTCTCTGTCCACTCACCATAATCCATACTGTAATATGAATACACAATAGGCACAGTGAGGTTAATTTCACAAAATGTGATAACTCATTACGATTTTTTATGATTAGCACTGAGAGAGAAGAAGCTATACAGTACCCAACCACAAAAAATGCATATCCATTCAAGTGATATGTGTGCATCTTGGTGTCATTGTTCTGCAAAATCACTTCCATAAAGCCCCTATATGTGCCGTTGATGACTGATGTAGAAATCCGAGGTCGTCCTGTTAGCGGCCTTGTTGGGAAGTCGAGCTGGTAGACTCCTTTCACTTTATATTGATCTGCAAGCCTGATTGGTGTGGCAGGATTTTGGAAGGAAACCCCACTTAATGCAGCTTTTCGCTTTCCATCAATTATTTCTGGAGGCGTGTTTCTGAGGACATACACCTCAGTCACATTGATTGACCCATATCTGAAAGAACCTTGAGGATTTGGTCGAGCGCCACTGGCTGTTACATTCCACCTGCAAAATGTAATACAAATTTTTTTATCAGTATGCAAAAGAACAAAACCAACTCTTCGAAGAATACATTTGGATTATACAAGCAATTCCCAGTAAATTGATCTTTTGTCATGTCAGTTTTGTGATGTTTGGAATGCCAATATAGAAAGGAGATGCATCGATTGAATAATGGTATGCTGAAGGCAAGCCCACCTGATAGATCTTGCCTGATTCATTGAGTATGTTTTATCGAATTGGTCTTGTGGTCCAGCAGGAAGAGGACCCGAAGCCTTTCCTTTTGAGTTAGTATAGCTCAAGATAGCAACTCCAGTCACTCTTTGCCATATTGTTTCGTTGACGAATCTTGCACTTGCAACAATGTAGTAATCACTGCTTGCATTCTGATCCATGGTCACCAGAAAGGAGTATGTCTGTCCGACATGAATATCCATGCTGGTATAGTTCTGTTGCACCGTATACGAACCCTCTGTTTCAGCTAAAAGCAAGTTGTGGTTCTGGATTCTGAAGTTCAAACTAGTTGAAATTCCAACATTGCTCACACGAAGACGGTACGTCTTGCCTGTCGACACACATCGCATTAGCCATTTGAAACAATAACTATATATCTCTAAATAGCATGCAGTAGATCACTCCAATCAATCTCACTAAATGAATCAATTAACTACTACTGTATTTCTTTTCTTTTTTTATGTCGTGGAACGGTTCTACCATATTAAAGGAGAAATTTATCGAGGAAACCCAGAGAAGCCACAAATTACAACAAAATTGCATAATCTACATGTTAACTTAAATTCCAATACACCACTTTGATCACCAAGTACAAGGAATCATTAATGTTTTCGATTTATGCATAATTCGGACGTCAACCTAAATCATACATATACAATGTAGTTACAAATCATGACTGACCTGGTTGGACAACAATCTTTTCATAGTCAATACCAGCAGGGACAAGTGAATCATTGTACCTATACGGTCCCTTTCCATTAATCAAAACCCCATCAGGCATCCCAAGATCCTTACCACCATTGAGCATTCTCCTCAAAGCCTAAACACATACCAACAATCAACTATCAATCATCGGAAACAAGACTAATCCAAAATGCAACATATTTGAGCATAACACACTCTCACCGTATGGTTTTGAGTATACCAATCCCCTATCATGATAGGGATATCCCCATGAGGGGTGTCAAAAGGAACAGGAATAATAACCCTATTATTAATAATGAAGCTCCCAAAACCTCCAGACGCCCTCTGGAAATTAATGGACGGGAAGTAGAAGAAGCTCCCGATCTGATCCTTAACCTGGAAATTGTAAGTCCAATTCCACTTTGCCGGAATGGGGCAATTTGTGCCGAGCACCCCATCTTGCCATGAGGTCCTCCTCTGCTGTATACCGGACCTGTTTCAATCAAATCAAGTACAACCCTGCATTAGCATTTTGAACGACACGGCAACCTTGCCATAACCAATTTTAAAGCAAAGCATTACAACAATCAGCCTCACCAGTGCAGCAAGAGGGATTCATCCAATTTATTTCTCACATTCACAACAACATGATCATTAGTAGTCACATTAATAGTGGGACCTGGAAACTTGCCATTGACAGCAATTACCTGCAGAACAGTGCATGTTTTTAGTTCCAATAATAATTAATTCTCTCAAATATCCAACACTTGAAAATTAGAGCACAAAGATGGAGTCTTTGAACCACATTTACCACTAAATTCCCAAATTCATTAAAACCAATTCCCAGATCTGAAGCTCAAGAGCCCCCCAAACCCCAGAAATATACCAAATAATGAAAACAGGGAAAAAACAGCTTGAAAGAAAACAAACCTGCTGAGGAACACCAAGAGGAGAAGCAGTAATGTAAGACACCTCAAACTTAAAGTTTACAACGGGATCATCAGCAAAGGTGAAGCTCAGCAGCAACCAAATGTGGATAGCCAAGAGTGAGAAAAAGGTGAAGCCAGCCATATCTAGAAAAACAAAAATTTGTACTAATTCAGAAACACCCCAAGATCCAACCTTTTCCGTTCTTCCTTTTCAGCTGTGATTTTACATTATCATCTGGAGGAAAAGAGGGTATTCGAATTTTAAGTTAAAGAGGAGCAGAAAGGAACACGCCCAAGGACGACGAAAAGGAAGACAGCAATGAGTGGGTAGCAGCAACGAGTAGCTTAAAGAGTGTGCGAGGGGTTTTGTTAAAGAAAGAAACCGATTGATTTTAGTATTTAGTATAGTTATGGGTGGTGGGATGAGGTCTGAATTACTCCTAGTATAGTAATGAGGGGTGAGGGGGGTGGGGGATGATTTAAGACAAGGGTCTTGTGTGGGTCAGGAAAATTAGCAAATGGGAATTTCTGCAAAATTTCGTCGTCGGTATTGAGTGCCCAGATGGGACCATCTCTCGGGTTGCTCGAACATACAAGAAACAACAGTTCAAACTTCAACCACAATTCTTGAATTTAAAATTTGAAATAGATGGAGATAAGGTTTAAAAAAAAAAAAGGAAAGAAAGAAATAAATAAAAAATGGGGACATAGATGTGCTCAGCTGGAGAAAATTGTAAGAATAATACTCCCTCCGTTACTTTTTAGTTGTCTTTTTAGAGAGTAAAAATTGTTCCAAAATAGTTGTCGTTTTTAAATAGTTATAGGTAGTTATACTATGTTTTTACTATATTGTCCTTCACTTTACATAAATACTATTTGTTGACATTTATTAAGAATGGATTTAGTTGAAGGGTAAAAATGTAAATTTATTAGTTAATTAATGCAAATCTTGGTTATTGAAATTGAGCTGAAAGAGACAACTAAAAGGAGGAGTAGTGTGTATTGTGCATGTGTGGGGTGTGGTGACAGCCTAGGGCCAGTTCATAAATGGCATACAAATACACTTTGTCCACGCGTATTTCTCCTTTATTCATTGTCTCCACCTTACTACCTTACTAGTGATGATACCAATTATTCTTGAGGTGCAGGGTTTCAATCATTTTAATCTTATGCAATAAAAATTAAACACTGTAATTTTTAAATTCAATTACTCCATGTTAATTCGGGGTCGAGCAACGCCTAATTACTCAATAATTCATCCATATTAGCATCATTTTCGTCAAGGAGTTGTGAAAATTGTTTATGAAATTTCAACCTCAAAATATCATATCAAGCGTAGGAACATACACACATTATTGTTTACAATAAAACCCATATATATATTGTGAGATATTATTAATTAATAATAGTGATAGATGAATTTTAATTATACGAGAGAGGTGATGATTTGAGGTGGTCTCCACTCTCCAGACTCCAAATGACCAATGCATTTACAACAAAATCTTAAATCTCTATCAATGAAATTATTCCAAATCTATTTATACGTTTATTCGTCGGATATGTGCTTTGGTCCCACATGTTGCACCAAAATTCAAACCCCAATGTTACATGATTTCTCATTACATTTTTCTTATTGTAGAAGTAGTTGATTTAAGATTAATTATATTCATTAATTTCTTCTATTTTTTTGGGTACATACTTCTAATTATTATA
The DNA here is from genome assembly GCA_030278955.1 of Hygrophila difformis. Classification (NCBI taxonomy): domain Eukaryota; kingdom Viridiplantae; phylum Streptophyta; class Magnoliopsida; order Lamiales; family Acanthaceae; genus Hygrophila; species Hygrophila difformis. The sequence goes on along the minus strand of JAOANR010000006.1, from coordinate 1,925,222 downwards.
GAAACTCTAAAGCGGATTGAGGTTTAGTTAAATGGTCAAATTATGGGTTGGGGTTGATTCACACTGCTCTTTATCTTTTTTTTTAAAAAAAAAATATATTGAGACTCATATGTCGGTAAATGTATATATACCAATTATAAATGAGAATAAATGAGAGGGATAGATGACCGGATGAAAATCGAAAAGTCAGGAGACATGACTATTATATCAAGTCACAATTCCCTAATCATTTGTATGATTTGAGTGCTAAATAAGATTATTATCCTCCTTAAAAACTACACACTTATGTATTAGTATATTTTTTTTTAAAAATAAATAAATAAACGAACATGTTAATTAATGAAATTGAAGATAGAAAGCATAATTGAAGGAAAAAGGAAACGCCATTTTCTTACGAGTTGTAGCTAGATAGTTGTTTAAAAATTGAATGAATGTATTGATTGTCAATAAATAATTTGATATAATAGTGTAAACCTTGTTGTCTTCGAAAAAAGGGAACTATATACAAGAATGGTGGAAGGATTAAATTGTTAAGTAATATCCGTATTGATTAGTCTTTAATTAGATGGAGGTGGGTGCGGTATTGGTCTATTGGACGTAGGAAATTATTGCAAATGGATTAATCACATTTCTTAAATAGGAGTAATTGAATTTTATCCAACTAATGAAGTATAGCTACCAAATGCAATCGGTATGAATGGTATGGAGCTACTAGTATTAATATTTATTTCTGCTACGAATAGAAGAAGAGTGCAGTTGATTTTCTTTTTGAACAAGTTGTTTTGGGTATATCAATCATTTCCATACTCCAGATTTTACTATTATTCAGTAAAATAATTTATGTTAAGTAGCAGTTGAGAGACGAGTTTAATAAAATACTAGTAGTTACTACTTACTAGGTTAAATAAATTTAATAAGGTAAATGTTGAAAAACATAGTACTCCATATAGTATATATCAATTCCGTTAGGGTGCGACTAAGCATTTTGACTTGATGTACTGCGGTACATCGCAGCCATTGATTTAATTTATAAATTGATGGTTGAGATTAACTTAAAGGTTAAAATAGTAAATTTGCTACATTTAGTTTGTGAACGCTAATCCTTCCATTCTTCTTCCGTTCTTCTTCTCTTATTCTTTGCATTTCAAGGATTGATCTCATACTACCCTCCAATTTGCTTAATTATGCTGCTATACATAGATATACGTCGCTGAAATATTTTTAAATAAAGTCATTGAATTGTTCATGAAAACATACCCGAAATATTCTAGTTGAGTCGCTGAATTGTTCTTCATAGCATCGCTGAATTGTTCTTCATGGCATCGCTGAATTCTTCTTGACAGCCTCGCTGAATTCTTCTTGACAGCCTCGCTGAATTCTTCTTTGTAGCGTCGCTGAATTCTTCTGTGTAATGTGGCTGAATGCTGAACTCTTCTAGGATAGTGTCGCTTAAATATTTTTTATAGCATCACTAAATTGTTTTTTTGTAGTATGATTGAAATTATCTATTAATATATTTTGTTACCATTCGTTGATGATTATTTGAAAATATTAGATTAGATATGATATTATTTACCAAATATTAGATATGATAACATACTAAATATAGGTTTACCAAATATTAGATATGATATTATTTACCAAATATTAGATATGATAACAGAAATGTTTTTGGTAGCATCGCTGAATCATTCTTGGTAGCGTCGCTGAATTCTGCTTGGTACCATCGCTGAATTACTCTACCTGATCTCGCTGAAATATATTTGATAGCATCCCTTCATTATTTTTGATAGCATCACAGAATTGTTTTTGGTAGCATCGCTGAATTATTCTAGGTTGCGTCGCTGAATTATTCTTGGTATCATCGCTGAATTATGCTAGATACGGTCTGTGAAATATATTTGATAGCATCCCTTCATTATTTTTGGTAGCATCACATAATTATTTTTGGTAGCATCGCTGAATCATTCTAGGTTGCATCGCTGAATTATTCTTGGTACCATCGCTGAATTATGCTAGATACTGTCGCTGAATTCCTCTACTTGTGGTCCCTGAAATATATTTTATAGCATCACTTAATTGTTTTTGGTAAGATCGCTGAAATGATCTATTAATAAATTTGATACGTATCTTTGATCATAAAAAGATATTATTTGAAATATTAGATATGGATTACCAAATATTTGATATGATTTACCAAATAATAAATATGATAACATACTAAATATAGAGTTACCAAATATTAGATATGATAACATGTCTAAAATACTTGTTGTATCGCTGAAATGCATTGTTTTTAAAATGAACTATTATTGTGTTATGACAATTATACCCTTTTTCATTTACAACCCTTGGATTTTAAACGGACGCTTCAGATCGCTGCCTTGATGTGCTGCGGGATTTGTTGATTGCACCCTAACTGGACCCAGTATATATAGTACTTCTCCGTTCTTTTTTAAATGCCACGGACACACATTTCACGCAGTCCGATACACGTTTTTAATCATCAATAACTCAAATTGCATACAAGTAAAAATTATGAAAATTTGATATTCTAAATCTATGCCATTAGACGAATCTAACAAGATCCCACTTGACTATATTTTATTTTATATAATTATATTAAAATCTCGAATTAAAGTTATTCAATCAACAAATAAAACCTCCAATGTGTTTTTATAAAAGAAAGGAGGAAGTATATAGATAGAGTTGAATAGTTGAATCTTGACCTGTGTTCCTCAGCTCAAAATCCATGACAGCATTATTAGGCATATATTACCGCATAATATATATACACACATGATGATGATGATGATGATGATGATGATAATAAAAGATTTTTTTTCAACGAACCTCTGCAAGGAAATCTTCACCGACACATGGTTTGATTCCACAACTAAATCGATCTATAATTGACCATTCAATGTACTGTATAACGCAACTGGTCCTAAGTACAAGCAAGAGCCAATTATATTATTATTATTGCTTTATAAATTAATCCTCCGATCCGACACATGCTTAGATTCGACAACGATATTTTGACTATTAATCATTATATATTTATAATATGACCACCTTGCTTTTCATAGATTGGATGTAGTATATATGTATATGTGGCCTGTCGGTGAGGGATAATATTTTATGGTTATAAATTATGGAGTATATGAATTTGTAATTTGCTTAAATATTTTATACCCAACTCACCGGATTAGGGTTGGTCCAAATATACCCATATTTTATTGTATCAAGTTTATGGTAATAATTATTTATGGGCTGAGTGCCTGAGTATATAAGTTTAAATTACTACTCCGCCGTTCCTTTTTAGTTGTCTCTTTAGAGAGTAAAAAGTGTTTCAAAATAGTTGTCACTTTATATAAATGCTATTTGTTGATATTTATTAAGAATGAGTTTAGTTGAAGGGCAAAAATGCAAATTTATGAGTTAATTAATGCAAACCTTGGTTATTAAAATTGAGCTGAAAGACACAACTAAAAAGGAACGGAGGAGTAATAAACTGGGGAGGAAATGATGGAAAGTTGTGCGAACCAACCAACCGTGAGATAGTGAAGTTGTGGCGTTGCCAGAATTGGCGCCAAACAAACACACACAAGAGTTCAAACAGAAAACAACCAAAAATGTTGTGTTGAAACTTTGAAAGTTGCAACTTAAAATAGCGGTTACAAAATCAAATACTACTTATAAAATTTAATGGAGGAGAAGCCCACAAATTAAAAACTTTGATCATAATGAAGCTAAGCAGATCCCTTCTTCTGTGTGTGTTCCTGGCGGTGGTGCCGGTGAGCTTTTTTATTATTCCATAAAGGCAGCTAGCAACTTTAATTTGGTAATGGGTTCCCGAGGAATCTAATCCTCTACACATTAGGGGGTGGCCAGATCTTCTCCACCAATTGTTGCACATCCACAAGGTCGCTGGCGTAGTTGTCCATTCCCCTCGCCATAAGCTCCACTGCCGCCGTCCCCATTGCCGACGTGAAGCTGTATTGATCCCACTTCACTTGCTGTATGTATCGAATATGGAATATGGATGTTGTTGTTGTTAAAAAGCACAGGAAAGGAGGAGCATGTATCATTACATGCCACAAGTAGTCTTTGCAAATTGCAATGGACATGGAGCACTATTGCACTAATAACAAAGTTAAAAAAAAAAAAGCAAACCTCTTGTTTGCTAAAGTTGTAGGAGGCAGCAGATTGTGGGGACAGCCTCCTCGTCAGGGAATATTTCTCGTCCGGGGCTGTCACCGAGTTCTTTAGAGACTGCAATATCTTCAACGGCGTTATGATGTAATCGATTCTGTACCAACAACAAGCAACGCCAAGGAAAGAAGACATGATCATTATACAACATTATTAGACCATAATTAATGAAGCTCTAAAGAGGGGACATTAGTAGTAGTAGTGGTAGTTTACCCGAGAAGATTGAACACATCCTGTTTGTTGCGTATAGCTGCTGCCATCACCTTTGTTGTGTGCCCGAATTTGTGGATGTAGCTATATGCTTTTGTTACCTGAAATCAATCACACGAGACCAAAAAAAAAAATTTGAGGTTCTCTGTTCTGCAAAAAAATGTGGTTGATACTTGATAGATGAATATGAACTCACCAGTGCCAGGGCAGGATCTTCTCCTCTTTTAACTGCTGCATTCACTTCCGGGTCGCATGAATGGTTGCGTGCCCAGTCCTAAGATTACCTTATTGTTATACTAAACTGTTGTCGAAAGAGTTCATATATAGAGACCATTAGTTTTTGTTAAGAGGAAACAATGTACCCTAAGGCGACCGACATAGATTTGAATCACAGAAGCACCAGCTTGAGCAGCTGCTGCAGCTTGACAGAAACTGCAGGCACATAGCTAAAGATGAGTGTAGTAAATGTTTGCAACTACTAAACAATGGAGTAATTAACTGAAGATGGTCAATTTTTATGGCAAAAACACACTTTTGACTTCGGAGTTTTGATCGTTAACAAGGAGGAGATGCTGGATGCACCAAATACCTATAGACAAAAGTGACATGTGTCTGTATGCCTTGTGACTCCAGCAACCTCGAGGCTTCAATTCCCTGAAAGAAGAATATTGTAAGAGAGATGAGTTTGAAAATTTCCAATAAGATTATCTATCTGTGGGCTCTGTGGCCGCACTTACCTGCCATGTTGCAGGGATTCTGAACAACACTTGCTGTGGAGATACTCCAATTTCACCGTACAATTTCAAAAGGTGATGCACCTGAAAATCGAGTCAGATGTTCATCAATGGAAAAGCCTGAATATGAGCGCAAGAGATGCAACACTTAAATCAAATATGATGATACCTAACTACTACTACTACTACTAATAAGCATTGTTCAAATGAGACTCAAGTAGCTCAAGTTCAGTTCACGTTATTAATATTTGATGACACAGTTTAAGGCATGCCAAAAAAACATTCAAATCTACTAGAAATTTGCAGGGGAGTGATCAGATCACCTTCTCAACAGTGCCAGCAGTGTCGTATGCAACGCGAACATCGATTTCAGTAGAAACACGACCTGGTACTAGCTTTGCAAGACGACCTCCAACATTAACCAAAGCCTGTTTTTCAGGCCATGTCAATTTTCACCCAGAATGCGGTCCTTCATACTTTTGCTCATAAGTGATAACTACATAATTACAAGAGGGTTTTTAAAGAGAGATTTTGGCCTTATAAACCTTGTCAATGAAGCATGATGTACGATCATTAGACTTTTCCAAGTGACAGCACTCTGAATCAGCCAATGCAGTATCAACAGCACTCTAAAGGCGACACAAACGACATGGGAGGCAAATGTCAACATAGGATATTTGTATAGAAACTACATTCATATACGAAAACAAACCCCCAACAGATCAAGCCCAAACCACCAAGAAGAATGAACCAAGGATAGAATAATTACCCTGAATCTATTACCAGGAAGGCTACAAATACCCGATATTAGAGAGCAGCTAACGGTGGCTGCAGTGGGTGGAAACCTAAGCACAATAACAACACCACTTATTTCCGATCCATCCAAATAAAACATAATCTATAAACAGAGAAAAAATCCCTAGAATTAGTAATTAACCTCTCAAAATCATCGAAGATGACAGTATCTGGTACGATCTCACTGTAGCTGGTTACAGCATCTAATTCAGTGCTTGAACCTGTCCACATTTAAAGACGATTGATAAACAAAATGAATCCAAGATCAGCCAAAAAAAAAAAATACACGAACAACGTACCTGTGTCAAGTGACAAAGAGAAATTCGTGGCAGCGCAGATCAAAGGGAAATTAAACCGCAGAGGCTTGAAATCGAGCCTATTGTTAGAGGATCTACCCACGAATACAAACTTCTCCTCCTGTTTCGATCACCAAAAAGTTTCCATGCACGTTAAAATTTAACTTCATGAATACACACCCGAATTCAATGTGTGGCATGGCATCTACATATGGATTATACATATGTATATGTATATTATTAAAAACAAATAAAGGCACAAGAAGGTAGGAAGATCAATGTAGAATCCTATCTAGTACCCGCTGGATGAAGGATGGTGCGGAAATTGGAGAGGACAGCGCAGAGTGCAATGAGGTCGACATTTCTTGGGTTGAATTCTGTAGAGTGGGGTGGAATGGAATGATTGAACAGTGATCAAGTGGTGGTGGAAGGGAAAGGTTGAATTTGATAGAGCTGCAGCTCTGGTTATGGTTATGGGATCGTATTGACAACGTTAAATAACGTTAAACGGATCGAACTGGGATTATGGATTTGCTCCACGTGGAAAAATTGAATCCAGAATTATTCAAGACATACAGGACTGGTACCACAATCGCAATGGATCGGAACTCGGAAATGGTCAATGAATGAAGTCGGGAACCAGGATTTGATAATGAATTTAAATCGCAACTAGGACAGTTCGAAATCCGATGTAAAAGGTTGATTAGAATGTCCTAAAAGGATACATTGTATTTTCGACATATCTTAGTAGTATTAATTTTAATCTTATATAGTTGAAAACACACATGGATATTTCTCATGAATGGAGAGGGTATTTCACATAAGGATATAACGTAGTTTTCTTATGGTTTAATAGTATAAATGTAGAACAAATTTTTGTATGAATTAAGTGTAATGTGAATATCTGTAAATTAAACCCCTTTTTAAAGTAAAAGAACTAATTATGAGGTTAACAGTAATATAAATCTAATTGTTTAAAAATTCTTTCAATGATCAATATTGCATAAAAATTAAAAAAAGACAATTTGTTCTTTTAAAAAAAAATAATTAGATACCCTTAATATAATTAGTATATCTCATGAATGCATGCCTTTTTTTTTCGCTGATCGCTGCCAAAAAGGTATAAATACAGTTGATGGCTGCCACGCATATTTCAGACACCATATTTTTGGCAAGAAATACTCATGCATGCACGTCCATTCCATAATAGTCCTCCGTGCTACAAATCATGTGGCTTTCAGTTCCAGACACCATATCTTTGGTAGGAAATACTCTCACCCTCAACTTCAAAATAATCACTTCAAATACATTGGTTCATTATTAATGGAGTATCTCAAAAGGCGTGTCTCACTTTTTAACATTGTTAATTATTCAGTTTCGACTATTTTTTTTTTCTTTTACAAATATGCAGTATAATTTAAAAAAAAAAAGTCGAGTTAGGTCTTGATATCAAGTAATTTTAATATAACCAAATGATTGAACAACTATATACACACTAAAAGACAATGAAAAGGTTTGAACAAAAAGTTCCCAAAATTAGAGCAGTACTTGCATCACAGAAAGGTTACAGAGAAATAGAGCCGGAAAGCACAAACCAAATCATACATAGACGAAAAGAGCACCATCAAAGATGGGAAAAATATACCTTGGTTCAAATAAATTTTCCATGGACACTAACACAACATCCAAGAGTATCATACAGACAAAGAATGGCCAAATTTAACCAAACATCCTAACAATAAATAAGCAAAGGAAAGCCAAGCCCAAGCTGACCAAATACACAACCTAGACAAGGAAATTCAATTTACTTATAAACAGCAGCAGCAGCAGCAGCCACATGACACAAAATAGCAATAGAACAAGTTAGGTCAGGAAAACATAATAATAATAATAAAACACAGCCAAAGACCATCTAATTAACTACCACATTAGTAAATTCCACTTGTACAAATCACTTTAATCCATGCCATATGCACTTGCAGCTACAGTTTCAGGGTGGCTATTCTTATTCTTCATTTTAACCAGGGATTCCAGAAACTCCTGAACCTGTCAATGACTTTCTGTCAATATTATAACAAAAAAAATAGTTCAAGGAAGAGGGAGAAGATGCTCTGAATTCAGACCGACCTCAGAAGGATCCCTCAGAGAGAAAGAGGCGCAGCTTTCTTTTGGGACGGAGGAGACGAGGATTCCATAACCACGGCCCCTCTTTCTCAGAAACTAGGGCAATTGTTAATTACGTTGCATGATCAGTGAATGGAATTGGTTTTTCATCTAGGACATTATAAGTTGAGTTGTTACCTGGAATGCATCTTCATCGGTTCTGTCATCTCCAATGTATATTGGGAGGACATCATGGCAAGTGCTGAATCCTGCAACATTATGGAAGCTAGAGTTTCAATTGATGTTTTTTTTTCGTGAACTTATTTGTATATCTTTTTCACTACTGACCTAATGATTCAAGCAGAAACTCCACTGCTTTCCCTTTGTTCCAATCAATCACAGGGCGAACCTCCAAAACCTGTTTCATAAAAGTAGTTGGTAAAAACAAACTTGTGATCAAGGCCAAGTAACATGTATGAATCATTTTGACAGATTCCACAAATACCTTCCTTCCATGAGTGAGGCGAAGTCGTGGATAATCCTTCAAGATGTCATGAACATATTGTGCAATCACAGGCCAGCTCTGGTTAAGTTAAAATGCAAGACAAAAAGTTAAGCAATGAGAATAAGACGATAGTTGAGACTCAGTGCAAATGGATCCAATTCTTACATTCTCATCCACATTGCGATAGTGTACAGAGACGCAGAATTTATGGTTCTCCACTTTTGAACCTTCAATGTCTTTTACAATTTCAGTGAGGCGTCTGTAAATCTGAAGAATCGATACAATAAAAAAAATGTAAAAAAAAAATAATCAAGCAGCTCAGTTATCAATCTTAAGGTAACTTATTTGTTTTTTTTTTTTTTGTTTTCTTTTCTTCATACTCAGTACAGTGCACACCTCATCAATCATTGGTAAAAATTCAGCAGCAGGCTGGAAGAGATTAACTCCCTTTCCCTGTGTATAAAAAACAGTAGGCAACAATAGTCAAACAACATTATAACAAACAGGGATGAGATAGTCAATCAACACCTTCAGGTCTGTAAACTTACAGAATTTGTTTGGCTTTCAGATACCCTGTCGTTGGCAGGAAATATGATATCCATTCCATGACTACCAGCATAGTAAAGTTCACTTAATCCAACCAAATCATAAACCTGAAATAGAACAGATTTTTGTTTAAGCTTAAAGGAAAAGATCATGGTATAAATTCAGAGAAAAAGTTGCAAGGATTCAATATAAAAGTTTTTTGCCCCCTACCTTGTTGCGACTCCTTCCACTAATGATAGCTGTTGGAAAATATTTCGCAACATTGCTTACAGCAGATCGCATCTAAAAAGGGAAAAAAAAAGTGCTAAATGACTATAGATTTTTTCCAAGGATGAAATTTAATTAGGTTGAGTAAATTCTTACATCATTTGACATAAATGCTCGATCAGGATCATCTACAATGGGCGAAAGAGTCCCATCATAGTCTAAGAAAACAACTAATTGAGTATTCCTTGCACAATCAGTTGTTAATTGGAAGGAGCCAAGAGCTGAAGGATATTTAACCTGCAAGGACAGGGCAAAACTAAAATAATTAGAGATAAGAAGGGAATAAACGAGTTTTTTTTTTTTAAATATATATATATATATATATATATATATATAGTGAGACACTCTACAAAGGTATCAATAAGGACAAAGAGAAAACACACCATCCAAGATTGGTAAACATTTTCCGATTCATCTGGAACAGCGTCAGCACCGTTGTAATCCTTGGGAACATTCTTTCGAGGAGGGGAAGAAGATCTCATGGCATCAAGCCATCCATTTGGGCAAGCATCATCAACTTTGGCTGGTTTTTTCCGCGGAACCATAAAAACGCTGGTCGAGAATGATGTGCCGGTTTGTGAGCAAGGCAGGAAACTAGAATGCCTCCCCATTCTGGGGTTGTTTATAGGAGGATCAGCAAGAACCGGGGATGCTTTTGTCGACTTCAAGTCCATTGATTTCAAATGACTTTTGACCATGAGTAACCACAAAAAATGTGTACAATTTTCCACGCCTATAAAAAATCAGTGTGCTGCTTTAATTTGCTTTGGTTACTGCTGCTGCACCCTTCAAATTCAGGCTTCGCAGGATCTGATTAATATATCCAGTAACAAAATTTCAACTTGGGGGAAATACAAAAAATTTGAAAAATTGATTACCTGATTGAAGGATAAATATACCTCACCTCCAAAGCTACAATACAGATACAACAGGAATTGTTCACACAATCAAAAAGTCTGGCTGTCTTTTCCTCCTGAAATTAGAAAAAACGGAGCACTAAATTATCAAGGATCGAACTAATAGATAATAGAACACATTATGAAACAACAGGTAAAATGCTACAAAAATTAATAGGAAGGATACAAATGAATAAATATATTGCAGAAACCAAGCATCAATAACATAAGGAACGCTAACAGTGGTGCTAATTAAGGGAATGATCTAACTGCTATTTGATCATTACAATGTTGCACACAAGCTCACCTCCTGATATAGATACTAAAATTGGGGTTTTAATTCTGCTAAGGGGCATCACATTTTATATAGGAAGTAGTTATTCTAGGAGGTGGTGAAGGAATTAATTCATGCGCTGAAGCAAGAGAATGATACAAATTTTGCCGATGCATATTAGTCATCAAAGTAAGAATTCTTACATTGAAGTCAGCTAAACAAAGAAAACGACACACTCGATAGTCAAAAGTAACCTAGCAAAAAGGAAGAATTCATAATTGCAGGTACTTGTGATGCTTGGGATGACGTGCATTTTATGCAAGCATTAAAGAATGGAGCTAAACTACAATGCAGCTATTATGTTGTTGTTTTCTTCACATTTTCTTCCAGTGAATGACGTTTTCTTTTTGCAGAAGTACTAACCACTTTCACATTGCAACGAAACCAAACCAACCAAGAGCACAAAAAAAAATTACTGCAGGATGTTGCATCATGAATGACACTCTAACCACTTTAAGGCATCGTGAATGACTTGGTTTTGACACTCTAACCATTCCTGCAGGATGTTGCATCATCAAAGAGGCAATGGTGCTCAAAAAATCAAAATAGGGGTTCTCCCTTAGCAAGGCTTCTCTAAACTATGTACAATTGCTAGTGTAAAGATGAGGTGACAAATGAAGTACACAACTTATTTGAACGTCGAATTAAACATTGAATACATAGCAAAATTTAAGTAATTTAAATCCACGAGATAAAACCTTAGGCCATTGACAGAAAACCACCAATTACAAGTTCTACACAGTACATATCTGCATTTTGCATCTGTTTAAACATTACAAACCTACAAGCACGGCACATGTCATTAGTACTTAGAACACATTAACAATTAATATTTCCATAAGTATGCCCCAATGCAGGAAAAATATTTAATGCATCCGTAGATCAAATCTGTAAGAAGCAACGGCTTATAATCCAATATGATGAGATCTTAATTAAATTTCTTTTGACTAGTATAGTTATGGCCCTGATTTCCTGGCTGTAATTTCATAATACTTGCTCTGAAATAAATGCATTGACTCTCATCATATGGATATATAGATATTTGATAAATAAAGAAAAAAAAAGTCAATGAATCGACAAAAGTAAAACTTATAAGATTGCCCAAATAGTGTTAATGGCCGTGAAGTTACATGCAAAGCTCAAAAACAATGCAAAGAAAAATGTTCCATGTATGTACATAATCATGCTCACAACTTTGAAATCAATTCAAGCACTCCTTAAGTTGAGAGGTCTGATTAACCGAATGAACGAACACTAATTAAATCACCTCATCACATAATACATTATAAATTTTCATCCTTGCCAGTTGCCACATATAATTGAGATTGGAAAATTCATACAGCTCCCAAGAGCAATTCACGAGACACACTTGGCCATTGTTAGTACTATGAAAAATTCATGAAGCTGTGGGAGAAACCAATCCAAAACTGGAATAGAAAAGGAAAAAAAAAAAAAAAACAAAAAGATTCAATCACAAATGAATATCATTTGTGATTGCAAATTATTGTTTGTTTAAAATGAGTCCAAAGCATCCCATGAAAACAACATATGAATACGACGCGATTAATAAGCCAAAAAATCGATTCAAGCGACAAAGCCACAATTATCACACGCACGGGCATGAATCCACGGCACAAGATTCGTATTATTTTATTCATATACAAAACCCACAATTATGGAATGCTGCAAAGACTCAATTTTTAACATACATCCAATTTCTTCGACGCAAACAGCAATAGGGAAGGTCAAAGAACGTAAACGCGGCAACAAAACGTTTCAAATTCCACATTTCGAATCATCAAAACTGCCGATAAATTCACAAAATTGAGAAAAAATGAAATCAAGATACGAACCTGATTATGATCAGCAAAATCAGACAGCGCGGAAGGGCAAGGAATGACCAATCTGTTCATAACACAAAAGTTAAAATCCATCAAAAACACGACGGGTTTCCAAGATTTCAATTAGAGAATAAAATAAAACAAAAATGTGGGCAAGAAATAGCAAGAAAACTGGAGAGAGGAAATGTATATATCTACCCCAGGATTAAACAAACCGACGACAGGTTTTGGAAACCCTAGAAACGGGAAACGAAAAGACAAGAATAAATAATGAAAATAATATATGAAATAGAATATTTTATACTATGTGTAACTGAAAACTGAAAATGGAAGAGAGAAAGGGAAAGGAGGCGGCAGACAAGTGTGGTATTTATAGAGTTTGATTACATAGCTATGAGAGGCAAAAGGACGTGAACAGCAAGGTAACCTCCATGTCTTCAATTTCTACTACCTGTCGTGGTCGTGCAATACTTTTGGAAGGAAAAATTAAAAATAATTTGCAGTAATATTTTTTGTGACTGTACAATGACGTGGTAATAGTAAAAATTCTACTGCGTGCATCATTGGGTGTCTTGATAAGTACTTCATTCGTTTTCTAAAAATTGAAACGGATTCACAGTGCATGCAGTCCAATGCACATTTTCAATTATTCATAACTCAAGTTTGGTACAAACAAAAATTCTAAAATTCGATATTTAAAATTCTAACAAGATCTCACTTGCTTATATTTTAACTTGTATAATTATGATAAAACTTTAAATCAAAGTGAAAGTGTGAACAGTACCAAATTTCCAAACGTTCCAACCATTCAAAAATGGAGGGAGTACTATAATAGAATCCTAATTAAGGATTAATGAAAGAATCACTACTAAGCGTGACAAGATTTTTGTTTTAAATTAGGGAATTTTCTTATTACAAACTTGGGGAATTTACTTAATTCACCGTATCATTAATTGTCCTTGCAGATTGCAGATTCCCGAGTGACTAGTTTTAGACTACATATAACGGTGACCTAGAGGAGACCAGGTCCCTTGACACATCAGCATTTTTCAAAAAAAAAAAAAAAAAAAAAGGAAAAAATCTAGTGGTTGGCAATGGGTGGTCGACCAACCCCTCCATTGAGACCACTTGGTCTCTTTTTTTGGGCTAATGGAATGGAGACACTCTTGCTATATTTTTATTAAATACATAATATATTAATTTTGATATGTTTAACCTATTTTAAATTTTAAAATAATTATATATAGTGTTGTGGTTGGATGGTTGGGTGGTTATTGATAAAGTATGTAAAATTTGAGTGGTTGGGTTGGGATGAATATTGATGAGTTGGATGAGAGAGAAATTAATAAAATAATGAGATGGTTGGATGGTTGGGTGGTTGGTGTGGTCATGGATAATGGTAGTCTTAGGGTACTAGTTAAAATCCAAACTTTAAACTTTATTTATTTTCCAAATGTAGTCTTCATTTCTTGGATATTTTATTTTAACCATGAAGATTTGCTCATTAATTTTTTGGGAATTTACATAGCAACCTATTGGCTAATTATTTAGTTTACGATTTTACTATACTTAATAATATTTATAATATATTCTTGTTTCTTTTATTTAGCCTTTATTGACTGTTATGGGAAAAAATACAAATAAGGTAGGGAATACTAGTATTTACAGAAGCCACGACCAAATTGGACAATCTTAATGCCACGACCAAGTTTGTACGAATTTAACTAAGGTTGGGAATACTAGTATTTACCGAATCCAAATTGGTCTTGCAAATAGAATTCTTATTTATCCTCACTACATTAAGGGCTTGTTTGTTTTGACTTGTAAAAAAAGGAGAAGTCAATAGAAGAAGGAGAATGAGGGAGAAGGAGAATTCAAAAGCAAAAGCAGCTCAAATAATTGTTTGGATGGATATTATTAAAGTTGTTTTTCAACGGAAACATGTTTGGATGAATTGTACGTAGAAGGACTTTTGATATATTAAAATTACTAAAATGGACATGAATATTATAAGGATATTTATAAATAATTTTATTTCCTTTTTAAATAGGGTTATTTTTGTATTTTTATTACTAAATGACTTCTTCTTTTAAAAAAAATAACCCCTACCTACTTTAAAAAAAAGTAGAATTTTAAATTTTACTTCTCTTTTTATTTTTTAAAAAAAAAGTCAAAACAAACCGCTAAAAAAATTCAAAAGGATTTGGGAAAAAATAAAAGTCAAAAGGAGAAAAATTAAGACAAAACAAAGAGACTCTAAAAGTTATTCTAACTTGACCTAAAAGTGAAATTATAATTGTACTGGATTTCCTTTATCTAATTTGCAGAGGTCTTATATTCAAAAGTTATGAAATTCGTTACCAAAAAGCACATATGTAATTCATTAATTATATATGTAACAATAAAACTAGATATTAACAATATATAGTTCTTTTTTTAAAATATAATTGTAATGGTTGCCCCAACGCCACCCCAAAGTAATTTATCATTATATATATATAGACATCAAATAAAAATATAAATAATCTACACTTAAAAGTTAATCTTACAAAAATAATATGAATGAAAAAATTAAGATTTTAGTTAGAGGTTTTAATTATTTTTCTTATTTCTTAATGATTGCTTTATGAAGTATTCATTTTGTTCCATTTAATTTGTCTTGTTTGACTTATGAATACAATTCAATACACTTTTTTCAATCTTTAATATATCAAAACATGTATAATGAAAAATTATATAAAATATATATTATTAAATAAACTACATGATCATATGATTTTAACAAGACCCAACTCGACAATTTTTTCCAACTATACACTTACAATAATATTGAATAAAAAATGAATAATAAACAGTGTCAAAAAGTCAAACACGACACGTTACCTGGACGGAGAGAGCATATCTTATTGATGAATTAAATTTCAATTCTTCTGTAAGAATTAAATACTATTTGTTGACATTTATTAAGAATGAGTTTAGTTAAATGGTAAAAATGTAAATTTATGAGTTAATTAATGCAAATCTTAGTTATTGAAATTGAGCTGAAAAAGACAACTAAAAAGCAACAGAGGGAGTACGTATATACATGAATTTCTGAACCAGCTGTAAACTAAAAAATCGAAAATGGGTGGCTTAGTTATTACTCCCTCCGTTCCATTTAACTTGTCTTGTTTGACTTCTGCACACAATCCAATGCACTTTTTTAATCGTTAATATCTCAAAATATGTACACTGAAAAATTGTGTAAAATATATATTCTAAAACTAAATGATCATACGATTATAACAAGACTTAATTCGACTATATTTTCCGAATCTATACTTGCAATAAAATTGAGTCAAAGCTGAACAATGAACAGTGCCAAAAAGTGAAACATGACATGTTTGGTGGGACGGAGGGAGTATTAACCATTTATATAAACGTGCAGTTCAAGTTTCACCCCGGTGCTGTTAATATATAACTATTCAGAGTTTCAGACATCAAATGAATATTCTAAAAATTCACACCAATTGATTATATAATACTTCGTAGTAGGATGATTTCGATTAGCTCAAATTTAATTGTTGAAGTCCAATTAGTCAGACATTATGTTTAACGCTAAAAGGCCGAATCTAATTGAAGCCCAATTATCCCAAAAGTGATTGAAGCCCAATTAGCCCAATATCAGTTCATGAATGTGAAATGGACTGTCAACAACTGAACATACTTCCTTCTCCCTATATAATTATTTTATTCTTTATATTTTAACTAGAATTGTGGAAAGATGTGGTTTTGTGGTTGACATATTAAATTTCAAACCAAAATCAATGATTCAATTCCTATATGTTTCAAACTATTTTTATAAATAAATGTAAAAAAAAGAGATAAAAATTGAAAATCCATATTATATATGTATCAAATAATTAATATTCCACTATTTCATTTACTTTGTGTGCGTTTCGTTAATTTTCTATTGCCCCACTAATATTGTTTACTTAAATATATCAAATATCCATCTAACTTCCATTATTAAAATTGCTGTGCACCAACCGCCACTTTTAAATACATACCTACCCTCATTAACTAAATTAATTCCTCTGCCCAAATTAAATTGGTCATTACATCCTAGAGGAGTAATAATTAATTTATAGTAATATTATGAAACTGATATTGGAAAATAATACTACTATTATAATCCAGATGGAATTTATGTGATTCATGCATGTTGAATAAACGTGAGAATGTACGAAAACTGAAAACAACTTTACTCGAAAGAACACTATCGATCGGTTTAGTGTGTAGATGAGTTTCAAATAAAGGCGAAGCAGCGCAGCCAAGAGTTGGACATCAAGTATCGTATTCCAGAACATCGTGGTCTTGTCTCCTGTCGTGCAGAATTCATACTCATGTATCTTCTTTTTTATTATTATTATTTTTATTTTTATTTTTTTTATCTTTATGTTTTTAGATCTGATGTATCTTTTTCATTTTGAATAATTTGAGATCTGTTGCACCAATTATTAATGAATGGAAAATATTCATTTTCCCACTTTTCGCATTTTCAATTATTACACAACATGACGTGTCATGGAACCACTAATTAGAAAATACTAGTACTACTGTTTGAGTAGAAAATACATTGCACATGATCACCATCCTATGATAAAATTTGTGTAAAAAATTAGTATATTGAATTTTTTATTTATAAACATATATATCATTTGAGGATGATGACTGATCCTAGCATCTAAGTTCATGCATTCCAATTTTAGGTTTGAGGGTTCGGTTCCCGGCCGCCTATACATCCCTTTATTCTTTTGTAATTTGTGTGAAATAATCTCTCACCATCTTTTATTTGGTTTCAGCTCCTTAAAAAAAAACATATCTGTCATTTATATATAGATAGGTAGTTTTTGAGAACTAATTAGCCAATTACTTCTCTTAAAAAAATATCCATAATAATTAAAATCTTCTGGTTTCATTTAATTAATACTTCTATATATAATGATAAATTAATGATGACATATTTAATTTTATTATAACACATAATACAAATTTATAATCATTAAGGGTGATTATACAAATTAAATGTATCAAAGTGAAGCTGGAGCATCGGTAAAAAAAAATATATTACTACAATCTAAGTAAATAGTGAAAGATTAGATGCATAAACAAATAAAATGTTATAGAAAATCTTACTACTTCTTAATTAGTCTTATAAAGTCATAATGGTTCATGGAAATGTTGCTTATGATGAGAATAGAAGAAAAAGAGTCACGAAAAAGGAAGGAAAGTTGTGGACGTACACAATTCCAACGTCGCCTCCTGAGAAGCTGACTTCTTTCTGAATCGTCATTTAATTTGCAATCACAAATAAAACAGTGGTTCTGTTTATATGTAATCTGTAGACACAACTTACATGAAGTTATTTAAATCTATTTCTTTCAATAATTTATTGTGGAAGTATACAATTAAAAATTGAGGGTTTGGGATGAAGACTTAGCCCAAGTGGTAAGTCACTTGACTTTCAACGGAAGCTTGAAGGTTCGAATCCCCATAGGCCCCTATCCCTCCCATTTGTTCCCTTTGTAATTTGTGTGGCATGAGCTCTCACCACCTCTTTCTCAGGCCTTTAATGGCTCCTAAAAAAAAAAAAATTCAGGGTTCAACCAAACGCAGTTGATTTGAGTGGTATGTGGCTAGCTCTGACAGCTTAAGCAAATCTAATGTTCGAGGCTTTATGTATGCAGAATTCTGCTTTGGGAGAGACAACCCTTCAATGTCCACCAGATCTTCGAGAGATTAGTCTTGGGCTCGACGTGGCCTGGGGATATCCGGTACACGCCAAAAAAATTGAGGGTTCAACAAATGGTGATGACTTATTATGTCGGAATGAGGCATTAGGGTTTTGCTGGTCATTTATGGCGGGGTAGGTTAACTGTTTAGATTGAGTGGAGATTCTCTATTCAATTTTTAGCTTCATTCATTGCGGTAACCTTTAATTTGATAATGATTGAACTTTAATTTGGTGTATATTTCTAAATAAGTGTAACATAAAAAAAAATGACACGAGATTTAATGCAAGGAACAAAAGTGCTTTAGTAGAAGCTTTTTACCTTTAAAAGCATTCCATATGTGGTAATGTAACATTTATTATGAAACACCTAAAAAAAAGAAAAATATTACACTTAAAAAGAAACGGAGAGAGTACTACATAGTGTGGCCCGCCCTTAGCTTCCATGGTTGAGCTCTTTTCCTATGTAGGGATTTATTCATAATATTATTATTAATTATCAAGTAGCTGGAATCCAAATCAAAATTAAATGAAGTTGATGTTGGAATTGATCAACACTAACACAACATGTGCCTGATGATTTGATGTTTCATTTGAAAGTTGATTTTCGATGTGAGTATTGATGATATATCCATAATTGGCACTTATCCTGTTTTGATCGATCAATAAAAGTTTGTCATGGGCTGTGTGGGCATGTGCACTAGTGACGCTCACAAACCAGTCTTGTTGCTCGACAAAAGGATTTGTTGCCTTTTAATTTAATTTCAGGAAATGAAATATTCATTTAATCCTATGATCGATTATATTCAATCCTAGCTTATTAGTGGATTATCAAACTACGACTATTATTATCATGCAAATAGTCATTTTTCCATGTTGTCGGCATCAATGATACATCAACATATAGTATAGCATTACTTGTGGTGTTATGCCACCCGAAGGTCCAATTCAACTATAATCATTACAATTATTGAACTTTATATATTATCTTTTACAGTATATTTAGACACCATCATATTCCTATGTCTATTTAATTCAGCTCTAGTTTAAATCGGATTGATAAGTTTTATACCTTTTTTTTAAAAAAAATAAAAAAAAAAAATCAGATTCTCAATAAATATGATATTTAAGAGAGTATTATTCCTGAATGAACTAAAAGCGATCTAGTAGCATGGATATAGTCGATTTGAACCAATATAATTTGTTAATATTGTTGATATTGTTGTCGAAAGAAATTGAACTTTCATCCATCGTAACAAATAATTAAATTGAACATGGATATATTATGTCATGATACTCCCTCCGTTTTTTTTTTTAACTTTACACATCCTGCACTGCACGCAATCTGATGCACATTTTCAATCATCAATATCTTATATTATATATAAGTAAAAATTATAAAAATTTGATATTCTAAAACTACGCGATTAGACGAATCCAACAACATCTCACTTGACTATGTTTTATCTTATATAACTATATATGATAAAAAGATGAATCAACGTTATTTAATGAATAGTTTCTACTATTCAAAGGGAGAAGATAAAAAAAACGGAGGGAGTATTAATCTAAATTGTACAAACGTATTTGGCTTGAGTGATGGGTCTGACATAAAGGTCCCGGGTTCGAACTTATGTGCGTGCATAATTATCCGTTAGGATAGGATAGTCAACCCTTCAGTGCCACCAAATTCTGGAAAAATTAGTGTTAGACATAATGAAACATGAGAATACTCCGTATTTATCAAAATTTAATCTAAATTGTGAAATCATCTATCAGAGACTACTAAAATAACATTAGAAAATTAGTACAAATTATGAATTTATAAATTGCAAACTAATTAATTTTAGATAAAATTAATTGAAAAGAAGAAGAGAGAGAAAGAGAAAGACGGAGACGACCACTTACACATTGAACGGCATATATTCCCACTTTTATATCCATTTTTCCCCTCCAATTTTAATACAATTCTTACATTATTATCCTTATTATTTTCTTAATTTTAAAAACAATAATCATTACGTTTTCATTCTTAAATTTTTATTTATTCATTTATCTTAACATGTATGTATATATACTCCTCAAAATTATCCCTTCATTCATCAAATAATGAATTCTAGCTATTTGGTATTTCATACGTTATGATAATTTATAAAATTAGTTATACTTCTCTCTAACTAGAGAACCTCAGACAATTTCTACACACACAAAATAAAAGTATATACCAATTTGTTATCGTTATGACAAAAATAAATAATGCAAAGAAACTAACAAAAATTCGTAAAAGGACAAATATTATTAAAAACAAGAGAAATTAAAACAAAATGGTATATTACATAGAATTGGTTGGAAATTGGAGAATCACAAAATCTGCTACGTGTAGTCAGTCAGTGACGACTCACAGAAATACATAGGCCTGTGGAGCCAATAATCTCTCACGGGTCATGGAGGCCTCTGGATTTTACTACATATTACTAGGTGACCTCTGAGGAATGTCTTAATGCAGTGAATGAATCTGCATGGACACCCTCCCAATACACACACCCGCCACTCGTTTTTTTTTTTCTTTTCTTTTTCTTTTTTTTTTTTAAATAAAAGCCAAATTTTACATTCAAGGCTAGGATTCATTACAGCTAGTACGTACTATTTATTGCAAGTTGGTTAACACGGATAGGTAGACGCCAATTGACCCCTTGTCGTCTTTGCACAACTTCGGTCTTCGCAGATAATTGTCCATTTTTCCCCCCAATAATTCCCACAATGGAACAAAATAAAACCTTCATTAGATTCTTCAATGGCAAGCGGGCCCTGATTCCTCCATCTCAATCCCTTCATCGGCCAGCCTCTTCTCCTTGTACACATACCTCCTCGAACACAACACGAACACCACCAAATTCAACAAGCTCAGCACCGCCAACAGCCAGTAGAAGTAGTGGAGTTTCCCTTGGTTCAAATTATCCGCCAGCCATGGCTTTTTCGCCGTTGCTTTGTGCACGATGGACACGAGAACCGAACTGAAGAAACACCCCAACGAAAGCGTGCTCAGGAACAACCCAGTGCTCATTGTCTTCATTCCCTTGGGACATTCCCTAAGGAAGAAATCGAGCTGTCCGATGTACGTGAACGCCTCCCCGGACCCCACAAACAGGAACTGTGGGACCAGCCAGAACACGCTTATCGGCACCACTGCCCTCCCGTCGTCCGTTAGCCCGTGCGATCTCGCCACGTGTAGCCTCTTGATTTCGACTAGGGCCGCGCATATCATGGCGAATATGGATAGTGCTAGGCCGACGCCGATGCGTTGGAGGGGCGAGAGGCCGACCGGGTTCTTGAGTACCTTCCGGCATACGGGGACGACTATGCGGTCGTATATGGGGACGGTGGCGAGGATGCTGGCGACGAAGAAAACGGTGAGGGAGGCGGCCGGGATCATGAAGGATGACGACCGGCCAAAGTGACGGTCCATGGTGGAGGCTTGGGACACGGAGAATGTGCTCATTTGGGCGTATATTGTCCAGAACAAGATCGTCGTGGCCCATGTCGGCAGCATCCTTATAACGAGTTTTACTTCCTCCACGTCGGTCAGGGTCGCGAGGTACCACTTGTTGGCGGTCGGATTCGCCACTTGGGGATCCTTAATTGCTGCCTTGTCCAAAAATCTGGAAATGATAAATCACAAAAAAAAAAAAAAAATTCAAATACAATCCATAGGGGTATTAAAATCGTATGATGAGTCACGATTAGTAGCCAGCATATTGAACTGACAAATAGATTGTTTTTGAAATGAGTGCGACAGGTATGGGACTGATAATTAAATTCGTGATCGATTATTTAATAAGGGTGCAAGAATGGATATGTAGCATAAGTTCTAGCTAGCATTCGGTGTGTTATCCGTTTTGTAAGATTCTTGATGGCGAAATTTAGGGCAAGTGATAACTAGCCCACGTGGATTGATCCTTTTGAGCATTAGCCATTGCCCCATCATTTGGTTTACTGTATACCAAATAAGATTCTGCAGATCGACAGTTTGTTTTATGTAGTAATCTCTCGATATCTTGGCACAAGCTAGGAAGACAGTAAATAAGTCAATAGACATGTGCAGACAGCAGCTAAGAGTGATATCAGACAGTAAAAAGAAAAAAGAAAAAAAAATCAAAAATAATAATTGAATTACTGTATGAGAAAGAAAAATGTAAGGAGCACACTTTGGGAAAATTATCCTTTTGATCTTTCACCATGGGAACCAGATAGTACTATATAATTTTTGGGTATACTTTGCTGTCATAGAATGGACAAAATTTTTGTGATGAGTTTCCAGCTTGCAAAGCTCAGACCCATTTGCTGCCATCTATTCCTCAATTAATGCCACCATTCAAACGAACACCAACATGTTATTCTTCCATCTATTTTACTATTAGTTTATAGCATACATATTTAATTTTTTCATTAAAAAGTGGTAGTGTGGATTTTATACAGTACTTATTTAACTAAAAAATAAAGAAAAAAAAAAAGGAAAGGCAAGGGAAAAGTAGAAAGATCATAAATTTAAAATATACACACACCTCGAATCATCGGTAACATGCCATAATTCACTAAAAAGTTCTTACACACGATTTGTTTTGTTTAGGTAGAATATAATATAGTTTAATATGATCCGTATAATTATTGGACTGGAAAGTTGCATAAGTCATATGTTTCATGTTATCTCATTAGCTAATCTATCGCCTTTTTTGGACTGTATTTAATTCCAGTAATTATTGAGATCGTAATTTCAATATCTGAAATTTAATTAAAGTTAATAAAAAAATTAACAAAGCAAAGAGGAAGACAGTTATTACAGTTAAGAAAAAAAACTGCAAAAATTTGATTGATTCACTCACCGGAATTCCTTGCTGTGCGGCAATTTCTGCTTCTTTTTCTTCAACATCTGCCCTTCCTCGCCGCCGATGTCGTCCATATCGAACAGCATGGAGGAGTCCGACGGGGCCTGGAGGCGGCGCTTCCTCCAGGCCGCGACGACGACGGACGCGACCTGCGTGAGCGGGCTGCCGACGAGCTTCTTAAAGCGGTACTTCCTGGTTCCGGCGAGGAACACCGCCAGACCGACGAGGATCGCGCAGGCACAGATCCCGTAGCCCCAATCCCGACCGACGTTGTCCTGGATGTAGACGAGGACGGTGACGGCGAAGAGGGAGCCGATGCTGATGAAGAAGAAGAACCAATTGAAGAACTTGATCATCTTCTGCTTCTCCTTCTTGTCGGACTCGTCGAACTGGTCGGAACCGAAGCCGGAGACGCTGGATTTGAGGCCGCCGGTGCCGAGGGCGGTGGTGTAGAGGGCCAGGTAGAGGACAAGCAGCTGCTTGGAGTCCGCGGGCACGCATGCGGCGCTGTCGGCGTCGCATTTCGGTGGCCGTAGCCCGGGGATTACGGTCGATATTGCAAGTATCGCCACGCCCTAAAAAAAGAAATTACTATATTAATATTATTACTAGTATATATTGCCGTCCCTATATAGTTCCTACTTTTCTTTACAAGGGAGAGTATTAGAAGGTTTAATTTGTAGCGAAAAATCTCACCGCGGCTTGAACTGCGGCAAAGATGGCGATGGTCAAATACCTGGACGTAGAAATTAATTACCCCACGAAACATTAGTACTAGTACCAAAATAAAATAAAATTAATGATGGAAAAGCTCCGTAGTATGATTATTATATATGTTGTGTGTAGGAGTTATAGGAAGTGTATATGAGTTTATGAGTTATGATGACCTTCCCAAAAAGGTGTCCCCGACGAAGCCTCCAAACAAACAGAGCATGAAAGAGGTGCCGAAGAAATTGGTAACAGTGTTGGCAGAAGTAGCATTGCCCAAATGCATAGTCCCCGTCAGATACGTGACCAGATTCACAGCAATTCCCAACGTTGTCAGCCTCTCACACATCTCCACGCCTTCAACAACCATCGATCAATTTAATCAATAATACTATCCGCCATAATAATTGACCAATATTATACTACCTCCGTTTCTTTTTAAAGTTTACATTTCTCATTTGCACGTATGCCAATGCACATTTTCAACAATTAATAACTTAAATTCGGTATAATTAAAAATTCTAAAAACTTGATATTTAGAAACTACAAGATGAGACGAATCAAACAAGATCTCACTTGGCTATATTTTGTCTTCAATAACTATAATAAAAATAGAAGTCAAAGTGTTATAATGAACAGTAAAAAAAGTCAAAACGTAACATTTAAAAAGAAACGGAGGGAGTAGTATACTTCATCTATATCTATAATACTATTTTAACAATAAGTTCTAGTGAAGTTAATAGTAGTAGTAATACCGAGAATCATGGCGGCGCTGCACCAACCGCCGGAGGCGGCCCTCACGGCGGGGCGGCCCTTGTAGTCCCAGGCGTCGGGGAGAAGGCTGGCGTCTTCAGCCTCATGTTTTGTCTGGGGGAGTGTGGCCGCCATTAATGGACAATTAGGGCGTGGAAGTAATAAGATGGGGATGTACAAATTTGTTTAGTTTGGCTTTGTGGTAACAAATTTGTGGAGTGTTGTGTAGAAAGGATGGGACGAAGGGAGCCTTTTTATACACGAAGGGGGAGGGGGAGAGGAGACAGTGGGACAGGGGTTTCAGCCTCACTGCCTCATCAGTGTCAGGGTTGGGTTCATTCATGTGATTGGGCAAGCAGCAATATAATCGGGTAATTTGTGTTTAGGGGTATGTATATACATAATAGGGAGTAATAAAGAAATTTTGTGGAGAATTGTTTTCTTGATTGCATATGCTGGTTCATGTTACTTTATCCGAATTGGGATTAAGCCAATATTAGTACTTCATTTGATTGAGTGAGTGCTTTTTTCATTTACAGGAAGTAGAATAATTATAAGGCCATATAAGGGGGTATGATTTTTATTTTATGCTTTGTATGTCTGTGTTGTGAGGGCTCAACTGGACCGTGTTGTAATAGTTACACTTGGCAATATTTATTTATTGGGCGGTATGTTGTGTTGGTGTTACTTAGGGGTGAAAACGGGACGGATAGGGGCGGATAGTATTCGTCCCGTATCCAATTCCATATTTTTTTTGTCGAATACGCAATCGAATACGAATAGGCTGGATACAAATACGAATTCGAATATTTCGGGAAATGGATACGAGACGGATACAGATTTTAATTCGAATAATCTTTTAATTTTTAAAATTAATTTCTTTATAATTTTGTAAGAGAAATCGAATATATACTATGTAAGCTAAACTGATTTTTTAAATTTTCCAAGATCATTAGTTATTTCGTTCAAGACATCTAAATAACATCACTACAAGATGTTACATACTACAGTTTAAATGCAAAGAACCTAATGATGTAATCGAGTTGATTAATATGATTTGATTTAATTACATATGGCTTCAAGCTTTTGATTATATTTATACATATAGTATTACTTATATTTATTTTATAGTTAATATGAAGTATATTATAATATACATATATAAATATATATAAATTTTCGGATATTCGGATGGAAAATACAGATAATATCCACATGATATTCGGATTTTTCGGATATGGGCGGATATTTACAATCCCATATCCTGTCCCGTATCCGCCAAATATCCGTCTGATATCAAAATTCGAATTCGAATTCGAATATAATCGAATACGGCATCGGATCGGGCGGGAATTATCCGTCCCGCTTTCACCCCTAGTGTTACTACTTACTACTACTATACTATTTTGGTACTCCACAATGCACAAGCACAACAGCCTTTTTTCACTGCTCTTTTCTTTACATGATTGTGTGGTCACTAAAACTGACCACGTGACTTTTAAAAGTGTATATTCCAACCCAACTTACATTTGAATGGATGAAAATCTTTTTCTGTGATTTTTGAGATAATGCTTCTACAAATAAACATCACGTATTTAATTTCTATATCAGAGTTATAATGTGGAAATAAGTATATATTAAGTATACTTTAATACTTCCCCTTTTAAGAAATACGTAGAATGTACATGAACGGAGTTTATGGGGAAAATAGTTAATACAGTAATACACAATTTACAATATTATGACATGGTGGTTATAGTACTTTTTTAAGAATATAGTATGAAAGTTAATATTCCTCGATACATGTTATAGTACTACGTTCAACTTTCAAGTGTTTTTACATAATTCCGTTTATTATGTGGCTGAAATACATATCAGCTCATAAAGCACTATCACTCATTGTTAAATACTCCATATGAAAGTTTGTATCAGATTCTTTTTTTTCAAAAAAAAAAAGAAAAAAAAAAGACACCCCCTCTAGCTTCTGGCTAAAATATTTTACTTGTTCACCAACCAATCAACGCCATATAAAACACGGTGCCAAAATAATGAAATACTAATAGAGAGTATGTATATATAGTACAATAAAAGACATGAAATTACTGGGTAAAAAAAAATTGGAGGTGGACATCCTAATTCAACACGGACCACACATGATTTACTTTGTGTTTTGTACACATATAATTTGTCAGTTGCTTGGATTGTGTCCCCAAGTTTGTCCTTCTTACAGTCACAGCGGCAGGCTCAAAGCCAATATATCTCTCAATAAACCACCATTTGTTGGACTTAGATCATAAGCTACAATTGGGCACCGTCCCCTGTTATCAGCTGGATTTTAGTATATATATATATATATACTGTACATACACGTAGTCTCACTAATCATGATATGAGAATCTTCAGTCATACTACTTTTTTTTGCTCAATTCAGTCAAACTACTATTCCCTTTTTAAATTTTCTGTGTTTATTCTATTATGCATGTAAATAAAACATGTGAATGTCTAGTGTTCAACATCCATGTTCATGCCTTGATCATAAGGTTAGACATGTGAAAGTCTTGAAATGTATATGCCTTGATTATGAGGTTAGTAAATAGTGAGAGGATAAAAAAGTTTATAAATAGCCTATGTAATGTATTGAGAAGTTAGAAAAATTTTATGCAAGCTTAATACTTATTTCATTTCATAGCCATAATTATTACACTTTATCCATTTTATTATCCCACCTTTAAACTTCCTTTCTTTCACCATTTAATCCCAATTTCCATTACAATACTTCCACTATAAACACAAGCTAATAAGCCATATACCATTTTATTGTACACATACATAAATAAAGATAGTTATTTCTATAACACGTTATCAGCACGAGGAGATTCTGTCGAAATTATCATTTGAGGTATAATCTCTTATTTCTAAACTTTCAATAAGATTATGGCTAACCTTGCAAAGCAGGAATTTGCTCCCTTAACCGTTGAAGGAAGCAATTATATGTCCTGGGCCCGAGATGTAAAAATGCATCTTACTTCAATGGGTCTGGAAGATACTATTGCTGAAGGCAAAAATCCCAGCCATCATATCGAAGAGGCACTTAAAATGGAGTACGTGACTGTGGAATCCCCACTGGCATTGTGGGAAAAGCTGAAAGAAAGATATGATAATCTTAAAAAGACGGTGCTTCCAAAAGCCCTTGATGACTGGACAAACCTGAGACTTCAGGATTTTAAAACAGTCCGGGAATATAATTCCGCTGTGTTCAAAATTACGGCCCAATTGCAATTATGTGGGCAAAAGATATCTGAAGCAGAAATGCTTGAAAAAACGTATTCTACGTTTCATGCTAAAAACTCAGTATTGAGTGAGACATACCGTCAAAAAGGTTTTCAGAGATATTCTGATCTTATCACCTGCTTATTATTGGCTGAACAAAACAGCCTATTGTTGTTGAGAAATCATGAATCTAGGCCCGCAGGTGCAAAACCGTTCCCTGAGGTGAACGCGGCTCAATCATCGAAATATGTGCGTGATCGTGGGCACTTTAAAAATCAAAATGATGATCGTGGCCAAAATCAGTATCACAATCGAGGCAGAGGTGAATCATCTCGTCAAAATAATTATCGAAATAAGCCTCGATTTGAGCAAAATCGCAGATATGATACCAGAAGGCCTTACAAACCACAACAAAGAAATTATGCAAGAAAGCATAAACAAAATGATGAAATTTGTGATCGTTGTGGAATTAAAGGCCATGTGGCTCAAACATGCCACACAGCTAAACACTTAGCTGAACTGTATCAGGCATCGAAACGAAAAGAAAGACCAGGTGTTGAAGCACACCATAATGCCCACGATGATACTTATGATGATATATTAAATGATAATATCACGCACCTGGAAGCTGATGATTTTGTTGAGCCAGATACTGTTACCAAATAATATATTATATAGCTATATATATATATATATATATATATTTTGTACTTATCTTTTATAATTCCTGTTTAATATAAATAATGATATCTTATACTTCCCTTTTATTATCCATGTATAATATAAATATGCTTTTGCATTAATAATATTTATATTGCTGATGTTTATTAACATTCTTATATTCTTGTAAAGAAATGGATGCTGGAAATTCAAAAGTCGGAGATGATATCTGCCTCATTGACAGTGCAACAACGCATAGCATTTTCAAAAGCAAAAGCTATTTCTCCAATTTAAAATTGGAAAAGACCGCAGTGAAAACTATAAGCGGTAATGCAAAATGCATTGAAGGCTCCGGTAGAGCTGTTATATTTCTCCCTGAAGGGACAAAAATGGCAATTGAAAATGCCTTGTTCTCATGCAAAGCTCGAAGAAATTTACTGAGCTTCAATGATATTCGAAAAAATGGATATCACATTGAAACTTCAAAAGAGGCAGATCACGAGTATCTTTTGATAACTCGAATTGAAAATGGCAAAAAATTTGTGAATGAAAAATTGCCATGTTACTCCTCTGGCTTATACTATACAAAAATATGTGCCGCAGAAATACATAACCTAGTAGGCTTGAAAGCTACTAGTGAATTTATTACCTGGCACGATAGACTTGGGCATCCTGGCAGTGTAATGCTGAGGCGAATTATTGAAAATTCAAATGGCCATACATTGAAAAGGCAAATGATATTGAACCCAAATGAGTTCAATTGTGCAGCATGTTCACAAGGGAAATTGATAACCAGACCATCTCCAATAAAAGTGGGAATTGAATCCCCTACATTCCTAGAAAGAATTCAAGGCGATATATGTGGACCTATTGATCCACCGTGTGGACCTTTCAAGTAACTTATGGTATTAATTGATGCGTCATCACGCTGGTCACACGTTTGTTTATTATCAACTCGCAATTTGGCATTCGCAAGATTACTTGCACAAATTATAAAATTGCGAGCACAGTTTCCAGATCATCCGATAAAGAAAATACGCCTTGATAATGCTGGAGAATATACATCACATGCATTTGATGATTTCTGCATGTCGATTGGAATTACTGTTGAACATCATGTGCCTCATGTGCACACGCAAAATGGTCTGGCAGAATCATTTATTAAGCGATTGCAATTAATTGCAAGACCCTTGTTAATGAAATCAAAACTCCCTGTTTCTGCTTGGGGACATGTTATATTGCATGCAGCCGCACTTGTGAAAATAAGGCCGACAAGCTATCATAGCTACTCCCCTACACAAATTGTGTTTGGAAAGGAGCCCAATATATCCCACTTGCGAATTTTTGGGTGTGCGGTTTATGTACCGATTGCGCCACCACAACGCACAAAAATGGGACCTCAAAGAAGGTTGGGCATATATGTCGGGTATGAATCACCCTCGATTATTAAATATCTTGAGCCAAAAACGGGTGATTTATTTACTGCAAGATTTGCAGACTGTCACTTTGATGAAACTCAATTCCCGACATTAGGGGGAGGAAATGATCAACTGAAAAAGGAAATATCTTGGCAAAGTCCATTTGATTTCCTTGATCCTCGTACAAGGCAATGCGAACTTGAAGTTCAAAGAATTGTGCATTTGCAGGGAATTGCAAATCAATTACCCGATGCTTTTAATGATGCTGCTAAAGTCACAAAATCATATATAAATGATGCAGCAAATGCACCAGCCAATATTAAATGTCCCAGAAGGGCAAATTCCAAGTGCAAATGAACCTACTGCACGCCTGAAGCGTGGTAGGCCTTTGGGTTTCAAGGATAAAAATCCACGAAAGAAGAAAATTATCCATATGTGTGATAAATCAATCACAGATGATACTCCCGAAGGAGAAATTGATTCAACCCCCGAAAAGGTTGAACCTGAAAATATTCACCCAGAAGAAAATGAAGTTATTGAAACTTCTTTCAATTATATCAATACTGGGAAATGTTGGAACCGAAAAGAAACAAACGTTGATAATGCCTTTGCATACAACGTTGCACTCGATGTAATGGAAAATAACGAGGATCCTGAACCAAGATCAGTTGAAGAATGTTGGAAAAGAAATGATTGGCCAAAATGGAAAGATGCGATTCAGTCTGAACTAGATTCACTGAATAAACGAAAAGTATTCGGCCCTATTGTCCAAACACCAAAAAATGTGAAGCCTGTTGGCTACAGATGGGTGTTTGTGAGAAAAAGAAATGAAAATAATGAAATTGCCAAATATAAGGCAAGGCTTGTAGCCCAAGGTTTTTCACAACGACCGGGAATTGATTTTGAGGAAACATATTCCCCAGTTATGGATGGAATAACATTCAGGTATCTAATGAGTCTAGCAGTACGAGAAAATCTCGAAATGAGGCTGATGGATGTTGTTACTGCATATTTATATGGCTCATTGGAAAATGATATTTATATGAAAATACCTGAAGGGTTTAAATTACCTGAGTCTTGCAACTCAAAACCCAGAGAAAATTATTCCATCAAATTGCAAAAATCGTTGTATGGGCTCAAGCAATCTGGCCGAATGTGGTACAACCGCCTCAGTGAAAGTTTGATAAAGGAATGCTATACAAATGACCCGATCAGCCCTTGTGTATTTATAAAGAAAAATGGGTCAGAATTTGTGATCGTCGCAGTCTATGTCGACGATTTAAATCTAATTGGAACTCCTGAAGAGTTGAAAAAGGCGGTCGAATATCTGAAAAAGGAGTTTGAAATCAAAGATTTCGGGAAAACGAAATTTTGCCTTGGCCTACAAATTGAGCATTTGGAAATGGGCATATTTGTTCATCAATCAGCTTATACCCAAAAGGTATTAAAGCAATTTCGAATGGATTATGCTCATCCGCTAAATAATCCAATGGTCGTTCGGGCACTTGATCCAGCAAAGGATCCATTTAGGCCAAAAGAAGATAATGAAGAGCAACTTGGCCCAGAAATTCCATATTTAAGCGCAATTGGTGCGTTAATGTATCTTGCAAACAGCACGCGACCTGATATCGCGTTTGCAGTCAATCTACTCGCAAGATTCAGCTCTTGCCCTACTCAACGACATTGGAAAGGCATAAAGCATGTTTTTCGCTATCTCCAAGGAACAATTGATCTTGGGTTATTTGTGAAATGAAATAATTTTCAGGGATGTCAAACCTAAGACTATCTCTAGTAATGACAAGGTCTCCCCAAGATCAACCTCCATGTCATTACTTAATTAAAAAAAAAATCAAAATGAGGTTGGGTTGGCATGGGCATGGTGGACCATATAAAAAAAGAGACCACTTGGTCTCATCTCATTTGGCCAATGGGATGGGGACATTTGTCTCCTTCCCATTGGTCAACTAAAATTTTAAACAAAATCTATTAAAATTATTATATATTTTATATTTTAAAATAAAAATAAATAAAAAATATACCAAATTTTATAATTTTTCATTCTCTACAAATAGAGACCACTCTTGCTATATTTTTGTTAAGTACATAATATATTAATTTTAATATATATAACCCATTTAAAAATTTATATAAAATAAAAATAAATAAAAAATATATTAAAACTTTAGATTTTTTTATTCTTTATAAGTAAGATAAAAATGTTTTATATTTTTGATACATTATTTTTTTATTTCAACACAATTTAAAATTTTATAAATTAAAATAATTATATATAATATTGTGGTTGGATGGTTGGGTGGTTATTGATAGAGGATGTAAAATTGGGGTGGTTGGGTTGGGATGGATATTGATGAGTTGGAGGAGAGAGATATTAATTAAATAATGAGATGGTTGGATGGTTGGGTGGTTGGGGTGGTCATGGTTATTGCTAGTCTAACAAATAATTGAAAATTAATTTTTTGGTGTATTCCAGGCCCCACCAAACCCCTAAATAGGTAAGTCTTGGCTAGAAATATCATTTCACCTATCACTAATTAATTTTAAGAGTGGGTCTCCCATCCATGGTTATTGAATTGGTAATGGATTGAGTACGTTTCTCGATGATAAATGCATGATTCAATTTCAAGATGAATAGTACTCTCTCTCCATTTTGCTAAAATTGAAACGTTTAGAAATTGAGTACTATTCACACACGCACTTTGACTTAAAGTTTTATCATAGTTATACTAGTTAAAATATAGTCAAGTAGGATCTTGTTATATTCGTCTCGTCGAGTAGTTTTTAAATATAAAACTTTTAGAATTTTTACTAGAATCGAACTTGAGTTATTAATGGTTTAAAATATGCATTGGACTGTATGCACTGTGTGTCCTTTTTAATTTTTTGAAAACGGAGGGAGTATTATGTTGAAGGGGTTGTGTTGAGATTAGGAGGTGATGAGATCAGCCACGGATCAAATGAGGAACCAATTAACGAATCATTAGGTAAGAACTAATTCATTACTTATTATATTGCCTCGCAAAGGAAGAAACTAGCTAGCTAGGTACTACTAACATACTTCTATAACCTAGTTATTTCGTCACCTCACCAATATAAGGTGTCTTTGTTCGCATACCAGCCAATAAATGATGGAATGGCATAAATGTCGCTATGCCTTGCCTATATAATACTATTATTAATAAAAATTAGTTCAATATATACTTAGTTTATTTAATTACTATTTAAATGATAATTTGTAAAAAAAATTTTTTTATAGAATTTATATAAGTACTATTTATTAAGTTACTTTGGAAATATAATATGAAATTTAATTAAACATATTATACTATTAAAATAGATGTTGCGTATAAAATAAAGTTGGGTGGACGAATAGAAAAAACTGGTTGCAAAGGGTACAAGGACTCCTGTAATTAATTGGCATGCATAGTTGCAGTTGGCTTCTGCATGCCAAAATCCAAATAGGGAGTACTCTGTATTCTGTACTGTAATAAAGATTAGCTTGTTTTCTCTCTGAGTTTCCTGGTTTTTCTCTCTGCCTTTTCAGCGCAAAGAATTTGCTTCGACTCAACACTCTGTTTGTCGTTGATAAAGTTGCTGGGTAACAATTAAACAAGAAAGGCTGCTTGCGAAGTTCTCTAGTTGGCACACTACCTGTTCGATAAAAGTCCCAAAAGGAAATCTAAAGTAACTTGACGGAAAAATGGCTGCCGCTTCTTCTGGTTTTCCTTTGCCTCCGTACCCTACGCCCACATCGTCCCCTGCCGATTCTGAGACTACGACGAAGATCCCGTCGTTCCGTGACATTGCTATTCCGCGTCCTGCGTCCTTTGAATCATCTGCTGCTTCTAATGTTCCCCTTAGTGAACTCGTTACCTTTGAGTTGGTTGACGGAAATCCCCTACTGCCCCGCATTCAGATTCAAGAGGCTGCTTACAATCGCCTTTGTGCGCCCTTTATGGATGCACTGGTTGTCCGTGTGTTGGGTAAAAGACTCAGTTTCTCAATCATGCAAGAAAAATTGAAGGCTATTTGGAAGCCTAAAGGCCATTTTCACCTTGTGGATGGGGATAGAGGATATTTCATAGCGAAATTTGCTTCTGCTGAAGACCGTCGTCACGCACTGTTCGATGGTCCTTGGTCCATATTCGATCATCACCTGGCGGTTGCACCGTGGTCGAAGGATACTCATGCTACGGCTGGGAAGGTTACTAAGACATCCGTTTGGGTTAGATTTCCAGATTTGGATCCGGTTTTCTTTGACGAGGAGATGATGCTTCTCATTGCTACTATGGTCGGAAGGCCGCTGCGTGTTGACATAAATACCAAGGATCTGAAGCGTGGACGTTTTGCGCGCGTATGTGTGGAAATCGATCTAAGTAAGCCGGTTATTGGCCGAGTTATGGTGGATTCAAGTTGGCAAAACGTAGCATATGAAGGGCTTCACCACATTTGTACTACTTGTGGTCGTTTTCGGTTCAATCTTGCTACATGCGATCACCATGATCGATCTGAAAATAAGCCGGAGTCCGTGCCTGAGGGATCGCTGGAGGATAATGATAATTATGGTAACAAGGAGGTTGGAGAGAAACTAGATAATCCGAATGATCAGGAAGATTGTTTTCCTAAAGTGAATGATACGGAGGATGTTAATCCGGATCACATGGACACTGGATTGGAAACAAATCTTGATACTATGAAGTCAAACCCTAACAAACTGGAATCTAGGGTTTCCTTATCGAGTTTGGCCAATAAGCCTACCTTGCCGACAGAGACTCATGGTGAGTGGATTATGGTGACCCGGGCACCTCGACCTCCCCGGCGCAATGGACCGGATGGGATGACTAGGGCACCTACACAAAACCCTAGAGGCCGAACGCCCAATGTGAACATACGTAACACTAGAAAACCTACACCAGGGAAAGGAAAAGAGCTGTTGGTGGTTAACAATGTGGAGGGGGGTGTTGATCCTCAGGAAGCTGCTCGGAGCTTTAAGAATAAACGACCTCGTCGAACTCCGGAGATGGGACAGAGCTCGAAGCCGGCTATTTCTCCCCAACAGAACTCTTTCTTAGCCTTGACTTGGGAAGAAGATGGCAAGGAGTCCGAGGTCCGAGGGGATGGGACACAAGATCGAGATAATATTGTTTCCCAATGATTGAGTTCCGTGACTTTACAGTGCTTGCATGGAATGTGCGTGACGCCATGCATAAGAACACACAACGCCACATAGCGGATGTATTACGAGCCTACAAACCTTCTGTCTTCATCCTTATGGAACCCAGGGGTTTGTTTGATCGGCTCAAGGTATTCTTTTATCGTATGGAGTATGAGTCGTTATATATCTCAGATTCTGTAGGGCAAGCCGGGGGTTTGTGGGTACTAAGTCGTCTTGGTATTCCATACTCATTCTCCTGTTTCGCTTGTTACCCTAGAATAGTATCTTTTACTGTTAGCAGGGCCTCAGCTTCTTGGTGCTTCACGGCCATATATGCTAATCCGTGTGCATCGCAAAGGGAGGTGGACTGGTCCAACATGCGAGCGACGGGGTCTGTGACCTTGGGCCCATGGATCGCAATTGGAGATTGGAATTCTATTGTTGATTCCTCGGAGAGCCTGGGCATGCAATTTGTCCATAGCCAATCTAAGAAATTTTGCAATATGCTTGAGGATTGTGGAATGCAGACTCTTCACACCATTGGGGATTCATTTACTTGGCGTCGTAATAATTCGGGAGGCGCCCTTGCATGTCGTCGGCTGGACCGAACAGTTGCGAATTCCAGTTGGAGTCAGGCATTCAATGAAGGGTTTGTGGAAGTGTTGCCTAGGAGAGCTTCTGACCACAATGGTATTCTGCTAAGATGCTTTAGGCCTAATGAGTTACATTGCGAAAGGCCTTTCAGATGGGAATCTATGTGGACTGAGCACCCTATGTATGAATATGTGGTAGAGTCGGCTTGGTCACTGGGGGGGAGGGGTTCCTTCCATAGTAAACTGGAGCAGGTGCAAGAATCATCAATTTATTTCAATAAAACAAACTTTGGTAACCTCCGCCGACGGAAACAGAAACTTCTCAAGCGACTTGAGGGTGTGAACAGGGTCTTGGTGAGATGGGATTCTGCTTGCATGCATCGTCTTGAGAGTAATTTACGTCGGGAGTTGGATGAGGTGCTTGCTCAAGAGGAAATGCTTTGGCACCAAAAATCGCGCGATAAGTGGATAAAATTGGGAGATCGAAATACACGTTATTTTCACTCCCAAACTATGTTGAGGCGACAGCGAGGGCGAATTCTCGGCCTTGAAATTAACGGCCAGTGGACTACGGAATCAGAATCCTTGCAGAGCCACATTGTCGCTCACTTTGGAAGTACGTTTGGATATTCTGCTCCTACTTTTCAAGATCATCCGACCCTGGCTCCTCTTTCTCGTGTTGAGGATGTTGCTGGCCTTGATTCTGACATTAGCAGGGAGGAAGTGAAGACCGCGGTTAGTGCCATGAAAGGACTATCGGCCCCGGGTCCGGATGGATTCCCACCTTTGTTTTACAAGAAATATTGGAATCTGGTTGGGAATTCAGTATATCAGCTTGTTCATGATGCTCTTCAAAATGGGGCATTTGATTCGGCCTTAGCTATGACCTTCATTTGCCTTATTCAGAAAGTGGATGTTCCACGGGAGATACGGCAATTTCGTCCTATAAGTTTATGCAACACGAGCTACAAGGTCATTAACAAAGTTCTTGTGAATCGACTGCGCCCGGTGCTGCAGGACTATATTGGACCTTTCCAATCAGCATTTCTCCCGGGCCGTGGCACCACGGGAAATGCTATTATCTTACAGGAGGTCATTAATACTTTTCACATCAAGCATCGTCGGAGACAGGAATTTCTCTTGAAGGTGGATCTCGAGAAAGCTTATGATAATGTTTGTTGGGACTTTTTGGAGAAATGTCTGTCAGAGATGGGATTGCCGGTTGCACTGTGCCGGCTTATTATGTTCTGTGTTCGATCTCCGATTTATTCAATCCTTTGGAATGGGAAGGCTCTTCCTGCGATTACCCCAGCTAAGGGCTTACGTCAAGGAGATCCTCTGTCGCCTTACCTATTTATTATTGTCATGGAGAAACTTTCTCAATCCATCCTGGCCAAGGTGCATGAAGGTTGTTGGCGGCCGGTCATCCTAGGTCGTGGGTCACCCGCTATCTCCCATCTCATGTTCGTTGACGATCTCCTCTTATTTTCAGAAGCCTCTCTCGATAGTGCTCGGTGCATGGATGACATTCTTCATAATTTTGCCATCCAATCGGGCCTGAGAATTAATCCCAGGAAATCTCAAGCACTGGCATCCGCTTCAGTCCCGCCTGACATGAGCTCAAGGATCGCCAATATTTTGAATGTTGGGTTCACTAATGAGCTTGGTAAATACCTTGGTTTTCCAATGTTTCATGGTGCTCCAAGACGTCACCATTTTCAGTTCCTTCATGAGGCTCTCCAATCTCGCCTAGGCTCATGGAAACGGACCCTCTTGAACAAGGCAGGCCGAGTAACTCTGGCTCGCTCGGTCTTGGCTGCTATACCAATTTATGTGATGCAGTTGGCCTGGTTGCCTTCGGATACTTGCGACAAAATTGATGCTCTTATTCGGAACTTCATATGGAAGGATGCTAATGGTCGTGGGATTCCTCTTGTGGGTTGGTCCAAGATTGCGTTGCCGAAGAACTTGGGAGGGTTAGGGATTCGCTCAAGTAGGGATATGAATGTGTCCTTGTTGGGGAAGAGCTACATTGAATTCCTAAGTTCTCCAGTGAAGCCTTGGGTAGGTGTAATCACAAAGAAGTATGGCCCTCCGCAACCTGTCTTGGAGCAGCGTCCGGTTGCATCGGCCTTCTATCGAGCACTGGTGAAGTGTGGCCCGCTGCTTTCTTCAGGACTGCGCATGAGAATTGGTCATGGCGAGTGTAATTTTTGGAGCACAGGTTGGCTCAAGAAAGGAGCTATAGGCCCTCGTATTCCCTCTATACACACCACGGATATTCACCTGAGAGTGAAAGACATATTTGAAAATAACAGATGGCAGTGGGATCACGTCGCCACGCATGTGCCGGATGACATTCAGTCGGAAGTGCGAGATTATGGACCTCTAGTGTTGCACTCCTCCATCCCTGATACGGTTAGTTGGCAGGGGGCTCTGGATGGTAATTACAAGGTGAAGAATGGGTATTCTTGGCTTCTTGATCAAAGGGGGTTGAGGCGGGATAGGTCTTGGACTTGGATTTGGCAAATTCGGGCGCCTGAAAAAGTCCGTTTTCTTCTTTGGTTGATAGCTCATGTCTCCCTGCCTACAAATACGCTTCGGTATCGTCGCGGCCTCGCTGAATCTCCTGTATGTGCCGTGTGTGGTCTGCATCAAGAGACCATTCGCCACTTATTTTTCCAGTGTTCTTGGACTGTGGGAGTTTGGCAAAAATTTGGTATATCCATTGCTACATGTAGTCAAGGGAATGATGAAGACATCTCCAATGACTTGTCCAAAATTTGCATCCGCTGGACTGGCATACAGTGGGCAATTATGTGGATAATTTGGAGGACTAGAAACTCGGTGGCCTTGAAGGGAGATACTATTGACGTGGTAGCCGTTGCTCGGGAGGCTAGCTTTTTGGGGGATTGTTTTGATAGAGGCCTTGGAAGACCAAGCAAGCATGTTATGCCTAAGTGGGTTTCGTGGAACCCCATGGGTGCTCGCTGCCATTATCTTCATGTGGATGGTAGCTCCTACGGTAATCCGGGCCCTGCTGGCTTTGGTGGGGTGATTAGGGACTCGGATGGTAGGTGGATTGAAGGATTTGCGGGTTCAGTTGGTATCGCCTCTAACCTTGTTGCTGAGCTTCATGGTATTTTGAATGGCTTACGGCTTCTTCTAGCTCTGGGACTTGAGGATGTCATCTGCTATTCTGATTCAATTGAAGCTTTGAGGATTCTGAGACATGGTACGAGTGAGAGGCACTGGCTAAGGCCCTTGGCTCTCCTTATTGCAGATCTGAATTCCCAGGTATCGGGGATTCATTGGTTTCATATTTTGAGAGAGGGGAACATGGTCGCTGATTTGTTGGCCAAAAGGGGTGCCAAGATGGTAGAATTCTTCACCACTTGGGCGTTTCCTCCGGATGAGGCGGCTCCAGCTGTGGATGCAGACATGGCGGGAACTTGGTTTCCGCGGGTTTGAAGTTTTTATTTTACGCTTTTCTCTCTTGTAACCTCCTTTCTGTAGTGTTTTTTAGCTTTGTCTTCTTTGCCGACGCTTGGCGTCATGTTCACCAAAAAAAAGGGTACAAAAAAGGGGATCATCGCCCAGGAGAAAAACAATCACAAGAAAAAAGGAACACGATTTACTTGCATGATTAAGTAGTGGTCGCATTCATTTTACACACAAAGTCAAAAAATTTATAGTAGATTGGATACTACTTTATTAAATTAAATAGAAAGACAGCTACAGTAGTTTACAATCAATATCCAAGACCAATAAAGATGTGGAAACATAAAATTATTAGTAATATTTATTTAACCTCATATTTATTCAAAGCATTTCTCGTATAGAATATGATTGGCTAACCCAATCATTATTAACCAAGTACATGTGAAATTTAAGAATTGAATGGGATTTAGGACGAATTTCGAAAAAAATGAGATTGGATTTCAGGTTCAGGTCAGGGACTTATAAATAAAAACACAACTTTCAAAACTTTCAGAATTCTTTCGGTGATGATCATTTTTAGAATTACTAATTCGCCATGAAAAACAAAATTTAACATGAATTTG
The DNA here is from genome assembly GCA_030278955.1 of Hygrophila difformis. Lineage (NCBI taxonomy): Eukaryota > Viridiplantae > Streptophyta > Magnoliopsida > Lamiales > Acanthaceae > Hygrophila > Hygrophila difformis. The sequence goes on along the minus strand of JAOANR010000006.1, from coordinate 1,885,185 downwards.
TTATTATTAAAAAAAAAACCCATCGATTTATAGCATTCAAACTTTATTATTAAATTTATAATTCATGATACATACACTGTGAAATATATATACTTTAATTTATATATTATGAAATTTATTAGATCGAGCACATAAATATAGATTATAAAGAGGAGAAAAAAAAAAGAAGAAAAAAGACCATGATATATTTTAAACCTCCAGCCATATTATTGAATTTAAAAATTTGATCATCAGTAAATTATGCATGCCACAATCCCCATTTCACATACTGTGTTTTAAACAGATTATCAGATTGACATACTAAGTAGTACAATATAACTATTATAAATACTGCTAGTACATTGTAAATTTTATGTTGATGTATAATTGGGATACATAAATTGATCATTATACTAGTTTGTCTGACCTTTGATCCATATATATATGGAACAAACTTTGACCCCTCTTGTCTTCTGAAGTTATTGAGGACGAACAAACTTTTGTTGTCGGGCAATTTATCGAATACTCAAAACTTCATAAATGTTTCTCCTGATAGTTTCCGACGACTTATACTCCGAGGCGTACATATATAGGAGTCTGGTGGGGCCCAACTCCCAAGACCTAATAAAAAATAGAAATTTTATATCTTTACTGGGTTTGATAGCAAAAAATTAATGCACTCCACGAAAATACTGGGAAAACTAGGGTATGGTACCCATGAATAAAATTTTATTAGAGTCAAAACTTCTTCATTCAAAACATTATGTTTTAGGTCTCATGTAATAACCTGGTAAACCATACATCAATCACCCTCCAAAAGTAAAAATTTGGGTTCATCTATGCCCACACTCGTTATTGTCCTCGAAAAATTAAATGGACCAAAACGGTACTAGCATCGTGGCCGGATTTCAAACTTGTTCTTGTAGTGCCCGATTTTCCAAAAACATATTGGCCCTGTTTGTGAAATAAACTAAATAAAATTAATTAGCTTATTCTAGTTAATTTAATATGAATTACTTTATTTAAAAAGACAAAATAATTTAAAATAATGATCAATCAATTCTTTTTGAAACCGCGGTAAATAGTAGCATTTTGGAATTAGCTTATCATAAGCAAAAAATTTACCACAAAACTGCCAAACAAATAATTTTAACTAATTTTTTACTCAAAATACTCACATAATTAATTAACAGCTAACAGCTAATACTCAAACATGCCCAATATAGTTTATAACTAACAACGAAAAATGCAGAAGTAATATAAGTAATTTACAATAACATCATTTCTAAAATAAGATAAAACCCAATGGTAAGAATACAAAAAGAAATAAAGAAAAAAAAATCAAGACAAGGCAAGAGCAGGATAAAGTCGCAATCACAACCCATTGACCTTGGGGCGTGATCATCTATTTCATCCCCCTTACGTAAAACCCATCTAATCGAAACATAAGAAAAACCAAGAAAATTTAACTTGTTTTATAACTTGATTAGCATATGAATTTGAATATGCTGCATATCACACACATAATTTTATAAAAACAAAGCGGGACAGCAGTTATATACTAAATATAATTAGCATATGAATATTGAATATGCGTGCATGTAGTTTTAATAAATAGTCCCAAGGGGATCAAATTAAACAAAAGAAGAAATGAAGTAACTAAATCACGCAAAAAATCTATAGTAGTATAAGTTATCAGAGAAAATAAAAGAAAGAACATGGAGGCACAAGGAATGATGAAATTTTACTTGTACATATATATGTGGTGGAGAGTTGTGTATGTTAATGGTGTGGTTTGGTGCATCAATATTGTGGAAAAACGGATTTAGGAAAGTTTGAGGCCCCTCTTCATTAAATAGATATAGCCAGCCATACTAGAAAGACAGTTATGCCCCTGTCGACTAACTTATCAATTCTCAATGAATGCCCTAGCTATGCTGATACGTATTCTGAAAATGAAATGAATTGTTAAAAGAGAAACTCTTAACAAGAACAAATTATGATGCCACGCCAAAATACGTTACGTTGACCAAGTAAACAAAATTGAAATAAGCCCAAAAAAGGAAAATAAAATAATGGCCATGAGTGACATAACCCTTTTCATTAAATAGATGACACTACTCCCCTAAAAGACCACTATGCCCCTCCACTACTTGTCAGTTCTCAATACCTTATGCAAATATATAGAAATAGTTACTGAAAAATGTACTATACCTCCGTCGCAGAATACTCCCTCCGTCCCACAATAATGTTCCCATTTCATTTCTGTACACAATTCAATGCACTTTTTAAATTGTTAATATCTCAAAATATATACAAGTAGAAATTATGTAAAATATATATTTTAAAACTATACGATTAGACGAATCTAACAAGACCGAATACGACTATTTTTTTCAAATATATAATTACAATAATATCGAGTCAAAGTTGAACAATGAACAGTGTCAAAAAGTCAAATGGGAACATTATTGTGGGACGGAGGGAGTAATTTTTACGAATCCAATTTTCACACTGTTCAATACACACTTTAAATTATTAATAACTTACGTTCGGTGCAATTAAAATTTCTAAAAGTTCGATATATAAAAACTACACGACGAGAAGAATCTAACAAGATCTCATTTGGTTATATTTTAACTTGTATAACTATAATAAAATTTTAAGTGAAAGTCTGTATGGGAAGAGTACCACAAAACCAAACGTCAAGATCATTACGAAACGAAGGAAGTAATAAAGTAAGAAAGGAAATGAATACTATAATTTTGTGTGTATTATGTACTTCTGTGTTAAAAAGTTTTAACATTCCATATTTTTACGCAATCAAATACGCATTTTCAAAGAATAATATCTCAAATTTTATAAAATAAAAAATATTAAAATTTAATATTCTAAAAGTATATCATTAGACGAATCTAACAAGATCTTACTTGACTATATTTAGAAAGTCGAAACAAAGTAATTCAATTAGTTGTTTTTTTGGCGAAGCCGAAGCCAGAGAAAAAAAAAACAAGAAAAGTAAAAGGAAAAACAGACTAAAACAAAAACAATAAAGGGAAATCAAGCTCTAGGGAATCACACGCCGGACGCATCCGCCGCCATGTCCCCCAAAACGAAATCTGGCGGGAATGTCCATGTCGTTAAAAAGTCCTGAATAGATGCTCCATGCCTAGCAAGACGATCCGCCACCTTATTCCCTTCCCCGAGCACATGGAAGATGCAGCACTCCTCAAATGATGACTTCAACTCATTTATTTTACTAGTCAGAGCAGCAAAGGGGAGGAACCTCTCCTTGGAGTCCAGCAGCTTGATATGAGATTAAAGGAATATTGTGAATACATATATGTAACAGATTAATTACTCCCTCCGTTCCTTTTTAGTTGTCTTTTTAGAGATTAAAAAAATATTCCAAAATAGTTGTCATTTTTAGGTAATTATAGATAGTTATGCTATGTTTGTACTATATTGCCCTTCACTTTTCATAAATGCTATTTGTTGACATTTATTAAGCATAAGTTTAGTTGAAGGTAAAAATGTAAATTTATGAGTTAATTAATACAAACCTTGGTTATTGAAATTGAGCTGAAAGAGACAACTATTTAGGAACGGAGGGAGTATATATATTATTTAATGTGAATTTATTTGCCAACCAGGACAAGTACGAAATATTCATATTATCATATACTCATGATTTTAATTTTTTTTTTTGCTACGGACCCACAGTGTGCGTGATCTTATGAACATTTTATACTATTAATTACTCAAATTCGGTACGATAAAAATTCTAAAAGTTATATATTTAAAAACTGCAAGACGAAACGAATCAACAAGATCTTATTTAACTATATTTTAACTAGTATAACTATGATAAAAAATTAAAATTAAAGCTGTTACCACTTTTTGCAATGTAGCAAAAAATTCAAAACTGAGGAACTATATCCTTGGCTTGTGCAGAATAACAAATCAGTCAAATTTGCAATCAGCCAATAATGCAAATTTAAATTCCCTGTACTCCTATAAGTCACGTGTGACGACAATTGCGGACCATAATAATTCAGGGGGAGATCATTATTGAAACGATAATAATACTATTAATTATAGACGATAATATAAATTAAAGCAATTATTGGTGTAGTGAGAAGAGTAATGTATTGAGAATTTGAGATACTATGCATAGGGATGTTTGGGAGTCAACGGATCCGCTAACAGATAGCAAATTTGGGGAGTAGATTGTCTCACGATTCTCTCTCCGAATCCGCAATCCGCTAGCGGATTCGCTGACTCTCTAACATCCCATAGCATACACGTAGTAACTAGAGTTATTGAACATGCGATTGAGGATTTGTCAATACCTATAGAATGATAGTACTTCATTTCCTTCATAAAAGGTAGTAATATTGTTTGAAATCCCCACTCACACCCATAAAATCCTTAAATTGAATATCCATAATTTTTTTCAAGCGTTTTAATTATGGCTTTTAGATATAAGGTAAGAATGCTTTAAACAATATAGAAACCGGCTTCTGAGTACGTGGCGGCTTTACAACATGACTTTAAATACATATATATGCTCATAGTGACATATCAAAATATATATGGGGCTAATGGCATTATATGTATATAGTCAATGCAAATTATTGAATAGGTGGGGAACCTTGGTGTGCCATGCCACGTTGGAAATTAAATAATTAAGGATTACTCCCGGCCAAGTTTTAATATCTTTTTGAAGAAATTCATTTCCTTTGTAAGAAAAAAATAATTATGTAGTATATTATTATATTTCTTTTAATAATTTAAGTAAAACTATACTCACTTCCTCTCCGATACCAATATATTTATTTTGGAATTATATAATACTTACAGCGGTAGATTCAAATTTTGGGGTTGAGAGTAAGGTATTGCAACGATTTAATTAGTAATTTTGTAACATATTAAAAGTAAAGAATAAGATTACTTCAATTTATATACTTACTCCGTCCCATCAAACGTGTCATGTTTGACTTTTTGACACTGTTCATTGTTTAACTTTGACTCGATTTTATTGCAAGTATATTTTTGAAAAAAATAGTCGAGTTGGATATTGTTAGAATCGTATAATCATGTAGTTTTGGAATATATATTTCACATAATTTTTTGTTGTATATATTTTGAGATGTTAACTGTTGAAAACGTGCATTGGATTGTATACAAAAGTCAAACAAGACAAGTTAAATGGGACGGAGGGAGTATAATTTTAATACAGTAATTATCATTTAACTTTTATTTTTTATGGATAATCAATAATATGATCTTCCTCATCTAATTGTATGAGATGTAACATCGATTGATTTAGAATTCGTAGCAGGATGAAAATATCTTTTCATTTTCTTCTAATTAGTAGTAACAAATAACGATGTATTTTATTTAATTATTAAATATATAATGCTTGTAACTTAAGAAAAAAATCATATTAATGTATATTTTTTTCACATTTCTATCAAATTCAAAGAAAAAGGAAAGTTTTCAATAAACTTAAAAAGTTCACATAAAATAAAACTGCAAATTAAAATTTTAAGTTACAATTAAATACGAATTATTATAAGTGCATATACAATTATGATCAAAATTTCGTCAAACACACTGTAAACTGAGTAATTCACAGCCTGTATATTATACTTGAATTCAATGTGAAAATGTAATGCATGCATGATGAAATTAAACGTGTTCATATATAGTTGATTATTCTGCATTTCTATGGATGAATTACATATGCACACGTTAAAGCCCTTTCCATTCTTTATAGAGCAATATTTGGACAAAGAAAGTTGCATTGGGGAGTCAAGTGGAATAGATGAAATGTTTAAGGCCTTGTTTGATAGTAGATGTTATCAAAACGAGGCCTTAAAGGCAAGATCATATAGAGTAGTCATAGCATGAAATGATAATGGTTTCGATAATTGCAGGAGGATATATGTATATGGGAGGGGAGGAATCTGGAAAAAGAGGATGATGGGTGGGGATATATATGCAATATATATGATAGTGAGAGATCTATGAGGAGATTGGCACATGCTTATTATTGATATAGTAATAGCTACCAGCAACAACTGTGGAAGCAGGTGATATGGTGGTGCATATTCATTCATTTCATGGACATTGGAGACGAAAGTTAGTTCCACTACTCAATGCTGCTTCCTCAATAATATAGTGAACACTCATATTCATATATATATATATATATATATATATATATATATATGTACGCATGTATACAAGCCAAGGATTAGCTAAATACAATGATCCACGGCAGATAATAAATTTTGGTCGTCGATTTTGCTAATGATGGAATCATGAGGTTTTAGCAATGGATTTTATTTTTATTGCCGAACAGCCTGTATAAGAAAGTGGTGGTACAAATTACAAAGTGAATAAAGGGCGTGATAGGGGGGCTGGTGGGGAGTCGAACCCCCAATCTATAGATTCAGAGCCGAGGGACTTACCCACATGATTTTTATTTTTTATTTTTAAATTGAAAAATTATTTAGAAACAGTATTCTTAATTATATTGTGGCGGATTTTTTCTCTTTCTTTCCTAGACTGTACTGGCTGTGTAGCAAAAAAAAAAAAAAATTATATTGGGGCGGTAGAGGTGACGTAGGTGTGGTTAATAATTCTCCAAAGGGCATTATTATTATTATTATTATTATTATTATTATTAAGGCACGCTCCATGGTAAGGCTTTCATTTGGAAGCCAGTTTGCAAAATCCCATGATCGTGCCTTTGATTTCCAGGAATGCCACTATAAGAGGCTAATTTGAAAACCCTATTTTCTCTATTCTTTGTAAAGTGTTATTTCCTTTTTGCTTGTTAGAAAAACGGATATAAATTCTGTAAAAGAAATATACGCTAGTATATGGGGATGATGGCTTGAATTTTTATCCCGTCGTATTCTTCATTTCTATTCATTTAGAGTACTTAGCAAACAAGCTAAGCTAATTGGGTCAATTTCGAGCAATATTTTGATCATATTAATGGAGGTGGAGCCGATATACTGCCTGCCCTCCATCTTAAATTGTTATTTATCTAATTCTTTTAAATATTTATGATGTAAGAAAAACCAAAAAAGAAAAAAATGAATCAAAAAGGTAAGGAGGCATGTGTCATGTATGTACAGCAGCATCCAATTAATTGGTACTGTATATTCCACTAAAAATGGTGGAACTGGACTCCTTTATGTTCGATGTAGTTTGGACTTTGGACTTCCGGAAATACTCCCTCTCTCCCACTAGAAGTGTCTCAAAATTTTTGGATACAGTATTTTATATGGGGATAGTTAGTATTCATGTAAGGGTAGATTAGTGTTTAAAGTAATGATAAAGTAGTAATTTATATGATGTGATTGTAATATGTTTGAATTTGTTTTGATTTTTTTTATGTGATGTAATTGTTGTGAGTTGAAATTTATTAATAATAGTAGATTTAAAATTTTGGTATATTTATTTATTAATGTGATATGATGGGTGTGAGTGGGTGATTAATATTTTATACTAATTTCCTAAAATGGAAATGAGATAAAGGTGTTGAGACGGATCAAAAAGAAAAGTGAGACATAAATAATGGAACGGAGGGAATACAACAGATAGCCTATACCTTATAAAGTTTAGAATGAATGATTCACGATTCTCTAATACTTATCCTTTTAACGATGCGTTTGGTTGGAGGATCTTAGATTATTGGTTGGAGGGATCTTAGATTATCAGTAGGAATACGATTGCTGGGAATGTAAGATTACTGGGAATATGAGATTGCTGGGAATCTTATTTTTTGATGTTTTAAGATTATTGCGTTGGTTAGATTGGGAATCTCAGATTTCCAGTTCTAATTAATTTACCATAATATCTTTGAATTTTAATTGAACGAATGTTATAAATATATCATTTTGCTACACAATAGAAATATTTAAGTTGATTTATTTTTTAAAATATTGAAAATTTTTTATATGTAATTTATTGTATGATAATTACTTATTTAATGTCTCTAAATCCTTATTATTTTTGTTTTATATATAGAAGAAAAGTAAATTTTAAGAAAATATGAAAATATATATTAAAATAGGATAATATATATATATTAAAAATATGTTCAAAGAATTTAAAATTTTTTAATTAATTTTTTAAAATTAAATTTCATATATTTATCATTTTTAAAGTATAAATATCTAAATTTATAAATTAAAATAAGTATAAAAAATGACGGTATAAAATAAATTAGTATAAAAATAGGTAAAATGGAGGTGGTAATCTAAGATTACCTGCCATCCTGCAGATGAGAATCACATTCCCACCTAAAACACCTAATATTCCTACCTCGGTGGGAATGTGAGATTCCCATATGAAACATGTCTCGAACCAAATACGGTCATGTCTCATTCCCTACCTAAGATTTCCAGTGGGAATCTCAGATCCCATGAACCACGCCCGTATGTTCTTTATATTCATCATTAACTGTGCTTCGTTAAATAATTAATAAAGCATGCGAGATCATATTAGAAAATCATAACAATATTAGTAGCATTTACTATGTATCGATATATTATAGCGTGAAACCAAAACAGAAAACTTTTAAAAGTACGTTGAATACAATATAGGGAATATCGGGATGGGGATTTAGCCTAAGTAGTTAAGTTTTTAAATTTTTAATTTGAAAATTAGATGTTCGATTCTTCACCGACTGCCTCTATCCCCTTTTTTCCAAAAAAAAAAAAGAAAAGATAAAGGGAGTATCATATTTTATCGAATAGAAGACAAGAAAAGAACAGAGAAAGGATAAGTGAGTTTTGGACTTCGTGTAAGTAATAAACCTGTTCGAAACAAATCATTATCAAAATCCATACAAACCATTTTACCCAAAAAACAATGCTAAGAATTAGGGATGATAATAGGTCTGGGTCGGAATCGAAAATAAAAAAAGACCTGAGCTTGGATCGGATCTTGGGTCTTATAATAATTGATCCAAAACTGACACGTCGTCATTCCTTAGAATGGCAATGGATCCGGGTCAGATCCGGAACCGAACTGAACTCGAGCCTTGGGTCGGGTTTTGGGTCTTGGTGGAACCGCCCCAGACCCTACCCATTGTCATTCCTACTAAGAATTTAACTTAATGGTCAAGTCTTTTTATTCACAATCTTAAGGTTGGGATTTAAAATCCCATTTAACCTCCTATTCTTTTCTTTATCACTTTATAAATTGTATAATATGAGCTCCCACCATCATTTTTTAATCTGTATATGCTGTTCAACTAAAAAAAATAATAAATTGAAAACACCGGTTGTTTAAACCTTTACATTGGTTCAATAATAAATTTTAATATAATCACATTGACTTATATTTTTTTAAGTGAATATCAGTGTATCCATTCCCAAACTTAAACTAATCATTCGAGGATCGAGTAGATATCGAAGGATTGCCGTTCATATATATATATATAAAGGCTTGAATCCATCACACATGCCAAGTGTATTATATATGCTGAAGAATGGATTTTTTTTTAGAGGAGCCATTGAAGGCCTGAAAAAGGGGTGGTGAGAGCCCATGACACACAAAATAAAAAAAGAATAAAAGGGAGGGATACTTATAAGAATCAAATGTGATAAGTATTCTATAAATACACATACATACAGACATAGAGTATGGGAGTTTGAATATGCGCCTTTTTCTCTGACAATTGGAATTTGTAAACACAGAATGGGATCTCAGTCCGAATTCAGCGAATTGCCGCTTGTGTTGACAAAGTGAAAATAAAAGAACGAATTGAAACCACGTGTCTGAATCCTAAAATTGGATCTTAAATCTTCTGCGTTGCTCCGTGCTCCGTACACACAGTTATTTATTTATTTTTCTTTTTATCTTCTTACGGTAAACTACTTTTCCCATCTTTTTATAAGCAGAAGTATGTAGTTTTCCTTTTATCATTGTGGGCTGAAATGTTTGGGCTAAGTCCAATACTTTTGGGTTTTGAATTTAGCCAACCAACCAATCCAACTCCAACATACCAATTGATATACAAAGATCTACCAAAGCATAAAGTGGATGTTTGGGAGTTAGCGGATCCGCTAGCGGATAGTGGATTTGGAGAGAGAACTGTGAGACAATCTGCTCTTCCAATCTACTATCTGCTAGCGGATCTGTTCACTCCCAAACATCCCCAAAGCATTACTATTTCTATGTATCTTGACTCTTCCTTTTTAGGTATAGACTTGACTTAATTATTTACTACTCCATACTTCCTCCGTTCCTTTTTATTTGACACGATAGGAGATTTGTCACTGTTCATTGAGTAACTTTGATTCGACTTTTTAATACAGTTATATAGGACAAAAAATAATCAAGTAAGATCTTGTTAGATTCATCTAATCGCATAGATTTAGAATATCAAAATTTCATAATTTTTACTTGTACGCAATTTGAGTTATTGAAGATTGAAAATGTGTATTGAATTGCGTGACATGTGAATCTGTGACAATTAAAAAGAAACGGTGATAGTAGTATTTTCTAAGTACTATTATTTATGTTCTAAATTTTTTGAATACATAATTTAATGTATTTAATTAATAGTTAATATTTTATAATATGTATAGATAAAATTTAAATAAAATATATATTCTAATACTATACTGTTAGACGAATCTAACAATACAAAATTTAATTAATAAACAGCGTCAAAAACCAAAATGAGACATAATTAATAGGACGAAAGGAGTAGGATGTAATATGTACAGATATATGTTCTTTTTAAGATTTAGGGCCCGTCTGGATTGGCTTTTAAAAAAAGCAGAAGCCAAAAGCAGAAGCAGAAGTGAAAGCCAAAAGCAGAAGCAGCTAACTTTTGTGTTTGGATGGAATGTTTAAAAAGCAGCTTTTTTTCAATAGTATGTTTGGATGTATAAAAGTGAAAAGTGCTTTTGAAATGTGTAAATTACCAAAAAGGATATGCTATTTATATATGATAGTATATATTTATAGTGTAATTTAAATAAATTAATAGGGGCATTTATGACTCTGCACACATTACTAGGTGCTTTTGGCTTCTGCTTTTCGGAGAAGCACCACCTGGGCTGCTTCTTCCAGAAGCACTTTTGCAGCTTTTCGAGGTGCTTTTGCTTTTTCTAAAAAGCCAAAACAAACACTCTTTTTCCTTCAAAAGTGCTTTTGGCAGAAGCAAAAGCCAAAAGCACTTGGAAAAAAGTCAATCCAAACAGGCTCTTATAAGACATGAAGTTTATCCTAATACCCCGCTTTCAATTTATTATTCTAAGCCAAATTTTTATCATTTGTAACTTGTGTCGTATGGGCTTCCACCATCTTTTTTTCTACCTTCAATATAGTTGGATCTGTGACAATTAAAAAGAAATGGTGATAGTAGTAACCCTAAACCCTAATACTTTTTTTTTTCTACCTTCAACTTCTCAAAAATATAATAAATCTTTCATAATTTAATTGTAATTATTTTAATTTGATATATAATACTGAATTTAAATATAGTTGTTCTTATTATAAAAATAAAGCTAAGTATATATATAATGTGGCCGTGCGATCTTATCTTAAAGAAAACATGTAGATAGCTATTACAGTGTGAAAGCAATATGGTATTTTCCAAGTGATTAAGAATATATGATTACAATAAAAGAGAATTACTGAATTAGTTTATTGAATGGACTATACCTAATACTCCCTTCGTTTTTTAAAAATTGTAACATTCATGCGTTTCACGTTATCTAATACATATTTTTAATGCTTAATATCTCAAAATTTATAAAAGTAAAAATTATAAAAAATTGATATTATAAAACTACGCGATTAGACGAATCTAACAAGATCTCACTTGACTATGTTTTATCTTGTATAACTGTGTTAAAAATTTAAATCAAAGTTACTCAGTGAATAGTAACAACTATGCAAATGTTAGAATTATTTCTAAATGGAGGAAGTATGTATCTAATGAATGACTAATGTACAGTACATAATGTCTGTATGTAAACGACAATGCAAGGTGTAATGAGGGAAACAAAACTTGTACATCCCGTGACACTTGATGCCAATAAACTGCTTGCAAATAGAAATTCTCATTTTATTTTGGAAGGATTCAATTATTTCACCATTTGCATTTTTTTATATACAAATTTTGTTTAATAATACTCCATGCATCTCTACATACTCATTCTTTATTTATTTATTTATTTATTTTTTAACAAGTGCATTCATATATCGTGACGGTAAAAACCAATAAAATTACAAGGAAATTATTCTTAATTAATTTGCCTCTAGGCCGTTTTTAAATTTAATTATTAGTTTTTTTAAAAATCTATTCTTCCATTTACTAATTTATTCATTCATTTTTGAAGTATTAAAATTGAATTTCAAATGGCGCAGTATGAAGAGAGTATATTTGAAGTACTATATATACTTATTAGTAACTTGAATAATAATGGGTCAAAGTCATCAAAAGTTAATGTGATGAATATGAACAAATTGTCTTATTCATTTAGAAGCTTACAATCATTGCCGAATGTCTAAGAGAAAGAGATTCGTGATTTTGACAACCATATATCGTCTTATTTTCTTAATGGAAACATGGATGAAATTAATAGATTAAGAATATAATGCAACAACAATTTATGATTCTCAAAGCATTTAGTATATAATACTTCCTCCGTTCCTAAAGTAATTACATACTAGATTTTTCGTCCGCGCTACGCGTACGGGTGTTAGTTCTATTTTTATTTTTTTTTTGCTTAACATCATATAAAGGCTACAGAAAAAAAAATCAAAAAAGATGAAATCAATGGGCCCGAGGGAACCAAGTGCCAGCGGAATCTGCCTTAATAAGAGGCCTCATTCGTCTGGCGAAAAGACGCACGTCGTAAAGAAGTGTTCGTTATCAGCTCCTTTCTATTAACTAATATTAACTCGATACAAACTAATATTAACTTGATTAATTTAAAATGATAGAAGATATTATTTTAGTATATTTATGAAAAAAATATATTTTTTAATAATATATAATTTCTATTATCATTTTTTACAAAATAATAGAAGAAACAAATTTCTAATTTTTTTATCATAATACATACTAAAGTATAAATTCAAATTTTTATGCAAATAGTTTACCAAAAAAAATTTTATGCAAATAAAACATAAATAGAAAAATTAATTTATTAAGATTACGAACCCTCCTAATTATAAAAATAATTTGTATAATTAAAATAATCAAGTATATTAAAACTTCCACCTTTGTAACTCATTCTTAATCACCGAAAAAATATGTTGACTAATAAAAACATATATAAAAGATAAACTACCATAAAAAGGATAAATTATCGTAATATTAATTTATGTACACAAAATAATAGATTGATTTTTTTTATTAATGGAGTACTTATTTTCTTGTGTATATTATTTTATTTTCAACATTAGTCTTTTTGGAATATAAAGTTAAACCCATAATATATATCTTTATAAAGATAATGAATTATCAACTAAAAGAGCATTATAGGCAGAACAATAAAATTATGGTTTCAGGATTTATTATATTATATTATATTATATATTCTAATATTAGGGATAAATGACGGAGATGAATAGATTTGCAATCCTACGGTCATTGAATTTTAGGATGAAGTGAATTTATTTTCTACACCGTTGATATGTATCTTTATGATAGATATGAATATATTTGAAGTAAAATTACTGTTTAAACCCATAATATATAATTTTTTATAAAGAGATTAATAATAACTTAAAAAGACAATATAGTCAACATAATAAAAATATGTTATTTATTATATAGATTATCATCCCTACTATTATACATATTATAAATTGGTTATTCAATATATATTTTTAGTGATGTATTTTGTATTTAAAATATGGTTATTATATTCATATAGGATTATATATTTAGACATAAAATTTTAACCTAAATTAAATAATTTAATAATATTACAATAATATTCATTAAAATATATATACTAATAAATAATTTATATTATATATTTTTAATCAACTTATATCTTTTAAGTGTCATAAAAAAAATTCATATCTTTTTAAGATATATATAAAGATTTTCTGAAGATTTTATTATATTAATAAAAGAGTCTGCACAGACAAAAAAGTATTCAGGATTTATTATATTGATTGGGTGTTTTGTTACTGTTCATTGAATAAATTTGATTCGACTTTTTAATACATTTATATAAGATAAAATATAGTCAAGTGAGATCTTGTTGGATTTGTCTAATAGCATAGATTTAGAATATCAAATTTTCATAATTTTTAGTTGTATGTAATTTGAGTTATTACGGATTAAAAATGTGTATTGGATTGCGTGAAATGTGGGTCCGTTGTAAGTATTAAGGAAGGGAGGTAGTACTGATTAATTACGTAAATTGCTTTTTATGCATGGTTTAATTTGTTGGGAATATATAGCTACGGTAAGAAGAATTGAGGGAGGTTCAGTATAGATTTATCAGCTTATAAAAATCTTATCGTTTTAAATTTCACATCATGCCTTATCCCCAACTATTCAATTCTTACCAGTTGATGGATAATTTAAAAAGTATTATTATCAGAAATAACTAAAAACATATTGTAATTAATTAAATGGTTAAGACGTCTTGATCAAATTTAAAAGCCGTATCCAATTCAACACTTGGTGCATATATTGTTCATAAATAAAGAAACCCTTAATAATCCAATTACTTGTGTAGTAGAGTATGTGTGCAAGCGTTGAGGCATTTTCATGTGTACGTATATGCTCCCGTGACAACATATATAATCCATCAATTAGTATGACGTCTCCCTCAAATTTACATGCAAATTATTTCTTTATTTATTTATTTATAATAATTTATTCTTCTAAACAACCTATGTAGACAAGAAAATGGTGGTGGGAGCCAATGCCATACAAATTGTAAAGAAATAAATGGGAAGAATAAGGACCATATGTGGACTCGAACCCCCAACCTATAGGTTGGAAGTCGGTGGATTTGATCACTAAGACCATATCTATCTATGACCTAGTCCCCATTGGATCAACCTCCACCTCACTAATTGATATAAAAAAAAAAAAAGAAAAATTGGTTTGGAGACCAACCTTGGGTCGACCAAAAAAAAAGCAACCACATGGTCGGATGAGATTGTCAATGAGATTGTAAACTCAAATTTTAAATAATAAAATTTAAAACATTATATCTTTTGTAATTTAAAATAAAAATAATAAAAAAATATACCAAATTTTATAGTTTTTCATTCTCTACAAATAGAGACCACTCTTGCTATATTTTTGATAAAAATTAATTTTTTATATATTATATTGTGGTTGGATGGTTGGGTGGTTATTGATAAAGTATGTAAAATTTGAGTGGTTGGGTTGGGATGAATATTGATGAGTTGGATGAGAGAGAAATTAATAAAATAATGAGATGGTTGGATGGTTGGGTGGTTGGGGTGGTCATGGATAATGGTAGTCTAAGGTACATCCCATCCCATTTACATGCAAATTATTAATCTACAACCAAAATACATGCACGTCATTATGTGATTAAACATAAATTTAAAAACTCATGATTCCTCCCTCCGCTCTATATATAAAACCCCATATATCAAAATTCCCTTCCACAAATCCACCCTTCATTCCCATATCAAATTCTTAATTACCCTCAATCCTTCAATCCAAGATACTAATAACAAAAATAAAAATATAACCAAATGGGCAGCAGCAAGAGCCAAACGACGACCACACTCGCCCTATTCCTCTTGCTCAACCTCGTACTCTTGTCCGCAGTCGTCACTGCCTGGACTCCACCCTACCCGAAACCCCAACCCAAACCCAAGCCCAAACCCACAATATCATGCCCCCGGGACGCCCTCAAACTCGGTGTCTGTGCTAACTTGCTCAGCGGCCTGCTCAATGCCACGGTCGGCACCCCTCCCAAGGCTCCATGCTGCAGCCTCATCGACGGGCTGCTGGACCTTGAGGCCGCCGTCTGCCTCTGCACCGCCATTAAGGCCAATGTTTTGGGGATCCACCTCAACGTGCCCGTCTCCCTCAGCCTGCTTCTCAATGTTTGCACCAAAAAAGTCCCTAAAGGCTTCGTCTGTGCTTAAATTGCTGCTTGCCTAGTACATCAATTGTGGTTTTTAATTTCCTTGATGTTGAAAATTCCAAGGGTTTGTTTGTGTTGAATTTGTGCTCTGCTGTTGTTGATTTGGGTGCATGCATGGCATGCTTGCTTAATTGCTTCTGTTGTTTTTAAAGTATGTGTGTAGTATTTGTGTACTACTTGTATTTGTGTGCGTGATGTGGCATGGAATCAAATATGTAGTAGTCAGCAGTAGTACTACACATACATAATCTGTCAGGTTGGCTTGAATTTCTTTTACTCGTGTAATCCTGGAATACGTCAAATTAATTAAACTTGACGTTTTAATTAAACAATATTATTCCCTTAATGTTGTTGTTAATTGTTTTTGTAATATTGAAATAAAAATCTTTTATTGCACGGCGGCCCTTCCCGTGTCTGACGACTGTATCACATATTCACCTTAGTCGGGCAGAGCCGTTTCTGAGATTTTATGGGCCCTAGGCGAAATAAGATAGTAGACCCCAAATAAATTTAACATGTAGTAGTAATAAAGGAGAGATGCATGCTTACCTTTTACCATTCATTCGAAAAGCAAATCATATTTTGCTCAAAAAAATATGCATTGAGCAATGTCCATAAAAATATATTTTGCCCAAACAAATCATATTCTAGAAAAACTTGTATTCAGACCTAAACCAGGCTACAGAAATCTCTTCTTAAGAAGCTCTATATACTTTGACCGACTGGAAAATGAAAAAGGAGGCTCAGTCAGTCAACAGAACAGCTTTCCAAATTTAAACACAAAAACAGTCCAACAAAGCATATGTTTGGGTTTCTTAATTTAATTGAAATACCAAATATGGAAACACAATGCCGCCGGAGGGTGAACGGGTCAATCGAGTAGCTTGTACTCGTAGTACATGATTCATACTTCTCTAAAAAAAAAACAATAGAATGTCTCATTTTCTTTTTCGAAGCGGAAGGAGTCCAGATAAGTCACCAACCCCAATAGAATAACACATTTGATTTGGACATAAACTAATATGTTTATTTAATAAATAATATTTAAAATATATACAAATAAAAATTATATTAAATATTTTACTATATATTCTAAAATTATAGGCTTAAACAAATTTAACAATATCGAACAATTCCACATCTCATATCGAGGCCAATTGATGGTAAGGTAAGTTTTAATTCTAGTCCAGTCCAGTTGCATGCCATGTTTCCTACTAATTGAAAGAAACAAACCCAATCCCAAAAATTTACTTCTCGGTCTATTCCTTGTTTTTCCTTTTAAGCCGATTTATTATCCAAAAAAAATTACTCCCACCAAGCCCAGGTCAGAATTCTAAATTTTTGGTTTCACTTTAGGGTTTAAACCCTAAATTCAAGATGATACCATGCTAGACTCTTGTGTCGAGTATGGAAATTGGGAACCACTTTTATATCTCCACTATTTCTTTATTTTTTCTTTAATTTTTATTTTTTCTAATAGAAATCTCGAAGAAACAGAAAACTTTACTGCTACTATTGATGGTCAAGAGGAAATAACAAAAAGGGAAAAAATTAGTTTCTTGAAAAACTATCAAGATCTTATCCCCCTAATTAATGCCCTTCAAAATGCGACAATTCTTGGCACGACGGCGACGGCGAGAGCGGCAACGGTGATTGAACCGCCGGATGGTACTGAAACCCAATTTGCTCATTCCCCTGACTGCTTTCTTCCACCACGACGGCTCTCTCCTCCACCGCCCCAAAATCACATCCCCCCGTCGCCGCCACATATTGCTGCACCACCAGCACTGAATACGTCACTCCGAAATCCGTCGACGCCAACAAATCCCCAATCGGTCCCAATTCGGGGCACTCACTCCAATCCATAATCCCCGATACCACCGGCGACGATCCCTGCCCATGCTCCTTCCCTACGATAAACAAATCTATATCCCCACTGTCAATCGCCCTAATCGCCGCCACCGTCTCCTCCCCATGGTTCACCACGTGCTCCACATACGTAATCGAAGGATTATTCATCACCCTCTCCTTGAACCTATTCAGGCACTCATTATCAATTTCATGTTCCCTATTCCGCTCCGTCAGAATCCGCTGCAACTCCGGCCGACCCTCCTGATTGATCCACGAATCCTCCTCCGCCGTCGATGCGGCGGCCTCTCCGGGGAGGATCCGCATCACAGTCAGATGAACCCCGGGATGCTCCGACATTCGGCATCCGTACTCCAACGCTTCCCTATCGTCCGCCCCACCGATAAATAGGACCACAACGTGATGCGTCTTGACCTGATTCCCAACCATCCTCGTCACCCCGCCGAGGCCTCTGTCGATGAGTATCCCCACGGAGCACGGCGCATTAGCCAAGACGTTCTGATTGATCGCCTGGAATGCGGGATTCACATCCTTCATTTCTCCATCAACCGTCTGCTGTTTATGGAAAGGAACGATGATCATGGACGCGCGTTTATCCTCCGCCACGCCGCATATGTCTTCGTGCATTGTGGAGTATCTGGAGATGGCCGTGAGACTGCTTGTGGAGACGTGGGGGACGTGTTGTTCGAAGACTGCGAATGTGTTGATAATGTGGTCGGATTGAGCTTGGGTGCGATGCAGGGCGGGGCAGCCCGATTCCCGGTTGTTGTGGGCGATTAACATGGCCGAAGTTCGCCCCGTTAGTTCGACTAAGTGGAGGGCGTAAACTCGGATTGGGGAGTGTTTTGTTGGGTGAGAGGTGTGGAGGAGTTGGATGATTGTCGGAACATTTCTCGATGTGTGGACGCAGACAAGAACCCGGAACTCACCTCCTGATTTTGCGGTGTCCTGGAGGGTTCTTTTGTAGGGTATTAGTCTCTTTTCGGGTTTGTATTTGTGTATGAATGTGACTGCTGGAAGGATTACTGAAGTCATGACAAGTGCTACGATAACCATAACAGCGAAGGATTCATCATCAAAAACCTATCATTACAAGAATACATCATTATTATCTCAGTGTTATGACAAGAAGAAGACTAGACTAGTATATATAGTATGTACCTTTTGCTCTTTGCCAACATTAAGGACAATCATCTCAACAAGGCCTTTGGTGTTCATGAGAAATCCAAGAGTGAGCCCTTGTTGAAATGGGATTCCATGGCGGCGACAAATTACGATAGTTCCGACAATTTTCCCGACGAAAGCGAGAACAATCACTAGGAACAGGACCACCAACGCCCCAGCCCCGCTGATGAGAAAAACGTTCGTTTTAAGGCCACTCATGGCAAAGAACAATGGAAGCAGAAGCCCCGAGACAAAGTCCTGAAGTCTCTCAATAAGCGCGACGCTGAGTACACCCTTGGGGATGATTAATCCGAACACAAATGCCCCAAATATAGAATGCGTCCCAATAGAATCTGTAATGAAACCACAAGTCATGACTCCTGCAAGTACTGCACAAATTTGGAATTCGCTCACAGTTCCGCCATCTGGAATTCGTTTCACCATCCACACAATGATAGGCCTCACCAGACGCACGCATACAGCCACGAAGACGATCGAAGAAAGTATCACACAGACGGATGCAAATGGATTGGAATCATTTTCGGACATTGCAATGGCGATGGCCAAGACGATCCAACTACATATCTCGTTGATCAAGGCCGATGACATGGCGATTCTCCCAATCTCCGTGTTGAGAAGCTTTAGCTCCGCTAGAACTCGAGCCAGCACGGGGAATGCTGTGTCCGATAACACGACGCCGAGAAAAAGTATAAATGTCCCCTGATGGACATAATTCATGCTCTTGTGCAAGAGGAACGCGAATGGAACGCCTATAATAAAGGGCAGGATCATCCCCCCCAGGGCAATGGAAAATGCCTTCCTGCCTGCTCGCGTAATCATGCTCATGTCCATTTCTACCCCGACTAGAAACAGGAAATAGAGAAGCCCAACATTCGCCATCGTTTCAAGAATCACGACGCTCCTCATAGGGAATACCATTTCTGCGAATTTCCCACTCTGCCCCAATACTGAAGGGCCTAAGATCAAACCTGCCTAGCAATTTGAATAACGAGACGAATTAAAATGGCATGTAAAACTAATTTTTAAATGAAACGTGTATTGAATATACAATTGATTGAAAAAGAAAAAAAAAAATGAAGTTATTACGAGAATCTCGGCTACGACACGAGGCTGGCGGAGGGGTTTGAGGGCAAATACAAGGAGACGAGTGGTGACAACAATGAGAATTAATTGAATGACGATGAGGGGGAAAGAGTAGGCAAAAGGGTTGTCTCCTAGCCAAATGCCATTGGTCGAGATCATCGTCGGAGAATAGCAAACTATCGGCAGCCCCATCTTGTCGTCTGCCGACGTTGCCCCTTCTTGGTTCGACATCTTGTGCGTACGTATGTTGGTTGGTTGCCTACATGCAACTTCTCATCAATTCATTTTATTTATTTTTTTTTTTATTTTTTTTTTTTGTGCAGGTTCTTCCTGTTCTTCAAAAGTTAGCAGACAACAACATTGTAGTTACAATGTCGTTGCGTGCAATGATTGATTGTGATTGAACCTGCAGTCCGAGCTGAGCCCCTACACAAAAGGGAATTTGAGAGAAGGGATGAAAATCATTTGACCTAATAAAGCTGGTTCATTTTTATCCTTTGGCTTTTTGATTAATTGGACTTGTGAAATTTTTTTTGATGGGAGATTTTTGGTTGTGTAAATGTGAGTGGTGTGGCGATGCATGAGGGAATCGTTCGGACATTATCATTTTTGAGGACCTTGTGTAATTTAGAAGAAGATACTGTGGAATCAGGATTGTGGATCCATTGGATATCATACCCAAAGTGTAGCTCGCTAAATAAGAATCATGCAAAATCGCTCAAATTAACTTTTTTGACACACACACACATGACACTCTCAATTAAGTATCTCCGGTTTTATTAAATTCATTAAAGGCCTCCAAAAATGTTGGAGACGGGCCCCTGTTTTCCATTATACTAATTTCCAGTTTTAGTCCTTTGTTATGACAACATAAGGATTGTATCACATGTACAAAAACTAGCTAAGTACTATAAAATAGGAGTATAATCTACTGTTTCATTTCATATGAATTTTGATCAGGGATGGATGCATGATTTTAGATGAGGAGGATCAAACTTTTATACTACATATACAGTACATATAGCTACTTAAGATCAAGTCACATGACTTTAGGCATGTCAAAATAGTATGGACTAGTAATATTTTAGGAACAATAAAACTACACTATAACATTTTTTTCTTTTATCGAAAAATTCAATAACTAAATTTTATAATTCGGTCACTAACTAAGTTAGCAATTGAATTTACTACCAAATATTTTTTATGCTAGCTAGTAAATTTTTGAATTAAAAAATTTACGGTTAAAAAAGAACTAAGCCGCAGCACATACACAAACATGGAGTATTATATACTAAAATTTTTAAAATTTACGGTTGACCGCCAACCTTTAATCATCCCCTTTCAATCCACTTATCCACCCCTAGCTAGATATTTGAATTTTCAGCTATGTATTATAGTTTAGATACGTATATATACATATATAATGGCCCTTGGCAAATAAATTAATTGAAATTAATTTATTCTAATTAATTTAATATAAATTAATTTATTTAAAAAAATAAAATAACTTAAAAACGGTGTCATTCGATTTTTTTTGAAACCACTGCAAATAATAATATTTTAAAATTAATTTATTCTAGGCAAAAAATTTATTTCAAAACTGTCAAACAATTAATTTTAACTAATTTATTAATTAAATTACTCATATAACAGTTATACTATTTATTTTTCTCCCGCTTAGCAGAAAGATTTGTCTGAATTCACGTGACGACATCGTGAGTGAAGTGATCGGCTTGCAAAAATAAAGAAAGAAGACCCATCAGACTACCGTGTCACCCATAACCTGCCACTGCGCAATAAGTGGACAGATGGATTCCAATGTTTTCATCAAATTAATTTCAAATATATTTATTCAAAGGGCGAAGACGACGTCGAGACGATGATTTCTCTTATTCAATGCTTCCTCGTTATCATTTAATTTAGGTAATAATTATTTATTAAGTATTTGATTAATTTTTTAACATAAGAAAACATAATTAAGTGAGATCTTATTAGATTTGTCTAATTACATAATTTTAGAATATTAAATTTTTATAATTTTTAGTTATATACAAAATAATTTATTACTAATAAAAAATATTTACTAAATTACGTAAAATACAAAAATATTACAGTGATTATATTTTTAATAGAGAAGTATTTCTTATATAACATGGGATATTTAAATATAGTACTCCATATTACTACACACTATAAGAAAATTCCGGAACGCCGACCGCATTTACCGACCGGTATTTTGCGGTCGGTAAGCCGTGCTCGGTAATTTATATCCGTTATTGCATTAGGGTGTTTCTTGCCGACCGATTTACCGACCGCAACAAGGTGGTCGGTATTACCAACCGAAATTTCGGTCGGCAATTTTTTTCCAAATTTTTAAAATTTTTTATATTTTTTTTTATAAAAATATAATTTAGCGACTGACTTACCGACCGAAAATGTCGTCGTTAAATTTACCAACCGAATTACCGACCGAAATGTGCGGTCGCTAAATTTTTTCCTTATTATTTTATTTTTTAATTTTTTAATTTTTATTTTCATTGAATATTTTTAAATATAATTTAATTTTTTTATCTATATAAATAATTTTAGTTTTATGATAAATTTTATTTTATGAGTATTTATTTTCTTTAATAGTTTTATTTAACTATTTAATTTAATTAATATTTATTTCATTTTTAATTCAATTTAATTATTAATTTACAAATTTAAATTTATATATGTATATATAGGTTATATATAAAGATTTACTTATAATGACATGAATTCAAAGGATACCTGGATGGCACACGCGCGATGAAAACTTCCCCTCGCAAGGGTGTTCGAGCCCTCTCTTCAGCATGTTTCAAAATATATTTGGGAAGACTTTGATATATGACACATGGATGGATATAATTGTGGGATATGAGAGCTAGCCAAGTTGGTTAAGGTCAAGGTCGGCTATTAGTCTGTACTTCCAGGCCTATTGCACATGACCCCAAATTTTGGTGGGCCATTTTTTTTTTTAGTTTGTTTTATTAATGGAGTACTAAAAAAGTTATCCATTTTGATTTAGGATTTGGTAAATGATTTATAAGTAAAGTGAATTCTTAATATTATTATTGGGCCCAGATTAGTAAATGATGTAGCTAAAAATTGATATTTTTATGTTTTATTTTTAATATATTTTTAGTTTTAAAAATAATTTTTAAAAGTTGGATGAGGGCTTGCTCAAATAGCCAAATTCATGATTTTCAATTTAATTATTAGGGATTCGATTCGTCACTTGGCCCGCTATTCATTTTATTTATTTCTTTGTAACTTGTGTGATATGATTTTCCACCATCAATTTCTTTGGCTTAGGCCGCAAAAAAATTTAAAAATAAAATAAATAAAATAAAATTTGTAATTAATTTATTAGATATGATAAGAGGGCCTAAAATTTCTTATTAGAACAGGGCCACCAAAAATGATTAGACGGCCCTGGTTAAGGTGGGCGTTGGGTGATACTGCGGTGTTGGGTTTCGAGCCCCTCTTGAACACAATTTTTCTTATGTGTGGTGTGTTTTTAGCGTCCGCATATTTCGGTCGGTGAAATTACTGACCGAATGCGGTCGGCAGGTCCCCGACGACAGTTTTTTATTGGTCGGAGATAAATTTTGGACCAAGAAATTTCCGACCGACACTTTCGATTGGTAACCCCCCGAAACACCCACATTTGGTATTACCGACCGAATTTTTCAGTCCGGAGGAAATAGTTTTTTTTCTTGTAGTTACAATAGAATTTGCGCGCTGTAAATATGCTAATTATTTTAAAGGACGATGTGGATGCTCATGAATTGGAATTAAGCTGGAAGTCAAGATCAGAACACATGTCGAGTACTAGGTGCATACAGACAAGCCTTTTAAGGATATGACTAGAAGTGATGGACGCTAAGTACGAGTATTAAACAATTCAGAAAAAATGGCAAGAATTAAAATCTGTGCAAAGCTGTATGATCGTTCAGAGATGGAAGAGACCATTTATATCGTAGTCACGGGACTCGCATTGAACTTCGCAATTCTCATACATAAGTACTTACAAATGTTTCAGTCTCTCCACTGTTTCACTTAATTTCCCTCATAGGAGTATAATTTTATTCTTCATTTAATTTGCATATATTATTCGGTAATAGGCTTAAATTTGATGTGTTACTGGTGAAAAAAAAAAAAAAAGATTGATGTGTTACTAACAGAATTAGGGTTTCGATCTTTTGTTACTTTAAAAGCTGTTTCATATCTTGGTTATATTTTTTTAAAAAAAAAATTAATTGTAGTATTACGCTTTATATATTGCAATTAAATGTGTAGCAAATAATATTTTAATGCAATAGGACAGATTAACCGATGAAAGAAAGGTGTACGTGTAGCATGCATGTCCTACAAATACAATAGGACAAATTAAAGGGTACCAGTAACCAGTGTTCCAGTCCAGTCCCCACTTTTTAATTTCACGGGTCTTAATTCCCTTCCACTTTTACCGCTCTATAAAACTCGTTCCAATTCTTACCATTATTTCCGATCCATTATTACAGCACATCCTTTTGTTCTTCAAAACCCTAATTAAAAAATCCTGCTGCTACGTAGCCATGGGCGGTTCCAAGACCACAGCAATCTTTTTCATATCATTGCTCTCAATGCTCCTCATCACATCACCGCCTGCATCCTGCACTTGCCACGTCTGCCCGTCCTACCCACCCTACCACCGCCCTTCTCCGCCCTCGACTCCCCGCCCACACCCACACCCACCCAAGCACCACCCCCCTCATCCTAGCCCACACGCCCCACCGCATGGTGGCGCCCGCCCACCTCCGGTAGTGCTTCCCCCGATCATCAATCCGCCGCCCGTCATCAATCCTCCCGTGATAAAGCCGCCGCCGTCGGCGCCGTCTCCGACTCCGTACCCGCCCTACACTCCACCAGGTGGGGGTGGGGGTGGGGGTGGGGGTGGCGGTGGCGGAGGCGGAGGAGGAGGAGGAGGGAAGTGCCCGCCGCCACTTCCACCGCCGCCGCCGGCGAAATGCCCGATTGACGCGCTGAAATTGGGGCTTTGTCTGGACGTGCTTGGAGGGCTGGTGCACGTGGGGATCGGGAACCCGGTGGAGCACATATGCTGCCCGGTGCTGAAGGGGCTCCTGGAGCTGGAGGCAGCCGTTTGTCTGTGCACCATCATACACATCAAGCTGCTCAACCTCAACATATTCCTGCCCCTGGCCCTTCAGGTCCTCGCCACCTGCGGCCTCACTCCGCCACCGGGTTTCGTCTGCCCGCCGCTGCCGTAGTTCAAACAGGGTACTAGTTTGTTTTATGTCTGGATTTGTTGCTACAGCTTTGGGAAACTGAGATTTTTGTATGTTTTATAATTTGTTGTAGTAGACGCAGAGGAGAGTACTAGGACGAGTAGTTAGTTATCTCATCGTACGTACTTGTAATTTGTCTTCTCTAACAGATTTCGGATCGTGATGCGTGCTTTCTTGCTTGATTGTGCTTAATTAATTCACCATTTAACCTAACCCGTGTGATCAAATGATGATCCATTGCTTCACATATACTACTATATTTAAGCACAGCACAAGCAACTCTTGAGGGGTAGTGAATCACTGCCATTAGACTGGTAATGACATACATTTGTCAGGAACGTCAACGTGGATTTATGGTTTCTCTATATCAATTACAACTTTAAAAAATACAGTATAAATTTAATTCATCAATCAATCTATTAATAAGATCTTTAACAGTTTAATTAAATTTTCAAGTTCAAGCATATTAGTTTGGTCTCAATGAGACTTTAATTTGTCATGCCGAAAGATTATATTATTGAGAATTCAAAGGATTGTATCTAAACTAATTTTAATTTGATTGAGAGGGTAAGAGCAAAATAATTCATATCTGATGAAATACTAATTGTGACAGAAACATTCTCATCTAATTAAGGTTTAAAGAAAAGCAATACACACGTCTATTGCAATCCCTTCAAATCATAACTTCCTCAATCATTTTCTCTCTCTCTCTCTCTCTCTCTCTCTCTCTCTCTCTCTCTCTCTCTCTCTCTCTCTTCCCCCCCCCCCCCCCCCCCCCCTTTCTCTTTTTTGTATTACATTTTCATATATTCCAAATTGAATGGATTATATAATATGCATATCATCTGATTGAAAGACTGATGAGGTGAATAATCAGGAGGAATAAATTAGCGTACTCGTGTAAATTGAATGTACTAAATAGTTGAGGGTGGATCTTCTCATGTACAGATATCAATGCAAAATTTTATTTTAGGAAGATTAACTTTTAAACTTAATTAAAAAAAATTATAAAATTCATGAAAATTAAGCGGACAAATTAAATTATTAATATAAAATTTAAAAAAAATAAAAAACCTACATCATAATATATTTTATATTATTTAAAGTTTACATTAATAATAGTAATTATACCTAATTTATATATAGTCCCGCTGGATGAAGGAGGTGTACAGTGTGAAACCTCCTTAAATTACAAAAAAATAATTTAGATCTGAATTATGGAAGGTATATGATTCATACAACACGAGGGATATAAACCAAAAAAGTACTTCTCATAAAATTTATAACCATTTGTTATAGAAATAAAACAAGAAGATAGCCCCCAATGCGTTGGGTAGTGAATTCCAGCTTAAAGCCAATAGAGCTTTCGTTTTCTTGGTCTAGGAAACCAGAAAGATAGTAAAATTACAAACGCTAAAATCTAGTCACGGGTTGTCCTACAACGAGAAAAATATTCTAGTGAAGTAGTGATATGTCTATCTACCAAATGCTTATGGCCCATGGGGGTACGAAAAGTTCCTGCTTGGATCAAATCGATCAAACTCTCTTGTGTGTAGATTATTCTATATATCACTTCTGTTTCAGCCATCATTATTGTGTCTGCTGTCTTAATTCCATTTTTACACTCGACATATGTGCCATTGCATCAATTAGCTTTAGACTACACCGTACCGAGCTATGGTTAATTCTCGTGGTTTTCGATCTAATTAACCAGTTTGGGTTAAAAGTTTGACATCCATGAATGGGTTGCGGCCTCCGTTTTAGTCATTGTCCTTTTTCATGAAAGTAAAAATGATACAATGAATTAGGTAATCAATCCTGAG
Source organism: Hygrophila difformis (assembly GCA_030278955.1). Lineage (NCBI taxonomy): Eukaryota > Viridiplantae > Streptophyta > Magnoliopsida > Lamiales > Acanthaceae > Hygrophila > Hygrophila difformis. Next base: position 1,857,786 of record JAOANR010000006.1, on the reverse strand, counting down.
AAGAGAAAAGATATATGTGGTTTCAAAATTAGGGTTTTTCGAAATAAAACAAACCAAAAAACAACCATTTTTTTTTAAAAAAAAATTAATTCTGGTACTTAATTAAGTCATGAGCTTCATAATTGACTAAAATTTTATTTATTTAAAAGTTATAATAAGTAGAATGATCAAGAAATTAAATTGATGTTCATCAAAAAAGTGAATAATAAACAAATTTACATTGTCTTAACAGTAGATTCATCACACAATAATGTTTCAACGTGATCGGCCCCATTCTGACCAGAATCGAATAGTCGCGCAGCGCTGCCAGATACTGAATTGATTGTACAGTATCCGACTGGATTAATCGCTTTAGGGTTTTCTTAAGAAAATAAAAATAAAGAAATAAAATTGATCTTATTAATAATAAACAACTGATTGAAATAAAGTGTCTTAGATCAAAGTGACAATGGGACTAGCAAGGAATAAAACAAAGTAAAAAAAGTAACAAAACATGGGTAAATGAAAGATTTACTAGAGAAATTATTCTTCATATATAGTCTAGTCTCTGGCATATATAGAGTAATAAGCACAAGGTACATCCAAGTAAGTATCCCCAAACAAAAAAGAAATTAGAAAGTACACCAAAAGCTTATTAAATTAAAGTAAGAGATCAAGCTTAATGCTGATCTCATGAAATTGATCATCATCATATATAGCAGCATAGCTTAGGCACATTGGAAGCCCGGTGGAACACTCCTGGAGCAAACATTGAGGAGCAAGCTGAGGGAAACTGGGACGTTAAGGTTGATGCCCAAAACGTTGGCTCTGATGGCCGTGCACAGACACACGGCTGCCTCGAGATCGGCCAACCCTTGGATCAGGGTGCAGCATGGGGTTACTGGAGGGCTTCCTATGGTCACACCAACCAATCCACTAAGCAGATCAGCACACACCCCTAATTTAAGGGCATCTCTAGGGCAAGTCACCCGACCCCCACCCCCACCCCCTCCCCCACCGCCTCCAGCTCCTCCACTTCCTCCGCTTCCGCCACTGCCACCACTTCCACCGCTTCCTCCACTGCCACCACTTCCTCCGCTGCCGCCGCTTCCGCCACTGCCTCCACTTCCACCGCTACCGCCTCCGGGGCTAGTGGGAGGGCAGGGTTTGGGCAATGGTTTTGGTTTTGGTTTTGGCCTAGGAGTGGGGCAGTCACCACAAGCACTAACAGCAGTGAAGAACATAAGGTTTAGGACAAAGAAGAGGGCAATTGAGGTGTTTTTCTTGCAAGCCATGACGATGAAAACCCTTGTGATGAGAGGAGATGGAAAGAAAAGGAGGAGGGTTTTCTGTGTTTAGAAGGGTTTGATGGAAATGGGGTTTTATAGGGAGGGAAAAGGGTGGTGAAGTTGAAGAGATATAGTAAAGAAATACTAAGGTTTAGGTAAGGATCCACTAGGGTTTGTAGCTGGCAAGTGTAAGAATAGGTTTGGGCAAAGTCTTGGAAGCTTGTGGGGAAGTGTAGCAAATGGCCATGTTACTTTTTGGCGGATTCCATGTCCTGTGGGATTTATCGAAATTGTCTTCTAATAATAGTTTGAAGGGTGGATTTTGATTTCTATAGAAGCAGGCTGCAGGTCCCACAAGTTGTACACTGTATTATTTTTTCCACTAATCTGATTTCCATTAATGGAAATGGGTCATTATAATTCATTGTGAATTTCTTTGCATGGAAACCAATGTGATTACAAGGTTTCTTTTATTTACTACTGAATTTACCAAACACTGAAATGGATAATATATTTTGGCCTTTAAATCAATAAAAGAGTACATGGCCTCAATACTTACTAGTAACTTTTATTAGCTTAAACAACCACTTTAAATAATGTTATCATAATAACAGCAACATGCATGTTATATATATATGCTGAGATTATATTCAGTTACTACACCAAAAAAACATAAGATTTTGGTATATTCATTATATATCATTTTAAAGCTAATTAAATAAATACCTAAAGGTTGAGGATTGGTGACTTACCCTAAAGGTCAAGTCCCCGACTCCCAACCTATAGATTGGGAGTTTGAATTCCTACCCGGCCCCCTATCACTCCCTTTGTAATTTGTGTGGCATGGGCTCCCACTACTCCTTTAATTTCCAGGCCTTTAATGACTCATCTAAAAAAATAAATTAACTGAATAAATAAATACCTAAAGCAACCAATTCCTAGAAACAGCGGTCATCTTGTAAAAATACAAAGAACTGTAGCTGCTGGGATAAGATGAAAAATGATCGACCTAGGAAATTAAAAATAAAAATAATTACACACTATGTGAAAATTAAACACAAATGCACAAGCCTTTCGATAAATGATATACTACTAGCGAAGTGATCCCCACTTAGCCCAGTAAGCATGACCGATGACTAATGGTGACAAGTCGTGTGGATTGTACTGTGTGCATGTGGCTGCACATGCAGTCACCATTTGTGTAATGTGAGAGTTGTGTTGTGTGATGAATAAAATAGTGCATTTTGTGTGTGATTAGAGAGATGATTTATATGATACCAAAAATGTGATAGAAGATATGTTTTCTGTGATGCGAGACATGTTTTTGTAATGTTTGTATATGCAATCTCTTGAAGGGGTTGCAGTGGCGTATCCACTCTTGTACAAGGTGGGTCAATTGACCCACCAAAAAAAAAATAAAAACTAGTAAAATATTAATACTAATATTTTGATATAATGAGAATTAGGTTGTAATTGTACCGCAAAAAAAAGAATTAGATTGTAATTTTAGAACAAATATTGAGTAATTCGGGTATAGGAGTTTAATAATATTGATTTTTTTTAATTATTATAAATATGTGTCTATATATAAGATAAAATAAATATGGGTATATTTTAAGGGATTCACAACTCTATTAATATTTTAGGATTTTCAATCTGGATTTTAATTTTTTTTGAAAAAAACTCACAAGGTATTTAATCCGTGTTTTAAACAAAACTTTACAAATTTTGAGTTATTCAAATACAAATTTTTAAAAAAATTTAAAGAGTCTTTAGGTATTCAATAGTCTACTAACTTCAAAACTCCATCAATGGATTATGTAAATAAGTTAGTCAACTCTACATAGAGTTTATTGATTTTCTAAATCTACCGACTTTTAAAAGTCCAAAAAAATGTAACAACGTTTTGATTGAATACGCGATGCTAAAGTTAGTTTACTACTCTTCATAATATTCGACCCACCAAATTAAAAATCCTGGATCCGCCACTGAAGGGTTGTACCATAACCGAATTGACATATGTATATTGTAGCTCCAAGTTGGGGTGCTCATATATCTTTGAATTCATTGCCAGAATATATATATAACATAGTAACAAACAACGTTGTCGTTGAGCTAGGTCTGAAACCTGCAGCGCTCCTCATATCCGTCGTCCAGGCTGTCATTTACTAGTAAATAGGAATAATTGTCATCTTTCGTAGCTTAATTAGAGCTAGCCAACACTAGTAGTGTGGAGTGGATTTTTGATAAACACCCAACCACTTACCCCATCCATTCTCATTCCTATCCTTTCTGCATTACTGTGATCTACACAACGACCCCAAATTAAACTTATATTATTAACACTAATGGATGGGATCCGCGCTTGGAAATTATTTTTTGGCGGGTTCCACTGTGGCTCAGTAAATAATATAGTTAATTGATTAATAGCAGTGTACCTGACAGACACTATGGAAGAACTCGTTTCTAGATGATGATGATGATGATGATATATTGAGAGCGATTATGGTGCCGTGAAAATTGTTATACAATGTAATTAAATACTATTACTACTATTTTATTTTCTTTTTTTTTTTTAGAGAAAGGATCGGATGAATCCTCATCATGCCATCAGCCATCATCATATCATATCATTCCCCTATTAATACGTTTCTTTTTATCTACAGTATTGCTGAAAATTGGGTTGAACGCAGAATCAATATAATGATATATGGCTTTAAGCTTTAATTAAATTTTTTACACCTTAATTAGCAACTTTCTATATTCATAGGAATTAATATATCTCAATTAATTAATTAATTATAAAATTGACTATATACCTATAGAAAGTGTTTTTTTTTTTTGGAAAAAATAAAAAATCACTGACTAGATGCATGTAGTAAAAAAGATACTCCAGTCCTCATCCAGAAAAAAAAGATACTCCAGTCATTATTAAGAGAAAATTATATAAATAATCTATTTAATTAGTATTTGGAATTATTGATGAGTGATGAGTTGCAATGGGTGAGCTGTTTGGATGGCAATTGCCAATTGGTCAGTGGGCTTCACGGGCAGCTTTGCTGTTTGCGCCGTGGGATCCACGCGCTTCCATCAATCATGACACTATCATTCATCAATCATGCTCATGCATAATAGTAGTACTCACTCGTCCCGTGAAGATTGAATCATTTCTTTTAGGCACGATAATTTAGTGGTGGAGTTTAGTAGTTAAAGTGGTATGTGTATTTGTGTTTAAGTTTTTAATGAATTTTGGTACTATTTATTATTTAACATTGACTAATTAATATTATCGTAATAATATAATTTGAGAAAAATATTCAAATGTGATGTTATTAGAATCGTCTAATAGTGTAGTTTTAGAATATATATTTTATACAATATTTATTTGTATCAATTTTGTAATATTAAGAGTTAAAGAAATATAAGGGACTTTGTGTAGGAAAGTAAAAATGTTTTGAAATTTGTGCAGAATTTTAAAAGTAAGTATTTTTAATGGGATTTAACAACAATTAAACTTCTAATCAAACTTATACTAATTTAGTTTTTCTAGAAATGAAAAGTGATCAAACTTCGTGGGACACCCCAAAAAGGAATATGGGTCAAATTTCGTGGGACGGAGGGAGTACTACATTATAAATTGTTTGTGCTTATAGAGTTGAGTTTATAAATTAAAATACGACGGGAATAACCTCTGTTTTTTTAAAAAAATAAATTAACTTTTTAGATCGAGGCACAAGTAATAAATTAAACATGAGGCAAGCTCATAATTAATCTCTCTAGCTCCTGGATTGGATGCTGATTATAAGATGCTTGTCAAGACCTTAATTAGCTTTATTTAAAATTTTGAGTCAATATGAGCCCGTTTGGATTGGCTTATAGGGAGGTGCTTTTGGCTTTTGCTTCTGCCAAAAGCACTTCTAGTAGAAATTAGGTGTTTGTTTTGGCTTTTAAGAAAAAGCAAAAGCACATCGAAAAGCGAAAAAAGTGCTTCTGGGAGAAGCAGCCCAGGTGGTGCTTCTCTCAAAAGCAGAAGCCAAAAGCATCTCATAAACTGTGCAAGGATTTAAATACCCTCACTACTTAATATAAATTACACTATAAATATATCTTATTATAATATTAAGTAGCATGTCCTTTTTGGTAATTACCACACTCTAAAAGCACTTTTCATTTTTATTCATCCAAACATATTTTTTAGAAAAAGTCGCTTTTCAAACATTCAATCCAAACACAAAAATTACATGCTTTTGCTTTTGACTTCTGCTTCTGCTTCTACTTTTGACTTCTGCTTTTTTCAAAAGCCAATCCAAACGGGCCCTATATATAACAGTAATATATGGTGGGACTTTAGTTGTTACTGTACTGCCACCAAAATATCATTTCCTTTTCCTTAGCTTTTTTTACACAGTTTGCTCGTCGAGAGCTTTAACGATGTCACAGATTTCGGACCCTTCATTATTCATCTTTATTCATTATGTTCCCTTTTTAACACATCTTTGTTCAAGCAGTCAAATACATGCATGTCTTCCGACCTTAGAGTTAGGGGTTCGACTCCCCACCCGATTCCCTTTTCCTCCCTTTATTCCTCTATAATTTTGTGGTATGGGGTTCCCATCATCATTTCTCTGACGTCGTCTCTCCAAAAAAAAAAAAAAAAAAAAAAAAAACAAATCAGCTTCTTCTTCCATTTTGGGAGATGCCACGTTTGGGCGTAGTTCCACGTACTGTCGGCTGAATCTCATAAATGAGAAGTGGGTGGCCATATTGGAATTTTGCATTCAGCCAAAATTACCCGAATCAAATCACCTTGATGTATTATGTATATGCATACCGTACCCCAATAATATCATTAATACCACTTCATCTCACTATACATGTGTCATCTACAAAACACACGTATTCTAGTACAATATTTTGTTATACCATGCATCTACAATTTATTTTGATGGTCTGGACTCTCTGGAGTCTGGACTATTATTAAATATCTCTCATCCTACATTGTGTGTTCCGTTGTTTTTATTCCCTCCCAACCAAGTGTCACTATTAGATGTTTTTTCACGCAAGAATAAATTTTTTTTATTTTACAAAAAAATTACAATATACTAATTGAAAACAAAATGTAACTTTGTGATATATTATTATTATTATTATTATTATTATTATTATTATTATTATTATTATTATCTCAGTTCATTGTTAATATAAAAATAACATAAAATATAATTTATGATTTAAATTTAATATTCATATTTTTACTAGTATTGGGTATGGAAAAAAAAAAAAAAAAAAAAAAAACCTCATTTTCAAATTAAAGCTGCCACAATATAAATTGATCTTATTAAAAAAAATCCACAGCACAGTAAATTAAATTTACAAAAGGCAACACAGAATTGCCCCAACATACATATGTACTATATCCCAACAACGAACTTGACACACTAACATAAATATCATGTTCGTCACACAGCAAACACCAAATGAATTAAACCCGAAAACACACACATGAAATTAAATAAAACCATTTTCAACACTCAATGCAAATTAAAGAACCTGCAGCAGCATATAAATAGACGATAGACAGACAGACAGAAAGATGATCGATCAATTCAGTTGGCTGCTTATTCACACTTGAAGCCATAAGGAACTTTCTTGCCACAGTAGTTCAAAAGCAGGCTGAGGGAGACAGGTACATTGAGGTTGATACCCAAGACATTGGCCTTGATGGCGGTGCAGAGGCACACCGCTGCTTCGAGATCCACCAGCCCTTCAATCAGACTGCAGCATGGGGTCTTTGGTGGTGTTCCCACAACCAAGTGGACCAAGTCATTCAGCAAGTTTGCACAAACCCCCAACTTCAGTGTGTCTCTAGGGCAGTACTTGTAGCCGTGGCCATGCCCCCCGGGCTTCTTCGCTGGTGGTGGCGGGCAGGGGACATAAGTGGATGACACCATTGTGAAGAAGATAACATTCAGGAGAAGCAAAAGGGAAGCTCTTGATGAAGCCATTGCTTGAAAGGATAACTTTGGGCTAGAATGTGTGTATGAAGGCTGAGGGCTTGAGGCTTTGGTTTACTGATGGGAATGTGAGAATGAGTTGGGGTATTTATAGGTGAAAAAATATGATTCTTTTTCTTCTTCTTTCTTGGGTTAGGGATTTACAAATTGTGGAGTGTGACAAAATGGTTGGGGCCAGGGATACATGTGAGGAGATAAATTTAGAATTTTTGGGGAATTTGATGACAAAATATTGTGTGTTTTTGCAAGCTTGTAAATTGTAAAGATAAGCCTAAGGGAATTGTATGTAAGGTGTTTGATTTGGAGTTATCTGCACATGAGGAGTTGTCATTTTTGTCTCACCTCATATTAAAATCTAGATGGCTTCAACTGGGTTCAATCATTCATAAGGGTTTTCACTCACATCCAAGTTTGGGTTCAAAGATGTATTTTTATTTTTATTTACTTGGGTGTCTGTATGTGTTTCTTGGTTTAATGTAATATCATGGTGACCTAAGAAATCATGTGGTGTGGAATTATATTTGGTGCCTTTTTGTTTAAAAGAATATGGTTTAATTTGTACAGACCGCATATTTTATAGTTAGTTTGTACGATATGTAGGAATTATTTGATTAACACTTGCTTATATGTTCTCCTTTTAATTTTAATTGTGTTTCATTAATTGTAATTTTGTCGATTGTGGAGAATAATGAATCAGTTGCACGCTACATAATAATTACACAACAATTGACATCGATGCATGGCAGCAATTCAAGAATCTTGATATCAATTGACTGAAAATGATCTAATAAAACATTAATATAGTTTCCTTTTACACAACAAAAAACAATAATTATTACATGCATTTGTATATATATATAAAAGATTGATTGATGTGCATAAATGAAACTTGTATGTGTATCGAATCGAATCTACATAACTGGAAATTACCATGAATTCAACTTTTCCTAGTGGGAAGTTTAAAACTATTTCTAAAAGTTTTGAGAAAAATGTTGACAGGGAGTCAGGGACTACGTACTGATTATATACATATTGGCAAACTAAAAACCAAACTACAGCTAGCTCTCAATTATTAATCCAACTTTTCATTTGTCATATTTGGCTGAGTAATGTATTTAATCAAAAGTAGATTGAAAAGTATACGAGAAAAGGAGAGATGATATTCTCATAGATCGATATCAGCAATTTGATTAAGTAATGAGACATGAACAAGTAGGGATCATGGATGGACCAGTATGGATCATGGATGAACAGTATTAAAGAATTATCACAGGACTTTGGACATGTTTATACATGTGTGTGTAAAAAAATTTGCCATTCATTCAGTTTATGAGAATGATGACTTTACAGCCTCAAGAAGGGATGGAGAAATATATAGAGATATTTAAAAATAAAAGAATTAAAAGTAATAAATTATGACATAATCCACAAAATGCCTTTCTTGAAACTACACGACTAATCTTTAAACTGCAAGTTTGCGGTTCAAAATGGATCGAAAATGTTTATATTTTCTGCTACATCAAGTCATGTAATATACTGTACATATATACATACGTAATACGTGTGTATATATGTATGCATCTAATTTAATTTGTCAAATTTTCATGGATATGCTTTCAATAAGTGTATATGTAAATGAGTAGTATTTCCCACTAATATTTCCTCATCTATGTCTGGACAAAAAGACACAACCATATAGCAACATGTACCAGAAATGAAAGAAAGGGCATGGAGTAGCTATTATGTCAGGATTCAGACAACCATTGATCATCAATGGTGCCCACAAAATGATGCCATTCAATTTTACACAAGATTGGCAAAAACTAGTAGATGCAATGCCATTCATTATTCCATCATGTGTCTCAGCAGACTGCAATTTCACTCTTTCGGAATTGTCTTGGCGTTATATGTTTTGTAAAGGAACATTGAATACTACCGAATAGACATGTCGATCTGATTTATTAATATGATTAAATTGACACTTGATCATCCAATTAAAAGCTTACTGTATTTCACAATACCTGACTGGCGACTCTGCTTTTTCAAATTAAAATACAAGGAGTTAATTAGCCTGGACTACTATAATGACATTCAACAATGGTAAAAAGCTAAACACTGTCCAAAAAATCAACTTAGTTTGACAGAAGTGATGTAGATAAGTGGTCAGGGTAAGGCAACTTATGTAACTACCTGCTCAAAGCATCAACCATATTCATTATTCATTCAGGAAATCAATCTATACATTGAAAGACCACAAGAATATGAAGCCAACAGGCATCAAGTAACCTTATTAGGTACTGAAGATATCAGGAGATGAGTCTTCAAAGTTCAGAATATTGCATTACGAGAAGGAAACTCTAGAGAAAATTCACTAAGAAGTGGTGCAAAGTGTCGTATGAAGTGCTCCAGCTTAAAGGCTATATATACATCATGGGCAATTGGGTACTCGGTTGCAAATTTGGCCCGGACTTTGCTAAAAAAAAATTACCATACGTCAAGTTCATAAATAATTTTAAGCAATGTCCGGTCCAATTAGCAACTAAGTACCCAATCGTACAAGTTGTACTACTATATATAGAGAGAGATTTGGAAACTGAAAGAAAGAGTGAATTTAATACTTGAAGGTTAGGTTGGCTCCATTTGCTGCTGCCAGTGCTAATTGGAAAGTGTATTTGGCTTTTGAATCGACCTTTGTAAGGTTGAATGAAATCTGCCATGCTGTACTCCTACACGTATCTTAGGTTGAACTTCCCTGAATGAAATCAATGTAATACATAAAATAATTAATTAGCAGTTTCAACACAAAACCAATTGGAAATTAACGCAATAACTCCAACAACTTAACAAGTTCAATGTAATTGATATAGGACAGTCAATGTAAGTGGCATAATTTCCCCCCTATGTATGCCTTGAATCAATTGATTAAATTGAATGAAAATAAACGTTACCTGCTCATATGAGCAAAAAACCAATCTCGCCTATAATCGCTTTCACCCACTGTGAAAACAAGATCGTTATTGGGGTACTTTGCTGCATATCCATTCCATATAGTCCATAAAACCTAAATCTGTCAATAGAAAACAAAGAAAACAACCTATCGTTAAGTAATTCATGCCATATAAGTTTAAATATTTCAGTTTAATAAAATTTGAGATTTGCAATACTTTTCAATGCCAGTATTAAATTTTTTCTGGGAACATTATGTTTTTCTAATAGTTTGCTAATGTACCCATCCTGTGCGGATGGTTGGAGGTGGGCTATGGCTACAAATGGGCATTACACAGCTAAATCAGGATATGACTTCCTCTTGGGAAGAAGGCCGAACAGCCAGGGATGGAAGTGGTTGTGGGCCTCCTCCTTCCCGGAAAAAATATGTTTCTTCCTCTGGTTGCTTGCGCGCGCCTCTCTCCCGTGCAACCAGCTACGGCATCATCGTAATATGGCTCCTACACCTCTCTGTTGTCTGTGTGGAGTTGAGGAAGAGACTTGGCACCATTGTCTTTTCGAATGTAATTGGGTTCGGTTGTTCTGGAGGGCGCTCCATGTCCCTATTCCGCATGATTTACATTCTATGGAGCCTCCAGTCATCCGCTACTGGTTGAGGTATATGTATCGCTCCTTCAGTTTCCCATTTATTTCGGGGCTGTGGACTGCCTGGTGTGAGCATAACGCCCGCATTTTCAGGGGTACGCAGGCCTCTATTCCATCCATTGTCAGGCGTGCTTACATTCTCTCGGAGGAATTGGCTAAGGGTGGCTCCACGCACCCTCGGGTTGCAACTGTACCGCGCCTTGTCCGGTGGAATATGGGAGGATGGATGGGCACTTTTATTCACTCTGATGGGTCATATCTTGCTGGACGAAAACGAGCCGGATTCGGGGCTGTAGTTCGGGACTGCTCGGGTATTTGGCTTGGGGGATCGGCAGGCTTCTTGGGGGATGTATCGGTCTTGCAGGCTGAATTGGAAGGCATCTTGCAGGGTCTGATTCTGGCCCAGTCACTCGGTATCACTACTGTCTTTTGCATGTGTGATTCTCTTGAGGCCATTCGTCTGCTATCCTCGCCTCAACCACCAACGCATCTGCTTCTGCCTTGGATTAGGCGTATTGTTGATCTCAAGAACCAGTTTCATACTTGTCGGTTCAATCACATCCTGCGCGAAGGCAATGCCGTCGCAGATTGTTTGGCCAAGCTGGGTGCAGCTAGCGAGCTCTTCTTCACCACTTGGGCATTTCCACCGGATCCTGTTCGACCTCTCTTGGCGTCTGACATGGCGGGAACTTGGTTTCCCCGCTACTAGGATTTTCGATATTCCTCTCTGTTTTTTCTTCTTCTTTACATTTTCCTAGCCTCTTGTAGGCTGTAATGCCAAAAAAAAAATAGTTTGCTAATGTAAAAATCAAATACTCAAATGTGAAAATGAAATTTATTAATAAAATTTATCTAAAATAAAAGCAAATCACAATTTAAAAAATTTAGAAAATGATTGGGCTTTGGCCTTTGGGCTGTCATTTATTCAAAATGCCTGAGGGGCTGGGCCTCGAATAATGAAGTAAAAGAAAAAAAAATTAAAAAAAAAAAGAATTTTAAAATAATTTAACTTTTTTTTATTAGCATAAAACAACCAATTAGCCAGATGCAGCCTAATTATTTTCCGAAAATTTCTTCCTTGGGGAAGGGGCAATTTTCTGCCAATTTGATCTATTAAAATAGGGAACCACAAAACCCTAGAACAAAATCAAATAGTAGAACAGAAAATTGATCTCAATTCTCGTCCAAATCAATAGCATTTCAGTTAGGAAAGAGAAACTCGAAGAAATAATCGAGATATGGGCATAATAAGGAGTGGTTTCTCGTTCATGGTGGGCACAGCTTTCGGGGTGTATTTGGCCCAGAATTACAACGTTCCCAACGTTCGGAAGCTCTTCAACACCGGAATGGTAATCGCCAAGCACGTTGAAGAGAATTACCGCAAGCCCAAGAAACGCGACGATGATGAATAAGACGAACCGTTCTGCCTTTCTCGTCTAATCGCCTAACAGATGGTTGTAGTACCGCCCGTTAGAGTTTGTTTTGGTTTGTTTACTCACCGGTTGAAGAATCTAATTTCCCTTTCGGTGTATGTTTTTGAAAGTTTTGTGGTATTGATAAGAATTGAATTGGGGGAGGCTGATGCTTGTTCACTAAACCATTGCGGCTCAATGAATGGAAATTGTTAGAGAATTGAAAATTTGATTACATTTGATTGATTTATGTATATGGATTACTTATGGACTGATGTTATACAATTAATTTCTTCAGGATTGTGTTGAAACTGTTAATTTGGTTTTATGTTAAGAGTTTGGGAGGCTTGGATCGGTTGCATTAGATGCAATGGCGAGTAATGTTGGTTTACTTTCTGGCTTAGAATAGATAACCAATTTCTGGATTGCTGTATGTATTGCACTTAATTTTCATAGTGTTATTGAAACAATTGGTTTTTTGGTTATTATGTTGAGAATTTAGAAAGCTTGATTTTATGATCACTCATTTTGCGGTTTTATAGTAGAGGGTGTGGAAAATTGTTCTCCATATCAATAGAATAGATCGTTGCTGCTTATCATGTTGTCAATTCTGGTTCACTGCGGATGTACAAACTTGTTTAGTATCACCTCTACTTGTAATGAAGATACACTGCTGATGTGAAAATATGAATGTTTACTCTTGGCTGACACTTGGAGGTTCAAGATTTTAGATTTCATCCAGAATTTGTCTATGATTGTTCGAGAAGTTACTTATTGTAGCCAACGATTATTCACTGCTTGCCATAGGTAGCTGGGGGTTAAAGGAATCCATTTTCTTTAATTTTGAAACAGTTTTAAAATATTATGCTGTCATTGTTTGGGGCAATTTTCTGTTGCTCTCCTGTTATTAAAAACCTTGTTAGCATCCTTTAACTAAATCAGAATGAAAATCCTTGTTATGAAACACCAAAATCCATGGATATATGTATACAATAAATGGCAAAAGTATGTAGCTCAGGGGAACTTCCTCCATTGATTATTATGGTCTTGCAATCAAAGATATTACAGAGAAAACATCCACATAATAGGTTATGTGAGTAGTAGTTCCTTACGGTCTATTAGTGTTTGTAGTTATGGAATGCTATGTTCGGCCTTTTGGTCCAATAGAAGTGCATGACCCGGAAAAGGTATGGTGTTCGTGCTGTTTATGAAAGAATTAGATTTTGTTGAATATCAAATTCTTGTTTTACCTATTGGCTTTGAGGATATTTATACTAGTACTGCTTGATACATGTTCAACTTCACCTCATAATGGAGTTTGGTTTACATGGCTTCATTTACTTACGCTAACTAAATCATTGTACAGGAATAGTTATTTTGTGTATATCTTGCACAATCTTGGGGCAGTTTCCACGAAAGGGTAACACATAGTTTATAGTTAGCTTCTGTACAGCATGCCATTTGTATCGTAGTTGGTATCATATTCAACTTCCTATATTTTATCATGTTGCAGAATTATCCTGAATCTTTTATGTTTTAGAAGCGATATCTGCACTCAAAACGGTAAATTGACGAAATAAGAAATATCATGCTTTGGTACTTTCTTTATTTGAGGTACTATCCAACCTGAATGAAAATTTTCTAAGGCAATAAATTGACTTTGAGATTTTTGCAGGTAAAAATGCCTTGATAATTGTCTTGTCATTTATGTACTGATAACGTTGGATCATAGATTTTCAGCATCTGCTTGCGCCTTGCGTTAATATAGTTTTCATATTTGATTTTGAGGATCCTCTGTATGGAGAAAGCTAGATCGTAAATGTTATATGTGTAATAGTATTTAGGAAAATGCGTACACATCTGCCTCACATAAAATCCTATATGCATATGCTAAACAGTCATTGCAGTTCTCAGTTGATGTTCAAATACAAGTCAGAAGAAGCAGTAAAATCTGATTCACTGTTTGTTGAAGGCATGCTGCTCAGCCGGTCATTCTCGGTGTACAGACCTCTCCATTTGTTAATACATGCCATTTTTCCTGGATCTGAATTGTGAGGGATCTGGCAGCTAAGAATTTCCAAGATCTTCTCTGTTTTACCTAGTAGAAGTATAGCATAGCGGACGCTTTCTTCTCTCTGCTCAATGGTGCTGTGATGACATCTGATTGATATTGCATCCTGTAAGTTGGTGAGACAAGCCCCAATTATGTCTGTGATCATGGTTGTTAGCTTTTCAAGCATCACGTTACTGTATTCATTTGATCTGTTGTCATTTGTGAGCAGAAGTGTTTGGCATATTCGATACATTGAATTGGCAGCCAGAAGTTTGAGGGGCCATTTTCCAGGGCTTAAAAAAGCCATTACATCAGCCTTCTGAAGCTCCATAAACTTGAGCTTAGCAATGTTAGAAAGTTCTGAAAGTATTTCTTTCGGACTTTTTCCATGGAGAGCCATCTCGAGAAGATTCACATCTAGCCACCTGTAATGGAGGTCTACTCCCAACCACACGACTTCTGCTGCTTTCCGGACATTTACAAGGTCGATCTTTACAGTGACGTTTTCTTCAACAATTCTGATGAACTTGAGCCCTTCGTGTACACACTTCATCAATTCTTTCATGGAATCCAAGTTGGAACCACTAATTGCTACTGCAATGCTTGTTAATGTCACCACAGGAAGAGCCCAGCTGTTTGGAGGTTCTTCAGCACCCAAAGACGGGATCTTGTTGCTGTCAAATTCATGTACCCCCTTGAATTCGCCCAAAGGATTCAGTTTCTCTAAAAGCTGCATGAGGTATTTTGGTTGCTTCTTTCTCCCCATTTTAATCCAATGGCCGGTGGCATCCCTGTCAGATTCCATCATCATATCAATCAATGCTTCCTCTCCTTCCAGATGTAGTACATATGGGCTTAGATCCAGTTTGCCATTCATCTTTGAATCTGACTCTGTATCGCAGTCCTGAATTGTATTGTTGCACATAACGAATTTGATAAATTTTTTGCAGCTCTGGTGTACTACGAGTAACCGGCCTACAATCAGTACCGATATTAGCCTGACTATCTTGCTCAGAACTACCATTCCTTTCTGAAGCCAAATGCACAAGTCACAAGCCCTGTTCTTTGTATTATATGCATATCGCCTACTGTGGTGCCCAAAGATTCTCAGATCAAATGGACATTCCTTCAGCTGTAGTAGTATCTTTACCCAGTACCTCTCCACCGATGAGCATACATACGGTTGGGATGACATTACTTTCTTCGGACACATGAATTTAATGGCGATGAACCATCTGGACGCAGGCGCAATTGTACCCACCAACACCGCAATTGCCTGAGTTACTAGTATCGACATAGACGACCACTTGTAATCGGACTCTCCCGTACAAAATTTGAAGCACCACGGCATTAGGTAACTACGGAGTATTGCTTCCGCCAAGGTCACCGCGCTCAGGAGGCAGAACGCACCAGATGCAGTACAAGTTGCCAATCGCCCCATCACGAACTGAGGATTACAGGTATGCGCCATCATCCAGTATCTCATTAGATCTTCAATCAACTTCTTAGACACCGACATATTGCAATTCTTATCGCATTCTTTCTTCGCTACCTCATACCTCTTGCTGTACTTTGCATCAAAGTAATACTTGGTTGCTGGCATCGCCAGAGACGACGACACCACGATCGCAAACAAAACCACCATCAGAAACAACACAACAGCGTGTTCAATTGGGAAGACGTAAATCACACCAGTGCCCAATTGGATGCACACATTCACTATAACGGTGACCACGAGAATCCCTAGAGCCACCACATTCATCATAAGCTCTTTATTCTCCATGTTACCTAAAGACGGCATCGAATTCCCTATCGCCGTGCAGATGAAAGCAGTGCTGCTGAGCTTTGCCAATTGGTCGTGCTCGCGAGGCATGGAGGTGTTCAGATCGACGGAGAGCTTGACTGCCACGCCGATGAGAGTTAGGGTTGTAGCATTCAGGGCGAAGAATTTGCTGGGGAACCAGAATTTCCTGTAGCGAAAGCCGTGAAAGGCGTCCACAGCCATGGCCAGGGCGCAGGCCGCGGATGCTGCCACCACGTAGAGGCCAATCCAGGGCATCGGCTCGCTGAACTTTGAATCGTCCAGTTTTCCATCGGCAGCGCAACCGAGCACACCCATCTCCAGGTACGCGTCACTTAACCGCTGCTGCTTCTGTGCTGAATTTGAATATCCGATCGCTGATCTTGATCTGCATACAAATTAGTTCAAACTTGCTCCAACATCGCTGGAAATAATCTCAGTAGTGATGTACTGATGTTGATGTTGGTGGACGTTGAATAAACCCTAAAACGGGATTGTGATTTTGACAGAGCGGACAAGGTGAATTATTGCCACAAGTTCCCCACACGCGCCATTGTAGGAACCTTTTGGGGTGGCATTTGTGGGAGCTCCAGGGACCCCGACGCTAGAGCGATGCTTCCAAAGGAGCTTAAAATCCTAAGCATGTTAGCTTTCAAAGTGACGTGGTGCGACCGTGACCGTTAACTTTATACCCTGAAGTCTAAACCGTCTTAATTAGCCTCAAGAGTCAGCCGGTAAAATTCAAACCTGGCCCAACAACTACAATAATACAAGTACTAGTAATATAAAATTAAAAGCAGTCTTTCGAAGGGATCAAGTCTCCATAAATGAGTTTTACTAGGGCTGGGAAAAATACCGAATATACCGCATACCGCACATATTGTACCGAAAAAATACCGAGAATACCGAAATTTTCGGTATACAGTAATTTTCGGTACGGTATGATACCGTACCGTAAGATTTCGGTACGGTAACGGTATGAATTTTCTGATACCGAGGTATACCGTTACCGTACCGAACTTCGGTATATACCGCGATATCGGTATGTCGGTATGTATTGATTGTTCGGTATGCCGGTATATACCGCGATACTGGTATATACCGCAATACCGGTATGCTAGTATGTAGCGAAAGTTCGGTATGCTGATATATACCGCAATACCGGTATGTCGGTATGTAACGAATGTTCGGTATGTTGGTATATACCGCGATACCGGTATGTCGGTATGTACCGAAGGTTCGGTATAGCGGTATATACCGAACTTACCGGAATGTCGGTTTGGCAACGGTATGGAAATATTTCATACCGAAACTTTCGGTATACCGAAGATCGGTATACCGAAATGTTCGGTACGGCAACGGTATGAAATTTTTCATACCGTAAAGTTCGGTACGGTATACGGTATGGCGAAATTTTTTCGGTATACCGTACCGACCCACCCCTAAGTTTTACTCTTCTAGTAATAATATTGTTTATCTATATATATATTAAAGCATTAGTGAACAACCTATCCTAAATTTAATGTGTCTCCATTTCCAATTTCTATTTTTTATAGATTTTTGCATTTTTAGTTTATTAATTTTGATTTTTGTATTTATTTATTTATTTATTTATTTATTAAAGATTTTCAGTTTTTGAAATATATGGGATTTCCAATTTATATGGAATTCTCATATTCTTCACTTTTAAATATATCTGAAAGATTTGAAATTTAAAATTTATAACTTTTATTTTATCTATTGAGTTTGAATTTTTAAATTTACTAATGTTAGATTTTTGCGTTTATTTATGTATTTACTCATTAGAGGTGTATTCACTTCTAAAAAGATTTGTTGATAAAATTTGAAATTTTGTATTTTTTATTTTATCTATTTTATATTTTATTATTTAGCATTTTATTTATTTTAGATTTTATTGCTGCATTTATTATTTATTTATAGATTTTGAGTTTTTTACACCATAGCATTATTATGACATGAATATGCATTTTCAGTTTTTGCATCATAGGATTATTAGGACGAGGTTATGTACTGGAAACTAAGAATTATATTTCGTTTATATTTCAATATGATGATCATATTATAATGCCGATAATTTTGTGTAGGTTTAGTCACAATTTTGGTTATATTTTTTGGTGTAGTAAATGATGTAATCAAAATGTACGTTGCACATCATATTTATTTATTCATATTAAAGATATATTAATGTGTATATGAAATCACAAATTTTAGTTTTTAAAAGATATTTAATTTGTAGTTTATATGGAATTCGCAGTGTATATATGAAATTTATATTATTAAAAGATACATTAATGAATATATAGAAAAGATTTGTACATATTAATTAATGTATATATAGATTATGTTTTTACAAAAATATGTCACTTTTCCTAAAACTAATATACAATTATATAGTTGCTAATCTTTAAAAATGTACAAGTATTTTATAATTATATCATTCTAATTGTATATAAAAATATGTTAAATATTATAAATCTTATTTATATTTTATTATATTAAAAATAATACAAAAAATTATACTCCCTCTGTCCTGTTAAAAGTGTCTCAAAACTTTTGGGCACGGTATTTTATGTGGGATAGTTAGTATTTAATGTAAGGGTAGTTTAGAGTTAAAGTGGTGGTAAATTGGGAATTTATGTGATGTGATTGTAATGAGTTTTGAATTGTTAATTGATTTAGAGGGTGTTTGGATAAGCTGCAAGAAAATGATTATCTGCTTATTGCGTTTTCAAAACGCAAATAATCAGTTTAAACGCTAAAAAAAAGTGTTGCAAACCTAATTATTTGCGTTTTGAAAACGCAATAAGCAAATAATCTATTTTATATCGCTAATCCAAACACCCTCTTAGAGGGTGTATTGGATTGAGACTCTATAGGATTTTTTTACATTGAAAGTTGGGGTGTATTCAATTTAGATTTTAAAAAGTCTTTAAAATCTAGGTGTATTCAATTCAGATTTTAAAAAGTCTTTAAAAATCTAGATGTATTCAATTCAGATTTTAAAAAGTCTTTAAAAATCCAGAGGTATTCAACACTCTATGGATTTTAATTTTTTATAGATTTTAAGGGATTCTCTTAAAAATTATAACTACACGAAATCTCTCTAAAATCATCCAGACTCTTCATGGACTCTATACAAATCAATCAACTCTACATGGAGTCTATGGACTTTATAAATCCACCGACTTTTTCAAGTTCATAAAAATCTAATAAAATCTCAAACCAATACGCCCCCTTATTTATGTGTGATATGATAGTTGTGTGTTTGAAATTTTAATATATTTATTTATTACTGTGATATGATGGAAGTAGGTTTGTAGTTAATTATTTCCAAAAAGGGAATGAAACAATTGGAATGGGACGGACCAAAGACGAAAGTGGAACAGAATTAATGGGACGGATCGAGTAATTTTTAAGAGAATTTTGAAAATTCATATTCTATATATAATTGGTTTAGAATAAATTAGTTATTTTCCTAAAGCATATTATAAATCAAAGAATCAGGTGTATAAAAAGTTATTGGGATACGAATAGATCCATCAATAAATAAAGAAGAAAAAGTTAATTTATTTTAAATCTATTTTTAAAGAAATACTTCACTAATCTATATTTCAATAGATTTGCAGTTAAAGGAAGAATAAATATAAATCTAGCTTTGTTAGAAATTGAAAGGCTAAATGCTGCAAATTGTATAAATTTGAAATGTTTCTCTGGAATGCCGGTACTAAATGAAGTTTTAACGTCTGAAACAAATAATTTATTGATACTAGAAGAGACATATTATAATAAGAAAGAAATGAAGGCGGATAATGCTAAGCTATTACCTTTGTTGATTAATGAGTATAAGAATATTTATAATAAAATAATGTATGTAGTTGATAGTGATGAGGGTTAATTCTTTTTTGTGGAATTGACAAGACATTTATCAATAATTTATCTAGAAAACATTATGTTTAGCCCTTCGTGGGAGAAGTGATATTGTGTTGTATGGAGCATCCAGTGGAATAGCATCCCTACTCCTTCTAAGAGGTATGACTGCATATTTTGGATCTTGTATTCCACTAGAGTGTGACGAGAGTTCTACCGGCAAAAAACTTATCTCAGAAAATTATTTGACCTCTCTTCTCATTAAAACAAAGCTCATTATTTGGATAAAAACTTTTGATTGGTGGAATGATTATTAGCCCGTCTGAATTAACCAAAATCCTCATTCGATTTCAATGGAAAGAAGTCACATTCGTATTTTGTTTTACTAGGACTATAAAAAAAGTCTATGTCATCAATCTTTAAAGAATGTGGACTCTATCCTAAAAAGTCGGTTTTTATCCATGTTAGTGATACGTTGCAATATATCGTGTCACTAGAAAGAGAGAACTGCAAGTATTAATATGTAATTAAGATGAATTAACCCAAGATACTATAAGAAATGTTGTTTACAATGAAAATTATATATAATAGAAATTTGCACAATGAATTCTTCATGTAGGTGATGGTAATTTGTAAATCTTGTATTCATCTTGAAGATGTACAATTAAATGTGACATTTACAGATGATAATTTTATCAACTCTACGTAAGATCCTATAGCAACAATTGTTGAGAGTACTTATACACATATAAACTGCACCACTTCAAATCAAGATATTTTTAAAGATATTGCTATATTAATCCCTATTAATGAGATTGTTTATATAATTAACAATTAGATCATGGAATGTATGTGTGCAAATGAGAATGTATATATATCAGTTCCTAACAATATTTGTCAAGATGATGAAATCATAGATAATGCCAATGAATTATTTTCACTAAAATATCTAAACACGGTCAATTATTCTGGATTATCGAATAATGAAATATAGTTGAATTAGGGTTGCATAGTCATGCTTATTAGGAATATAGATCCATCAAATAAAGTATGCAATGTAAATAGGTTGATAGTAACCAAGATGCGGAACCATATTATTGAGGTTAAACTAATTTTCAGGAAACTATGAAAGTAAAAAATTCTTGATTGGTAGAATGATTATGAGCCTATCTGATTTAACCAAATTCCTCATTCGAATTTAGATGAGAAAATTTCAACTTGTAGTTTGTTTTGCTATGATTATAAACAAAATTCAATGCTAATCTTTAAAGAATGTTTGACTTTATCTTCCAAAACCACTTTTTAGCTATGAACAGTTATGTTGCAATATTTCGTGTCACTAGCAAGATGTGGCTCAAAGTATTAATATGCAATTAAGAATGATTAACTTAAGATATCATAAGAAATGTTGTTTATAATAAAATTTATATATGACAGAAAATCTGCAAAATGGATACTCGATGTAGGTAATGGTAAGGCCGGTATTGATTTTGAAGATCTACAATCAGATGTAAAATTTCCGTATGATATTCTCATAAATTATACAGGTGATCCTTAGCGACAATTTTTAAGAGTACATATACAAATATAAACTGTACAACTTCAAATTCAGACATTTTTAAAGATAGTACTATATTAGCCCATACCAATGAGATTTTCAGGAATGAAATTTTTGTGAGAGAATTTTCATATTATACTTAATACTTATATTAAACTTTTATTTTATTTTAATTTAAATTTTAAATTAAATAAAAATATTATTTTAATAATTTTTTTTTTGATTTGTTAAGTTTGTACTGGATAAGCCACATCAGCTAAAGAAAATGTTATACTAATATAATTTCTTAGAGGGTGTTTGTTTGTGTGTTTTAGGACATATTATATGATTATTGCGTTTGCAAAATGCAAATAATCAGTTAATCCTGTTTGTGTACTAACTTCTAATAATCTATTATTTGCGTTATGAGGGAATGAAAACTATTTTCTTGCAGCTACATTTTGGTGCCGCAATAAAATTGCGTTTAACCAAAAATAGATTTTACTATATTGTTATCTTTTGAGGTAATGAAAAATGAAAATTCAAACACTTTTTAATGATTATCCGATTATTGCGATTTGAAACAACATAAGCTCATCCAAACACTTAATTTTCTACAACATGTTTTGCTAATTATTCCATTATCCATTTTCTAAACGCTACAATACTTTTTAAAACGTATATCCAAATACCCTCTTAGTTGGAATGAGGACTTAGCCCAAGTGGTTAAGTTCATTGACTTCCAACGGGAGGTTGGAGGTTCGATTCCCACCGGCCCCCTATCCCTCCCTTTTAATTCCATTTGTAATTGTGTGGCATGGGCTCCCACCACCCCTTTCCCAGGCCTTCAATGGCTCATCCAAAAAAAAATACCCTCTTAGTTAGTTTTAAAAATAGTTAAATTATATTATTATATACATCATCTTTCAAATAGACGATATAAAATCATTACATATTTTTCATTACTCAAAATATAATTTTTATTATTTTATACAATATAAGTATATATATTACATAAAATATATAATTATGTCCGTCGAGTTTGACGGGTTAATTACTAGTAATTTATAATTTATAATATAATAATAACAATACAAAAGTCAAACGAAACATAATGAAGACCAAACACTTGCTTTTCAATTTTAGTGGGAGATATCATGTAAACTTCCTCTTTTGCCCTCACAGAAGTATGTGGCAGGTGAGAGAGCATCAAGCACACGGTACGTGAAAATGTCCAAAGCGTTGCATTGAAGGTGCGATCACAAGAAGAAAATGTTGCTGGAGTCAAACTACCCAGGTTTGAGTATTTCACCGATGGAGAGACATAAAATTCCATGACTGGATTGGCAAGTGGCGGCCAGCAGGTTCAAGCTTGTCATGCTGCATATGTCAAGGCCATTGAGCTGCTCGTTGAACTTGATGCTCTCCAAATATCTTTCCAAACACTTGATGAGTCTATCAAGACCACTAACCACAGGGTCAATGCCCTGGACAATGTCGTGAAGCCACGCCTAGAAAACACAATTACTGACATCAAAGGAGAGAGAGAGAGAGAGAGAGAGAGAGAGAGAGAGAGAGAGAGAGAGAGAGAGAGAGAGAGAGAGAGAGAGAGAGAGAGAGAGAGACGAGTTAGAAAAAGGAAGGATTTCTTTAGGTTGAAGAAGATACAAGGGTACAAGACAGGATGCGAAAAGCAGCGTGAAGCTGCCAAAGCATTTGAAGAAGAGAAGAGAAGTTCGTTGAAGAGCTTTTCCTTAAAGATGAGAGGGGTGCATCCCTCACGACAGCCCATAACATGCTATCCTTGTCTGCACAGAAAGACGAGGACATAATCAAGCTTTTGACATGGTAATTATGTTGCTGCGATTTGTTGAAGCATTCGTGGATTCACTTGGATCGGTGCTTTATTTATGAGGTGTGATGGTACGTTTCTATGTTTTGTTTTGCAAATAAAGGTCTTGTGCGCGAATGCACACTTATATTCATTGATCTATAAATCTGGCAATAATGAGAACTTCATCATCTATCTCTCAGCTGGGATTGCATGCATCGTTGGGCACATTCCTTCGGTAATATTGATTCATACCTTTTTCATTAAAATCCACTGTGGTAATTATAGTTTGTTATGCTAATGTACCAAATCAGAGGTGTGTAAGTTTGTTTGCTGCTGCTCTCTAATTTTATGTTGGATGCATACTATAATACTATTACTCCCTCCGTTTTTTAATATCTTTATCATTTGCATAGTTGTTATTATTCATTAATTAACTTTGATTCAATTTTTTTAGCACATTTAGTAAGATAAAACGTAGTCAAATGAGATATTGTTGGATTCGTCTAATCGCGTAGTTTTATAATATCAAATTTTTTTAATTTTTATTTATATAGTAATTTGAGTTATTAATGATTAAAAATGTGTATTGAATTTCGTGCAGAGGAGAAGTGGAGAAGTTTTTTTTAAAAAGAGATAAATAATTTTTTAGGACATCAATAGGCAGGTAATTCACTTTTGGGCCACTAAAGATTGAATTATGAAATTAGGCCACCAATAGGCATTCGGGCCTAATTTAGGGCCAATTTGACCAATACCACACTAAAACGGGCCGCGTGTAACCCACTCACCACGCGATTGCTCAAATGTGGAAATTGTCTCCTTTTGGTGGCTTGTTTTACTTTTTTGTAATTTAAATAAATACTACTCCATTCGCTCCATTATTTTTGCCTTATTTTCCATTTTTCTCTGTTCCAACGTTTTTGTCTCGTTCTCATTATAGTATTAATAAATATTAATCACCAAATCTACCGCATCAAATACTAATATATCCTACATTAAATATTATCTATGACCCCATAAAATACCGTGCTCAAAATACCCAATACGAAATAAATATTCATTAAATAAAAATAAAATAAATACTACATATTGAAAATGTAAAAAAAAGACAAAATAATAAATAAAATTATTTGTAATAATAATAATAATAACTAAATTATAGTATAACATAAAATAAAATTAAATCAATTAAATCTAAAAATAAATTAATTTGAATGAATTCATTATATTAAAGGGGATGTAAACTTATCCTAGTGGTCAAGTCCCTCGACTCTCAACTTATAGGTTGGGGGTTCGATTCCCCACCCCGCCCTTATCCCTTCCTTTTTCTGGCATGGGCTCCCACCACCCTTTATAGGTTGTTCGGCAAAAAAAAGGGTTCTCTACTCACCATTTATCATATTTATATTAAATGAAATATAATAAAATAGGTAGTAAAATTTTAATAAAAAAATAAATGGAAACAGATAAATAGCTAGGTGTTCTCTACCCACACAGGAAAGTGAAATAAAATTGAAGATCAGAAGAAATTTGGGTCTCCGATGGAAATGCACATATTGTGTGCCAAAATGAGCAGCTTTATTTTAGTAGTTGGTCTCGAGATCATGGTTGGATAATTATCCGATAGAGTAATATTTATTTTAATTTTAAAAAAAAAGTAAAAAAAATAAAATAAAAAATAAAAAAAATAAAAAAAAAACTAAAATAGGCCACTAACAAGAGACAATTTCCGCTTTTAGGCCATCGCGTGAAGAGTGGTAGCGCGTGGCACACGCGGCCCATTCTGGCATTAACTTGGTCAATTTGGCCTATAAAACCGGTCCGAATGCCTATTGGTGGCCTAATTTCATAATTCAATCTTTAGTGGTCCAAAAGTGAATTACATGCCTATTGATGGCCTAAAAAATTCTTTATCTCTTTAAAAAAAAATAGAGGGAGTATTTGTTATGTGGCATAATATATGTAGTACTAAATTTTTTACTGGTTAAAACTACACGACTTGTGTTCTTAATTTTAGAAGAAAAAAAAAAGTTACTTTGTAATAAAGCAAAAATAAGAATATTTTTTATGCAACCATAATCTTAACTTATAAATCTACTATGGTAGTAGAAATTTTTCCCAAAAAATTTGGAAATAATTTCATCTAATCATGAACTGTAATAGGTGTTGAACCCATAGGCCCGCTTGCTAATTTTAATTTTGGGCTCAAGCCCAAAACCTAAACAATAAAATGTCTAAGTGCACTGTGTATTGGTGTTTTGTGTACAGTTGAGCATTGAATCGTTCTGATTTCTTATCACCCAAATTACCAAATTCCTAATTTACCAAATATTTTCCAAATTAGGGTTCAACGATCAATTGTATCCCGTTTCACAGATCATGGGAGGTCATGGCGGTTTGAATATCCTTCCGCAGAAGCGCTGGAATGTTTACAACTATGAGAATCGAGAGAAGGTCCGTCGAGACGAGGAAGCTGCCGCTAGGGAAGAGCAGATAAAGCGCGATCAATCCCGCAAACGCGATGCGGAGTTTCGCCTCGACAAGCTCCGGCAAGCCCGCGGTCTTCCCACCCGAGGACCAGAGGCACCCGATGAGAAGCCATCCTCCGCCTCCCAGGAGACTGAAATCGTCGCCGAAGCCTCCAAACCTTGCGATTCCAATCACATGAATTTGTTTGAAGGCATCAAGATTTTCGACCCGATTAAAGCCGGCGAGGGAAGAGGAGACGAGAGGAAACGGAAATTCGAAAGCGACAGCAACAGGAATAAGAAGGTGAAGAAGGAAGAGGTTAGGACAGTGGGTCCCGAGGATGAGAAGTACAGATTGGGATATGGAATTGTGGGCAAAGGAACAAAATTGCCATGGTATATGGAGAAGAAAGCAGCTGAAGAGAAAAACGTGGATCAAGATGATGGTGATGTGAAATCTAATGAGAAAAGGAAGAGCGCTGGGAAGAAGTCTTTGGAGGAGTTGAGGGAGGAAAGAGTTAAGAGAGAGAGGACTGAGAAGGAGAGGGAAAGGGCTTTGCTGATGGCAATGCGAAAGAAAAATGGAGGTTTTTCATCAAGGAGGAGATGAAGTAAATTTTTTATGGGATTGGTATAGTATTAAATCTTGCTCTTCTTGACAGTATGAGTTGTGAAGGACGTAATTCTCGCACTTCATTTGGAGTTTATGAATACAATGGTAGTATTCTTTTCTTACCCTGCGATTGAAATGTATGCTTGTTCTCTTTGATGTTGTATAACTTTCTGTTATGAAGTAGTTCTGCATTTGAAGCTTGATTTGTATATATTGCATTTTCAAGTTCTTCCAAATGATTGGTACTTTTTGGTTATCAGTTAGAGTGGGGTGAGAATGGAATGTTTGAATACTTTTATTTGATGTGATGCCTTTTTGATCGGCCATTGGGAGTTGTGGAACATGCAGTATACTATTGTCTTTTCATTTGTTGTTCTGTTGCTGTGAGCTAGGCATGCGCATGGTTAGTTACTTAACTGTCTACTTTGTGTTTTGAATGAGTATTGAATGAATGGATTTTATAAATTCTTACAGATTGATCCTGAGTGAAATTTGTACCCATCTAATTTGATTGGTAATTGGAGAATACATGTATATATGCTATATATATGATGTATGGGTTTCATTAGTAGTTTTACACCTTCTTTACCTTTGAACAAATAAAATATTATAAGTTCCATATCCCTTGTAAATTTGAACCGTGTCTTTGGTTCTTTTTATCTTATCTTGAACAAAAAAAGCGAGCTACACCTACATAATGAGTGGATAAACCACCATCTGATTATTTGATTAATTATTTATTTCAGGCCCTTGGTCTCATTGTTGATACGGAATGTGGTTATTAGTGGCAGTAACATGCCAATCCTGCCAGAGGAATAGGGATGAATCCGTGCTGTTTAATTTATTGTTTACTTCTTAGTGAGCTGTATTAACCAATATGATGGTGGCTTTGGGAATTATTTTAATCCCTATCTTAATACTAAAAAATGGAAATTACACTGCTTGGTCATGCATCTACCCAATATCTAGGGTGATATATTTTAGCCAAGCCCACTGTATTGGAGAAACAAGATGGGCAAGAAAACAGGCATCATGGATGGCTTGGGAAAGCAGGCTCTTCTTTCTGCTGCAAATCTCTCACTTCCAAAGGTATGTAGGCTGTCTAAATATTTGTATTCACTATCATACATGTTATTTGCAGCAGCTGTTGGGTAACACTATACTTTTCTATTAATTTTAGTTCCAGATAGTAGCTATGGATGCAAATTTGGGTTGTGATCATTGCAGGCAGAGAGTCACACAAATTCTTTCAGTTATGGCTGGTCAGTGATAATGTTTCATTGTTCTAAGATTGACAGTGATCCCTTCAGTGTCTCAGTTTGGGTTACAGGATTGAATGCCTCCTTGTGCAGGATCCAGAGATTTTGGGGTTGATATATGCAAAAAGCGAGTGATCATTACAGGAGGTGTAAGATTCAAGCTTATGGCGAGTAGAAGCAACGTTTCAAGGAAGAACGCAGCAGAACCTTCAGTTGCCAGTAGTACATGCAATTTCCTGATTAGGACATTAAACTTTCTTTGTTGTTGCGGGTCCAAATGCAGCAAGGCATAATGTAGACAGCTTATTTCAAAATACTTATTATATAAACACAACGCTGTTACTGCTTTTGAGCGTTGGCATTAATTCCTTCAATGGCCCTGTGTTCTTGGAGAGTAAGGTCAATTACGATTCACAAGCACTCAGGAAAACGACAGAGTATAGTAGACATGGACGGTTAAAACTGTAGAAGGGAAAAACCGAAAATTCATCCACACCTCATAAACAAATATGTACAACCTGCGATAAATGCATACGATCATTCAACCAACAAGGGTGCATCTAAACAGTTCTGTACGTCGTCATTTTCAATAAGTTATCTATATGTGATTTTGTTAATCACCAGAAAACTCAGATAAACGAAGAAACAAGTCGAGGGCTCATAAAGGAGTATAGCATCATGCATCAAACACAAAAATGAACAGTGGGTGCGTATATCAAACCAAGGATCCACACTAAAATCAATGTATAATAAATGTAGAAATAGCACAAGCATGGGAACAAGATATTCCCTCCAAATAGGTTCTCAAAACTCCTCATGCTTCTATTTTCAATCCCCTGAAAAGAAAGGGAAATCACGGGAAAACAGTGGTTAATTATTCCCAAGACTCACAATGATAACCACCATCAGCATCAACATTCAACCTATGAAACCAGGACTCACCATGTTCTCTGTTTTGCCAACGCTGGAATAAAGCTCCAATGAAATGAACAGCAACAGCAGTAAGAATCTTCAAGATCCATTCTTCTACTGTATCAGATACCAGTTTGTTAGCCATCTTTGTCACCAGCATCACAATTGTAAACAGTAAACCCCTGCATGACAAGGTAGGAAAACATGTAAAATGAAAATGGAGCAACATTAGGGAGGGAGTTATTTGCAGACAATGGGATGTATACAATAGAAAAAACTATTCAATTAGATGCCAATTAATATGGGCTTCCAAAAAATGTGAATTATATACAAACATTTCTTCAGGAAACAAGCTGTTTCCCAATCCCAATCTTGAGTCCATTTTGTGATTGCTTCAATGAAGATTTTAACATGCTGTCTTGTTAGCAAAATGTTAACAAATATGACACCACATCAAACATTGAATATTAATTTTGTCAAAAGATTTATTGTTGGATTGGTTGGTCCACAAGGAAATTGAATTTTTTTAATATGAAACAAAGTATTTTTTTTTTTTGCTTAACAGCCTATACAGGCTAGAAAATTGGTGGTGGGGACCATTCCACACAATTACAAAGGAACAAAGGGGAGGTATAGGAGGTCGGGTGGGATTCGAACCCTCAATCTGAAGGTTGAGAGTCAGGGACTTGATCACTTCCCAATCCCAAACAAAGTATATTATTGAAATACCATGATGAGTTAAAAGCTCATGAATTCAAGATGGAAGTTTTGCTTTTGTTGACAGTGTAGTAGGATAACTTACCTTGATCAGTTTGAAATTCACATGAATGGAGAATAATTTATTTCAAAAATCACATGTGATTGAATTTCTGTCCATTTTAGAATCAGAAATGAAAGCAATTTTTAGTAATTGTTTTTTGAAATAAAAATAAGACAATTTTATGCTTTCTGATATAGTATAATCATTTTTTTTAGTTGGGATGCATTATGCAAGAAAAAAGTAGGACAGGTTGAAAAAAAAGGGTACTTTTAATACAAATTTTTAGAAAAGAAAACGTAAAAGAAATTTAACCCCAACTATTTTAGTAGTAATAATAGTATTAAAATAAAATAGTACTAATATTTTTAAATCTGAATAATTTTTGTCTGAAAAATTATCCTTTTAGAATGTCATAACAGTCGCCAGTAAAAGTTTAGAATGTCATAAAACTTAGTATCCAAGGAGTGAAAAGCACAAGTGTTCAGAAATCATTTGACCTTCACAGAAGTTGTGAACCTCAAGTAATTTACAGCTAAACGATAAGGAATGTCACAGAAAATGACGAACGTATTGAGCCAGTGAAAACAGTGTGTTTTTAGTTAATAAATACGGTTGGGAAAGTAGAGTATAGAAGTCATGAATGAATACCATATGAGTGGCAACATCAGGTACCGAATGATTAACCACCCCAAGACAACAGCACACCCTGTCTTAATCCATTTGCTGTCTGGAAGCCCATTTCCATCCTGCTGATGCATCGCCTACATGTCATTGAGTGCTAAATTTACATGTTGATGTAACAAAGGATGATGGCAATCTAATTCTTATTTGGCAGCAAAGTTTCCCAATATACAGATATAATTGCAGCAAGAGGCTTTTCACTTTGTTAAATACACAATAAGAAATCATTTTGACCACTCTCAAATTTCTGCATCACAAGCAACATTAAACCATACAGGAGGAGGGGCAATTTTGTCACAGAAGTTCAGATTTTGTGGGGACAGACTACAATTTAAAAGTATATGAAAGCATACCAAATAAACAGGAAATTGGGTAGAATACCAACCTCAAACATAGGATCAAGCAATTAAGGAATTTATAACTACTTGGAATGCACATTTACTACAAGCACATTGATTAGAAGTATCAATTTTATACAAGTCAAGTTGAGAAATAACATACTGGAGGTCTCCTGGAAGTTGGTGGGACGTAGACCACTTTCATTCTGGAAATTTCGATGACACGCCAGCTTTCTGCAAACTACAAGAAAGAACTTTATAGTGACCCACTATCCAAAAATTGAAAAGATATAATACACTATTCCAATTGCAGGAGCTCACAATTGCATAATGACTTTTATTACTCCATCACTGCAGTTGTGATGCTAGGAAGTAGAAACAACCAAATAATCCAGTTTATTTATAATTAAAATGCCAATCATTTAGGAAGCATATAGTTTAGCACAGAGATGGTTAAGTTATTGCTAGTGTAATACCATGCAAATAATGTTTCATCAGTGTATCAAAATAATGTATATTGTTTAGTCATTAGTGAGTGAGTATTCAAAAGAAGCTTGCTTAGAAAGAGCTGAGTATAAATTAGCTACACTCGGATGGGACTAGAAAATAAAGCATCAATCTCCGGTTAAAATAAAAAGAATGGCCCCTCATTTATAGAACAGATTTACTATAGTAAATTAAGAAGTTTTTATGGGCTGGGAATGGAGTAGTGATAACCATTACACTGTTACCTCATGGATTCAACTTGAGAAGGTATGTTACATCTAACTCTGTTTCTCAGTTAAAAGAGAAAATTATATCCTTAATTTTCTAGTAGGGGTGTTTGGGGAGATGAATAATTAACTCAATGTATCAATAAATCAAACTACCAGTTGCTTAGCTTGTTCTGCAGTGGTACCGGGATTTACTACTACGCTCTTGATGAAAAATTCATCTTGGCAGTGCATGTCAGGAGGGACTACTGTTGGAGCATTCATATTTACTGCAATACACAAATTACCATGAGTGAACGGTGAACCTCGCTTATCATGAAAACAGTATCACATTTTAGAGGAGAAAAAAATGATAAATGATGATGTAATTAGATTAAAATGCAAAATCACACTCAAGTTCAATAAGGAATTATTATGGAGATAATTGGCCAGACTTGAAAACAAACTCCTGCTTAGCCCCTCGGTGCTGCTACAGTCTTCAACCCCTGCAGACTGCAGCACGCCTTTGGCGACACACAAATCATACCAACACAAATCATTTGAATTTCCTTTTAACAATACATACCATATCTCATATGTCTCCCATTTGGGGCCACTAGATAGCAGGTATGCTAGATTTCCATTTGGGTGACAAAAAATGGGAAACTAAACTAAACGAATTTGTAACATCATTTTACTTCAATTATTCAGTAACGTTTGGAATATGTCAAACATCTTAATAATAAACCTATATGAGATTATGCTATTAATCACTTATTCCATGATTACAATGTAGAGAAAATCAAACAATCATCTATGGCCCTCCAGGACTATCCACTTGAACACCTTAGCATACTACTACATACAGAATTCCAGGGACACACAGCAGTGTCTGTCATTGAACCAATATGACAAAAACAGAAGATATACGGAGTAATTTTTTTTCAAAAAAAAAAAAAAAAGTTTTCTGAGGACCTCGAATATCACGAGTCGATCCAGGTAAAAGTACTCCAACACTGGGCCGCCCATAATACTTATACTGATCTGTGGTCGTGATCTGAAAAGATATCATAAACTTCAATTTGGGGCAAAGCAAAAGTGGCTTGAAGTATTTCCAATTCACAAAACTAAAAATCATCTTACTTTAAAAGCAACATTATGTCTGGAGTAATTGAACAGCCGAAACTTACAAGATGATTCCTCTGAAAGCACAACTAGTTACCCAAAAATGAAAAATACTGCACAAATTAATAAAGCTGACAACAGACCAAGAACTGAAGCAACTGAAAACCATGGTACGAAGAATACAGAAAACTGGTACGAAAACACCGATCAATACTTCCTCCGTCTAGACTTCCCTTGACACGCATGCGTATACAAATTTTAACAATTAATAACTTAAATATTGTATATTCTAAAACTATAAAAATTTGAATCAAAGTTAAACAATGAATAGTGTCGTGTGCTCCGTAGCAATTAGCAATTATAGTCTCTCCCTAGCAATTATAGTGAGACGGAGTTGTATTAAATAAAGTAAAAACTAACAACGAAATTTGAGCTCCCGAGGCTCGAAATGAAGGAGCTTCTGCCTGCTCATCCTGAGAAATGCTTCCTCCCAGAACTATTCAAAGCTTTATAGCGGTATCTAAACGCGATTATACGTAACACGAATTTGTAACGAGGAAACTCCCCCGAAAAGAAAGATCCCATTTTTCCAGAGAAACCCAAATAACAACTCTGGGAAGACATAAAATAGGATTAAAAAAGGACCAGACGGTTTCCCTAATCAAATTCAAACAACTACTTCGATTGACCTCGTCTAATCAGAAAGGCAAATGGGAAGAAGGCGGCAAAAATACCGAGTACGCAGCCAGCGTATGACCGTTTTTATTTGTAATAATTTAAACCACTTCATCCTCCCAATCCAAAGATTATCTGGGCCAGAAGGCCCATTATTCAAAGTTTTAAGGCCCATAACTAGCCCATGCACATGCAGGCTCAGCTCCAGTCGTAATAATTAAACGAAATC
This sequence comes from Hygrophila difformis, assembly GCA_030278955.1. Classification (NCBI taxonomy): domain Eukaryota; kingdom Viridiplantae; phylum Streptophyta; class Magnoliopsida; order Lamiales; family Acanthaceae; genus Hygrophila; species Hygrophila difformis. Next base: position 1,824,636 of record JAOANR010000006.1, on the reverse strand, counting down.
CAGACCAGATCAATACATCATTTACAGCAAACACTCACATTCCACAAAATCATTAATCATCGTTGGTAAAACGGACAAAAGAACCGATTTGAATTCTTACACCCTATATTTCATCTTTCACCCAAACAAAAGCCACAGTATCGAACCATATAGAAAGGGGAAAATTATATATCCAAAAAAATCCATCATCTGTGCATGTCTTCTGTTTTCATTCGTCAGCTGCAACCAAAAGAAAGGGGAACAGGTCACAAAAGTATTGTTATCTGATTCAAAATCACCGCAGTTGCCGTGATCTCCATAATCAACACTGAAATTCGACACTTGACTCACCTTGAGGACCCCCTGTGGTGCTGGAAAAGTGCAGTGAAGAAATAAATAACCACATACCCAAGAACCTTCACTATCCAATCTTCGACCGAATCTTGAAACAGCCTATTTGCTACCTTTATTACCAACACTCCAATCAGTAAAGTTGTGCTCCTGCACCAAGAGCCAATGGCGCAATGTAGACGAGAACTTACTAAACTGAATCATCTTTAGGAATAAAACTGTGGATACAGAAACAAAAGGTTATAGCTTGTGTTGTGCCCATAATAACCATTACTATTAGTTAATCATGAAACCACTCAGCATCAATTCTTGCCCTAACAATTTGAACTTCTAGGTAAGCAGATCGCTCCATCATTTCACTTAAAATCGATAAGAAACAAAGACGAATGCCAAGATAATACCAGCTTATAGAATATATCAGCATAATAGTAACAGTTACGATTTTAGACATTGCAAGTGAATACCATATGAATGGCAACATCAAATACCGAAAGATGAACAAGATCAAGACTACAAAAATGCTTTTCGTGGACCAATCGAAATGAGACCAATCTTCACCCTGCTGCTGCACCACCTACACATTCAGGGGATACATATGTGAATGTGCTATAATAGATGGGACTTGAAAATTTTAAAGTAGTAGACTAACTTTCCAAGTCCAAAGTCAAGTAAAAGCAGAACTGAATTACTTCCTAAGTCTACGGGATAAGATTGCAACACCGATGCTGCATAGATATTCAGTCCATCATACCAACTTATAATTAGGTCTCACTTCGAATCCCATTTTCCCAGTAAAACAGAACAAACTCTGTAAAGCACACAACATAAGTTATCCATTAAACATTAGGAGAAACTATCCAGCCCGGAAGTGTAACATTTGCAAATGGGTGAAGAGCTACTTTCTATAAATATATAAAAGCATACACAGAGAAATAATCATGAAGTTCATAGAACCTACTTCGTGTGGTGGTAAATAGTAGATCACCCTCAAACTGCGAACATCAATGTCACGCCTTCCTTCAGTGAACTACAAGAAAAGGAAGACTTCATTCATTAGATTAACATGAAACCATCCAAGAAAACCAATAACAAGTTAAGATAACCTGGCTCCAGCATTCACTTCAGGATTTTATGTTCTACTTTATGATTAACTACAAGGTCCATTCTTCTTTAGGAATCTTCCATTCCATCCTAAAAACTTCGCTCGCACAACTGAGTAGATGAAGTTAATTGGGGAATGGGAGTGATCAAAAGGGGTTTTGTACTTGTTTATGCTTTAGAATTTTCAAGAGAGGTTTATCACAATACGCCAACTTAGTTAAACTTTTTAGAATGAAATTCCAAATGAACTAAAGTCCTATTCGAAAACATTAGAAAGCAAGAGGATAAATGAATAATAATTTTCATCTGTATATCAATAAATTAGTTCATTCTTAATTGTGCAACCACCAGTTCCTGAGCTCTTTCTGCAGTGGTACCAGAACTTGTGACATAGCTCTTAATCAACACAAAATCGCTGGGCTGCATGTTAAATGGGATCAGCTCTGGACCAAGCATGGTCACTTCAAAACACACAGATTGTATGAAAATGTCGTAAGTGGACTTCCTTTGTCATAATATATACTGTTATAGATAACAGGTGCAGAAGAAAGAATAAAATCTACAACATGAGTAAATTCAAGTGCAAATTCATAATCTTCTTCATTGAAAATTTTTAGAAAAAAATGGTCCAATATTTTAAAGCAAACCTTTGCACTGCTCTTGTTTCTGCCAATGTTGTTCCACATTCATCTTACCCAACAACAATCAACTATCTTTACATATACCAATTGTGGACATTAACGTGGATACAACTTAGCATGTCTTTGTTACAAAGACTTCCTATATTGTACCAACATTATATATTGAAGCTCTAACGCTGAATTGCACTACTTGCTAGGTCACTGAAGCTTGACATTTATTGAGTTCCTTAACGAGCATATATAAATACTTTTTATTTATAGGAGCTTACTCAATCTACTTGATTAAGTAGACAAGTCAAACCAAATTGTTTCATTTTCTGATCAAGTACTATATTTTGAGCTCAACTCTGCTTGCTATCTTTACTTACTGAGCTGAACTCATGACAAAAAAAAAAAGATTACGAGGTAACCCCACAAACTTCAAGAAGAAAAACAAACAAGTACTACTTTCTCAAGTTCGGTATAAGTAACAAAATTAAAAGTTCGATATTTAAAAACTATAAGACGACGAATCTAACAAGATCCCACTTGGTTATATTTTAACGGTATAACTATGATAAAAATTGAAGTCAAAGCTGTCTGAACAGTACTAAAATTTACAATGTTGCAATAATTTAAAAAATGGAGGAAGTACATAACTAAACAAATACTGTACAATTTTTTTCAATACCTTGGACATCACATCTTGATTGGGGTGAAAGAACTCCAATAGCGGGACCACCAAAGTACTTATCCGGATTTGTTGTGAAAATCTGAACAGATGCAAACAGGATAGGTTAAATGCAAAAATGAAATGGCAGAACATACAATTCACATTAAATAGAGCATCTTACTTCAAAAGCAACATGATGTACCGAGTTATTGATCAACCGTAGTTGACAAACTGCGTCCCTATGCAGCTCAACTAATTTTCAAGATAAATAAAGTATAAACTATCAAAAACGAGCTAAATACATCAACAAGCCAGAAGAATTATCAAAATGACTAAACTCAAAAATCTGAAACAACGCATTAAGATTAAATCAAACTAACGAGGAAATCTGAGCACTTGGGGCTCGACATCGAGAAGCCACCCTCTGTTCATCTTAGCTTGAGAAATGATTCCTCACAGTGACTGTGGTATCTTAACCACACCCCATATATATAACCCGACAAATCAGGTTTTCTTTTACATTCTGAATGTTTCAAAGGAAAATTGAAATTAAAAAGACAAGACCCTCAGGCCACAGGATTTAAATACATTGGATTGATGACCTTGTCTAAAAATATAGACTAATGAATGAAAAGGGAAATGTGCACGCGAAAACTATAAGTTAAGCAGAATGAGGGGGGGAGACGAAGAACGTCGAAAACGACAGTTACAGTTGAATTAATAAAATAATGGCAACCATCGTATCATTGCCCATGTATCAAACGTGCTGAAGCACCCTTTCTGAGTTTTTATTTTTGGCTTATGCAAGATCTAGTGCATCATATTTGCCATTTATAAGAAAAAAAAAAATCAACTTTGTAAATGGAGTCAGAATGTAACTGATAAGTGATAAAAAAACCCTTCATTTTTTTCTCAGGTTTTTGAATGCTTCAAACTTGAGTGAAATTGGGACCTAGAAAAGGCCCAATATATGTGAGCGAGCTTGTGTGAGGAATGAAGAGTTAATCAGCCGGAAAAGGCAATTGCAGCAGAAATGAATGTAGCAGAGAAGAAGAACGAAAGGCAGCGTCTGAACGTTCAATTTGAATTGAATATAGACGATGGCAGGCACTTCACCTCTAGGTTCAACCTCCAAAGATCATCCATCTAATGGGCCAGCCCAAATATTATATGGTCCATCTAAACTTATAACCCTGTTGGATCTTTTATAATATTGTTAGGCTTCTTTAGTAAATAAATAGAGTTTAGAGTTTAGAGTTTGATTTAGATATTAAATTTGTGGAGAAAATCAGCGATTCCAAATTTTGAATTTTTGGGAAAATAAACAAATATGAATCTGGTAAAGTTGGGAATAGGTTTTTAGCGTTTGGATCGCTTGTTCCAAACGGGGCCTTAATCTCACAAGTTGACTAGACTATTCCATAATTAGTTGTTCGGTGTTCGCCCCTTATTTTATGGTATTAATAGTACTCCGTATTAAATTATACTATGCCTTACGGTTTGAATTTTTTCATATTTTATTTTTTATATCCTTGATTAAGTTCGACTCAATTTAAATAAATTAATCAAATTCCATCTGATTTTAATTATTTAATAGCATAGTTTTATCTTGGAAAAAGGCCAATATAGTCCTTTTTTTTACAAAAAAGTCAAATCAGTCCTTTTTTTATTTTTTGGTCCAATTGGTCCGCTATAAATACTAATTACGTCCTAATTGGTCCTTCACCCACTAATTATGCTATAATTAAATATTTTTGGCCAAATTAGTCATTTTTTTCTTCCAAAAATCTAAATTGATCCGTTATTAATTATTGCTCCCTTTCATGCAGTCCAATACACATTTCAAACCACTAATAACTCAAATTCGGTATAAGTAAAAATTCTGATGTTTATAAACTACACGACGAGACGAATCTAATAAGATCATACTTATCTTATTTTAATTTATATATCTATGTTTAAAATTTAAGTCAAAACAAGTGTGTGAATAGTAGCAAATTAGACAATGTAGTTATTAAAAAAAATGGAGGGAGTATACAAGTTTAAATGAGCTAAGTAGGATCTTGTTAGATTCGTCACGTCGTGTAGTTTATAAATATTGAAATTTTAGAATTTTTACTTATATCGAATTTGAGTTATTAGTGGTTTGAAATGTGCATTGGACTGCATAAAAAGGGGCAAAAATTAATAACGGATCAATTTAGATATTTGAAGAAAAAAGGACTGATTTGGCCAAAAATATATAATTAGGGCATAATTAGTGGATGGTGGACCGATTGGGACGTAATTAGTATATTTAGTGGACCAATTGGGCCAAAAAAATAAAAAAATAAAAAAAGGACTGATTTGACTTTTTTGTAAAAAAAAAAGGACTATATTGTTCTTTTTTTTTCCATTTCATCTTACATAAAAATGTTAATCATTAATTAGTACATGGGATAATGTCATGATGAATACTAGTACTACTATATTACTATTCCAAGGCTGGATAATGTTCGTAAATGTTTTCTTTTAAATAAAAAAGCCAAATCATTTGATGATGGATAAATTTTTCGTTTTAATTTTTCGCAGAAACACGATAGAAATTTACAAAAAAAACTTTTTTAAGTATGGACATAAAATACAGAAAGACAAAGAAAGTGCATGATCAATATAGTAAAGGGATGTTTGGGAGTCAGCGGATCCGCTAGCAGATAGCAGATTCGGAGAGAGAACTGTGAGACAATATGCTCTTCCAATATGCTATATGCTGGTTATGCTGTCATCCAAACAATCCCTAAGTGTAGTATAAATTTAAGCCGTAGGGTAAGAAGCCTGCATAGCAATGCCACAGAGGCCCTGAGCAGCACCGACATCCTTCTCCATTCTTATGTATCCGCTCTCGCCCCAGCTCGTCCCCCACGAGTTCTTCACCAACCAATACTCTGTCCCGTCACTAGTCTTCCCATACCCAACGGCCGTCACGCCATGGTCCAAATCCGTTCCACACTCTCCTGTGAAGACTCCACTCGAGTAGAACTGGAAGTCCGATCCACTGGCATCAATGGCCACCGATACCGGCTGATTCGCCACAGCTTTCATCAATGATGATTCGCTGTTGGCGGGAACATCCTCGTACCCTGTAATGGCCGCAACGCGGGAGGATTCCTTCTTCGCGTTGCACGTGCCGTCGGTCCCCTGGTAGGGGTAATTCGATTCGGTTGTGAGTCCATGGTTTTGGATAGTGAACTCAAAGGCATTGTCCATGAGACCTCCATTGCAGCCCTGGTCTTGGCTCGTGTCGCAATCCACGAGTTCTTGTTCTGATAGGGATACCAAATTCCCTGTTTTTAGCTGGTGGATGCCTTCCGTGGCAGCCACAGCTGAAAACGCCCAGCAACAACCTATATTTTGGTTGTTTGTAATTAGCGGACATATGTATGTTACGAACATTTTTTAATGGAGTTTGGAGAGGTAATTGTTTGTTCTTACCACATTGGCCTTGATCCTTAACACCAGTGACGGCGCCTTTCTTTCTCCAATCTATGCTGGCAGGGACTGCAGTCACGTTTGCGTACTTGAATGAAGAAGCTTTATTAGCTGACTCGACACGAGAGCCAATCTTGTTGTATCCATTTCTGGATACCCGAAATTCCTCATTTGTTAAGTCGGCGAACTTGTTTACGCCGAGCTTATAAGGACGGAGCCCTGCATCGTTGAAAGATTCGATGTACTCCACATTCGCCTTGAATATTTCGAATCTCATGGCCTTCTCTGCTTCGTCTTTGTAGGTACGTCCGTGTTGGGACATCCATTGCTCGTGTCTCTCGAATATTGATGCATCGGGCAATGTTCGGGATGTTGTTTGTGAGGCCCATATTCCTAAAACAAATAATGCAGCAAAAACAAGTTTTGAAGCGAGTGGCAGACCCATTTCTTGAGCTGAATGTATGTCGTGTACTATATAAAACTAAGTTGGGATATGGTGTGTATTATTGCCCAATTCAGACAAGGTATTTATAGAGATGTACTATGAAACATTGAAACCTAGTTTTCTACATGGGTTTTGGAGGGTAGAAACTCCTTGGAAAACCTGGCAAGTTAAGGTAGATAGTGATGATTAAAAAGAAATTAATACTTTCATTCATATCATAAGCAACTTACTACTGTTTTGGATTTTTACACACTCGATTGGAGGAGCAGAATAGACCATTTTATTGGACTTGTCTTGTTTCTACTCCAAGACAAATGAAAAACTAACAATTAAGGCCAAACAAATAACGTATTATGCCCACTCTTATTATACTATACAGATTTGAAAGCAGAATGGCTTACCACGCAACGATCTATACATATTAATTAGAGTAGTGTTTATATACTCGGACTCTGAGTATCTTCAAAGTAGACTACTAACTAGTTTGTCCAGAAAGCCTTGTCGCTTTTGAATTCGTGCTATTAATCTCTCAGAAATCCACAGAAATGCCCTTTGTGTCGAAGAATCTCATCACCAATGTCATTTTTGCTGGAAGGACTTGTTGAAGATGTAATAATCTCATCACAAGCACAGAACCAAAGTTTAGACAAAGAATTCTATACATTGAATAGTGATCAAACATTCACAAAAGAATGTTTGAAGTTGTCTTTATAGCCCGTTGAGAATGGGAGCTATGTCCTTTTCGCGACATACCCTGCGACAACACCCAGTATGGCAATAATGTAAACGAAGGCGACAGATGCTCCTTCGCGTTTGTTGCTTTTGCACTTCAGGAGTTCCTATAAGAGCTCAAGCCTAAGGAGGTTAGAAATCCAGGCAAAGACTAAACATAAGGTATATAAATTCAACAAGACCGAACATGTTATGTAAGAACAGTAACAGTAGTCATGGTACTATGGTGAATCAGTTCTGCTTTATAGGATTGTGAATCTCTCACCAGTTGCTGAACAAGAGCGTCACTCTGTTTCCTTGCTGCAGTTATTTCCTCCATCAATCTCGAAACAGTAGTTTCCACCTGTAAATAAAAATAATTTTAGGATAATAACTAGTACCGTCATTCTTCATTGATAATGGCAATCAAATTTTACATTGCCAAAGCATAGGAAAAACTTGTATATACAGGTAAGGAAACTTGATACAAACCTCACTGTCGTTTTTCATTGCAGCAGACGTTGAAGGAATGGCTTCTTCTGATACCTGAGAAACTGGAGGTGGCATCAGGGCCGGCGCAACATACATCACAGTCAACTTGCACTCCTCAACCTTCGCTTTGTCCTTATTGAACTGTAGAAAACAACAATGACCGGTTTCAACATAACATCATATTCGAAGAAATTATATATGTGCAGCATATGTTAGTCTCTAGCTTGTTTTGCATTTGTAATTCATACTTTATCAATCATGTAGAAACTCTAGTATGCTCAGTAGCCGATGAATCATAAAATATTGTGAATAAAGTTACAGGAGGTAATAACAGATTACCATATCTGGTGTAATGTCCTCTGCAGTTGCGCCTGGTTTTGCAACAACACTCTGAATCAAAAACTTGTCCTTGCACTGCATGTTTGCAGGAGCCCTCTTCTGTGCTTGCATTGTGACTGCAGGAGAAGACATAGACATCAAAATCCATAAGAACATCAAGTCATGAACCACTTGGATATTTTTTTTAACAATGACAACAGAGGCATGTTGATGCATAATTGTCACTAGCTCATGATGCACCACATCTGCAATAACCCCCAAGTTGTGTAATGTATGGTTCAAAAGTACTTGATAATCGATGCATTTAATTTTTCAATGTGAGTTTAACCTGCAATACAATCTTTAAAAAAAAAATTACCAGTTATACTGCATGTTGAACGAGGGGAAATAATTTCACTGTTTGGCTTAACACAATATTTTTTTGGATCTGTTGTCATAACCTGAAGAAAGGAAAATGATAGAAAAATTAGCGACTTTTTAGAACAGATTCTCCAGACAGGGATCATACTATTACCTTGAAAGCGACGTAATTATTGGTACTATTTGTTGCCAGCAGGGAACAACGTGTTTGCTGCTTCAACACAACTAATGAATTGAAGAAAAGGGAAATCATGAAAAAGAAAAAGAAAAAGAAGAAAGATATAAAATTAATAGATGATCCAAATCAACACAGAAATGGCAAAGAAATACTCACTTGGGAATTTCAACTCCAATGGCTCAAAATTGAGCAGTTCCTCAGACCTCATTTTTGTTTCTCTGGTCAAAACTGCTTGACAAAAATATGAAATTGAAATTACGATAAGCCTATAAATGCTGTAAGTAAATATAATCACTTTCCTGTTGGGAAGATGAGAGTTTGGAAATTAACGCAAACACACGCTATAATCACCATTTTCAGTATGTGAAACCAAGACTCACTTTCACTTCTGTTCTCTGAGCCCCAAAAAATAGTCTTGAATAAATGAATAAACAGGTAACCAACACCCCTCACTACCCATTCTTCGAACGAATCAAAAACCAGCCTCTTTGTCACCTTTCGTATCAATACGGCAATCAGAAAACCAAAACTCCTGCATTAAGAGGCAAGAGTGAGATTCAAACAGGAAATTACTAATGTGAATTATTTTGGCATATGATGTCTTAGGAAATAACACTATTAAGTCTGACATTTCCTTTTCAGTATGGAAGAGTAATTAACAATTAGCATCCTTAAAAAGAAAATTCATCGTTGCATGATCAACTGTTAACTTTGGAATTGATAAATCAATCCTTGAAATAGTACACAGTAGAAAACTTCTGTATTTGACATAAAGGATTTCTTCTTCACATAGACTCGAGCACTGACAAAGTTTAAGCAATTGAATTGCACTAAAGGGTTAAACTAGACCATTTTGATATGCAAAGAATTCACCCTGTATTGATTCAGCTAAAGATAGTTCAAGGAGAATGAGTAGCACAATATGGGCAGTTTATACGACGAGTCAAAACAATTTGTTCTTATAAGATGTAGGATAGTTTAGAGTTTTTGTCAGAAATAAATACCATATCAGTGGCAACATCAGGTACCAAAAGAATAACAATATCAATATAATGGTGATGCCTTTCATTAACCAATCATTGAAACGAAGCCAATCTCCGTTCTGCAGCCACATCACCTGCACATCGAGTGACACATATGTTTACGAGATGATGCATGGAAACATGTATTATGGGAACCAAATAATTCATTTTGGGCAGCAGAGTTATGGATTTACAGATTTGTGTGAATGAAAAAATCCAAAGTTTATTAATGAAATGATTGAAATAATTCCCAAGTCTATGGAACAAGACTGAAGCACTAAATATCTTAGCAAATCACTTCAATATTTTCGTTGACAGGCTATGAATCTTGCTACAAATTTAATTTAAGACTAAGGAATGGAATTCTGATTAACAGCTTCTGATATAAATAATCAGTTTTATCTATTTAAGGAAATGTATTTTGAGTACAAACCTTGAAAACATCTAAACGTGATGAATCAGCTTGAGGTCTGTTATGATTTGATGGCAGGCTCGACGGTGGATAAAAGTAAACTACTCTAAGCCTGCAAGTTTTGATGGCAAGCCCTGTTTCCGTGAACTACAAAACAGGAGTACATTCATTACATTAACTCATAATTATCCGGGGGGGGGGGGGGGTGTTGGTGGGGAAGGGAACGTTGATGTTGCAATCTGCATTATGATATTCCAGCTCCAACGTCTCACATTTAACAGTTTGGATGCTAGGTTGGGGACAACAACGGTTACCGTTTACGAATAACTGCAAGTCCACCCCCTTCCAGAATCATTTATCTAAGAAGGCAAAGGGGCTATCATTCAAGTGTACTGATATGATATTTTTGTCAGAATGGGCCAAAAGGATAAATTTGCCAACAAAGAAACCCATGCCAAACTCCTTAAGCTGCTATGAAATAAGGAACACACTTAAAACACTCCCAGAGAGAAGTGCACACGAACACGACATACATGATTATTAAGCTAAAAGGGAAATTGAACGAAAACTCCATCTACATAATGATAAATAAGATTAGTTGAATTATGAACCTACCAGTTTCTGAGCACCTTCTGCAGTAGTATCAGGACTTGCAACAACACTATTAATCAAAATCTCATCCCGGCAGTGCATGTCAGAAGGTACCTCCTTTGGACCAAGCATAATTACTTCAAAAACAGGTTCATACAAAAATTCCATAAGAGGGCTTCTATTGTGACTAAAACCTTATATCATAATTGATAAAATCAACTATTTTAGTAGTTTCAAATGAGAAATCAAATTTAAGTTTAGCAAGAAAGTGTACAGCCATCAAATATTTTAAACCCAACCCCCGCGCAGTCCGCCCCTCATGACCATCCCTGCCCCAAAATCCTGCAATATTGCTCCTCGTACACCAATTCATCTGTTTTCCCCTTTATCATTCTATATCTCAGATAGTCAGATATGATTGCTCCAATTTTAGGGAATTTTCTAATAGATGTGCCAGCATGAGTGCTGTGCCGAGCTTCTTCGCTTATTTTCCCCTCATGGAATAACAAGGCAATCCACATTTACAGGTATGGCGTATGGGAAGTATTTTCGAACGTTTATTATAAACGTTCATTTTGATTCAATGTTATAGAACCTTTTGGAGAAATCTCCATCATATTAAGAACATTTGCAAGATTATAAGATTAAGTACTTGTTTCATACTTTCATGAATTTGATGACAAATCAAAATTTCCAAAAAAGACTCGAGACAAAGATTGCAATATACTATATAGCCACTGTTCACAGTCTTCAGACATGATTTGATTCTACAGGCATTAGCAGCCCAGACTCTCCTTAAAAATTTGTTAATACTTTTTGCAAATGTCACTCATGTAATATCTGTTCTCTTAAAAATATATAAAAATAAATAAATAAATAAATCTAAAACAAGTGAGACAGTATCCAAGAGGACAGGACAAAGTTGACTTATATATGTTGACATAAGCATGAAAGTCTTATCTTTTTTATCTTTTCCCTAATAGTAAATTTATGGAAGGTTCCCTGATCTAATCCAAAATACCTTATTGTCTGTTATCAAAGAAACATACCATTTGAAAAATAAAATAAACTACTCCAGTACCTTGAATATTACAAGATGACCTTGGTGAAAGAACTCCAACTTTGGGTTGGGTGCGGTATTTCTCCCGATCAGCGGTTACAACCTGAACAGACAACACAGTGTCCAATTACAGTACATGGAGAAATGATCGGCACTATATACGATTCAGAAAAAACTCAAATCTTCTTACTTCAAAAGCAACGTGGTGTCTGGAGTTATTGGACAATTGGATTGTACAAAATGCTTGCTTGTACAGCTCAACTAAACCAAAAACCAACACAAACTAGAATAAACAACCAAAAACACATATAAAAAGACCAATTCACCGCACAAAGGAAGAAGAATCAACAACCCAGCTAGCAACACAACGTTCGGAAAGAGTACAATAGAAAATTAAGGAGAAGTAATTGAGATTAAACAGAACTAACAGCAAAATTTGAGCTCCTGAGGCTCAATATCCAGAAGCTTTTCCCTGCTCATGTTGACAGATGCTTCCTCACCAATTCTTTTCTAGAATTAAGAGCAGTCTCCTCTTGTTAGTTGTTGGAAACATATTGAAAATAATTGAGGTGAGAAACTAGAAAACTAAAAGTCTTATATTTTTGCTTTCTACTTGATGAGAAGATATAATGAGAAATAATTTATGGAATGTCCAACTGAAGACATGAAATAGGATAGAAAGATGCATAATGATTTTTCTAATAGAATAAGTTGACCATATAATGAGTGCAATAAATAAATAGAGTCAAGAAGGTGGGTGGGTGAAGATGATGGCAATTGCAGGGAAAAGGAAACAGGGAAAACATTGCGTGTTATGTATATTATGGTTTTAAATAATGGCACGGTATTCCCAGAAGTTATTACCTGAAAGTATAGCATTGGCCAAATATAAAACATGCTGATTGCTGAAGACCCATTCCTGATCTAATATTATATTACAGAAAATCTGGAAAATACTTTTCCCGATTAAAAAAGTCAACCAGCAGGTAGCAGATGATATATAAACTTTAGCTGTAATGTCGTAACAATTTCAATACGAAGTTACAAAAGAAACCAATACAATGATGCCACCAGCTTGAACAGAAGACTAATACAAGTTACAGAAAGAATGTTGCTAAAAAGGGGTGACACCATACTAAATAAAATACGTCTATATATAATCTTCCTTAAAAGAGAAAAAGAATATTACAGCTACCAAATACACTTAGCTAAGACATGAGTGTGCCTTCAAGAACTTTCTTTTATCTCTGAGTTCTTGGCAGGTGTGGTGATGGAGTCACGGAGATACAGACAAATGGTGTTCATGGTCAAAGATTATGGCCTTTTCACGTAATACCCCAAGGCTAGGCCGAGTAGGCCAATAACAAGAACCAAGGCGATGGATACTCCTCCACTTTTGCTGCTTTGGCGCTTCAAGAGTTCCTATGCAGCAATAGGTAATATAAGATGAGTAATTCCTGGATATCAGAAGCAGATGCAGATGCAATAATACATATATCTTAACTCATCATAGTGTTATCTATAAGTGATGCAGACTGCAGCAATTGTAAATCACAAGACATGTACACACTCACAAGAGGCACATGCTCTCGGTTCATCTATAACTCAAATGTGAAGGGACAAATCACCATGTCTTGAATGTTGTATTTACAGGATCAAGAATTTGGGATGACTACATAGCTTATCGGCTTATGGAATAAGCTTGAAGACCAAATTGTCATGAAATGTGCTCACACTGGAATTTTGCCAGCAGAGATGCACAAAAGATTTATGGTTCACAGGCACTTCCCCAAAAGCCAAATTATGCACAACATTGCAGAAATATTGCACTCAACCAGTGAACACAAATAAGATGAGGCGAGTATATTGGATACTAAATTAACGTGCTAAACCACTAAATGGATAACAGACTGAGAACAATGGTTATATTGTGAATTTGTTAGCTTCTTGATAATGTCTGCCACAAGAAATCCGAGAGAAGTTTGTAGGACTATAAATCTCACCAATTCTTCACGAAGTTTGTTATTCTGCTTAATTGCAGCAGCTTTTTCCTCAGTCAATTTTGAAACATATGATTTTCCCTGAGAATTGAGATGATAAGTCTAAATTGTACCATTTTTAACCAGACACACATGATTATAAGTCTAAATTCCACTGCTCTCACTCTATGCATACTTCTTATCCCTCCTTGGACTTCTCCCTACCTTATCCAAACCACCTACCGTAAGTAAAGGTAGCTTTTCTCAGTTTTTGTTTTAATACATTTGATTGAAATTTGCTACTTGTATCTATGGCAAACAATCCTGTGTTGTATCCAACCTTTAAAGTTGGCACACTGTGATTATGGCGATGATGATGATGCTTTATGAACATAATATACTTCTTCTGGCTTGTTCCAAGGTGAAAACTATATCATAAAACCTGGATAATCTTCTATACACATCTGCATGCACCAACAAGAATGAATTTAAAAAGAGCCTTCTTACCTCTGGTGATTTTTCATGACTATCAGCAAACATTCTAGTAGCCTGCAGCCACACATGCCCCCAAATCAAAAATAGGAATAAATACTAAAGACAAAGAAGGGTGCTGTTCAAAAGTTGAAAAATAGAATGTGGATATAAACCTCAGTTCCCCCATGGTCCCCTGCAGTAGCCCTTGGAGAAAACCCTTCTTCTGATCCCTCTGCAACAGGAGACGGTGGTTGGTGTGGTGCAACATAAACCACTTTCAACCTGCACTCTTCAACCTTTGCATGCTCCTTATTAAACTACAATACATGCAAACCCTAATGTCAACACCTCATAATCTTCCAACAAAATTATGTGTAGCATTCATATCTTTACCTAGTCAAGAGTAAAATTATAAAATGTGTATTAGAAAATTACAACTTAATGATCCAGTAAATTAATATTTTGGCTCTCCTTTAAATAATTTGGCAGTTAAAAACTCTAGTTTGTTTACTACTTCCGCTGCTTTTAAAACACGCTTTTTAATAAATTTCCATATCGCCATACTTTTCCTCACACTCCACTCTGTCTACTATTTTCCCACCTACTTTATTTTACCAAAAATGGAAATATTTCACTTATTTTAAAACATTCAAAAAAGGAAAAATTGTCACTCTTAAAAAAATGGATGGAGTATTAATTAATCAGTGATTACCATTTCAGGTGTAATGTCTTTTACAGTTGCACCAGGGCTCGCAACAACACTCTGAATCAAAAATTTGTCTTTGCATTGCATATCTGGAGGGGCCTCCTTTTGTGCTTGCATTGTGACTGCAGCAACAGACACACATAAAAATCCTTAAGAAGTTGCCCATGGTTAATTTAAAACATTGGGAAGTAAGGTCAGCTTTAAGTAACATTATTTAACATAACTACCACAAAGGAAACAACTAAACTATCACCACGAATCCACCATGAAAGCCATATCCAGTCACTGTGCAATGTACATCACTATTATATTCATCAAAGCAATTATAAGCATGTAGATTTAGAAAGTGAAGATCTCTTCTTTTAGTGTTTTTCATGTGCTGAAGACGAAGTTACATACTCTCCAAGTAAAACAAGCATCCTTTCCAATCTACAATTTCAATTACTTCAAAAATATGAAAAATTAATCCTATTGGAGATATACACGGAGATATGCAAGGCAAAACTGAATCAAAGAACCAATTGTTGAAAGCTTGTTTCCAGTTCAATTACCTAAAAGATAAGTTAAGACCATTAAAGGATATATTAACTATCACAGCCCAACAATAGTACCTCTCAATTCCATCAACAATCCACACTTCACTCATCATTTTTCAATAGGACTCGATTTATGCACTCAAAATACAAAAGGCCACAAACAACTGCCAACATGAATAAATAGGATAATAAATTACCAACAATGTCGGCTGTTGAATGGGGCAAAATAATCCCCGTGTTCGGCCGGACACAGTACTTCTTGGGATTCGTCGTCTTAACCTAAAATCAGGAAATGAAATATTGGAAATACCCAAGAATTTGACAGAGTCTTAATGCACAAAATTCATGTCGTGAGGGGGTACCTTGAAGGCGACATAATTATCAGTCTTATTTGTTGCTTGCAGCGAACAAGATATCTGCTTCCTTAATTCAACTAATCAATCCAAGAAAAAGAAAACATGAATCATCAGAATGATGTAAATTTGCAAAAATGTTCGTAGAAATGAAATCGCAAAAGAAAGCGCCCACATGGGAGTTTCATCTCCAATGGCTCGACATCGAGAAGCTCTCCGGAATTCATTTTCGTTTTGAGAAATATAAAGCAGAACAAAATTGTGAAACCTGGAGGAAAAAATATAATTTTATGGATCCTGGTGGGATATATATCACTTCGGACATGGGAGGATGAAAATCTGGAGGTGATCCGAGAATTGCTGTGCATATGATGTGAGAGCAATGGAGGGAAATGAGAGAGGTGGTATCCCTCTTCTGAATGCATGAAACATAATTAGAAGTACAAAAAATCAAGACTAATTATATTTTTCTTTAACTAAAATATATTTTAAAAAAATTCGGAAAAAAAAAAAGATTTTTGTTGTAATAAAATCAAAACTAATTAGAGTTTTTTTGTAATAAAAGAATTAATGATATGGAAGAGAAGTACTCATCTGTCCCATTTAAACTTTTTCAATTGTTAATATCTCAAAATATATACAATGCAAATTTATGTAAAATATATATTTAAAAACTATATGTCATACGATTTTAACAAGACCCAACTCGACTATTTTTCCCAAATATATACTTGCTTTGAACAATGAACAGTGTCAAAAAGTCAAATCAGACACATTAATTCGGCCGGAGGGAGTATTTTTTTTTTTTTTTTGGTGATATCATTAGTGTAGTGTAGAACTACACCTTCAACTTAGCCCAACAACATCTTCAAATGATCCGCAACCGCATTGCCAAAAATCTGGTGAAAGCGACAAGAGTGGAACTCCCTCCTAAGCTCAGCGATATGGAATAGTTGAGACGACAGCCAATGTGCAGGATGTGGAAGAGAAGTAATTTAGATTGAATTATTTTATTAAAAATGAAAAATATATAATGGAGTTAGCTTGATTATGTGGTAGTGAGAAAAACTGACATGAAAGAAGGAAAAAAAAATGGAGTTGCTTAGAAGATGAACATCCCTAATAATTACAGACATTGTTAGCTTGATAATGTTCTCTATTATCACTCTCAATGTTGGCCAAACAAACAAACCTGCTATTTTATTCATTGCAGCAGTAGTATATCACAAAGATAACACTAACTTATCCATTCCGTTGAAACAATAGACAACATTTCAGTACATGAAGTAAACCATACTACAAAGAAAAAAACCATTATTGGTGATGGAATTTCAACTGATTTTTTTGGAGGGAGGGGGGAGGGGGTGTTGTTACACACTTCATCTCTTCAGTTCTTCTATGTGTTGTGAAAGTCCTTGCAAGACCTAGAAGAAAAAAAAAACAGCCAAGAAATACCTCAGAAAACACATTAATGGCAGAACTCAGTTTTGTGCAAGTTGCTCTTGATCACTTACGAGTTTGGTCTCATCCAATGCAGTTTCCAGCCTCCGGATTTTCTGAAAAGGAACAAAGAACCGATGCTTAGTTTTGTCGTTTTAGCTGTGGTGGGTTTTACACTCTTAGGAGGACTTACTTCTTTTGCAGCTTCAAGCATGGGCTCGAATGCTTGGATCTTCTGCAACAAATGCCTATCCATGTATCTGCTTTCGGGGGTGTCCATGAGACTCTCATCTGACAGTGCATCTTTAGGTTGAACGTTTGCCTGCATTTACCAAATGTCAATAAATGTGCGTGTGGCTAGCCTACCAAAAGAACCAGTGCCATATTAAGCCAAATCTGAAGGAGAAGTCTTCTTTAGCACAAAAGAGACTCACGGTAACGCTAGTGAATGCATGAAGTGTTTCAGTGATATCAGGATCATTCCAAGGACCTTTGTCGCTAAAAAGGCAGCCACCAGATTCAGAACATGTGCAGCTGCCGCCCAAGAAACTTGGGAGATTGCTGTAAGAGTATCAACATATCAATTCACTAGTAATCCAGAAATGGAAATGAAATTAAGGAAGCATAAGTCGCATCAACATTTTCACAAAGCATATGTGCCTAAAGAGTTTGTTACCTAGAATCGATAGCTTCAATTAGGGAACTTTTGTAGTCAGTTCCCAATACCTACAATTTATTCTGTGAAAGTTCTAATTAAATGGCTTTTGTTCTCATCCCTCGCACGAGGAAGGACAGTTGAAAAAGAGTGGCATGATAAGAATGAATAACAAAAGCATCCTAAAATAAGATTACTTGGATTTTAGCCAAGGTGCGTTCATCTAGAAAAGCCTTCACTGCTTTCCACAGTACCTTAAATCCAGATCCAGCATTGATAATATAAAGCTGGTGCAGCGTCTGCAAGGGTTATTCGGGGAAAGCATTACATCATGTCCAGAAAACATAAATACATGTGTCCAATTGGAGCTCACCTCCCAATCACAAGTAACAGAACATGTCTTATAACATCACATAGAATTCCTTTTAACACGTTTCCCTGAGTAAAGCGTTTCAATGTTCCCAAAAACGTGATGAACAACAAGGGGAAAGAAAAATAAATTAAATGTGAATCATACCTCGGGATAATAACAGCTATCAATTCTTTGAATTTCCATGAAGAGATGTCTAGCTGGCTTGGAGAAATGAGACATTCCCTGTCAAGGAAACCAGATGTCTTTACCAAAACATTGATGTAAATGACATTAATGCAGTATGCTTTTCCATACAATTTATAATATACTACATGAGTGGTGCATATTATGCGATCGATTCGTGCCAGAATGAACGAAGTGCATGCATAATATAAAAGCTAAATTCAAGCAGCATTGAAGACTAAGATCTTACCACATCTTTTACATCCAAGATACTGAATGTCGAAGCAATGTGTTTCTTGGCAGCAAGTGAACATGCTGGGAATCTCCAATTCATAGTCTTTTCTTGCTCACAGATGTGATGTTTGACAAACCTGTCGAGTGTTGTTACTTGAAGAAACTTATTCAGATCAACCAATCCAAGTTGTTCTATGTAAACCGGCCGCCCATATCTGTCAACTCCATGAAATCCATGAGGATAACATTTTTTAACTTCTTGATACTCATCAAACTTGAATTCCTGCCACATTACCAACCAATTACCAGTAGTTTTTGAAGAAAGGTTTCGCTTATCAGTATTCAAGAGCAACACCAAGCTAGTTAAGTAAAAATATAACAAATGACACAGATCCAGATTTAAAGAATGAACATGTGTTTTGTCTATAAAGTGAAGTATCTAAATTGGGCTTTTTTCTACACGGCAGAATAATGCATAAATGACACAGAGCCAGAATTAACATTTTATGAACATTAACATAATGCTTGTCTTACAAAAGATGCACCTAAAGTATCTTGCCACTGAACATTAACTGCATCCGGGAATGCTTACCTTTGTGATGGTATCAACACGAAGTTCTTCACGCCACTTAATGTATTGCATAAACATATCCTTTGCTTTCACTAAATCAAAGTCTCTCATTCTAAGGAATCTACAATCAGAAAAGCCTCACACTAATAAGCAAGATTAAAATGTAGCATGCATGATCCTGAGAATGGTTGACAACTAAAAATATACATCTACCTCAGAAGAGTGTGATAATCAAAGTGGTGCTTGGGTAACTGACCCTCGAGATGAAGCAGTTCGCGAAATTCATCAACTATTTTCTCATCTTTCGGATCATGATGTCCTTCAAGAATCACTTTCTTGCTCTGGCTTTTCTTCATACTCCTGAATGGCTCTATGTATTTAAATGTTTGTGACAGCATTGCGATGAAGCTGGGGTTGGATTTGGTTGGCTTTTTTGTGGGAGGTAATTGCCAGAAAGTTTCAATAGGAGGGTGAAATGACTTTGTCTTCTTTTTAGAAAAAGATGACCCGCCTTTGGTACTTGGCGACTCCTTGCTCCCTCCGGCTGCAGCCGAAATCAATATTTCTGTGTTGTCTTCTTTTGGTTTCTCCATACATCAACACACCAAAGTTTCTGGCATCTTCAAAATGAGTACAACAACAATACACCAGATGTTCAGATATCAATCACAATTCACCCAAAAGTAAAGTTTAAACTGGTAGGCTGTAAACAATGGGTGCCTGGAAGATAGAAGCGATGAACAACAAAAAACAGCAAAAGAGATGGAAACAGAGGCTAATGCTGTGCTTGGAAGTACCAAAACATGATGTAGACAAAATGCAGAAAGCTTCAGTGAAATTCAAATAAGAGATGCGAAATTCAATTCTTAGCAGTGAAGAAAGTACTTTATTCAGCAATTGCTGCACAGCATTTCTTCATAGGCAAAACAACAAAGATTCTCAACGAATCATAAACAAAAACCCATCGAAAGGAGAACACATTGAATCCGCCGTGCATAAATACCTGACAAAATGCACTGCAAGCTGAGAATGTGAAGTAAAAAGGACGGGGGCGAAAATAAGGGGGGCCGAAGGAAATGGGGAAACGAGAGAAGATTGAAGGAATTAAACAGAGGGATAAACTGGCTTGCCTTTTCGGCTTTTGCTTTGCTGTAGCGGAATGGTATTTTGGAAATGCTTGGAAGTCAAGAAATTCCCCCCGACCATTGATCCTTCTGTGCCATCAGACAGTTAGTCTGGACGAAAACCTAAATAAAAAGGCAAAAAAAGAAAAAAAAAAAAAATCAATCTTTACCAGAGGAGTATTATACAGCACAGGAATAATATTCGCACCACAGAACGCTGGAAAAAGGAATACATTATACACTGTTCCAGTCACCACAGATTCATTGCTGTCACTCTAGTAAGCTGTCGGACATTGGAATACAGAATTAAACTACTGAGACAGTGTTCATAGTATCGGAGCCTCCCACGAGCGAGGAGCATCGTCGCCGGAGCAACTGAGGTGGGCTCATGTCGATAGGGCGATCGCAAACCTATAATACAGTATATATACCCGGTCTGATTACTGTTTAAACCCGGCTTTCTTACTTTTAACACTGGTATTTAAGTTTTAAGATCGTCCCACTTTCCTACATGCCCGCACGCAGCTCGCACGCAGCTGCCTTCAAACAAACAAACAGTTTACAAACAAAACTCAGTTCCATTGGTTGTTAACGAGTTGAGCTCGAACACAAACGGAAGCTTTATTCGAAAACAGTTCGAAAGTAATCGTATATATTCGTTGATAGGGTAATTTTGTAATTTCATATGTTCATTTGATAATTTTAATATTGTGGGGAAAAAAAAATCTAACTCTTGATTGGATGAATGATTCCTAATATTGTTGGTAAATTTTTAATAGATCCAAGTTGAACAAAAAAATAAGTTGGCTCGTTTAAACTAAACTATTCGAGCCGAACTCGAGCTCGAGCTCACAAACTTTTTCACGAGCCGAGCTCGAATACAATTTCAAGCTCGACTTTCTTAACAAACGAACACGAGCCGAGATCGGGCTCAAACACCCAAAGCTCGGTTCGTTTACTGTTCTACGTGTTGCTGTCAGAATACAAGCAAAGCTTCTTCGCCGTTGATCGCTTATCATTCTACTATTATTGTGCTCTCTTAGCAGTACTTTCTCTTGATTTTTTTTTTCACTTGCTCCTACACACATTTTCAACTGCTCCTACACACATTTTCAACAATTTTCTACTTACCTAAATCTCTACCCACTCCCCACACATTGACATTAGTCATTACTCATTACTATTTAAAATTTAGAGGGCAGTTGATGGTATTCACTGTTTAGAGATATTATTTACAGAAATAACAGAGCAATTTTTTGCCGGAAAGATATACCACAATTACTTACACTTTATACAATCCACCTATCACTCATTAATACAATTAATTATCATTAATCGGCAGACATAAATCTATGGAAAATTATTGGTTGATAATGGTATTGGAAATAATCTATAAATAACAATTTTTTTTTACAATTAAGTTATTTAAAAATAATAATTAATGATTTTTATTATAAATATATCTTTCAAGTGAATTGACGACACATAAGATAATCCAATCGCTCCCTAAATGTAGTTATGACTCCCCTCACAAAATATATTAGTATACGTTTGTTCATCAACATAAGTGGACTTGGTAGTTGTGGGTTCCAATGGTTTGAGTATAAAATTTAATACCATAGTAATATACTATATTTACAATGTACTCCCTTTGTCTTTAGAGTGTCTCAAAACTTTTGGGCACGCTATTTTATACGGGATATTTAGTATTTAATATAGGGGTAGAGTAGTGTTAAAGTGTGTTAACTCCATAAAAATTAGGTCCAATACGTGTAGCCCAATCCACTTTCGAGGGGCCCAATCCAAAGGCCCATTAAGCTTAGCCCAATCCTTCGAGAGGCCCAGTCCAATTCAAATAAACCGGCCCAGTTCATGGTTGAGCTCGGGACAGATGACGATGAGTAATGGCGGCATACTTGGAGAAGATTGGAGCAGGCATCACCTATGGAGAGGATCATGGCATTGATGACAGAATGGCAGCATACTTGGAGACCAGGCATCACCCATGGAGAGGGGATCATGGGAGCATTGATGACCAAGCGCCATCAAGGGGAGCGGATCAAGGGCCAAGATCCGGTAACGTTCAAAGACAGCGCGTGAGAATGATTGTTGTAGCTACATTGGGGTTGAAGAACCCCTATAAATAGTGGTGACACCAATCTAGTTGAGGATCATCCACACACTCCCAAGAAGAATCTGCATTTTTATTATTTTATTTTCTGCAACATTTTCTTTCTGCAAGTTTCTTTTGTGTTCTTCAATTCTGCAATCTTTATTTTCTTTACAGCTTTATTTAAATTCCTGTAATTCATTTCATAAACTTTGTAATCCTCTCAATATTCATCAATCAAAACTAGAGGTTTATTCCTCCAAAATTCTTGGTTAACAAATTGGCACGCCCAGTGGGACACGAGATTGAGACCATATCTGCTTAGGAGTGTATGCTACTTAGATCTGGACGAGTAGTAAGGGACTTGACTCAAAAATTTGAAGAAATGTCGCTACAAGAGAACACATGGGTTAGAACATCCTCTGAGAACGCCGATAATACGGCGAGCACTTCTCAACCACAACAGGGAACAATGCAAATCCCTACCCTATCAGAGCAAATGCGGCTATCGATGACTGAATCGATGGCCGAATTCATGCCTTTACTCACAAGGCACCTAATGGATGTGTTGCGGCCTGTCATGGCCGACCAAATTGACAAAATATGTGGATCCTTGTGTACTCAACAAGATGGATCTGCTCCAGCAAATGGCACTATTGTGCCGCCATGTCCAGGGTCGTCTGGCGGCCCACAGCGGAGTTGGGGAACCACACTTGGCCAGCCGCCATTCCCGGAGTCCGGAGGCCTGGCCAATTTGCCCTCATTCCCATATCAGGCCACCTATGCTTTCACTCCGGCGGCACCTAGCATGCCGAACTTCGGTTATGCGGCACCTCCCGTGCCGATGTATGCTTCATCAAGCTGCTTGATGGCGGCCAGCGGTATACCAGGCTGTACGGCAATCCCCGATGCATCCGGCATGGCACCACGCCAAGCGACGGCGGTGCCCCTAAACCCTAGTTGGATGCCGCCGACGGAAAGGGGGCAGGCACCGCAACCATATGAAGTGGCTTTGACACCTTCCATGCCTCCCACATCTATTATGTCTGTACCGGCGCCCGCACCAAACCCTAGTTGGATGTCGCCGGCACAAGGGAGGCAGGCATCACAGCCATATGGAATGGCTTTGACACCTCCTACACCTATCACAACCGCCATGCCAGTAGAGGCTCCCCCACCGAACCCTAGTGCGATGCCGCCAATGCTAGGGGGCAGGCGCCACAACTATGTGGAGTGGTCGCGACACCTGCCACACTTCCAGCCGCCATGCCTCCTACACAGGCACCGGCGGTCTCGCCCGAGTTGCTGGCAGACGTAATGCAACAACATTTTGGGATTCAACTAAGGCCGATCGAGCGGCCTACATACAGGAAGCCATACCCTGATTGGGTAGACAGCATGCTGCCGTACCCCAGGGGCTTCAAGATGCCCGAGTTCACCACCTTCTCAGGGGATGATGGCAAGTCCACTGTAGAACATGTGGGCAGATTCACAGCTCAGTGTGGTGAAGCGGCGGCCAACGACTGGCTGAAGTTGAGGCTGTTCAGTTCATCCCTCACTGGACCTGCCTTCGCATGGTTTGCATCCTTGCGGCCTTACTCAATTCAAAACTGGGCCGATCTTGAACGGGCATTCCATGACAGGTTCTATACGCCACTGTCACGGGTGAGTCTCGCAGACCTTACTAATGTCAAATAGTTTGCCGATGAGGCGAAAAGCACCTTTATTAACCGACTACAGCGGATTAAGGGCCGATGTACAATGGCAGTCCCTGATAGGGAGATAGCCAATATTGCAGTGGCTAACATGTTGCCAAAATTGAAAGAACATTTAATTGTGCAAGATTCCACTGATCTTGCCCGGCTGGCCGAGAAAGCGGCTCGCTTGGAAAAGTTCCTGGAGGAACAAGATGAGAAGCGTCTACCTACACACGGGACTCGTTTTGAGAAATTAAAACATAATAAAGAGGAAGACGAGCCAATAGTGGTGGCCTATGCAATAACCTTGGGTGGTAAAAACCCTGGATAGTGGCCCTGGAACGCCATCAACAGCGGCCTTGGAGGCCGAATAGTTGGTGAATGAGGATGGCGCCTGGCTGAGGACGGCGGCCTGACTGAGGATGGCGCCCCGACACATGAGCTCCGAGGTACGGACGAGCTCCGAGGCATGGCGGTTTGGACGCGAGTCGTGAAACCGGAGCAAGTGGCGGCCCCCGGAACAGGTTGAGATGGCGGCCCAGGGCGGAGCTGATGGCGGCCGGGAGCGGATCTGAAGGCGGCCTGAAAGGTGGTGGCTGGCCGCCCAATGTGGCATCCCCAGCAGATGAAGATGGTGGCCTGGTACTGGTGGCCGAAGAAGAGGTTGGCGGCTTGGTGCTGGCGGCCTGCACAAAGGAAGCTGGCGGCCTGAAGACATCCCAGGCAATGGCGGCGCTTAAGGAGTAGTTGGCGGCTGGTGACTGATTGGGGGCCGGAGCGAAAGTGAGGCTGGCGGCAAGTTGCTTGCGTTGGCGGCAGAGCGATGCTGGCGGCGCTCAACACATTGGTGGCTGGCGGCTGGCGGCGCTTAAGGAGTAGTTGGCGGCTGGTGACTGATTGGGGGGCGGAGCGAAAGTGAGGCTGGCGGCAAGTTGCTTGCGTTGGCGGCAGAGCGATGCTGGCGGCGCTCAACACGTTGGCGGCTGGCGGCGCTCAACACCGGCGACTGGCGGCGTTCAACATGTTGGCGGCCGGAGCGCGGAAGTCCGAGGCTGGCGGCGTCGCGATCTGGACGAGCGGCGAGTTGCTGGCGGCTGGCGGCCCGTGCTCGGTTGACGGCACTGAAGGAGATGGCGGCAGGGCTGCTGGCGGCGCGTCACCGAATGGCGGCGTTCAAGACCGGGCTGGCGGCGGGCGACCTCGGCTGGCGGCGGGCGACTCCGAGCTGGCGGCGAGCCAGGCTGTGGACGACCAAGGTTGGCGGCCCAATGGTTGGCGGCTGGCGGCCGAGGAGAGCTGGCGGCCCGTACTCGTTGGCGGTGGCGGCCGAGGATGTCTTTGCGGCTTACTATGTTGGCGGCCCAAGGACTCACTGGCGTCCTCGCGAGTTGGCGGCCGAAGCTAGATGGCGGCTCGACGAGCTGGCGGCGACTGGACGGCTGGCGGCCGGGCGCTGGCGGCAGGTTGGATGGCTGGCGGCTGGGGCAATGTTGGCGGCAGGTTGGATGGCTGGCGGCCGGGGCAATGCTGGCGGCAAGCAAGTTGGCGGCCGGAGCACGAAGCTGGCGACCGAGGCTGGCGGCGCAAGTCGCTGGCGGTGCCTGACTCTGAACGGCGGCGTCCTCGAGTTGGCAGCGCTCCACACCCGAAGCTGGCGGCCCCTTCACCCAAAGCTGGAAGCTGGTTGACGGCCAAGAGACAGGCGGCGATGCAGGGCTGGCGGCGCCCGACTCCACACCCGAGCTTGGGCTGGCGGCCAAGGAAAGGAGGTGGCGGCCTAGGCTCCTATAGCGTTGGCATTGCAAAGGTGAGCAGGCTGGCGGCTTCCCCCGGAAAGGCTGGCGGCTCCCGACGAGGTATGGCGGCACCCAAAGGATGATGATGGCGGCACGCGGCGCTGATGGCGGCGTTCGCGGTGACGGCGGATATAACTCGAACAAGATGATGGTGCTGGCTCTTTCAATACAGCTGGATCGGAGGCGGCGGACCACGGTGACCGGAAGACTCCAAGACGACAGCACTGAGATACGATAAAGATGCGACTTAGCTTACGACATGATGGCGAGCACTATCCTGCAAATCCCGGTGGTGGAAGCGATGAAGTGGTAGCCAACGGCGACACAAGGCGGAAGAAAGACAGAATAGTAAAAAAAAAAAAAAAAAAAGGAAAATTTTGACCTAATGAACCTCATGGCTTTTTATAGAAGGTAAATGGGCTTAGGGTTTAAGATTTTCTTGGGCCTAGCCTAAAAGCGCGCAAATCTGTCTTTAATTTTTTAAATCAGACAAATTGCGCGAGGGGGGCATATGTTAACTCCATAAAAATTAGGTCCAATACGTGTAGCCCAATCCACTTTCGAGGGGCCCAATCCAAAGGCCCATTAAGCTTAGCCCAATCCTTCGAGAGGCCCAGCCCAATTCAAATAAACCGGCCCAGTTCATGGTTGAGCTCGGGACAGATGACGATGAGTAATGGCGGCATACTTGGAGAAGATTGGAGCAGACATCACCTATGGAGAGGATCATGGCATTGATGACAGAATGGCAGCATACTTGGAGACCAGGCATCACCCATGGAGAGGGGATCATGGGAGCATTGATGACCAAGCGCCATCAAGGGGAGCGGATCAAGGGCCAAGATCCGGTAACGTTCAAAGACAGCGCGTGAGAATGATTGTTGTAGCTACATTGGGGTTGAAGAGCCCCTATAAATAGTGGTGACACCAATCTAGTTGAGGATCATCCACACACTCCCAAGAAGAATCTGCATTTTTATTATTTTATTTTCTGCAACATTTTCTTTCTGCAAGTTTCTTTTGTGTTCTTCAATTCTGCAATCTTTATTTTCTTTACAGCTTTATTTAAATTCCTGTAATTCATTTCATAAACTTTGTAATCCTCTCAATATTCATCAATCAAAACTAGAGGTTTATTCCTCCAAAATTCTTGGTTAACAAAGTGGAGGTAAATTAGGAATTTATGTGATGTGATTGTAATGAGTTTGAATTTTTAATTGATTTATTTATGTGTGATGTGATAGTTGTGTGTTTGAAATTTTAATAAATTTATTTATTGATGTGATATGATGGGGTGAGTTTGTAGTTAATTATTTCTAAAAGAGAATGCGACAATTGGAATGGGACGAACAAAAAAGAAAAGTGAGACAAAATTAATAGGACGGAGGAGTAAATAAAAATAAATTGAATTTATATATAATTAACTTAATTAATATTGTACATATAAAATTTTAATTAGTTTTAATTTTAAAATGGAAAAAGAAATGGAAATAATTATGTGATTTATGGGAAGCGAAAGGCAATTAGAGTACTATAAGCTTACCCAAAAAAATTAGAGTATTCATCCGTTTTTTTTTAAGGTTACGTTTTAACTTTTTTTTTACAGTTCATTATAACATTTTAATTTCTATTTTTGTTATAGTTATAGAAAATAAAATATAACCAAATGAAATATTATTGGATTCGTCTCATCTGATAGTTTTTAAATATCAAATTTTTAGAATTTTTATTTGTACCAAATTTAAGTTATTAATTATTAAAAATATGTATTGACATACGTCCAAAAAAAAAAGGTAAAAAGTGTAACGTTTTAAAAAAATAAATAAATAAATAAAATTGGAGGAGGTATAATTCTTGGTCTATCCAAATTTCCAAATTCCAGACATGGTACTTTGAACAGGTGGCGCTAATAATACCCTGCTGCACCATTTTTCTATCCAACTGGTAGTATATTTTCCTTTCACACCCTTCATTCTTCATTTATCAATCTCTCTCTTGGTCGGTCGTTTCGACTGAATCATCATACATTGTAATCCACGCATTGCGATCGCCAGCCAGGGTTAATCTATTGAGGATTTGTGAATTGTTAAACTATTTCCCAATTCTAGGTATTTCTTTTTTCCAATCTCGAATTGTTGGTTGTTGTTTATGTTAATTTTATTTGATTTAGCCACGATTTTTAATTCTATGTAGTTTAATTTGCTAATGCGAATTCAATTAGCTTGGGCAATCTCAGATATATCTTTGGGTGCTTTGAGAATTCATTTATTCGAAATTTGATCTCCTGCGCATTACTTTAAATCCATTATGCAATGATGTTTTCGCGCTCGCCTTCGTTTACGTATTCGGTTTTAGTTGGACATTTAAGAACTCTTGGTGTCGTTTTGTTGTCCTCATGTGAAATTGCAGGGGAAGCCTCAGAATGAAAGGGTGGTGTTGCTTTCGTGTCCTGCTGTAAAAAGTTGGAAAACAGAGATGGCAGAAGAATCGCAGGATCTGGATCAATCTGAGATTGATCCATCTGTTCGCCAAGTTATTTGCAATGGAGTTTCCTTGAAAACTGCTGAAGTTGAGGCAAAGCTAGACAAGGGAAATATTCAAGATGCTGAATCTGCATTGCGAGATGGATTATCACTCAATTCCGAGGTTGAATTCATAAGCCATATTCTTTTATTTTTCCCTTTTCCAATGTCCAGCATGTTTACACTGGAACATATGCCTTTTGCGGCCCACCCCCTTTCCCGGGGGTTGGGGTGGGGTAGTGGGGTCCCATATAGGATGATTGGTATTGGACTTCGGTGCTAATGATCAGTAATCTGGAGACTTATATTTATTTTCTCTCATGGCGCTTAAAACAGATTAAAAAAAGCATGTGTTCTTTCTCTGAGCCTGAAGTTTTAAGCCTAATAGTATAACTTTTGGTTTTTGTCCTATATTTAAGTGATCACTGATCTGAATAGTCTTCTCTTGTTTAGTTGTTGGTCGATATTTGGTGTCTCCTTTTAACTTTTAATGTGCCAATTGTTATTGATACATCCAGTTTTTCTGTTAGGGTGCTGCTGAATTGCCTTGAATGATAGTATATGCGAATACTCTCAGGATAATATTTAGTTTGTGCTTCTATTTTTCAAAGGATGTCATACGATAACCAATTAACAATGGTGCTCTCAAACATGCGAATTAAAAACATGGTCGCATTGCCTTGTCCAGAAAAAGATGTGAATCTCTATCTTAGAGAGACTATTTGGGGAAGATCTGTAATAGTTATTTGAAAATAAAGATTCATACAGCAATACATCCTCAAAAGATTTACTGATAAATCTTTTAACCCTGGGCTGACAAAATACCAGAGCTAAAAAATATTTTCCTCAGAAGTTAGTTATACATTCCCTGGTGATGTAAAAGTAAAATTATAGTCCTCAAGTATCCACAAGGTCTGGGTGAGATTGTATGAGTCGCCAATGGGGTAAAAGCAGCCAAAAAAATAGCTGGAAGTGCAAAAAGAAGAATAAACTACAAGCTCAGACACTCAATATTCCAATGGCCTTTCTATTGCTCATCAATATATGCATGCACAAACACACACAGAAATATCTTTGCACTGCACATGCTTGACAGTGAAAACTGCGTTCTTTTGAGTCCTATATTGGTCTTTTTGTATCTGGTTTGATCTTAAAAAATCAAAGCCTTTCTTTACCATGCCTTTGTCAACTGTTGCAAGTTCAGATACTGGGATTTCTGGAAGTCCTTGTACCTGTCGCTTGCTAAATGAGACAATTTTGCATTCAAAACCTTTTTTTATACTCTCGTGATTCTTCTTCTGGAGCTCGAATCCTCAACTAAATTATCACTTTTGCTAGTTTTCCTTAGCTTCTTTTATTAAGTTTAACTGAGTACTTTGTTTGTATGACCACCAATAGCCAGATATAGATGAGCATAAAAAATGACCTATATAATTTTTTTTTTCAGGAAGCTAGAGCTCTTCTTGGAAAGTTAGAATACAAGCGAGGAAATATTGAAAGTGCTTTAAGGGTTTTCCAGGGCATTGATCTTCAAACAGCCATGCAAAGATTACAGCAGTCATTGTCTGAAAAACAGAGTGGTTCCAAAAAGGGTCGTCCACGCGAATCAGTATCCGGTGGCTCACAGAATGCTCCGCAACAGTCTAACCTTGTGCTAGAGGCTGTGTATTTGAAAGCCAAGTCTCTTCAGAAGCTGGGAAAATATGCTGGTAATTTTCTATTTCAATGCCTTCACAAAGTCCCTTTATTTGTTAATAAATGTCATTGCAGTTGGCCACCCACGCCTGCTTAGAAAACCTTATATTATTTTGCATATCTTTACCTGATTTGATGCAAAAAAAACTTTGGTGTTTTTAGAGGCTGCTGCGGAGTGCAAAAATGTGATTGATGCAGTAGAAAAGGTGATATCTGATGGTGATATATTGGTAGAAACCAAGCTTCAGGAAACTGTTAGTCGTGCTGCAGAACTTCTACCAGAATTATGGAAGCAAGCTGGATGCTATTCGGATGCAATGTCTGCATACCGTCAAGTGCTGCTAAGTCAGTGGAACATTGACAATGAAAGTTGTGCAAGGATTCAAAAGGCACTTGCAGTTTTTTTGCTGTATAGCGGGGTTGATGCTTCCCCACCCAGTCCACCTTCACAGGTTAATGATTCATACCTACCTAAAAACAATCTGGAAGAGGCGATTTTACTTTTGATGATAGTTATGAGAAAGTTTTACCAAGGAAAGGTTAAATGGGATCCATCGGTGCTGGAGCACCTTACTTTTGCTCTATCTCTATGCAGCCAAACTTCAGTTTTAGCAAAGCAGCTTGAAGAATTTTTACCAGGGGTGTTACATCGTATCGAGCGTTGGAAAGCTATGGCACTGGCCTTTAATGGAGCTGGACAGAATAGTACTGCCTTGGATCTGCTTAGGAAGACTCTACACCCTTTTGAACAGCCCAATGATATCATTTCGTCACTGCTTGCTGCAAGAATATGCAGCGAGGATGCCTCTCTTGCTGCCGAGGGAGTGAAATATGCACAAACAGTACTCTCTAATTTAGATGAGACAAATGCACATTTAAAAAGTGTTGGCCTCCATATGCTCGGCATTTGCTTGGGAAAGCAAGCCAAAGTTTCTTCTTCTGACTTTGAGAGGTCCCGTCTTCAGTCTGAAGCTCTTAAATCATTGGACAGTGCATTAGCTCTTGAACCTCAGAATTTAGATCTGATGTTTGAGTTGGGAATTCAGTACGCTGAGCATCGAAACCTTGATGCAGCTCTGCGTTATGCCAAACTGTATTTAGATGCAACAGGAGGATCCATGATCAAAGGCTGGAGACTGCTTGCCTTGGTATTATCTGCCCAGCGACGCTTTTCAGAGGCTGATGTGGTCATTGATGCTGCCTTAGATGAAAGTTCAAAATGGGATCAAGGACCCCTTCTGAGGACGAAAGCTAAGCTAAAAATCGCGCAGTCACAACACAAGGAAGCAATTGAGACTTATCGTTACCTCCTTGCATTGGTGCAGGCGCAGAAAAAATCCTCTGGACCTGCTGGAGGCGAACCTCCTCAGGTATAAATTCAGATCCTAATTCTCATTCAATTAAATTGGACAAAGATGTTACATCTACTTTAAGAAAACACAGGATTTCACGTGTTATTTGGCAATAGTGACTCCACAACAAACTGTCATCCTCTCTCTGATTAATGTTTTAGGTGGAGGATGGCAATGTAAATGAATTTGAAGTTTGGCTCGGATTAGCAAAACTATACTCAAGCCTCTCTCATTGGAAGGATGCAGAGGTGTGTCTGGGAAAAGCTCGGGCCCTGAAAGAGTATTCGGCCGAAACTCTGCATATTGAAGGTAAAAGCAAAATGTTATACTAGGAATTTGAAAACTCTGGAACTTGATTGAGCTTATAATCACAGCTACTGCTTCCCTGGAGCTTTCCAGGGACATGCAGGAAAAACATCATCTAAATGCAATGCAATGAACTAGCAATAACGCCCCCCTGCTCATTTCTCCTCCCCAGGTGTTATTCATGAAAAACAAGGACACATCAACGAGGCATTGGCCGCGTATATCAACGCCCTTCTGCTGGAGCCAAAATATGTGCCGTGCAAAATTTTGATCAGCACATTGCTGACAAAATTGGGAGACAAGATGCTTCCTGTTGCACGAACTCTACTTTCAGATTCACTGAGGCTTGAACCTACCAACTATTTGGCCTGGTACCATTTAGCAATGGTTCACAAGGCAGCAGGACGACTAAGTGATGCAATGGACTGCTTCCAGGCAGCTTCCATGCTCGAAGAATCGGAGCCTGTGGAGAGTTTCAGCATGCTCCGTTGATCTTCCTCAACGGTACGGTTTGAACTCCGCATTCTTTTATTTATTTATTTATTTATTTATTTTCTTGACTTAGCTTTGAGTTTATTGATCATTTACATCTGATAGTACCATGTGGGAGCATAACGTAAGTTGTGTTCCAAGTAGCATTTCCCTGAATATTACAGTGTTTTTTTTGGTTTAATTTATATACAATGTTTCAATGTATTTTGAAAGATGTTTTAGAGGGTGTTGGGATAAGCTGCAAGAAAATGGATTATCTGCTTATCCTGTTTTGAAAACATAAATAATCAGTTTAAAAACGCAATAATCAAATAATCTATTTCATATCGCTAATCCAAACACCCTCTAAGTTTTTATTTTAAAAGTTGTTTATTTTTATCTTTATTGTTAGTTGCGATTGTAATGTGAATTACAATTAAATGTGATTGTCCGTGACTCTCAACAAGTGTTTTTGTGTGTTCCTACTCGTACGTAGCCTATTTTCCAACCTATCCGAGTCAGACTACAAGAATTTGGAAGCTCAAGAATGAAAACGACAATTAGAATTGGAAGTGATTTTAAAATTTGAATATTACTTAAATACGTATATTCTATTTAGAATTCTGGTGAATATCAAATTCAAATCAAATTCTTAAATGCAAATCATGGTGTGGTAAAAACCCCTAAATTTACAGAGTGATTCTAAAGTTTAAACTAGGGGCTGAGAGTCCAGTGGCCCAATATTTTAATTGGAGTATTAATTTGCAATTTTGCATGTTGTGAGTTTGAGGTTCATAGGAAATAGGAAAGGAGGTGTGGGAAGGAGGTGATTAGGCACACGTGCGGATGAAGAGTGGGAGACAGCTGGGAATGATCGGACACATTCAGAGTCAGACAGTAACACACACACACCCCCACACGGTTTTCAAATACATTCAGCAATTAAACGTTTCGTTTGATTGTCGATTGACGCCATATTATTCAATTCATTAATTCAATACTACTAGCATTCATTCATTCACCATCTCCACTTGTCCGCTTTTTCAGTTTTTCATTTACTACTATAGTATTTTCTTTTCTTATTCACCTAAATCTCCATCTCTATCTCTCTCTGTCTGTATCTAGTGTCTACTGGCGGCGTTTTGTCCTTTTTTCTGCCCATTGCCTTTACCAGTTACCACCCACTCCACTCACCCACAGAATCTTTTAAGTTTTACTATCACTCTGTAAATTTCACTCCTACTCCCTACTCGTATTTGTTGATTATCTTCGTTTTGCTTTAAGCCTCACCCAAATATTTCTTCCTACAGTTTACTACTACTTCATCCGTTTTTAAATTATTGCTACAAACCACATTATGCTACTTCATCCGTCCCACTAAAAGTGATTACTATTCCTTTTTGGGTGTCCCAATAAGGTTGACCACTTTTCCTTTTAAATAAATTAGATTAATATAAGCATGATTAAAAACATCATAATAATGACAATTGTAGTTTTTGCAAAAAGTTCCTATATATGTTTAACTATTAATATCTCAAAATGGGTATAAATAAAAATTACATAAAATATATATTCAAAAACTATACGATTAGATGATTCCAACAAGACCGCATTTGACTATCTTTTTCTTTCTACATCATTACGATAACATTAAGTCAAAGTTAAATAATTGATATCGTTAAAAGTCAAATGTAACGATTATAAATTAGATGGATGGATTAGTCAAATTTACTCACACTACTTTAACTACTAAACACCACAATCTAAATTTCCGTGCCCAAAATAAAGTGACAACTTTTAATGGGATTGAGGGAGTATTATTTATTAGAATGCTTTAACTTTAATTTTTATTATAATTATACAAATTAAAATATAGTCAAGTGGGATCTTGTTAGATTCGTCTCGTCTTGTAAATTTTAAATATCGAACTTTTAGAATTTTTCCTTATATCGAACTTGAGTTATTAATCATTTAAAATATGCATTGGACTACGTGCACTGTGAGTCCGTAGCAAAAATATAATAACAGAGCAAGTATATTATATTTCAAAATACTCGTACATATGAGTCAAATAATTTAAACAAATATTTTAATACTCCCTCCGTTCTTGAAAGAATGTAACATTGGTAAATTTGGTACTGTTCACACAAGTGCTTTAGCTTAAAGTTTTATCATAGTTACACAAGTTAAAATATAGCCAAGTGTGATCTTATTAGATTCGTCTCGTCGAGTAATTTTTATAATATCAAACTTATAGAATTTTTACTTGTACCGACCTTGAGTTATTAATTATTTAAAATATGTATTAAATTGCGTGCATTATACATCCGTTATAATTTTTAGAAAAGGAATGAAGTATTTAAAAATGAAAATCCAAAGACAGGTTGGATGAGGTAGCCCCAAGAGATATTTCTAGAATTCAAAGTGAAGTTGGAGAAGTGTGTACAGTTGCTTTATAATTAATTGATCCAAGAAACTTTAATTCCCTCATTGACATTGACCAATGAATAATCTCCTTCTCCTTCATTCATTCATGAACCCATTCAAACTCTATTATCAAAATTCAAAACCCCTACACTCCTCATCAGTCATTACTATTATTGCTCCTGCAATTTATACTAGCTGTATTTAGCTGTAATTTCCCATTCTATAATTATTTATTCTTCACGTTTTAATTTATTTTTATTAAATTATATCAAAACAAATCTACATATTAAAATGCTAGTATAACATGGTACTTCCTCCGTCTCACTTTGATTGTCACGTTTGACTTCTTGGCACTATTCACTGTTTAAGTTTGATTCGTATTTTCATCATAGTTATGTAAGAAAAAATATAGTCAAGTGAGATTTTGTTGGATTCGTCTAATCTTATAGTTTTATAATATCAAATTTTTATAATTTTTTATTATACACAATTTAGGTTATTAACCGTTAAAAATGTGTATCGGCATACGTGTCAGATGGGTACGTAGCGATTATAATGAGACGGAGGTAGTAGTTAGTACTACTATAATTGAGTGAATCATGATTCATGAATATGAATCAACTCAGATATCTAGGATGGATCGTTCATATGAAACTACCAAATCTCATTTCGAAAGTTGGAAAATCCTTGAGTGAATGATTTTTTTATAATTGAACTAAAAGTAAAAAAAGAGGTTAAAAATCTAGGCAAAATGTAAATGCAGTTGAATATAATTAATCATTTTCTTGTGTTTTTAAGAACAAAAAGGGAGGGCCCATGTGTTTCTTTACCTTGTCTTCCATTCTTTATGTTCATTCAATAATAAAACGAATTTTGAATGTGTATGAGTTACAGAATTAGAGTTTTTTAGACTGAACCAGGGCCACCTTAGACATAGACATACATAAATGCAAGAAAACAAAATAAGATAGTAGAATAACAGAAACATATTATATGGGGTTCATCCAATCACCTCAAAATCTTGGGCTGAATAATAATTTATCATTAAATCAATTTTTAGGTGCTAGGTCACTTCTTTGATCTTTCATGATAGAAAGACCACCCCACCCCCCCCCCCCCCCCCCCCCCCCCCCCCAACAAAACCCCCAAAAAAAAAAAAAAAAAAAAAAAAAAAAAAAAAAAAAAAAAAAAAACTCATTTTGCGATTCTAATTAAGTTTTCTTTTTCTTCCTATTTTGAATTACTTATATACTAGTACTATAATTTAGTGGACTCAATCACTTTTTATTTCTTTTTTAATTTTGACCAAGGATTTAGTTTGACGTGGATAAAGAAAAACTTTTGTTTCAGTACTAGTTCTTTGAGGGTAAATGTAAAGGAGTAAAACACATGACAAAAAAGATGTGGAGTAGTAGATGGATAAGGATAAAACATTAGTAGTTTTAAACTAAAGGAAAAAAGAAAATTATTTTTATTAAGTCGTGAAGGGCCAAACCCAATTTTTAATGAACAAAATAACATCTTATTATATCACACAAATTTACATCCCTTTTCTGGTTTATTCCCATTTACGTAATTACACAAAACCCCTCAATAATCCACACACCCAAATCCCCTCCCACCCGACCTAGCCGGACCCGTTTGACTCTGTACCAGCGTCAACACCCCGAAAGTTGACCCCATTAGACCGCGCACGTTAGCAATCAGCTCAACGTATCCCACAAAGATGCGCACTTCCTCCGGGCAAACCCGACCCGCTTCATCTCCAAGTCATAAACCACCTCAAACCCCTGCTGCTGGTAGTTCCCCAGCAGCCCCGCCGGTCCGCCGCCGTCTCCCCCCTCCACCGCGCCGCCATCCATCAACATCAAGCACCCCACTCTCACCTTCCGATCGCCGTCCAAAAACTCATGGAAGATATTCCTCCGGGGCATCTCCACGGTCGCATTCCCTCCAAAATGCATAACCAATTTCGGCACTTTCCCGCTGAATTTCTCCGACGCCGAATTTCCATAGTAGCATGGCCCCATCCCCGTCCGGTCCTCGACCGCGCTCGCTCGCCGGTAAATCGACCCTACGCGGCGGTCGAATTCCCCCAACCACCGCCTGGTAGAATTTATGCGGCAGCATTGTGAATGTCGTCCCCGAATCCACCACCATCCCGCCGTCGCCATTACGGTCCACGCGGCGGAGGCTTTCCGGCGCCTGAATCCGCCGTATGCCGATGGAGACCGCCTCCAGGCCAACGCAGTAGAAGTATTTGTGCTTCGGATTGTCCAACATCGGCGTGTAGCTGTAGTACACGAATTCCTGAGTCTCAGCTACATCATTCTTGGCTTTCCTATCGTACCGGCCCAGAATCAGAGGGCTGGGCTTTCCGGCGCGCAATTGGTTGAACGAGTGGGAAATCAAACAGTACGAGAAATAATTCCCGATTTCCGGCGCGGTAGCAGCGAGCTGCGCCGGTAGTGAAAGCTCCCCGCGGCCGAATCCGGCGACGCCGATCGGCTCCCCGAGGGCGCTATTCGCACAGCCAAAAGTGAAATTCCGCAGCTCAAGCGGCGCCGCCGCCGCCTTCGGGACGGAAAGCGTGTCCCTATACAGGCGCGCGACGAAGCTGCCATCGCCGTACGCGTAATAGAAAGGCGGGCACGCGAAAGATTGACATTCGTCAATCTCAATCGATTCCAGGGGGCATCTAGCCATGGCGCAGAGGTCGGAGGAGGCGAGGCCGGAGTGGACGGCGGAGCAGGCGGGGGACTTGCAGTTAGCGGCGGTGGTGGCGGAGGTGAGATTGAGGGGGCCGGGGTAGGGGATGGCGGCGGGGGAGTATTTGCCCTCGCAGAGAATGCACTGAAAGGGGCGGCAGGGAAGCCAGACGACGTCGCTGCCGGTGTCCATATAAAGGGAGATGATTTGGGAGCCAATGGAGAAGGAGAGAGTATAGTCCGCACCGGGGGAGAGGGGAAGGGAGACCTCCTGGCGACGGTGGCGGCTGAAGCGGGCGTGGGAGCGGGCGGCGGTGGCCTTGAGGAGGTCATGGGCATTGCCGCCGCCGGAGATGGATAGAGAATGGGTTAAGGGAATGAGCAGAGAGGAGGAGTGGGAGATTGAGAATAATAGGGCAAAGATTGAAGATAGGGAAATGAAAAGGCAGAATGTAGAAGAAGCCATTGCTAATTACTCTGAGCTATTACGACGACACCTTTTGTTATATAATACTCCCTCCGTCCCATTAAAAGTGACCACTATTCCTTTTTGGGAGTCCCATTAAAAGTGACCACTTTCCCTTTTAAGTAAATTAGATTAACATAAACATGATTAAAAACCCCACAATAATAACAGTTGTACTTTCTGCACAAAGTCCCTATATATGTTTAACCATTAATATCTCAAAATGGTTATAAATAAAAATTATATAAAATATATATTCTAAAACTATACGATTAGACGATTCCAACAAGATCACACTTGACTATTTTTGTCTTTCTACATCATTATGATAACATTAAGTCAAAGTTAAATAATAAATATGGTTAAAAGTCAAATGTAACCATTATAAATTAGATTGATGAATTAGTCAAATTTACTCACACCACTTTAACTACTAAATCTCACTACCTAAATTCCCGTGCCCAAAAGAAAGGGGCCACTTATAATGGGACGGAGGGAGTACCTCCTTTTCGAAGAATGTCAGACGTTTGTTATTTTAACACTATTCATTATTCTACAATAATTATAAAAATAAAAATATAATTAAGTGAGATCTTGTTAGAATTGTCTTATCTTGTAATTTTATAAGGAAAAAAGGCTAAATATATCCCTTTTGTTTCAAAAAAGCCAAATCTATCATTTTTTATTTTATTACCGAATTTATCCTCTACATATGCTAATTATATCCGAAAATATCTTAAATTCACTAATCGTGGAATGTCTGCTGACGTGACAATAAATTAACTTAAACCCTACACGCTGAATGGGATTTGAAGTGTCTCAATTAAGGCTAGGGAAAAATACCGAGTATACCGCATACCGCACATACCGTATCGAAAAAATAAATATCGAAATTTTCGGTATACCGTAATTTTCGATACGGTATCATACCGAAAAAAATTCTCCGTACCGTATACCTTATCGAACTTTACGGTATGAAAAATTCATACCGTTGCCGTACCGAACATTTCGGTATACCGATCTTCGGTATACCGAAAGTTTCGGTATGAAATATTTTCATACCGTTTCCATACCGACATTCCGGTAAGTTCAGTATATTCCGTTATACCGAACATTCAGTACATACCGACATACCGTATCGCGGTATATACCGACATACCGAACATTCACTACATACCGACATACCGGTATTGCGGTATATACTGGCATACCGAACTTTCGCTATATACCAACATACCGATATTACGGTATATAACGGTATCGCGGTATATACCGATACCGTGGTATATACCAAAGTTCGGTACGGTATCGATATACCGTGGTATCAAAAAATTTATACCGTTACCGTACCGAAATCTTACGGTACGGTATGATACCATACCGAAAATTATGGTATACCGAAAATTTCGATATTTTCGGTATTTTTTCGATACGGTATGTGCGGTATGTAGTATATTCGGTATTTTTCCCCAGTCCTAATTGAGACACACTTCAAATTCGATCCAGCGTGTAGGGTTTAAGTTAATTTATTGCCACGCCAGCAGACATTTCACGATTAGTGAGATATTTTCGGATATAATTAGCATATGTAGAGAATAAATTCGGTAATAAAATAGAAAAATGATAGATTTGGCTTTTTTTTAAACAAAAAGGTTATATTTGGCCTTTTTTCCAATTTTATAATATCAAATTCTTATAATTTTTACTTATATACAACATGAATTATTAACAATTAAAAATCTGTATCGGATTGTGTAATAGGGACTTTCACATTCATAAAAACAGAGGAAATACTACTATACTCCAGTCTCCACATTATGTATGGTGCGTGTGTATTTTGGGTTGTTGAAATTTCATTATAATATTATTGAAATTATGGAGCATATTGGGATGTTTGGGAGTCACCAGATTTGGTAGCAGATAACAGATTCGGAGAGAGAATTATGAAAGAATATGTTCACTCAATCCGCTATATGCTAGTAAATCTACCAACAACCAAACACACTATTATTCCATTAAGCTCCAACAAAAGATATAGCAGTACAGTACTGTAGACTACTAGATGATGTCGCATGTATGGCTGGCCAGTGGCTACACATCACTCCATGCCTCGTACCATTTCATCATTGGCTATTTCGCTATACCATAACGATGAGCTACATACTAAATTTGTTACCAGTATTTAATTAACTATATACGAAGTAGTATTTTCTTTTTACATGAACTGATGAACTATCACAAATAGACTGTATTACTGTAAGAATACAAAATATAAATATATTATAAATTATAGCACTCCCTCCGTTCCACATCAAACGTTTTGTTACTGTTGAGCATGGAAATTAAGGTAAAATTAATTCATGAATATATGATGGGAACCACATAGTTATTAGAAAGAAAAATTATTTTTATTCATAAAAAGAAGTTATTTATAATGGGATATTAAAAAATAGTAGTAAATAGACTTCATAATAGGACGGGTGGAATACTACGTCTAAATCTATATAATAATCTAAAACAAAATATTCTAACACACACACACTTTCCCGCCCAAATATTTTCTCTCACAAAATTCATTTTTTTACACACTCTCTCACACACTAAATTATTTACAGTTCTGCCACCGGACCGTGCTCCACATCGATGATAATTACAAATATGCCATGGACCGTGCTCCAATTTCTATATTAAACATGCATCTCATTTATTCCCTTCCTCCTATAAATATGTGTATTATAACCCACCTCAAAATCATATCCTTACATCTTCATCTAACATTTCTCTCAATATTATAGCTTTTGTTCCATTTAACAAATATATCTCCCACCATTTTATAGCTTTTCTTATTCAATTTCATGTTTCTTTCTCCCTCTTTTGCTAATATCTTTGTTTCTTTTGTTATTGTTTTGGTGACAGTTATTGGAACAACGAGAGTACAAACTCAAGTGACGAAGAACATTTTGAATGGATGAAGAGCTAAGGAATATTCATAATCATAAAAGATTAAATCAATTGTTGTGACATCTTCTTCTATGACAAATACATCTCCCCGCCATTTTATAGCTTTTATGATTCAATTTCATGCCTCTTTCTCCTTTTTTTGCTAATATTTTTATTTTCTTTTGTTGTTGTTTTGGTGACAGATATTGGAACAACGATAGTACAAACTCAAATGACGAAGAGCATTTTGAATGGATGAAGAGCTAAGGAATATTCATAATCATAAAAGAATAAATCAATTGTTTAGTTGTTCTTTTTGTGGAAGATTTATTCCACCGAGTGTAAATAATTGGATGAGTTTATTAGTTATAGCATTATTTTCTCAGAATCTTTTGTATTTTATTCAATAAGAGAGTTTCAAATTTATCCATATCATTTTTATCCATGTTCTATTCTCAATTACTCCATTCAATGATTGATGAATATCAAATCAATTCTATTCTCAAGTTAAATATGACAATGTTGAATTATCATTGCTTTAAATTAAATTAAAATGAAATGATCCCATAATTAAAGGATGTAATTTGGAAATCATCATTGCTAATTTGATAGCTAAAAATGATAGTTTACTTTAATGGGTAGATCTTATAATATTAGATAACTAATTATAAAATTTTTGAATGGATGAATTAATAATGGAAATGATGAAAAAATTAATATGCCAAAAATTAGCATTCAATGATTGATTAATATCAAATTAATTCTATTCTCAAGTTAAATATGACAATGTTGAATTATCATTGCTTTAAATTAAATTAAAAGATTATATTTAAATTCTAACAAATTTTTTATTATATCAATTGGCTAATTATAGCAATAAGTTTATTAATTATAATATTAACTTTGGAGAAAATATTGTGATGATTTAATATAGATACTACGTTTTGAAATGGATTTTATCTATATTGGCAACTAAATCTTTCCATTTAAATATATCCATATATTGGAAACTAGATATTAAATAAAATATGAAAACTAAATATTAGAATATGTATTTTTAAAATAAACCATTCAAAATATTTATTTTTTAATTTTAAAAATGTATTTTACTTTATTAGATCCAAAAATCATAAATATTTAAATCATTGTACACTAATAGAGAATGAAATGATCACATAATTAAAGGATGTAATTTGAAAATCATCATTGCTAATTTGATAGTTAAAAATTATAATTTACTTTAATTGGTAGATCTTATAATATTAGATAATTAATTATAAAATTTTTGAATGAATGAATTAATAATGGAAAATGATGATGAAAAAATTAATATGCAAAAAATTAGCATTCAATAATTGATTAATATCAAATTAATTCTATTCTCAAGTTAAATATGACAATGTCGAATTATCATTGCTTTAAATTAAAAGATTATATTTAAATTCTAACAAATTTTTTATTATATCAATTGGCTAATTATAGCAATAAGTTTATTAATTATAATATTAACTTTGGAAAAAATATTGTGATGATTTAATATAGATACTGCGTTTTGAAATGGATTTTATCTATATTGGGAACTAAATCTTTCCATTCAAATATATTCATATATTGGAAACTAAATATTAAATAAAAAATGAAAACTAAATATTAGAATATGTATTTTCAAAATAAGCCATTCTAAATATGTGTTTTTTAATTTTAAAAATGTATTTTACTTTATTAGATCCAAAAATCATAAATATTTAAATCATTGTACACTAATAGAGAATGAAATGATCCCATAATTAAATGATGTAATTTGGAAATCATCCTTGCTAATTTGATAGTTAAAAATGATAGTTTAGTTTAATTGGTAGATCTTATAATATTAGATAACTAATTATAAGATTTTTGAATGGATGAATTAATAATGGAAAATGGTGATGAAAAAATTAATATGCCAAAATTAGCATTCAATGATTGATTAATATCAAACTAATTCTATTCTCAAGTTAAATATGACAGTGTTGAATTATCATTGCTTTAAATTAAAATATTATATTTAAATTCTAAAAAAAAATTTATTATATCATTTGGCTAATTATAGCAATAAGTTTATTAATTATAATATTAACTTTGGAAAAAATATTGTGATGATTTAATATAGATACTACGTTTTGAAATGGATTTTATCTATATTGGCAACTAAATCTTTCCATTCAAATATATCCATATATTGGAAACTAAATATTAAATAAAAAATGAAAACTAAATATTAGAATATGTATTTTTAAAATAAACCATTCTAAATATGTGTTTTTTTAAGATAAATAAAGCAGATGGGGATGATGGAGGGAAATAAAATATTTAGGATATTGAATATAATTTTTCTATGAAATG
The DNA here is from genome assembly GCA_030278955.1 of Hygrophila difformis. NCBI lineage: Eukaryota > Viridiplantae > Streptophyta > Magnoliopsida > Lamiales > Acanthaceae > Hygrophila > Hygrophila difformis. The sequence continues at coordinate 1,781,355 of JAOANR010000006.1, read as the reverse complement.
ATTTTTAATTGAATTGCAACTAAATCTTTACTTATAAATTTATCCGTATTTTGAAAACACAATATCAAATAAAAAATGAAAACTAAGTATTATCCCATAAATAAAGCAAAGATGATGGGGTAATTGATTTACATTGATTAAATTTATTTACATTGGATAAACAAAAATAAAATGTTGACTATAGACAATGAAATGATTATGGAAAGAGCAAAGAATAATCGTAAAAGATGAGATGATCAATGGAAATAAATAAATTACCCCTTAAATAAAGTGGAGGAGCAATTGGCTAAATGGAATTAAAATATGACAATGTTAAATATGACAATAATAAGTTAGCCAAGTTAAATATGACAATGTTACATCATCATTGCTTTAAATTAAAATATTATATTTAAATTCTAAAAAAAAAATTGTATTATAGTAATTGGCTAAATATAACAATAATAAGTTTATTATAATATTAACTTTGGAAAAAATATTGTGATGATTTAATATAGATACTACGTTTTTAAATGGAATCATTGAACATATCATTTTATAATCAATTTATTGTGATTTATTTTAGTTATAGATATATTGTGATGATTTAACATTAGATAGTTATTTAAATATATTCTTATTTTAGAATCGTTTTAATTATACTGGCAACTAAATGTTTTCATATAAGTATATCCATATTTTAGAATCATTTTATTTATATTGGCAACTAAATATATTCATATTTTGGAAACTAAATATTAATTAAATAAAAAATTAAAACGAAATATTAGAATATGTATTTTTTTAAATAAACCATTCTAAATACGCGGTTTTAAATTTTAAAAAATATGTGTTACTTTATTAGATCAAAAAATCACAAATATTTAAATCATGTACACTAATAGAGAATGAAATGATCCCATAATTAAATGATGTAATTTGAGAAACATTATTACTAATTGGATGCTTAAAAATCATGTCAAAATGATAATTTACTTTAATTCAGTATATATACTATGTATCGTTTGGTAGATCTTATAATATTAGATAATTAATTAAAAACTTTATGGAAAATCTGTTACCATTTAGGTGCTATTAATATCAAATTAAAAGAGGTTATAGATAATAAATTATTGAATCCGATATATTTTATGAAGATATTATTGACATTTATGTTAATAATCACAAATTTATTTTATTATATATAAATCAAATAATTTTTTACAATATTGGCCACCTTGAATAATTTGGAAAGAGATTCCGGCTGCTCAATTTAAGTGCACAATTTTTGGGATTAATTAATAATAGAAAATGATGAAAAAATTAATATGCCAAAACTATAGCACAGATTAAATCTAATTTAACCAAAAAAATAAAATATGTATTATTAATTATATGGTAATAAAATAATGATGGAGAAATCATGATGATAATAAAATATGTATGTAATATGTATTAATTATTTTATTTGTGCAAATGATTTTTATTGAATATAATTTATCTATCAAATGATTTTTATTTATATTGGCAACTAAATCTTTCTTAAAATATTTAGGATATTGAATATAATTTATCTATCAAATGATTTTTATTTATATTGGCAACTAAATCTTTCCTTATAAATTTATCCGTATTTTGAAAACATAATATAAAATTAAAAAATGGAAACTATGTATTATCCCATAAATAAAGCAAAGATGATGGGGTTATTGATTTCCATTGATTATATTGATTACATTGATTAAATTAATTTACATTGATTAAACTGATTTCCATTGGATAAACAAAAATGACATGTTGACTATAGACAATGAAATGATTATGGAAAGAGCAAAGAATAATCGTAAAGGATGAGATGATCAATGGAAATAAATAAATTATCCCTTAAATAAAGAATAATTAATGTAATTTAGCCCTTCAACTATTACTATAAGTTTTACAAATACGATATTTTATTTATTTGTGGTGAATAATGAATCCATATTAGGAATTTAATTATGGATGGAAAAGTTAATATGCCCAAAATATAGCATGCATTAAATCTAATTTAACTAGAAAAATAAAATATGTATTATTAATTATATGGTAATAAGATCATGTTGTTAATAAAATATGTATGAAATATGTATTAATTATTTATTTATGCAAATGAGATTTGTGGAGATGGGGAAAGCAGATGCAGAATTTTTACAATGGGGATGATGGGGGAAATAAAATATTTAAGATATTGAATATAATTTGTCTATGAAATGATTTTTAATTATGTTGCAACTAAATCTTTCCTTATAAATTTATCCGTATTTTGAAAATACAATATCAAATATAAAAAAAGTAGAAACTAAGTATTACCCCATAAATACAACAAATATAATGGGGTAATTGATTTCCATTGATTATATTGATTACATTGATTAAATTAATTTACATTATTAAATTGATTCCATTGGATAAACAAAATAGAAATGTTGACCATAGACAATGAAATGATTATGGAAAGAGCAAAGAGTAATCGTAAAAGATGAGATGATCAATGGAAATCAATAAATTACCCCTTAAATAGGAAAAATTAATGTAATTTAGCCATTCAACTATTATTATAATTTTTACAAATACGATATTTTATTTATTTGTGGTGAATAATGAATCCATATTAGGAATTTATTTATCTATATAAATAATATTTAATTTACACTTAAATCCATGTATTAACCTAAAATTATATGCAAAAGTTTCCAGCCTAAAACCACTAGCCTAATTTTTAGTTAATAATCTCAAAAAGTGAAATTAATTCTATACTCAAATAATCCCTTCAATGTTAGATTTATGGGATTGTATTCTCAATTTCACAAAAATGAAATGTTTAATATAAATAAATAATGAAATGATTTCAACCATAAGTTTATTATGTCATTAATTTTAATTGACTTTTTTTATTAACATTAAGTTTCATTATAACATTTATTGGTCCTTACAAGTTAAATATGAAAATGTTAAATCATCATTGCTTTAATATAAAATATTATCTTTCATTTCTAAAAAAATTTGTATTATAGCAATTGGCTAATTATAGCAATAAGTTTATTATAATATTAACTTTGGAAAAATATTGTGAAGATACTATGTTTTGAAATGGAATCGTTTAACATATCGTTTTAGAATCAATTTATTGTGATTCGTTTTAGTTATAGATATATTGTGATGGTTTAACATTAGATCAAGTTATTTAAATATATTCGTATTTTAGAACCGTTTTATTTATATTGGCAACTAAATCTTTTCATATAAGTATATCCGTATTTTAAAATTATTTTATTTATATTGGCAACTAAATCTTTCCATATAAATATATCCGTATTTTGGAAACTAAATATTAAATAAAAAATAAAAACTAAATATTAGAATATGTATTTTTTAAATAAACCATTCTAAATATGCGGTTTTAAATTTTAAAAAGTGTGTGTTACTTTATTAGATCCAAAATCATAAATATTTAAATCCTGTACACTAATAAAGAATGAAATGATCCCATAATTAAAGGGTGTAATGTGGGAAACATTATTCCTAATTGGATGGTTAAAAATCATGTCAAAAATGATAATCTACTTTAATTTTGTATATTTACTATGTTTCGTTTGGTAGATCTTATAATATTAGACAACCTATTATAAACTTTATTAAAAATCTATTACCATTTAAGTGTTATTTCTATCAAATTAAAAGAGGTTATAGATAAATTATTGAATCCAATATATTTTATGAAGATGGTTGATATTTATGTTAATCATCGCAAATTTATTTTATTATGTATATATCGAATAATTTATTACCATATTGGCCACCTTGAATAATTTGGAAATAGATCCCGACTGCTCAATTTAAGTGCATAATTCTTTGGATTAATTAATAATAGAAAAGGATGATGGAAAAATTAATATGCCAAAAATATAATACGGATTAAATCTAATTTAGCAAAAATATGTATTATTAATTATATGGTAATAAAATCATAATGGAGAAATCATGATGATAATAAAATATGTATGTAATATGTATTAATTATTTATTTGTTCAAATGAGATTTGCGGTGATGGGAAAAATAGATGCAGAATTTTTACAATGGGAATGATAGAGGGAAATACAATATTTAGGGTTTTAATAACTAACATGAATTAGATGTATACATTGGCTAATAACTAACAAGAATTCGATACATATGCCTGAAATGAATTCAGGTCATCCCATTGCACAAAAAGGAGCAAGGCTATTTCGCACAAAGTATTTTGATTTTGCATAAACTTCCAATATTATCTCGATATGGATATTGAATAAAGTACCAATATCATGGAGTTTATCCTACTTAAATGAATTTATTAACTTTAATTTTGGCTTTGAACATAGCTTGAAGTTTGGGCTTTAATTTAGAAAATGGAATGGAAGTATGCGATATAGACTTAATTTTCACTTGAAAATTAAGGCGTGTAGGTGATGATTTTTTGAATCAATTGTTTTGTTTCTTTAGTTTTATTTCCATGTTTACTGCAGTTATGAACTGAATCTTAATCATATATAATTGCCATTTTGCAGAATCTTGTGACAAACAGAAGATTAATCACTACAAGCACATGAAAAATTTATATCCTGACATCAATGGGGAATGTGGTTGGCTCTATTTCATATGGATGTGCTCAAGTTATTAACAAAATTATTGGTCATCCCCTCGAACCCCTATCTGGAAAAAATTTCAAGTAGAAATACTCTGCATATACTTTCATTCTCCTTCAAAATATAAATGTTGCATTTATTAAACATATACATAAAGACCAGAGAATTTTATCCAATGATGATGATAAGATATTGAACAAATGAGGCATGACTGGACAATGTAACTTTCCTAGCCGTTCCAAATGCTATGTTTGAATGTATTGTAGCCCAAATGGACATTTTTTAATTTTTTTTAGCATCTGAAGGGTAACTATTTCCGTGCTGCGAAACCTTTATTGAGGAAGTTTGTTGCAAAACCTTTGCTGAGGAAGTTTGACAAGGTTTGGTTTTCTGATATTAGGAATGGTCTTATCGGACTGGCTAATAAATTTAATCGTCATTGATGTATCAAAATCTTCAAGTGATGTGCTATGATGGATTTGTTAATCCAAATGTTTGAATCGAAGTTTTGCTCTATGATCCGGATGATTACATATTGTTTGATGAATTTTATTAACCGCTTTATTATTTGTCTTTTTCAATGAAGCATTGTTTGATTCCCTAAATATTAGTTGTTTTAAAATGAATCTTATACTTGATTGTCGCGATGCCAATAAATATACAGGAATTGTAAGTGCATTACATTTATTCTTAGGTTTTTTTTTTTAAAAAAAAGTTATAAATTTTAAGAATTTAAATGGGGTTAAAATTAAAGAAATCATATCGTGCACACTGAATTTGAAAAATGATACTTATTTTATTTTTCATATAAATAAAAGTAAACTTTATATTGATATTATTGAATTAGTGGTCCTGTATATGGTATAACTTTATATTGATTTTTGATCTAGACTTACATATTCGTTGTGACTGATCTGTTCTAGATAATCCAATTTATAAAACCTATGGGCTATGAAACTATTTTTTTTTTATGATCTTACTTGCTGATTTAAAATTTAATGTATTTTGTTTTCAAAAAAATTTAATTGTATTTAAAAACATATTTATTCCATAATCTGTGTTCAATGGAATTAACAATCGTCAGTTTTAAATAAGCTATATTTTGTTTTTAACATGCTGGTAATGATAAGGGCAATTTTATTCCTGTGATTAGTGACATAAAATTGTCAAGCAATTTATTACTTTTAGAAATACTATAAAGGAATGTTGGACGTTATTAGAATATTTTTTTTTCTTTTTTAGAAAAAAATTTGTTTTGTCATATTTATTACTTTTACGCATGTATAAATTATTTTCTTTAGAGGAGCCGGAGCAAAAAAAACAAATAGGAAAACTTTGATATTCTTTCAACCTTGACAATTAAACGTCAGTTTTACAGTTAAAACTTTCATTCCTTTAATCTTGATCAATTTCTTATTCATTGCTTTGATCATCAACTATTTTACGTTATACATTTTCTTTCATTCAATCGTGAGGACAATTTATTCTTTTGTTGAATCTCTAAATAATTTTTTTTTTGATATTTTAGAAACTTTTCTTCCCGCGCATCGCGCGGGCGGGTAATACTAGTAATGATAAATAAGACAATCGGATAAGAGGAAAGGTAAAGGAATGACTTTACTTTGAAAAGAGGGAATAATAAAAGGGCATGAGGAAGAGGACTTTCAAAGCAACCCGGCCCAGATACGCCCTTTCCATTCAAAGAACTTTATACTCCCTCGGTACCTGTTTATTTGTCTTTTAAAATAGTAAAAAGCGTTTTAAAATAATTATCATTTTTAGGTAGTTATGTCATATTTTTACTATATTACCATTTACTTTACATAAATGCTATTTGTTAATATTTATTATGAATGAGTTTAGTTGAAAGGTAAAAATGTAAATTTATGAGTTAATTAATGCAAACATTGGTTATTGAAATTGATCTGAAATAGACAACTAAAAAGTTTTTACCATTCTTCCTAAATATTCAGTTCCTTTTTAGTTGTCTATTTCAGATCAATTTCAATAACTCACAACCAACTAATTAATGCAAACATTGGTTATGATCGGAATATTACCATTCATAACCAACTAAAAAGTTTTTAATAAAAGTTTTTACCTAAAAAATAATTTATGAGTTAATATTTAGGAAGTTCAATGCACTTTTTATATTATAAATACTTCCTACATGTTCAAAAAAAAAAAATACTCCCTCCGTCCCGCTTAAGACGTCTTGTTTGACTTTTTGACACTGTTCATTGTTCACCTCTGACTCAATATTATTATAAGTATATATTTTGAAAAAAATTGTCGAGTTTGGTCTTGTTAGATTCGTCAGATCGTATAGTTTTAGAATATATGTTTTATATAATTTTTAATTGTATATATTTTGAGATATTAACAGTTAAAAAAATGCATTGAATTGTGTGCAGAAGTCAAACATGACATCTTAGTTGGGACAGAGGGAGTACTTCCTACATGTTCAAAAGTTGTTAGTGGCTCATATCACGCAGTTCAATGCACTTTTTATATTATAAATAATTCAAGTTCGGTATAAGTAAAAATTCTAAAAATTCGATATTTTGAAACTACACAACGAGATGAATCCAATAATATCCCAATTGACTATATTTTAATTTATATAACTATGACAAAATATTAAATGAAAGTGCCATACGGAGATAAGTATTTAGTGTACACTAAATACTTCATTCGTATTCAAAAAATCTTAACATTCATTATTTTCACACAATTCAATATACTCCCTCCGTCCCACTCCAAATGTCTTACTTACTATTTTTGGGTGTCCCATTACAAATGTCTTATTTCTATAAATAGAAATAATTTTCCCCTCCAACAACTATGTGGACCCCACTATATACTCACAAACCAACTCTACCTTAATTCCCGTGCCCAACAGTAACAGAACACTTGGGGTGGGACGGAGGGAGTATAATTTTAAAAATTAATATCTCAAATTTTATAAAATAAAAAATTATAAAATTTTAATATTATAAAACTCATCACTAGACGAATCTAACAAGATCTCACTTAATTATATTTTATCTTATATAAGTGTGTTAAAAAAAAGTTGATCTTGACTTGCCAATAAGATGTTTGTAAACTGCCACGTGTAAACCTGTGGGCCGCATATTTTGAGTTAGAAGTGGCTCCGGTCGATTCATGCTTGGTTTGGTTTGGTATGCGCCAACATTTTTGTCCTTTTCTTTCTTTTATTTTTCTCGTTTTCCTTACCATTCTTTTTATTGTTTTAAATTATTTCCAAAATAGGTACATGTCGACAATCTTTCCCCTTGCTATCCTCCATTACCTTTTCCTTCACCTCACACCTGTCCACCTCCACCATTTCAAATTTCAAAATAATTGCACTTAACAAACAGTACATTTCATAATCAAACACAGGGAGTAATACTTATAAAATTTAGCTAAAAGACAGCTTATATAATTCAATTTTAATTTTGAAATAAATGCCTCAAGTTTCTCAGTACTACATGCCTTTTAATGTGTTCATATAATTTCATTGACATTTGTTTTTTAAAAATTAACAGAAATAAAATGGGAAAGAGCCAATGAGGACATACATATGAAAGTCCCATAGGCCATATATTATGTATTGACAAAGGTAGAGACAGCTGGAGTTGGTGTGTCATGGAGATAACAAGGAGAAAATCTTAAATGGAAAGGGGCCTAGTCAGAAATATCTTGGATATATATGACACCTTCATGTACTATTTTATTGCATATTTCCTCAATTTCCTTTTCGCTTTGGTTTCCTTTTAGTCACTACGTCCTATTAAAAGTGGCTAATTTCTCTTCTGTATAAAAAATCCAATGCATTTGTTCAACGCTTTACATCTCAAAATCGATATAAATAAAAATTATATAAAATATATATTTTAAAACTATACGATTAGACGATTCTAACAAGACCACACTTGATTATTTTTCTCTTCTTGTATCAATACAATATAATTAAGTCAAAGTTAAATAATGAACAGTGTCAAAAATCAAATGTAGCCACTTTTAATTGGACGGAGACAGTATTATGGAGTAGAGTAATTATTAGTATAATTTATAAAAAAAATAAATAAATAAATAAATACTGTAACACACACTTTCAGAAATTAGTATAAACCCTTGTGTGTGACTCTCAAAAGTATTTATTTTGCCCAATGAGTTTTGAAATTAATACACAATCTCCAATAATTATTAGTATCATTATTTTAGTAAACTAAAGTAGAAGTATATACCATGCATTGTCTTGTTATACTATAAGGTTAGACCATCATGACACTTTGGCACTATTTACAATTCAACTTTTCTTGACCATTCCAGAAACTAAGCAATTTTTTTCCTAATTATAATATGCATCATTTCAAGAAAATAAAAAAGACAGAAAAAAGATAAGGGCATGGGAGTTGGGACGAATTGAAAATGTAGAGGTTGGCTTTCATGGGGCACACATAATTAGGACTACCAAAGTCATTACAGCCAAGAAATATTATTCCAATTTGGGTTCCCCCTTCACCAACTCTCTTTCGAACACCTTTTATATAAATATTACATGCATCATTTTTCAGTGTCCCCAAAGCTTCAATTTTTCAAAATAAATAAATAAATATTGTGGGTTTATAAACATTAAAGCTGTGAATATTAGCCTGGGAAAGTTAGTGGTATAAAATGGTTGTTAGATAAAGGTTAGGACTACCATACTACAATTATTGGAGGGCAATAATTAGTACCCTTTCTGCAAGGTCAAAATGCGATTTTAGGTTTAGTAGATAGTGCTTTATCATTAAAATCATTTTTAAAAGTGTTGTTTCTATTTTAATAGAAATTGCTAGAGTTCCCTACAATTGTCATAAAGGGACATGATTAGTACTGCCTCCCAGTCCCAGATGACACTTTTCAGGGGAGGTATGTCACAAATGTAAAGAAATTACAATTGAAGAATAGTAATTTTTTGTTGCTGAGAAAATCAAAATTAAAGGTATGTCTCTAACATACACTATACTGCTTAGATATACAGGAGCTACCCCTATTTTTTACATAAATATTCCATCCATCTTATAATACATGCTCATGTATAACACCTATAGCTACAAGCCTATCTATATACCCTGTTTTGATGTCATGGTAGTATTATGTAATCAAGAATAATGATTTATAGAAGAAACCAGTTTTTAAAAAAATTGTTCCAAGTTTTTTAAATTATATTTTCAAATACTGTAAGCTTTATTCTGTGAACATTCTCTCAAGTCTTAGCTATTATTCTATCGTTTTCTTTTAGTGATAGAGGTGGATAATTTAATACCATAACACCGATTAAAACCTAGACGTCTTTTTATTTACTACCGAAAGCCTTACCACTAGATTATTACCTCGTTTATGGAGTAATATACTTCCTCCGTTTGGAAATATTTGCACCAAATCAAAGAATGTTACTATTCATTGAGTTGATTTGATTTTAATTTTTATCACAGTTATACAAGTTAAAATATAGCCAGTTGAGATATTGTTAGATTTGTCTCGTCGCGTAGTCTTTAAATATCAAACTCTTAGAATTTTTTACTTATACCGAACTTGATATATTAATGATATCAAATATGCATTGAACTGCGTGATGGTGGGTCCATAGCAAATAAACAAAAATGAAGGAAGTATATCTCTTAAAACTAGCTTAGATTTCTAATCTTAATATTTTGGGTCTTATTATTGAGAGAATTTGAATGATGATTAGCTCGGCTTGCACTCATTAATACTTCGAGCCGAATATTCTACGAGCTGACCGCGTCTATCAGTCTCATTTACATCCCAAACTAAGATTATGTGTATATATTATCATGGTAATTTTCATGAATATGGGCAGTGAATAAATATTATTTTATGGGACCTAAGATGTATGGACCATGGTATATATCCAACCTATGTTGCAATTCCAACATTTTAATTAACATGTAATGATTAATTTCTTCATAAAGAAAATGTGTTCTCAACCAATCATGTCCATTTCTCTTCTTCAATTCATTACATAGTGTGACTTGTAACAATCATTATAATGAATAATATAAAAAGCTAGCTGGCTAGCATCCAACACTTTTTTTTTTTTTTTCCCGTTAAAACAAAATTGTCAAATCAATGGTCTATAAGGTTTAATGATGTCTAACCATATTTGTACACATGTTTTTCATACCTTACCCATGTCTACTGTGGTTAAAATAAAAAAGACTGCACAAGTTTATTGCTAGTGAGGTTCTAACTTAGGCTATTGCAGGTTGAGAACTAGTACTATTTCCAAACCCCCTCTTAAGTCTTTGGACTAGGGTTCTAAATTTTGGAGCATTTGTTCATTGGAAAAACACTAATCAGGTGTAAGAAACAAAATCTTTAGACTTGCTAGTGCAGAAGAAAATTTCTAACTAAAAGACAAGGGAAAAATGTAATCCTGGCCATGATGAGCACATCATGCCAGAGGCTATGGGGTAGTAGCCCTACCATGAACTACTATGATGAAGATTGAAGAGTAACATTACATATTTATATTCAAAGGCTCCAGTTTTCATGAGGTCTTTTTAGGGAGACAGAAGCACAAACAAAATAAGAAACACAATGGTATTCGAATTCTTCATTACCTTTAGTATTTCAACTTTATCATGAGTTCATGACGTTGAATGCCAACTTTTCATCAGGCAACTTGATTATTTAGATCTGCTTAAACAATTCTCTCAATTCATTTTACTATTAACGGAATATAGAGATTTATTATACCTGCAATAATATGTATACACGCACACGCAAACATAAATAGAAAAAGTAGTGGAGAACAGCCACCCACCATACACTTTTGGCTGTATCTAATTTATTGATTCGCCAATCAATTGAAAGGCATGACAATATGACATAACATTCAGACACAAACACAGAATATAATTCAATCTTCACTAAAGCCATTATTGGTACAGGCGTACAGCAAATTGAATCTATACAAACAAGCCACTGTTTTTTAGGATGTAAGATTGAATCTATACAAACAAGCCACTGTTTTTAGGATGTCAGATTGCCTCGGTGATTAGCGATTATACAAAGTTACAAAATTAATTTTAGAAGTACTAAATTTTATGCCAAAAGGAGTGAAGTGGCAGCAACAACATCTTAGAATTAAATCACAATTTTTTCAGAATCTAGAAGAGGAATATGATCACTTTTCATCCAAACTGGTTCGGCCATTGTCTCATCTCAGCAATTGTAGTAATAAAAAAGCACAAACACAACATACCTGCAAGTTCTTGCAGGTTTGGTACATGATTTCTTCAACTTCCTTCCACAATGCAAACTCCATTGGAGCCATATTTGTCCGAAGGGTTCGTTACCTATGGGTCTGCATCTGCGCTAATTAAATCATGTTCAAAGTGAAGAAATGAGTAACACATCTGTAATGCCTAATTCCAAAGTGAACATTTCAGTTTATATGCCAATGCATAATGCTCGATAAATGCAAGATTAAAAAGAAAGCCTGATATGCAGGAGGAATAAAGGGGTTGTAGATATATAAACAAGGTAACATACATTTTTAATGGCAAAGAGGTAACATAAATTTTTAATGGCAAAGGCTTGCAAGAGTGAGTACATGTACATCCACAAAGACAGTCGCGCAACAGCAGCTTTGTAGGATGACTTTGGTTATTGTACATGAGTAACTATGCAAATGCTGATGCTCATAACTGGTTGTACACCTTAGTTTTAGGCAAGACTGGTTGAATTCTTAGGGTTGGGATGTACTCCTTCTGTCTCATTTGAAGTGTCTCACTTTCCTTATTCGTCCGTCCCAATTCTTTGTCTCATTTCCTCTTAGGGAAATAATTAAATATTTAATCACCAACCTACTCATCACATCATATCAATAAATAAATACATTATAATTTCAAACCCATTACCATTAATAAATTCAAACTCACAACCATCACATCATACATAAATAAATTAATAAAAAATTCAAACCTTTACAATCATATCACATCAATTCCTAATTTACCCTTACTTTAAACACTAATTTACCCCTACATTATATACTAATTATCTCCACATAAAATACCGTGCCCAAAAGTTTTGAGCCACTTCAAATGGGACGGAGGGAGTATTTGACTATTCCACACACATAATACCCATGCGAAGAAAATAATTTTGATATATTTAAGGGAAAGTGATGATGAAGAATTAATAAGCTGGCAATCCGATCTACAATAAACCAAAAAACATTAATACAAACTACTTGCTGTTGCATGACAAAACAGTGAAAAAAGCTAAGCCCAAAGGTGCACAACACCGCTATCAACTTATCAAACATCACATAGAAGCCCTCATGGCACTTGCGCCGATTGCTTTCTTTTTGTCAAGAAAAGCAAGCATCACTGGCTCAAAGCCTTAAGTAAAATTGAATATAGTGAAATCAACCACAATGTCAAGCTGCAACTACCAGTTAGGAAGTCTTCTTGCCAATTAATTGGAAATCCTTGGGTGGCCAAACCTGTGGACAAAGATGAGCAGTGCTGAACTAAATAAAGGGATTTTCCATATGAATAAGCAATTACTCTAATAAAGACTGCATGCTTAGGAGTTGCTGGTTCTTGCTTGCAAAGAGGATTGATTTCAACTTTTCTTTTTTCATGATTTTACAATGCAGGAAATATTAAGATCAATTACATCAATCCAAGATAAACACATTCAGGCTCTACTGCAAAAAGGGACTAGAGCCTTACCACAAGGAAAATTCTCGACTGCAGAAGTGCATATGGAACTGGACCAAACTGTCTTGAATCACGACTTTCATATATATTATCTCCCTCAACCCAAACATGCCCCTTCGGTACCTAAACCATCGAAAGTTCGAAACCCAATCTCGAATTATTTACAGAATGGGCATATGGACATGAAGGGAAATAAGCCAAATGACCAAGAAAATATATATAATGCAAATGCATTGCCTATATCACGGAATATTTAACCCTAAACCCTGAAACCCACTTCCCATGGAATCATGAAAGCGAAAGGCACAAAGAATTAAGAGTTCTTCCGATCGTAAAGAATGCAAGGGAAAAATTACCACAATAGTCTTGCTTTCGTCACTTGTGTTGGGATTCAGTGGATATGAAACCTCTTCGCCTTCGACAGCCTTGACCCTCTTGGCGACAACCTTTTGAGGTACGTCAGGGGTCCGCACGACAACTATGTCACCCGCCCCAATTTTCCCTAAACGCCTCGTCACAGTCTCCGCCAAGGCGATGTTTCCGTGATTGAAGGTCGGGAGCATACTGGGACCCACCAACTGCAAGCGCATGACGAAATCGAGCAATCCAATTCAAATATTGGCGGCACAACCACAAGAGAATAGAGGAGAAGAGATAACCTAGTCCTTACCTTAATACCGTCGCAGAGGTAGGTTCCAGAGACATGGAGGAAGCAGAAGAATTGGGCTACTCGAAAGGTATTGTGCATAGCTTCCCTCACAAACGGCGCCACTTCTTTCAGCCTCTCCATTTCCAGTCTGCTGGCGCAGCCGATATTTTCCGGTTGCTGGTTGGAGGAAACGTCCGCCGAATCGGCGATTGGCGACGAGTGCCGGATTGTGATGTGATACCCACCCAGTAGGGGTGGACACGGTTCTGATAGTGGACTTTTTTTTGAGGTATTTGCTAACGGAACGAACCTGCAAATATTCAAAAACACTAACCGAAACTTAACCGAAAGTTCGATTAACCAAAAAATATCCTATACTATTTGCGAATTATTTCAACCGAAGCGATCTATTTTTCGCAACATCTTCCCAAATACGAAACCCTAAAGCCAGCAAAAACCAAATTTGAAATCACTTTCAAAAGGCAGTAAACCATTGAAATTCATCAACAACAAACTCATTCCCTTCATTTCTTAAAGTAGAAAGGCAACAACAACGAGTACAATCATTTTACAGTATAACAGCAAGAAAGCAAAGCAAAACATCAAGGGTTAAGAAGCATCAAACATCTACCTTGTAAGGACGACCGGTGGTGTAGAGTAACAGCAACAAGAGTAAAGAAGCGTCGCCGCGTCAGTCGGCGTCGCTGCGTCAGTCGGAAGAAGGTGCCAGGGCGTCGCCGTTGGGCGAAGAACGGTGGAGGTTGACGCCGAATGAAATCAATTTGTTGTTGCGAATGAAATCGATTTGTTAATGTCTGACACATTGATTAGATTTAATGAACAAATCGATTGGGCTGAACATTTAAAATATCTTGGGCCAGGTTTGTTAATCTCCACCCCAGTTTCATGTATAGGCCCAGACCATAACTAAAATCCAATATTACCAGGTTGGGCTTTGTTATATTGGAAAAAGGACATCTATAAAACCATAATAGCAAAGTTAAACCTCCAGAATTAATATCTCATCTCATAGACTCGTACAATAATACTTCCAGTTCCAGACTTGCACTTTCAGTTCAGTTTTTGGAAAATTATGGAATTCATTTCGGCTGTGTATCTGTTTCTATTGCATGCAATGTGGTCTGTGCGATTAATTAAAATGTACTCCTCCGTTTTTTAAAATATTAACATTTGCATAATAAACAATATTTATTGAGTAATATTGATTCGACTTTTTAACACATTAACATGAGATAAAATATAGTCAAATGAGATCTTGTTAGCTTATTCTAATCACGTAGTTTTATACCACTAAAGTTTTATAATTTTTTATTTTATTAAATTTGAGATATTACTCTTTAAAAATGTGTATTGAATTGCATAAAAACAATAATTTTAATATTTTTTTAATACGGAGGAAGTACTAGTTTGGAAGCTACACACAAAGTAAGCTTCGACATATGCCTACTTATAGCTACCGTGCCTAACGAGAAAGCATTGACATACGCCTAATTATGTATTTTTGTTTTCTTTTTCTTGTAATTTGTGATTTGGTTCTATTAATTCACTCAACTTAGTAAGACACACCAACAAATGTTCTAATCTTATACTATTATTATACAAATACTTTATAGATTTGAATTTATTTATTGTGAAATTATGATACTATATCCCAATTGACTAATTTAAGCTCGTTGATATTATTGTGATAATAACTTTTGTATGTAACATGTAAAACGAATAATATCTTACTACATTATTTAATCTTTATTAAGTGTTACCTGAAAGTCATAATAAAATAGTAATTTATATTAATTCAACTTAAAGGAGACCAAGTATTGCCTAGTAGGCTAGTACTGTAACGAGTCTGAGCCATGTTGAGTTTGGAGCTAATTATCAGGAGATTGATTGGAAAATTTATACAGGCTCTCGTGCTGGAACTTTTGGCTCAATATTTTTTTTTTATAATTTTTTATTGTGTATACGTTTATTTTAAAATTTTATTTGTTAAATAAATATATTGAATTACACGTTTAAACAAGCATTAATATAAGAGATCCATCTTTGTGAAGGTGCGCATAAAAAGAAATAAAAAATGGGGAATACCAAAAGCCCTTACAGCAAAATAAACAAGTTTTACTAAGGAGGGAATTATTATTTATCATGTTTATAACTATTTGGAATTGCGCATTATATTACTCATCCTAAATGTTATGCTACAAGTTCCCCCCACCTCCCAAATTTTTTTTTTATAAAAAAAAAAAAGTCACTTTATTAATTAATTATGCCATTAAAGGGACTTCTCTTTAACACATTTTACCGCAAAGAAATGCAATATCCACAAATTTGCCGTGATACAAAGAATATCAATATGTAGATTAGGTGTTTAGGTCCAACCTTGTGTGTGTGTGTGAGAAAATTCGTAGTGAGAAAAGCTGCCAAATTGAAGAAAAGTTGAAAATAGATTGGGTCCCCATGCCAACATGCAATGCCTATTGAAGAGATTATAGTGCTTAATTAAGAAGTGATTAATCCCCATGCCAACATGCAATGCCTATTGAAGAGATTAAAGTGCTTAATTAAGAAGTGATTAATTAGAAAGCATGTATAGGTAGGCATGGAATAATAATTAAATTATAATGTATGTACATCTTATAAATATAACATGGAGTTTAGTTGAATTACTAGTTAAATATTTAGTGTGAACTAAAATTAGAAATTCATAAATTTTCTCCTGCTTCATTTTCGGTCCCTTTTGTCCGCATTGGTAATATTATTAACCACTTTCATTCAATGAATATTTGAAAAATAAAATACTGTGGTATCACCCATCACTTTCATTAAATAGTTTTTTTTTTTTTTTTTCTAAAGAGAAAATAAAACGTAAGTACAGCATTTGAAACTCTATCTGCCCTTTTCTGGCAAGGAGAAGAAGGCTTCAACTTAATTAACTTCCCAACTATTGACTTTTCGTTCAAATACAAACTGGCACTCTCTATTCTTACACCAGAAAAAGGGGGCGCATAGATTTTCAATTTTTCACGACCAAGCCAGCTGTTTTTGGGCATGCCACGTTTAATCCTGACCCAAATTAAATACTAGCACTTAGAATTATGGAATATGGACCCATCAGATCACTTTCAGCAGCACCCCTCGTATCGTATTACTATTAAATTGAAATATTTTATTTTATGGAGTGAACCAAGACGAAACCGTCTCAGTATCTTACGTTTTAAGCTGCCAAATTCGATGTTAGTATTATTTATTTATAGTTCCATTGATAATAATAACTTTGCCTTTCTTCTTGTTGCAGTTTCTAACATATATCATCGCCAATCTCAACTGGAGTGTATGTCCTTAGACTACCAATATCCATGACCACCCCAACCACCCAACCATCCAACCATCTCATTATTTTATTAATTTCTCTCTCCTCCAACTCATCAATATTCATCCCAACCCAACCATTCAAATTTTACATACTTTATCAATAACCACCCAACCATCCAACCACAATATTATATATAATTATTTTAATTATACAATTTTAAATTATATTAAAATATAAAAAAATTAATATGTCAAAAATATAAAATATTTATCTTATTTATAAAGAATAAAAAATTTAAAATATTAATATATTTTTATTTATTTTTATTTTATAAAAATTTGAAAATGGGTTAAATATATCAAAATTGATAGATTTAATAAAAATATAGTAAGAGCGGTCTCTATTTGTAGAGAATGAAAAATTATGAAATATGATATATTTTTTATTTATTTTTATTTTAAAATATAAAAAATATAATGATTTTAATAGAATTTATTTAAAATTTTAGTTGACCAATGGGAATGAGACAAATGTCACATTCCCATTGGCCAAGAAAAAAGAGACCCAATGGTCTCATTTTCCAAATGGTCGACCCACCCCATCCAACCACTTTCCATTTTTTAATTTTTTTTTTTGTTTAAATCTGACGTGGAGGTCTGGTCTCTTTGTTTAGGATCATGGATACAGACAGTCTTAGGGCATTGGACCGAACGCACTGCGTGATGCTAATATATACGTATAACAAATGAATTTTAAATGATTAATAGAAATAGTAGTATACATTACAATTTTAAATTTATACTTTGTTTCTTATTACATGCGTTTTAACCGATGTGTACTGTTTGCCCCATCATATACTCTTAGTTGATTGTGATTAATTATACAAGTAAACAGGGATAATAATGACGGCTAATTAGTTTACACACGTTATAATAATTTAATACTCCCTCCGTACCACCAAACATGTCATGTTTGACTTTTTGGCACTGTTCATTGTTCAGCTTTGACTCAATTTTATTTCAAGTATAGATTCGGAAAATATAGTCGAATTAGGTCTAGTTAAAATCGTAAGATCATGTAGTTTTAGAATATATATTTTACACAATTGTTCATTGTACATATTTTGAGATATTGACGATTGAAAAAGTGCATTGGATTGTGTGCAGAAGTCAAACAAGACAAGTTAAATGGGACGGATGGAAATATAGTGCTAGTATTTGGATGTGTTCCTAAACATATTTCTCATTGTTTTTAATCTTAAAAGTATAGTGCGTGAGAAAAAATAGTAACTAAGCAGTAGATATTTAGTAGATGTAATAATATATTTGAATTATTTTATATGTGGTATTTATAATTATTATATATTCAAGTATTATTTTATATATCAAATATTTGTAATAATGTGATTGAATATAGAGTTAATAGTAGGTAAGACATAGGGTTTAAGTATAAAATAAATTATATTTTAATTAATATGACTAATAATTTTTTGGATGAACGGGACGCTAGACGCGTCAGCTAAGAAAGAAAAAAACTAGACTACAATCAGAATAAAAAGAAGAACCAAAACTAGACTAATAATTTGATTCTATAAATTAAGAAATTTATAAAAGCAAAATATTAAAACAAAATGTTTTGAAATTCCTTCACACGTGCTTAATAAAATTATTAAAAATCCGAACGAGGTTGTACTCAATTATTGTAGTATATTCGATATTTATTTGTTGAAGCTGCATAGGGTGAATTTTTCTGATTAGCCCTCTTTTTCAAGATTTCTGGATATTTTAGTTCTATTATTGCATTACTTTATGCAGGTAACTTTAAATACTGCATACTTGACGATTTTTCTTGTATTACTTTATTTTTAAATAAAAAAATACTAGTATAGTATAGTAGTATGTCATTTGCCTTGCTCCAAATAAACCCCCCCTAGTTAGCTGGGATTTTGAATTAACTATAATATTAAAAAAATTATTTTGGGAATTCCTATAATTGATAAGCTAGCATAGTTAGTTAAATTCGATGAATTAAATTATGGAGCATATTTAAATAAGGTACATACACTTTGGTAGTTCGTCAATTTCCATATTTTATAGCCGACTATACACACACAAACACTATAAAAACATGTCATTTTATTCGACAAAACTAAGAGGTTGACAATTACAATGTTATCCTCTTTAGAAATAAGATTTACATAACTTTGCTATCTGGACAAACTTTGACTATACTAAAATTATATTCGACAAAATAGTCTCATAAAGTACATATAAATTTTTTCATACTACTTATAGTGTAAATTATAACAAAGTGGATTTAAGTACTAATGAACACTTACAATTGGAATTTGACCAATTTAGCATGGGCAGTGGGCCAGCATTATTTCACCATTAAAAGGAATAATATTCTCGATTCCTTTTTAGTTGTCTCATTCAACTTAATTTCAATAAATAAAATAGATTTGTATTAATTAATTCATAAATTTATATTTTTACTCTTTAACTAAATTTATTTTTAATAAATGTTAATAAATACTCCCTCCGTTCCTTTTTAGTTGTCTTTTTAGAAACAAAAAAGTGTTCCAAAATAGTTGTCGTTTTCCATCTTTATACTATATTTTTCCAATATTACACTTTTACTCTCATAAATATTATTCATTATCTCTCCACTCAAACTCTACTTTTTACTTGATTTGTGCAAATAAATGAAGGGCAAAAATGAAAAATCGGATAGTAATCATTAGATTTCTTGGTATGTGTAATTTGGCCAAAAACGTCTACTATAAAGGAACAGAGGGAGTAATATTTATATAAAGTGAAGGACAAATAATTTTGCCACAAAAAGTTCAGTTCAAAGTTGACTGTTTAGTTTATAATTGACTTTTCAGTTGCCACCTTAACGGGTTTACACGGTTCATTACCATACAAAATGAAAATGTCACATAAATGTAATTGTATTTGAATGAATATTTTTTTAATTAAAAAATACAGTAATTTTTAAGATGCTTAGTACTAAATAATGTGTTTAAGGGAAAAAAAAGATACAATCCTATAATTTATTACGTATTATTTATATACGTCGATGCACACTTTGTCAACTAGCAATAAGATATACTCCATCCGTTCCGCGAAATTTGATGTGTTTCTTTTAGTCACGGTAATTTATATGGTTGATTTTAATGGTTAAAGTGTTGTGGGTATTTGTATTTAAAATTTTAATGAACTTTCACTTTGTTTATTGTTTATTGTTTAACTTTGACTTACTATTATGATAATGATTTAATAAGAAAAAAAATATTCAAGTGTGGTCTTGTTAGAATCGTCTAGGTGTCTAGTTTTATAATATATATTTTATATAATTTTTATTTGTACCCATTTTGAGATATGAAGAATTAAAGAAATGTGAGGGATTTGTATAGAAAAATAAAAGTGTATTGGGAGTTGTGCAGAATAGTTAGAGTAATTACTTTTAATAGGATTTTGGAAACCAATAAGATTCTAATCATATTTATATTAATTTAATTTATCTAAAAAAGGAAAGGTGTCAAATTTTGTGGGACAACTCAAAAAGTAATACGCGTCAAATTTCACGGGATAGAGGGAGTGCTATAATCATCTCATTCCAAATATAAATTTTTTTAGGTCAGGCAGATAGAAACTATTAAATTATATATAACACTTCATTATATTATATTTTACCTGCTGAATAAATAAATAAAGCACAGCTAAATTCCATATAACTCGTCATATAATATTCTAACAACTAAACAAATGAATAAGTACAACAAACAGTATTTTATAAATAGAAATCGGGAATATTATAAAATAGTTTATATGTTAACTAAAAACTTGAGTTTTAAAATAACATAGATATAATTATATATTAACTTCAATTTTCATGAATGACTAATACCCTATAATTAATTTTCAATATATGAATTAGAAGTTAGACCTAGTGTTTTTTTTTTTTTTTGTTTTTTTTTAAAAACTATGTGTTGATCAGTTCTATTAACTGAGTGACTATTTCAAATTGAATAGATAACATTCTCTGTAATAATAAAGTAAAAAACCAACGGGAAATGGTCGTCGCTGATTTTTATGATTGCTATACGATTTTATCTGAAAATACTATCGGGGAAAATACAGAACTTTATTTAGTAAGTTCGAGGGAATACTGAAAATTAAAAGAGTATATGGACTGATATAATTTTGTGTATTAATATTTGTTACCTTGAATAATATTTTAAAAAATTAAACAAAATTTTGTAGGATCGGATTGCACATGAAAATTTGAAAATTTATTTATTTAACTTTTTTTACATATATGGAATATTCTAAATTATATTGGACCCAAACCAAATATATCAAATATTTAATGAATATTGAAAAATTGTCTATCCCAAAACAGAATTTAGGCTGAACCGCGGATGAAAACAAAAGGACAAATGGCCTGTTATCGGTAATTCGATATTTCCAAGTGGGGAATGAATTAATCCACGCGTCTTACTTGTTTGAACGCGACAACAGATTTGGTCCATCGTGGCCTTTTTAAATGTATTCTCATACAAGTATCAACGGAACTTTTCTGACAAATTCAAATTTTTTTACTTTTTTCTTTATACTACCTCCGTTTCTTTTTAAATGTAACGTTTCTCTTCTGCACGCATGCCAATGCACATTTTAAACTATTAATAACTCAAATTCGGTACAAGTAAAAATTGTAAAAATTTGATATTTAAAAACTATAAGATGGGACGAATCCAACAAGATCTCACTTGGCTATATTTTTTCTTGTATAACTATAACAAAAATAGAAGTCAAAGTGTTACAATGAACAGTAAAAAAAGTCAAAACGTTACATTTATTTAGAAACGGAGGGAGTATTTTTTATAGCTAATATTTTTTATAGAAGAGCTTTTTATAGCTAATACTTCCTCCGTCTCACTCATTTTGTTATAAATTATTTTTTTGACACTATTCACTATTTAATTCTGATTTAAAATTTTATCATAGTTATGTTAGAAAAAACATAGTCAAGTGAGATCTTGTTTGATTCGTCTAATCTTGTAGTTTTAGACAATCAACTTTTTATAACTTTTCATTGTACAAAATTTAAGTTATTAACCGTTAAAAATGTGCATCGACATGCGTGTCGGAAGGGTGCGTACACTGAGACGGAGGAAGTATTAATACTAGTAATATTTTATTACTATTCTCCTCATAAGTTTTAAAATTTATATACTAGTTATGTTAGAAAATACTAGTTTTAAAATTTTTAAAATTTATATAAGTTTTAAAAATACTAGTTATGTTAGAAAAAACATAGTCAAGTGAGATCTTGTTTGATTCGTCTAATCTTGTAGTTTTAGACAATCAACTTTTTATAACTTTTCATTGTACAAAATTTAAGTTATTAACCGTTAAAAATGTGCATCGACATGCGTGTCGGAAGGGTGCGGAGGAAGTATTAATACTAGTAATATTTTATTACTATTCTCCTCATAAGTTTTAAAATTTATATTAATTAATTTATCATTCAAATAAATTCTTTCGTATTAAATAACAAAAAACAATATTTGTATTAAATAAAATATAATATAATAAAATTAGAGTTAATAGTTAATTTAGGCCATAACAAGTAGTCATTTCCACTTTTGAGCCATAACAAGTTTGAGTTATGATTTTAGGCCATAACAAACCACTTTTGTTCAATTTTGGGCCATTTAGACTTTTTAAATTAATAATTGAGCCCACCTACTTTCCTTTATTATATTTTGACCCCATCAGTTGACTTATCAACTTTTGCCCTTGGCTTTGACCGCCTTGCTGCCGGGTTTCCTAAGCTCCGGGATTTTACGGACTTCCTCCAACCACGCAGTCGCGACCGATGGTTCACCGATTCTTGGCTCCTTCAGCAACAAACAGCACAGTCCTATTTCGTTTCCTACCTTAGGACATATCAAGATATGAATAAAGGGTTTTAATTATATTATCGGGATATTTGGGATATTTGGAAGCCTGGATTTTACTGAAGAAATATTAAAAATATTATTTAAACATAATTTCCCCTAACGGAGAAGACAGACACTTAGTTCCTCATGGAGGATACAAGACTCTTGGGGGAATACCCCATACTTTTTACAGACTTGAAAGGAAATATGCAGAAAGAGAAATATTACAAATACTTTGAAGAGTTGGGAGGAATTTTCGATGCCTTCCATCTGCTTCAAACTCCTTTATTTATAGGCGCCCGCGGACTTCAGCCCCGGATTCCAATCTTCCTCTAAATCCTTGTGACGTCACTGCGTTCGTCACTTGGCCTTAATTTCCACCGGCTACATTATTGTCCTTTTTTGAATTATTGCGTTAGGTGGTTCTTGTCAACTTTCCACCTTCTCTTGTCGGCCACTTTTTGCAAGCTACTCTGCCCTTCTTTGTCGGCTTTTAATTATGAGTGTTGCCGACACCTCTCTTTCTTTTACATCCAGCTAATCTTACTTTGGCTTGTGAAAGTTTTTTGGACGTTTCTTCCCTTTGTCCTGTTCGGGTCCGGATTTTTTCTGGGTTACCCGGATCTTTGTACCGAATAGGGGTTTCTCCTGTTCTGCACAATATGGGCATATGTGGTTATCCCATTGGCCAACATGCATCATGTTACATGCCTTTTTTCTGGTAGACTCGGTTGCTGGCAACTTGTTTTCCCAGATGAGTAACCTTTTCTTTTCGAATGAGGTTTCCGCAAACTCTGTGCTTTTCCCTGTTAAAGAATTAACCAGGAACGATTTATTTAAATTGTTTGAGAATATTTTAAACGGATATTTAACCTTTTCCATCTCGGTGAGACAGACCCAGAATCCCCATGCTCGTCGGGTGGAGATTTCATCTTCGCTGATTGAAGATACCAATGGTGCCTTCTCATCCATATACTTAACTCTGTTGAAGGCAATCATATCAGGTCTCTGTAATTTAATAAATTGAAAGACCGGATAAGAACCTTTTCCGACTATTTCTGGTGCCGCTGAAATGAACTTAAGCTCCAGAATATCTCCTCTTTGCAGGTGCGGGTTGTTCTGCCATGATTCGTGCACCGCACTACTTATCCATCCCGGGAGTTTTTCGATTCCCGGAAACCCTGGTGATGTAGTATGAACAGATGCTAATGCTCCAAAGTCATACCACTTTCGAACCTCTTCTGGTTTCGATCCTTCGAGCATCCATACCCTGTTGTATCTCCCGGATGTCTCGATTACTGTTTTGCTAGGGTTAATTCCCTTTTTGGAAACCAGTTGTTCCCATTTTCCTTGGTAGTCCAGCCAGGCAGTAGATAGGACCTTCTCGTCTGAATTAACCTTAGAGGTGCCTGTCATTGGCCTAAGGTTAATTTCTTCCTCTTTTACCCCAGAGGCAGTGGGTTGACTTGAGCTTTCGGAAATATGACTTTCCTCTTGCTCAACATTTTTGTCGGTATCCGACAATGGTTCCTTTGAAGCAGTGCTTGAATCTGCTTCTTCATATGTGACCACTTTAGCTTTTTGGGCACATTTCTCTTTGTTTACCAGGGAAGCTGATGCTTTCCTGATTGGCTCTAATACTGTTTCCCATAGTGCTGTCGTTGTTATATGGGAGGTTCGTATATTGTTGCGGACCATGTCCACATCGCTCTGTTGTATTTGGCCAGCTGCTCGTGCATTGATCTCGAGCTGTCCAAAATGCTTCGATAGCTCCTCTAGGTTTTCTCTGAGGTGCCTGAATCTCGTAATGATGGAATCAGCTTCAAATGCTTCCATCTCTCGTTAGGAAATCTGCAAGAACATTTTCATGAGATTTTATAACATCAATATCATAAGTATAATATTGACATTCAGCTTGCCATCTGATAATACGAGCTTTTTCAATTTTTGATTTAAGTTTATTTTTTAAAAAAGCCCTAACATTAGTATTATCAACTTTTAATACAAATTTCTTTGCAAGTAAGAATAAAGGCCATTTTTTAAATGTTTTCCATACTGCAAAGAATTCCTTTTCGTTAATATGCCAAAGTTTGGCTTGTTGTTCAGTGAACAACCCTCCTGTGTATCTACAAGGTTCTTGACCCGTAGTTGTTTTTCTTATGAGCACTCCTGCCCATCGAAAATCATTGGCGTCTGTGTAGACTACCAGCTCATCCTCATCCTGAGGTATCGCGAGTTTTGGCAAGCTATTGCAGACTTGCTTTAGTTCACGAATTCTCTTGGTATGGATTTCTTCTCATTTCCATCTAGAGCTTTCAGTCTCTTTCAGGAGTGGTCTAAAATCCTTTCTATATTTTGCAAGGTCTTTAATAAACATACCCGCAAAATTTACAACTCCTAAGAAACTCTGAAGTTGTTTCTTGTCTTTTAATGTATCAGGAAAATTGCGGATTTTCTCCACAATGTGTTACTGTAACTCTATTCCTGCTTCATCAATTTGAACTCCTAATAATTCAATTTTGTTAGCAGCGATAGTGGCCTTTTTCTCAGAGAGAACTAGACCTTCCCTGTGACATGCATCAGAAAATATTTCAAGATGTTTAATATGCTCTTTAATATTTCGAGATGCAATCAGAATGTCATCTATGTAGACGAACATAAACTCTAGATAATCCTTAAATAGATTATCCATATTTCTTTGGAATATCTGAGGGGCATTAGAAAGCCCCATTGGCATAACATTCCAAATATATTGCCATTGTGGGGTGGAGAATGCTGTGAATTTCTTCGACTCATTCTCCATCTTAATCTGATAGAAACCAGATTTGCAATCAAATTTAGAAAACACTTTAGCACCTTTGATGCAATCAATTAAGTGTTCTCTACTCGGAATGTAATAACCATCAAACTGTATTATTTTGTTAATACCTTGATAGTTTATTACCAACCTGGGTTTACCTCTCTTTATTTCACCGTGGTTTCTTACCAAGAATCCAGGGCTACTATAAGCTGAGACTCCAGGCTCGATGAGTTTAAGATCAATATGCTCCTTGATAATTTGCTGCATATCTTTCTTATCCTGCATATTTATTAAGATGGGTTTGTATCGAACATACTCGTATTTATATTGTTCTTTTACCTGTAGAGTAGCTTCGATCTTGTTTTTATCCCACCATGCCAGAGGATCCTCGTTAAAGTTTCTCTGGATAAGTCTTTTGACATTTTCGAGGGACAATTTAGTTTCCCCATCAATGTCTAGTGAAGTTATATTTAATGACTTCATTTCCTGCATTGCTTCTTTGAGGTTTATAATTTCCTCAATAGAAGCTTCATCAAATCCTTGCTGTCTAAAAGACAACAAAACCTTACCAAACTTTCTTTTATCCTGCATTTTTGGATGGGTTAGTTTGGCATCATTATCACCACGTTTGCTGCGAAATAATATAGGCATTAACTTGTTGAATGCCTTTTCCCTGCGCAACACATGTATCTCATTTCCACAACTTGTGGTAAATATTAACAAATTTCTTTTGTTATCTTGAACATATTTTGTAAAGGATTGTATAAAATTGTTCCCTAACAAAATATCTGCTCCTGTGTCATGAAAGTAAATAGGAGGCGTTTTTACCTTATACCAAGGTGTACCAAATGCTCCTCCAATCATGATATTGGCTTGTCGAATACCCTTATTTAGTACTAAGATTTTTTGGGAAAAATCTCTTCCTGCAATAATGGGTAATGATTCCACAGCTTCGCTAGGGAAAACTCCTGGTTTTGCCGTGCAAATACCTGATCCTGAATCAATATAAGCTGCGAAATATTCTGACTTATATTCTTCATATATTATCCCTACTGAGATATAAATGGAGAATGGACTTGTCATTTAATTCTGATGGTGTGACCCTTCAGATTAAATTCTATACCATTATCCTTTCTTACCCATGGTTTATGATTTTCGAGAAAACTTAATCCCAAAATCATAATCCCATTGTCTTTTCCGGCGGTGCCTAAGACTCTGATCTCGTGTCCTGCAATTTCAATTGTTCCTTCATAGGTTCCAATTGATGGCTGCTGCAAGTAGTATAAGTCATCACATGGAAAACGGTTAATCTTTTCAGTGATGTCGAATATTACTCGTATTTCTTTCCATCATTCAGGGCATTTTATCTTTATATTATCTACCCCAATGGATTGAGGAGTTAGATCTTTGATGAACTCCTTCCCTTATATGCCATAATTCTGTCTTCCGAAAAAGACATATGGCTTGCGTACTCAATTCTAGCACTCGTTGATCTGTCTAGAATTGGATGATCTCTTATTTGTATGTCTACTCCTCCTAACCTTGGAATCTGGGTAGGATTTGGAGTCATGACTTTAGCAAATTCCTTGAAAATTCTAGGAATTTCTATATATTCTTTCCTGAGAAATAAGTCAGAATGATGACTATTGGAAAGTGCATAAGAGATTCTATAAGTTATATAATATGGCCTGTTCCCTTCTTTCATCAGATATTTTCTTTTAAAATCCTGATGAAGGGTTAGAACTCTACTAAAATATTGGTCAGCTAAGTTATAGGAAATTCTGGGATGTATGTCAAACATTAACTTCCCAGCATATAAATTTCCTACCATAGTTCCAAGAAGACCGTCTCTAAGGTTATTGATTCTTCTATCAGTGACTGATAGATGCAATTCAGAATCAATGCCTTCTTTGAAGGTTGCCTTAATTACTACTTCAATGGCTCCTATGTGGATCCATTTCATAGTAATGGCGATTTCCTCCTTCATTCTGCTTAATTCCTCAAGAATTTCTTCTTTAGGAATTAATTGCATATCCATAACATTACAAGTAAGTTCCATAGGAATTGCAAACTCACATGCACTTACCTTGTAGATGATGTTATGTCTTCTCTGGTTGAGTCCCATCTGGTTAAGAACTCGTCCAATCCCGCCAATTCTGAATCCGTCATATGGGCTGAGGTTGGAATCTTGTCGCATTATTCTTTCCATGGTTCGATTCGAGATTGTCATCCTTGAAAATAATCTAGACAGGTTTTCAGTGGTCTGAATCCTGTCTTCTTCAGTCAGACTCGGTTGAAGATCCATCTGAATATGAGTCCGAGTCACTTCTTAATTCTTCATCGTAGATGCTTTCATCCGAGGCGATGTCCTCAAACTGATAGACTGGTACCAGCTTTCCATGGTAGACTGCTTCCACGATATCCTCTGTGGCTTCGTACATTCGTACTTCACGATTCTGAGGGCAATCGGGTGAGATATGACCTCTGGCTCCACACTTCCAACAGTTGCAGTCCTTGAAACTTTCGTTGGCTCGGGTATGGGCTCGTCTGAATGTTCTCTTGGACGTCGTTCTCCCCGTGCTCCTTGCTGCTGAGCTAGTTGAACCTTGGGATGAACTCTTCGTCGTTCCCGTTCTTTGTCCAGTTTTGTATGATCTGGCCTGGCTCTTGGACCACCATGCTCTTCTTCTTCGGAATGGAGGTCTTCTGAAACTCCTACTGTATGAGCCCCGACTCTTCTTCTTTTTCCTCTTTTCTCCTGATTCTCCTATAATTGTTGGAAAATCGTTATTTTCACAGCAAAGAGGAGTTCTTTTTATTTTACCTCTTAGTCTCTTGATGTTCTTTTGGGCTGCTGCCTGTTGACACCATTCTCTGAGCTTATCCTTTAAGAAGGACATTCTTCGAGCTATTGAGTCCACTGTACCAGGGGGTACTGTGTACGATTGGATCAACATTTCTCTCCATGGGCTGCAGATCTTTGCAAAGAACATGGGGCATGCTACTTCGGCTGTCATTTCACTCCGAAAATAGTATTTACGAAACCAGTAGATATATTCGTCTACTGCGCAAATACTTCTTAACTCCATACCCAACAGTGCTTGGGTATAGACTTTGATTTTTTCTGTTCTCTGTTCTTCAAAATAACCATCTCCTACAAAATGGGTTTTGAATAAGAGGCCAAACCTTTCGCAGATTGTGCTTTTGGATTCTCCTTCGAGTATTTGCTCCTTTAAAGCAGCCGTGGAGTTTTTCCAACCCAGCTTTGCCGATCCTTCGAGACTCAGCTCTATTAATCTGACAAAGTTTTCTTTATCGAGTTCCAGGGTGGTTGCTGCAATCTTCATTGAAGCTACCCATTCATCGATCAGGTCTTCGATGTTTCGGAAGTCGATAACGTCGAGGTTTAGTGTTATGCCATATGGATTTAATGGTTGTAACATCGTCTTGGCCCACGGTGTGGATTCTGGTGCTCTACTTGGGTTCCGTCCTGGGTTTCGTCTTGCATTGAGATGCACCTCATGATACCTGTTCATGTAGAAGTCTGTACTCTCTCTCATTGGAACATCAGGCGGTCCATCGTGGGTCACGTTGGATCCTGATCCTTCCGTATAACCCAATTGAAGGACTTCATTGGGTTTTACATTAACCAGATCCATAATCCCAAGTTGGGAAAATGATTCTGCTAATTCTTGTAGATCTGATAGATCTGCCCTGGAAACACTCATTCGACTGTTTTCAGGAGATCGATCATAAGCTCTTATTGTGATTTCTGCTTTGGAACCATAGTTGCTTTACCCTTTTGATGTAAAGCTTGTACTGGTCCGAATGCATCTCTAATATTGGCTTGGTTATTCTTGGAAGATCCAGGAATATCCTTATGCCTTTTCTTGATATCCGAAATGTCAAATTTCAGATTCAGAATTTCTTTCTTTAGATCTTGAAATACTTTCAAGATCTCATCTGTTGTCTGATTCAAGTTATCTATTTTCCCAAGTATAATTAATACCCGGTTACCAAAATCTTGAATCGTCTTTTGGATTTCTCTTAAGTCTTTTGATAACTTAGAGCTATCCGGATCAATTTCTTTCCAGTCCGTTCCTCTCATTTTTAGGAAAGAAACTGATTTTGATAATATCTTGTCCATGGGACAAGTTCAAGAAATTCATTTGGAATTTTCTATTTTTTATTTCCAAAATTTGGAAATAACTTGTGGGTTTCAAATTAATTGAATCCATTAAATAATTAAATCTTCTCCATTAAGAAATAAAATATTATAAATAATATAATTAATATGTTCTTCAATAAAACCTAGGCTCTGATACCAATTTTCAAGCGCATTGGGTGTCATTTATATAATGAAAAATTAAGTATATTGAGAAAGGACTAAAGTAAATAAAGTCAAACTTCATTGGGGTATGAATGAAATAAAGGAAAAGTTGTTGGATTCCTTTATTAATTTCAAATTGGTCCTATGGCCTAAATTTTACAAAACTGTGTTTGTTATGGCCTGTTTTCATAATTGCAACTTGTTATGGCCTAAAAGCGGAATAGCCTCATTGTTATGGCTCTTTTTAACATTTAACCCATAAAATTATACGTAATAACACTTACTACCTCCGTTCTCATTTAAGTGCTCCATTTGCATAGTAGTAACTATTCATTGAGTAACTTTGATCAAATAGTTAACATAGTTCTATAAGATAAAATATAGTTAAGTGAGATCTTGTTAGATTCGTCTAATCACGTAGTTTTAGAATATCAAATTTTTATAATTTTTACTTATATAAAATTTGAGTTATAAACATTTAAAAATATGTATTAAATTACGTAAAATGCAGAAATGGAGCATTTACATGAAAACATAGGAAGTATATGAGTATAATAGTAGTAGTAATTATCTATACTAAATGACAAGTATTGTGAGTGTTGAGAGAACAGTATTTTAAACATTATCATCTTTTGTAATAACGCTTATGTGAGTCAGGCTTGGCGCTCATTTCGAACCACGCAAGTTGTACGAACTTCTTCCTGGGGGAGGGTGTCATTGAGAGTAGCCGTCTAGTCCACTTTCCCAAGTGCCAAGTGGGACAACTTCCACATCAAAATATTAGTATCATAAACAAATACTCTCTCCGTCTCACGAAAGTTGACAAGTATTCCTTTTTTAGCTGTCCCACAAAATTTGACACATTTCCTTTTTTAGATAAATTAAATTAATATAAATATAATTAGAATTAGAATCTTAATGGTTTTTAAAAACCCATTAAAAGTAATTACTTTAACTATTCTGCACAACTCCCAGTACACTTTTATTTTTCTATACAAATCCCTTACATTTCTTTAATTCTCCATATCTCAAAATAGGTACAAATAAAAATTATAAAAAATATATATTCTAAAACTAGACACCTAGACGATTCTAACAAGACCACACTTGAATATTTTTTTAAATTAAATCATTACCATAATATTAAGTCAAAGTTAAACAATAAGTAAAGTGAAAATTCATTAAAATTTTAAACACAAATACCCACAACACTTTAACCATTAAACCCCACTACATAAATTACCGTGCCCAAAAGAAATGCGTCAACTTTCGCGCGACGGAGGGAGTACTACTATCAAAATAAATGATTAAATTATCATCGAACCCATTCTAGATCCATTTTATTATAATTGTTACGGATTCACCCGATATGTATATCAATATTTATTTTTAACAGTTAATAACTTAAAATTATGTATAATAAAAAAAAATTATAAAAAGTTGATATTTTTAAAATACAAAATTAGACGAATCTAACAAGATCCTACTTAATTATATTTTTCTTATATAATTATGATAAAAATTTGAATTAAAGTTAAACAATGAATACTAAAAAAAATACAAACGTAACAAATTTCAATGAGATGGAAGAAGTATGCATTTGTAAGGGATTGGGTAATGAAGTCATAACCCATTCATTCTCTCTCAAAAATATACATATCATTATAGTTTTTTTTATTACCCGTTCAAAACAATTCAATAATAACAATATTGTAAAGCAAACTCAATAAAATATTAACATAATCCAATAATGAGATTACTAATCAATTTCTGTTTATAATTCAACATAGTTTATTTGTACATTAATTATTTGTGTTAAGAATTAATGCTTTTCTTAACTTGTATTAACTTTTCCCACAATATATTTAACTCGTATATATTAAAATATAAAGCTAATATTACATATGATATTTTGATATTAACATAACAATTCAATACTTCCCCTAGAAAAAACAAAAAACAAAAAAAATCAATAATAAATAACCATACAATGATCTTTTATAGACTACAGAGTTGTATTCCATTAAAACTCTATAATTTTTTTGGACTTTTAAAGTTTGAATATATTGATTTTAAATTTTATAAAATATTTAAAAATGAAGTGGTATTTTTAAAAGTATTTAAAAAATTTAAGGTATTCAACGGTTAATATATTTTAATTCTTCATAAATTTTAGTGGATCCTCCTAAAGAATATAACTATACAAAATCTCTAAAAAAATAAAAAATTTATAAGAATTCTTAAAATAAAATATTGAATACCTATATATTTTTAAAGCCTTCTTAAAATGTGTATTGAATAATTACAAATTTTATTTTTTTAAAAAAATATATAGTGAATACATCAAAATGCTTAAAAACTTTTTAAAATTTAAATTAAATACACCCAAACTCTAAAATTCAAAAAATCACATTGAATATACCCGATTTTTTTTATTATTTTTTTTTAAGACGAATATACCACATATAGTTTCCTTCTATGTTTTTATTTTTACTTTTTCCTAACAATATTTATTTTCGAATAGATGGTGTAATAGATTAGCTCTTAATACAAATAGTGTTGTTTATTTTATATAAATACTCCCATATGCGTTTCTCCCACTCCATTTGCCCTACTTTCCGCTGGCTCAAGGCCGCCTAAATTCACGACACCACTCACCTCCCACGCGCTCTATACATACAGCCTACAGCCTTTTCTGTGTATATATAAACCCGCGTTTCCTCTGCCCCGTGTTTCTCACACAAAAATCCCTCACTCCTGTTTTTGATTCGCGCCCATCCGTCCGTCTTATTCTCAAGCACAAAATCCATCCTTTTCGTACGCTAGAGTATTTCTACGTTTATCTCTCTCTCTCTCTTTTCAGGTGGTCGGAAGGGCAGAAGTTGCGTACGACCGTATCAGTTCATTTGCAGTGAATGCGAGTATTTTGGGGGTTTATTTATTCCGATTTTCGCGTTTGATATCCGCCAAGGAGCGGAATAGCGGGGGAAGCTAGTGATTTTTGGCTCTGTCGGCCGGGTGACTTGGGGGAGGAGTAGAAATTGGGGGGAAGAGATGATGGGGAGGTGGGTCAATCTGAGATTGATTGGGATTTTGTTGGCGTTGTTGTTGGCTTTGAATGCTTGCGAAGGGAAGGTGAAGGGAGGTTTGGGGGTGCGCAGAAATGCATATGCTACCATGATGTATATGGGAACTCCTAGGGACTATGAGTTCTACGTGGCCACACGCGTCATGCTTAGATCCCTCGCCAAGCTGAAGGTAGATGCTGATCTTGTTGTCATTGCCTCCATGGATGTGCCTCCCCACTGGATTCAAGCTCTGTAAGTATATCTGCGTATGTATATCTGGAATTTCCCCTATTTACCGATTTTCTTGTGTTGGGGGATGAAAGGGAAAGGGTGTTTTTTGGGGTTGAATAGTCAACTGTATTATAGATGAAATTACTCAAATCCCTTAACTAAGGTTTGCCTGGCAAAAGGGGGGTGTGTGGTGTTTTATTCATATATATATATATATATATATATATATATATATATATATATATATATATATATATATATTTTAAAAAAAACAACTAAGGGATCATATTCATATGCATCAGGTCATGTTCTGAATTAATGGCACCCAGTAAGAGCTGTAAAATCATGTTTTAGTATGTGGAATTATGTTTGTTCTTGATAAAATAAAGAATATGGTATAAATATATCCATGGATGAAGGAATTTTTTTGGGGCAATTTTTCCTTGTAATGAAAGGGTATGAGGAAAAAAAAAAGATGGGATATTACAATGAAATTAAAACAGTGGGCCAATAAAGAGACATGCATTGTATAGCAATAGGGGGGGTTTCCAATTGGCACTAACTTTGCATTTCTGATC
This sequence comes from Hygrophila difformis, assembly GCA_030278955.1. Lineage (NCBI taxonomy): Eukaryota > Viridiplantae > Streptophyta > Magnoliopsida > Lamiales > Acanthaceae > Hygrophila > Hygrophila difformis. The sequence goes on along the minus strand of JAOANR010000006.1, from coordinate 1,747,030 downwards.
TGTCTCTTTCCGGTGTCCACTATCTATTGCTATGAATTAATTAATTATTCTAGGTCTTGCATTATTTTAGATTTATTGTCTTCTGAAGCATTTTTATATTTTGTGTTGATAAAAATAGCATATGGACATATTAAATGCCGCCCAAACTGTGATTTTCTAGTGGGGTTGTGCAGTTGAAACACATGTATTGATGCCAATAAGTGAGTTTTTTTTCTTAAAAACTATCTGATTTGTCTTTTTTAAATAATATCAACATGTTTTGAAGCATCAAATTAGGCTGATTCAATTTCAATTTGACTTTTGTTAATCCTCTAAAATAGTTTCACCAGATTTTCAAAATCTTGTAACCAACCATGACTCTGAGGTGAGGCTGAGTTGTGACCAAGTAGTGTGAGACTTTGATTTAAATCAACACACATGATTGGTTTTTACTTTGGTATTTGGAAACTTGTTAGAAACTGTCCAAACAACAACGTTTGTATCGGTCAGAAAAGATTTTAGACTTATCCTATTTTTAGTGCATGCTTGGTCATATCTCAAAACTTGATGTCTTTCCAAATAAATATCTATGCATTTTCCTTGTCTAAACAATGTGTTTAAAATAATTTAAAATTATACTTACTATGTTTTTGAATTTATCGTAGAAAAAATCAAGTGGGATGCAAAGGGCCCTAGGAGGCTCAGAACGTCTCTTTAAATTTTATACAAAATGTCTTCTTGCGAAAAAGGATATTCTTTAAGGGAGCATATACATATATGAACGCAATAATATCCTCTTGCAAGAAGGTATATTCTTCCATGTTGGCCATGGATCAAGTGATGTTTTCTTTTCTGTTCCCTGTATAATTGTTTTTCTGTCAGCTGTATAACTTTTGAACTAAGGACTGAGTCGTGCGCGAAGTAAAGTTACTGGAAAGAAACTGCCATTTCGTGCTATTCTTGTGTCTTGTGTTGACTGTGAGGATTACACTTCGGTACTCCACAAGTTGTTGAAAGTGACTCATTGAAGATGCCTTTATTGTCCTAATCCAAAAAATCATCTGTCAAATTTTCTTTACAATTTGATGTTATCCGCTTTTATCATGATTACTCTTGGGTATTCATTTTATGGATTCTTATGTGATATACTTTGTGTAAAGTGCTGAGTCAAGATGATGTCATTAAACTGTTTGTTTGTGCTTGTGTACATAGTGTAAGTTATCCACTGAGTTTGCTTCTGGCCATATTTCATGTTGATAATTATTCTAATATAGTACCAAGTGACACAATGAGATAAGCTAAAGAATGAGAATTATTACTTTTAGTCTATTTTAATTTAATCTAGAATTAAAAACTAAGAATGAGATAAGCCAAAGAAAGTTGATACTTAGGGTTGCATAATTCTGTAATTAGATATACGCTGGACTTGAAATATTATTACTGCCTTACCAAGATGTATCTCCAAGATAATATATTCATATGTCACGTTTTTTGGGCTTTTTCCAGGGAAGAGGAAGACGGGGCAAAAGTCATGAGAGTTGAAAATTTGAGAAATCCATACGTTGCGGATCCCAATTCTCGTTGGAGGTTTAAGCTGACACTGAACAAGCTTTATGCATGGAAACTCGTGGACTATGAACGGGTTGTTATGCTGGACGCTGATAACCTCTTCCTTCAAAACACCGATGAACTCTTCCAATGCGGGCAGTTTTGTGCAGTATTCATCAACCCCTGCATCTTTCACACTGGTCTCTTTGTATTGCAGGTACTTAATTTATGTCACCACCATTTTTCACTCTAGTAGTTCTTAAATGCATTGGCTATGGTTACATCAATAACCTTTATTATGTCCCATCGCAGCCATCCATAGAAGTTTTCAATGATATGCTTCATGACTTGGAGGTGGGGAAAAGCAACCCTGATGGCGCGGATCAAGGATTTATTGGGAATTATTTCCCTGATTTATTGGATAGGCCAATGTTTCATCCTCCTTCCAACAGCACAAAGCTTAATGGATTGTACAGACTTCCTCTGGGCTATCAAATGGATGCTTCTTACTATTGTAAGCATAGGAATAGGAATAGGAACATTACCTCAGTCTTGGCACGTTGAATCTTGATCTTATGTCCTGGTATCTTACAGAATTGATGGTGGTTTCTTATTGGTGCAGATCTCAAGCTCCGTTGGAATGTTCCCTGCAAGCCCAATAGCGTCATCACTTTCCCTGGCGCACCGTGGTTGAAACCATGGTACTGGTGGTCATGGCCCGTCCTTCCTCTGGGCATCCAATGGCATCAACAACGCCTACAGACTCTAGGGTAAGTCCTTCCTTTGCCTATCAATTGATGTTAGGTTCCATCATATTCGTTTCTATAAAATCAAGTCAATGGACATGTTTGCACTATGCATTGTTCCACAATGGAGAGAGACTGTAGTTAATCACACTGCTGCCTTTCTAACAGGTACTCTGCAGAAATGCCCATTGTATGGATCCAAGTTATATTCTACGTTGCTGTAATGATCATGTCGCGCCTAGCACGCCCCAACCTATCTAAGCTATGCTACCGGAGAGAAGGGAAGAGCATCTTCCTGATACAAACCGGATTCAAGCTGATTGCCATATGGTCCATCCTCGCCGCCTATGTGGTGCCCTTCTTCCTCGTGCCCCACACGATCCATCCCGTTATTGGCTGGGGGCTCTACCTGTTGGGAGCCTTGTCGCTTTCCACCATAGCGATAAACGCATTCCTTCTGCCAATGCTGCCTGTCCTGACCTTGTGGCTCGGAATCTGCGGGACACTCCTGGTGATGGCGTATCCCTGGTATCACGATGGTGTTGTGAGGGCCCTTTCTCTGTTTGCATATGCCTTCTGCTGTTCGCCCCTTCTGTGCTTGTCGTATACCAAGATCATGTCGGCCCTTCATGTGTCGCTGGAACGGGAAGCGTTCCTGCCAAGATTAGGAGAGAATGCAGGGCCACTGGGGTTCAACAAGCTGTACTGATGATGATGAGTGTGACGATAGCGCGATTCATACTTGGCATGAAAATTGAAATCAGTGATGACCATTGTATCTATCTCTATTTGATGGTCCGATCATTTGTATTTATACGGACAGGACAAGGATTAAGAAAAACTTGTGGGAATTTGAATTCTGATTCTTACATGATGAGTAATGATCAATGTCGGATTGATTCTTTTTATTTTTTAGTTTTTTATTTTTATTTTTATTTTCTTTTCCTGCTGTGTAAAACTCTGACCAAGGAAAGAATCTCAGGGATGTGTTGGGGGACCACAATTCATTTTTACCTGATCTAGGATTTAGGAGTGTCCATACTCTATAGGTCAATATCAAATTGAAAGTCGTAAAAGTAGTGACAAAAAGGTATTCTGGTTAAATCGTAATTTATTGGGTTATTTTGGTAGAAGTCAACTTTATTGGTCAAAAACTCATCCCACAATTCACAAACCATTGCCCGTAGTGGATTTCAGTCCAAATCCAAATTGTGACATTCAGCAGTGTCAAATTTTATAGTTGAGTGGAAAATGTGATACAAATTCTTGAAACGAGTAGTACAATATTCTATCATGTTTCACTTTCGTGTTCCCTATCGTCGCTAAGGATTTGAATGTGTGGGGTCTTAAACTCTTGATGTTTTTTTCTTTTCTTTTTTTTTTTTTTTTTCCCGATAAGCAAAAAAAAAAAAAAAAAAAAAAAGATAAAAAAGATAAAAATCAACCTTGCAATTAATGATCAATAATAAAGGCCGGGGGTTGCTACCCAATCTCACAAGATCACAACCCACCAGTCGCCATATGGTCCCTACAGAAAGTAGCTAAGAAGTCTTGGTGTTGAAATGTGATCAACTTACTCCACATCACAATAACATTTTTGAACTGATCCATGCAATCTCAATGAAATCGATAAGTTGAATAACGAGAGATGCGACATCTGACAGGTGAATCGAACAAATAAATGCAACTTAGTAGTAAGTATAACTTTTGGTGCCAATCTAATCTGTCCCAACACGTTATTTGACAACAATCTAAGGTGGTCCAGTCCAAGCTTCATCCTCCATTCCCTCTCAACTTCCCACACGAGCCAACAACCATACAAAGCCACCTAAATTTTGGACATCACCACCCTACACAGCTAAAATATAAATCAGTTCACCACTCAAAAGTTATTTTCTCATCAAACAAAACAACTTCAAACTCACATATCCCTAACAAAAGCATCCCCATATCAATCACATTCATCCAAGCTACCCTTACTTAGAAAAAAAAAAAAAAATTAAGCATGGATTTCCAATCCCATGTCGGGATCCTGTCGTTCCCTTTCGGCACTCACGCTATGCCTCTATTCGCCCTCGTGAGGCGCCTAGCTCAGTCCAGCCCCAACACCTGTTTTTCCTTCATCAACAGCGACGAATCCAATCGATCCATTTCTGCCAAGCAAATATCCACCACATTCGACAACATACGCGTGTACCAAGTGTGGGATGGGACACCGGTCGGCCAGGCCTTCACAGGGACCCATTTTGAGGCCATCGCGTTGTTCCTCAAAGCATCGCCTGGGAACTTCGAGAAGGCCATCAAGGAGGCAGAAGAAAACGTCGGTTTGGATATGTGCTGCTTGATAAGTGACTCGTTCTTGTGGTTTGCTTGTAATCTGGCTGAGAAAAGGGGCATTCCTTGGGTGTCCTTTTGGACTGCCGCCGCTTGCTCCCTGTCTGCTCATGTTTATACTAATGAAATTCTGGAATCTGTGGCATCACAAGGTATGTACATTTGGTCGAAATCGAAATATTGTCCATAGGACTACAACAATAGATACATGTTACTATTAAAGACATCTTTTTTTTCTTTGTATCTACAGGGGAACATGATGAAACTCTGTCGTTTATTCTCCCTGGATTGCCTCACAACCTAGAAATCTCCGATCTCCCGGCAGAAATCTTTGCCGACAAAAATCCAACGCCTCTAGCGCTGACACTCAACAACATGGTTGATAAGCTACCAAAATCAACAGCCATAGTCCTGAATTCCTTTGAAGAAATCGAACCAATCGTCACGCAAGATCTCAGGTTGAAATTCAAGCATTACCTAAACATCGGGCCAAACATCCTCTCCAATCCTGCCCCGACAGCCCCGAATCCCGACGACGACAAAAACGGGTGCATATCCTGGCTGGATCAGCAAATCAGGCCTCGATCGGTCGTCTACATAAGCTTCGGGACAGTGATCGTCCCTCCAGGAAATGAACTGCGTGCATTAGCGGAAGCCCTAGAAGAATCCCAATTGCCATTCCTATGGTCACTGAGGGACTTGGAAGCCTTGCCGGAAGGGTTCCGCCACCGCGCCGGGGAAACAGGGCGGGGGAAAATCGTGACGTGGGCGCCGCAGCAGCGCGTGCTTGGACATCTCAATGTGGGGGCATTTGTGACGCACTGTGGGTGGAATTCGATCACGGAGAGCATTGCCGGGTGCGTCCCGATGATATGTAGGCCGTTTTTTGGGGATCAGAAGCTGAACAGCAGAATGGTGGAGGATAGTTGGAGAATTGGGGTTAGGGTTGAAGGGGGAGTGTTTAAGAAGGCGGAGACGAAGGAGGCTTTCCGGCGGGTGATGTCCGGAGAAGAAGGGAAGGCGATCGGGGAGAATGTTAGGGAGTTGAAGGAGAAAGGCGTGGAGGCTGTTGGGGCTAATGGAAGTTCGACAAAGAATTTCGATGTATTGTTGGGTATCATTACAGGGAAACGATGATGCGTGAGTGAGCATGGATTTGTGGTTGAGGAAGTAAAAATTATTGAAAATAATATAGGTTGCAAGTAATAAATACTGTACTTGTATTCGCGACAAAACTTTGATGTTAGAACTTAAAATTACAATTTGCGGACTAGTGATGGAGTCTTGGAGCTGTACCTAATTAATGGCGCTGCCATGATTCGCGTCAGTTCGTGTTGTGTGAGATTGAATACTGAGCCATAATAGTACTCTCCGTCTCGCCTAACATATCTTGTTTGACTTTTTCACACTGTTAATTGTTCGACTTTGACTTAATTATATTTTATGTATATATTAGAAAAAAATAGTCAATTTGGGTATTGTTAGAATTGTATGATCACGTAGTTTTATAATATATATTTTACATAATTTTTCATTGTACATATTTTGAGATATTAACGATTGAAAAAGTACATTGGATTGTGTGCAGAAGTCAAACAAGACAAGTTAGATGAGACAGAGTGAGTAATATACTCCTATTCTATAATTTATATGGCATTGACTCCAATCACTCTTCTTTTAAAAATGAAAAATTGTGTTGGATTACAGGATTAATGTCTATACTAGAGGTGACAAAACAGGCCCGCAGGGCAAAACGGGCCAGCCCACACGGGCCCCCATATTTTTACGGGCTTGAACGAAGCGGGCCTATATGGGGCGGGCTCTAAATATCTAGGTCCGATCCTCCCACACGCGGGCCGTGGGTTTTGCGAACATACCGGCGGGCCTTTTAGTAATTTTAAAAAAATTAAATTTGTAATATAAAAAAATAAAAAAGGGATATATTTTTTGTTGTATAAATTAAGAATGGGAAATAAATATTTATAATTGATATTTAAAATTATAAATAGTTAAAATGTGTATTTTTTAGCATAATTATTTACTTTAATAATGGATTTGTTGAATAATTTTTTATAAAATTAAAGATTGATTAAAATTTGTAATACTAAAGATGTGTATTATATTCTAAAAATATAGTAATATTGAAGATAAAAATTTTATAAATAATGATTGAGTTGATAAAAATATTGGGTCTGACGGTTGGAGTCTTTAGGAAGTTAAGTTGTTTTGGCATATAATTCAATAATTTTATATTTTAAAAATAAGACAACTGAGAATAAATTATGAAAATTTACTTGCATTCACAAATTTTAATAAATAAATAAAATAACCTAGCTAAAAATTTAATAAATAAAATAATAAGGAATTTTAAACTTAAAAAAAACTAACAATAATAATATAGATAAGAAGATAAATATTAAAAAATATGACTATTTGTATTACAATTTACAATTTTATAAGTAATAGAAATAATTATTTACATATATATTTGGTGACTCTGTTGTAGACTTTGAATTAATCAAACAATATTCACTAACATTAAATAAATATATATAGAGTAAAAAAAAGCCGAAAGTCCGCAGCGGGCCCAATCCGCAAAAGTCCGCTCCACAGCGGGTCGAGCCCAGCCCGTATCTAAACGGGCCTTAAAAATTCAAATCCGCCCCGTATTTTTTACTTTGACAGCTCTAGTCTATACCATATTATAATGTGTATATGTGTATGATTCTGTAGTCTGTAGGCCCAAAAAATATGTTGTGGAAGATATTGCAAAGAAAGTAGCCCAATGGGCTAAAACATAATACTAGAACAATTGGCAAAGTTTAGTACAAATTTTTAAGAATTAAATTTTATTGCGAAATCAAAAAATTATCATAAAGCATATTATAAAACCTAATTGGAAAAAATAATAAATTATAAATATGATAAAAACATTATATCAACTTTAGTTATTATCAAAATAATACTTTTGGTAATTTTAATTTCAATGATTTCACCTACTCATCATTTTTTATATCTAATACATATTTGAATTATTATTATTATTATTATTATTATTATTATTTATTTATTTTAGGAGCCATTGAAGGCCTGGAAAGAGGTGGTGGAAGCTCATACCACACAAATTATAAAGAGAATAAAAGAGATGGATAGTACGCCAGTGAGTTGTAAGTCAATGGACTTAAGTATTATTTGGAAGACAACGAATTATAGTTGAAGATATTGCAACAATCATGCTATAATCATTAATTGTAACTAATAAGAGTAAAAGCCACTTTAGCACGTCTTCACTTTTATGGAGTATATATAATATATCTATCAATGTACACTATATATAGCTATTTTTTTAATGCAATATGAAGTATACTTATTATATACTTAATTTGCAATTTTTTAAAATGTAATTCGTCTTTAATTTTTTCCTCTGGACACGCAACTTTGGTTAATTTTGGAATATAAACACCTTCATTAGACGAATTTTGTTTTTTCGTTAGGCAAACAATTTAACCGGAGAAGAGGACTTGGCCAAGTGGTTAAGTCCCTAAACTTCAAACGGAATGTTGGAGGTTCGATCCCCACCGCCCCCTATCTCTCCCTTTTATTTCTCTTTGTAATTTGTGTGCATGTGCTCCTACCACCCTTTCCGGCCCTTAAATTACTTCTTTAAAAAAAAAACCAATCAGGCTGTTTTTAATACTCCCTCCGTTTTTTAAAAATTCTAACATTTCTGCGTTTCACGTTATCCAATGCACATTTTTAACGCTCAATATCTCAAAATTTGTAAAAGTAAAAATGATAAAAATTTGATATTATAAAACTACGCGAATAGATGAATCTAACAAGATCTCACTTGACTATGTTTTATCTTGTATAACTGTATTAAAAATTTGAATCAAAGTTACTCAATAAATAGTAACAACTATGCAAATGTTACCATTATTTCTATATGGAGGAATTATATACTTCAAAAAGAAAAGAAAAGGAAAAGAAACCCTAGCTAGTAACATACTGTGTAGCAGTGTAGGTGTGAATATAAAACACAAATGGAGTATGGAAACAAATAAAATAAATATAAAGGCCGTTTGGAATGGGAAAACATCAACGGAAAAGTCTGACAAATCGTGGGTCACTTTTTCAGAACACACACTCTCGTGACTCCACTTAAGACTATTCCATCAATTAATTATTTTTATTAAATTCCAATATTGACCTCAGAAGGAAAAGGAATGAATGATGAAACCAGAAATATGAATGGTCCCCGCTAATCTACAAGGACAATTTGGTCCATGATGATAGCAACATATTTTAATTATTACATATGACTATTGTCAATTGTCTTGTACATACGGCAACTCAAGAATCCAAGTACAATCGCATAAATTTGTCACACCCCACTGTAACGTTCAGAAACTACACATCACGCCATTTTTCGAATTAATGCTATTTACTACTTCCTCCGTCCCACTTCAAGTATCTTGTTACTGTTGGGCACGAGAATTAAGATAGAGTTGATTTGTGTGTATATGGTGGGGTCCACATAGTTGTTGGAAAGGAAAATTATTTCTATTTATAGAAAGAAGACATTTATAATGGGACATCTAAAAATAGTAAGTAAGACATTTGGAATGGGACGGAGGGAGTACTTCCTTTATAAACTTTGCATTGGTCCCATTCCCGTCTCAAGAAATAATCACATAGTAACATGCATCCATTTGCATATAAGATTCTTTCTTATCCTTGTTATACAATAGATAGATATGGTGTAATTATTTGTTAATTGCATCGTCTAGCTAGGACTATATATTACAATTCCTTTTTTCCTTTTACAAAATTCAAACGCACAGTGATGGGAGGAGCATTAAAGATAATAATTAAGATATACACTTATTAAATTATACTCCCTCCGTTTTTTTATATCTTCACCATTTGAATAGTTGACACTATTCATTAAGTAACTTTCATTCAACATTTTAGCACAATTGTGTAAGATAAAACATAGTCAATTGAGATCTTGTTGGATTCGTCTAATCGCGTAGTTTTATAACATCAATTTTTTACAATTTTTACTTATATATAATTTTAGTTATTAATGATTAAAAACTTGTATTGGATTGCGTGCAGTGAAGAAGTGGAGAAGTTAAAGAAAAACGGAGGGAGTATATATATAGTACTCCGTATTTCTGAATAAATACTCTACAGTACTACGTGTCAAGAATCTTGGCTATGCTATGTATGCAGCATTGTGATTGATATATACCCGAAACAATCAGTTTTCTGTGTATGAACAGTACAGTACATTGATGAGCTAAACAATTAATTTATTTAAAGCTAGCCAGATATATGAATATTTTCTTCGCAAAAAATATATACTACTACAATTGAAATACTATAGTAAAGAAACATGAATGATTACATGTCTATTTATATTACACGAATAATTATATATGAAATATTGTTTGTGTCAATCAACACAACCAAAACCTAAAATTCATTATCTATCAATCTACCTAATGCATGATTATGATCTATTAGGGAAAGGAAAACAATTCTATATAGCTCTTAAAATTCAACATTCGATATAGCATAATTAATTATATTTAACACATACTACTAACACACCAAATACAATAGAAAATGTACAATCATATATTTAAGCCATAGACATATATAGTTGATCCTAATTGTAACAAATTAAAGACATAATCATGTGACCAAATTAAAAATATATTGAATAGAAGTAGGATTTGATGAAACTATATATAAAACCAAAAAATATGACCGTTGCAATGAAAGAAATATATACCCAAACTTATCTTCTTCCAATTCACTTGGATTCTTCCACACAGGCATTATTATTTCACTACATTCCCCAATTTATTCCTACTTCCTCATGAATTCTTCTTCTTGTTAATTATCTCAATCACTCTGAAATTAAATAATCTTGTTACCATTCTCAACTAGTTGCAGTTTATCAAATTAAAAACATTCTTCTAACATTCTTCAATCTTCTCTGCAGTGCTTTCAATGGCTGCAGCTTATTTTCCCTATATTACTTACTGCGGAAATAATAATATTATTAATATTAATATTATAGTGTTAATTATCACCACCGTTTTCTTACTGTTCCCTTTTTCTCTACATGCAGCTAATTCCACCCGGAAATGGGTAGGGCCGTCCGGCCACCGCCTGATTACGGTGGACGTGAACGGATACGGCGATTTCGTGTCGGTGCAGGCTGCTGTGGACGCCGTGCCGGAGAATAACACCAAGAATGTGCTCATCTTCATCAGCGCCGGCTATTACATGTAAATCAATAAATCAATTCATCAATTCTTAAATTAAAGCTCGATATATGTATGTATATGTGTGCGTGTGCGTGTGATAGTTAAATTAGTAATGTGAATTAACGATTGCGGCGGAGCAGGGAGAAGGTGGTGGTTCCGGCGAGGAAACCGTACATAACGTTCCAGGGGGAAGGGAGGGAGAAGACGGTGATAGAATGGCACGATAGGGCGTGCGATAGAGGAGAAGACGGCCAGCAGCTGCGCACTTACCACACTGCTTCCGTCACCGTCTACGCACCGTATTTCACTGCCAGGAATATCAGCTTCAAGGTAAATCAAAGAAACCCTAGATATTCAATTTCGATTCGTTGGTGATATGATGTTGGGATTGAGTTAATTCTGTAATCGATATGTGTGTATGTGTAGAACACGGCGCCGGCGCCGATGCCGGGGATGCAGGGGTGGCAGGCGGTGGCGTTCAGGATATCGGGGGACAAGGCGTTGTTCTCCGGCTGCGGATTCTACGGGGCGCAGGACACGCTGTGCGACGACGCCGGGCGCCATTATTTCAAGGAGTGCTACATTGAAGGCTCCATAGACTTCATTTTTGGAAATGGCAGATCCATGTACAAGGTACATCTCCCAATTCTGCACATTTAATTTATTAACCAAATTTGAATAATTTGTATGACGAATATCGGAAATTCCTTGTACAGGAATAATGTACAGAGTACATTCTAAAATGGGTTATCTAGAGAAAAAGTAGTACTTAACTCGTCGCACGAAATTTGACCACTATTCCTTTTTTGGATTGTCCCACGAAATTTGGCCACTTTCCCTTTTTAGATAAATTAAAATAATATAAGTTTGATTAGAATTTTAATTGTTATCAAATTACATTAAAATTGTTCACTTTTACTATTCTGCACAAATTCCAATGCACTTTTACTTTTCTATTCAAAGTCCCTAGCATTTCTTTAATTCTTAATATTTTAAAATTGGTACAAATAAAAAAATGTATAAAATATATATTATGAAACTACACGATTAAACGATTCTAACAAGATCAGATGAATATTTCTCTAATTGTATCATTACATAATATTAAGTCAAAGTTAAACAATAAACAATATCAAAATTAATTAGAATCTTAAACACAAAATGCCTACACCACTTTAACTACTAAGCCCCACTACCTAAATTACCGTGCCCAAAACAAAGTAGCCATATTTCGCGGGACGGAGGGAGTATTAATTAGAGAGATATTAAATGTATAAAATGAGGTACAAAAACATCACTGAAAGTAGTTACCAGGTTGGAAAATTCCAACCTTTTCTTTTTTATGTTGGTCCCAAAGAAGCAAAGTGACAACGATAAAGGTGAAAAGGTGAACGGCTCGGCTCTCCCTTTTTCTTCTTGTCTTATGCTTCATTGTGAGGAAATTTATGAAAAGGGTTTTTGCTTTATAGAGAAAATGGCACATCAGAACAAAATAATTTAAATTCTTGGGAAGCTATATAATCATTCAAATCCGACGAAACTGAGTACTGGGGGCTAGGGATTAATACCACATAGAATTACTTGACTTTCTTATAGTAGCTTACTACATTTTAATTGGTGGATCAGGACTGTGAGCTCCACTCTATAGCAACAAGATTTGGGTCGATAGCGGCCCAAGATAGGAACTCCCCGGACGAGAAAACTGGATTCGCATTTTTGAACTGTAGGGTCACGGGAACAGGCCCAATTTATGTGGGCCGAGCAATGGGCCAATATTCCAGAATTGTCTTTTCTTACACCCACTTCGACGACATCGTCGCCCATGGAGGATGGGATGATTGGGACCACGTCAGCAACAAGAACAAGTGGGTCCAATTCTACACATTATTTATTTATATAAATCAACAATTTTGGGTTCCTATTTTATTTTATACTCATTAAATTACTAAAATTTTGCAGGACTGTATTTTTTGGAGTGTATAAATGTTCTGGGCCTGGAGCAGCAAGAGTCCGTGGAGTATCATGGGCCCATGAGCTGGACTACGATACGGCCCACAAATTTCTGGCCAAGAGCTTTGTTAATGGAAGACACTGGATTGCCCCTGAAGATGCCTAGGATGTTTGGTAATGGTAACAAGTGACACCCTGAAGATGCCTATAATTATTTTAACATTGCACTTTAAAATATAGAAGTATAAGCATACTGCATACACGCATTCTTTAATTCATTTATTTAATTTTCAATTTCAGAAATGCCCCCAATGCCAAAAGCCCAAAACCATACTGTAACATGTACAATTATCTATTCATCTAGCCCACCGATAACTGAATGAAGAATATACATTAGATTCTTTTTTTTTTTTTTTTTTTTTTGTCCACTGCATCATTATTAGCAATAAACCACCAATTCTCCACACTCCAATCTGAAATTAAAAGCAACAGCACTCCTATCATAAGTTCATCACATGACTATTTAAGCAACAGAACTCCAATCGCAGGGCCATCAGAGAAGCCTAATAAAGCCCTAATAAAGCCAAAAAGAATGTATGAATTATATAATTGAACACCTAATAAAGCCCACACAACAAAAATGCAATGAAACATTCAATCACCTAAAAAAATAATATACTTATTACCAGAAATTTGAAATAAAAGCGAGCAGCGAGCAGAGCATCCCAAACTTAACGTACACCAACCCAGACATCTTCAAAAGAACATATAAACCACCATGAAGGTAAAAAAACAAGACATATCAAAGAGTCAACACTATGCGTCATACTTCCGATTCTTTCCATTCCTGTTAAGAAAAAGATATCAAGGGAAATCCATGCCTATATTCTTTTCTTCTCACATGATACAACAATTCTGTTGTGACTTCAGCATCTCTGGAGACCTGAAGGATAAATAAGACAGCAATTCATCAGCGCGCTGTAGGTCGGGCAGACCGAAAGTAATATCAAGAAGAAAATTTCATATGATGGGAACGCCGACTCATGAGTATCTTTCATATATGTTACTGGGGTAAAGGGAGCTGAAAGTACTTACAGCTGTCCAAAACTGGATAAATCGAGGTCAGGGGAAAGCTGTTGCACAATATCATTGGGTGGCTGGCCACATTCTTGCATTTTCTGCATGAGCTCTACAATTTTGTTGAAATTATCTGGTTCAGTTTCGTATAGCCGGTTTAGATCTTGGATAAGTTCATACTGGTGAGAATACCGAGTGTACTCTTCCTGAGTTAACTTCGCTTTGTTTTCTTCCAACCATGTTGGGTAGCGCTCGCCAATTTCCTTCATAGGCTCATGAAGGATCTCTTTAGATAGAAGGTCTCGCATCATGGTTTCAACAATCGACTCCATATCCTGTAAGTGAGAGGCCTCAGTTAAATGTCACAGAATGAAATAAAATCTCACTTAGAGAGATATGCAATTGCATGCAACAAGTCAAGAACAGTGTGGAAAGTTAGGATAAGATATTGAATAATGGAAGGAGCAAGCATATTACATTTCCAACAGCAATTGAGTTGTCAAAGTAAATTCAGTGAGAGACGGAAAAGGATAGTGAATAGGAGATGTAGCAACCAATGCAATGGTGAGCAAACTGCCAAGCAAATACCACAGTGGACTTAAAGTTTAAGATTTAACATGCTCACAAATTACAATCTTACGGAAATTTGGTATAGGGGTTTTGAATTTTATGATTTGGTTCACCGTTTTATTCGAAATAAAGTTCAGTAATCAAGTCAGAAAATTAGAAGATAATTAGATGCCTTGAAAGTGAGAACTTTTAGATTTGAAATGATTCTGGATCCAATTACTAAATACCCCCGTGTAAATTCAGAATAATATATTTGGCAAGGAGAAAAAAGTTACAAATAAATTCCTATTTACAGAAAACCAATTCACCAGGCATATATACAACCAGAGTCTTGCGCTAACCCCTAGCTTAGAAGATAAAATACCTAGGAGATGAACTTATTGATAAAGGGTAACCAAGCCAGGGCTGAGGATCACCATATGTCAACAAAACTTATCTAAGGAACACCATGAACTTATAGACTATGAATTTAAGGGAAAAAACGGATTAACAAGTAATGTATGCACACATCTTAATTTGGATGATTAAAGGTATCAGATTTCAGAACCATCACAAACCCTCAAGGAACTAAAGAGTATGCACAAGACGTAGTACTCTTATCAAACTTGATTGAATTTCACCATTAAGCTTAATACTGCAAATTCGAAAGAAAGAATTGAGAAAGATAAATACAAGAACATAAAGTGAAGTTGGGAAAACACAAACCTGAGAGCCCGCAAGCTCCTCAAACTGCTTGACCAATTCATCCATCATAGCATCTCCCCCTTCCATTGGCTGTGTTGGCCCAGTCACCGATTCCAACCCTTTGACAGCCTCCCTAGTTTGCTCTCTCAGCTTATCAAGCGCCTCAGAAATATGTGAATCTTGCTTTGATGCCTTCTGTTTACCCTTTTTCTTAACCTTCAAATCAGGTAAGCCCAACCCCAACCCTTGAACATTCCCGCTTGTCAATCCAGAACTCTGTTGCTTGTCATCCCCATGATTATCATTGCCATTACCCACACCTCTATAATTTAAACATTTAACCCCCGAAACAATTCAAAGTGAATATATCTGAAATGAAATAAATCAAGTGCCAAACAAAAAAAAAACACGATGCTTCGTCCATCAAACTTCACACCTCAAACCAACTGTAGGGCTTAACCAATTGACCTTTTATACAAGCTTACAAACTCGGAGATAAGAACAGGTATAAAAACACACACCTTTGTGCAGAAGAGGCAAGGTTGAGGTTCTGAAAATCATCCAAAGCACCTGGAAATTGACACGCAAACGTTTAAATTGAACTTGTGGCGTTCCGCCAAATCTTCATATTCATTCAACACCAGTTCACAAATAAAGGAAACAGTAACGAAAACAAAAAAGATTCACTTACTATCAAGGAGTTGGTCTAATTCATCGGAGTGATCGGTTGCCATGGCAGAAATTTACCCCGATCCGTCCGCTACTTCCCGCAGAAGTTTAAGACTGCCTGCGGATGGCAAAATATTAGAGGTGAAATTCATCCCATCCATTCATCATATTTTAAATCAATGGCCATAAAAGAATTTAAACCACGGGATCCTTAAAAACATAAAAGTAAGATAGTAATAAAAATTAATCTCGTAATAATCCAAAATTAATCATGATAGTAGTTCCCTTAGTACAACATTAATTATATGGGGAAATTATTTATATAAATATAAGGTTTTAACTTTCAACATTTTTTGCTACACCAAGAAGACTCTCACCAATTAACCAAATATGAATGTCACACATGAATGTTGAATCATAACTATAGAATTGCTCAACACCACTGGCTGAGATTAGTAAATAAGGCTCGTATAATTGCCGAAGCACATGGATATACTTTTGCCAATCCTCATACTGAGAATTGAAATAGTGAGAAGTCAAATACACCTTTTTCAGCTTCGCTTTGTCAGCTAAAAAGCCCTTTTTGAGTTCTCACATTACAAATCCAATAATGGGGGAATGTTCCACATTTCAAAAGGCAGCAAAGTTGTTATTCTTGCCTCTAATTATTTCTCAGATTTCTGCTTCTGCCAATACTCTGAGTTTCTGTTCCTCAATAAATAACAAATGAACCATACACTTTCCCATATTACCTGTTTCGGTATATGCCCCATGTAAAAATCAGATCATCAGAACACTCTTTCACTCTATAAGTATAGTAAAACTACTAAGTAACATCTACCATTTTAAAATACAACTGTAAAACGAAAATTTTTTTGACATCCAGGGGGTTCCACGATGATGATGATGGCGACGTGTGGCATCCGCCAGGGGGGGGGGGGGGGGCAGCCCCAGACACAAGATTATAAGACATAGAAGGGAACAAAAATTCCAGATCTCCTTTTTTCTCTGCAGACAAGGCAGGCTGTATGGCTAGATATATTTGCAATTTACACATGGTTTCACAGTTCGACTTCATGTAGATCCTCTCCGGCACTACCATCCCTGGCAGACAAACTTTCTGTTGAAAGTTCATTTGGTGCTTGGAAACCCAATGCATTGCCTAGAGATTTTGCTTCAGCTGTATGTGAGGGAGGGGGATTGAACGCCTGATCGAAGCTTCCACTCCATGAAGCAGTACGGCGTCCTTGTGCAGAAATGGTGCCAATGTTCTTCCTTTCGATCGAGTTCATGCTTGGATACCTTTGCATTGGTATGGAAGGCGGAGGACCCATAGGTTTGTTGTATGTTTCATTTTGGGTAGAGGAAGAGAAATTGTTTTCAGGAGATGAAGCATTCTCCCATGGATTGTTTACTGGAGTGTCAACTGGATTCTCAACGGTGGATGAGGATACTGGTGCTGGCACAAAGAATTTTGGGTTCGCTGACGTTGCTGGTTTTATGGAAGGAACAACGGGAGACTGGAAAGTAGTCGTAGCATTCCCGCCGCCGCCTTTGTTGAAGGTGTCAACATACCTGATACAAAAAATAATATAATGATAATAAAATATCAAATCAAGCACAATGGCTTAATGGATTAATTCACTAGTTTCCCAAACATTTTCACTATACATCAATTAATTGTTTGGCAAATATTAGTAAAAGTCAAAAGAATGCTCAAGAGCAATGCCCTCAATCAAGCAATGACCCCAAGTTCCAGTTAAATCTCTCTATTAGAACTGTCACATATAGAGATTATTTCCCTTCCCATTTCAGCCATGTTGGCCTCCGATAATTATGCAGCACAATAAAACAAAAAGCTGCTTACCTTGATCGGACACCCATTCTCCCACGGGCTGAATATTGGTTGGTGGTTGGAGGAAGTGGCGGAATTCCTGGATTATTATCTGGAGCACTTGGGGGTTTAAATTCTTGACTACCTCTGCTGCTAAGAGAGGCTTCATTTTGCAATGCACTTTTTAAGTTGTAATCTGATGCACCATTCTGAAAAGCAGCAGTCGTTGGTGGAGGTGGAAGAGCAGGCTCTTCTGCTGGAGGTTCAGCTCCTTCCTCCACCCATCTCTTGAGTTTCTCATCATAATAAAATTTATTGGTTTCACCCAATTTTGCCTAGAAAAATAGTGCAATCACAAGCAAATGAGCACTTGAATGAATTCAAATAGTAGGGTATCTGGGGCAATCTCAGAAATTATTAGAAATTACCTGGCGGCGGTTCTTAAGTACAAAACCAAAAGTTTTCTGGAATAGCTTAGAACCCAAACCCATACCACCAAAACCAGAGGCAGCGCCTGCTGCTGATGATTTGTCTTGCCCCCCGCTGGAATTTTCTTGCTTCAATGAATCAGACCGGGTCTACATGCAATAACAAGGACTTTATTATGTTTATTGTAGGAAACTCATAGCATAACTCCAGTCGACAAATATGAATAAGTTTCCTGATGCAATGAATGAAGCATTTGAGTCTGGGCAAACCTGCATTGGACTTCTTCCAAAATCTGGTTCTGAAGCACTTCTTGCATGTTTGACTGTTCTGTTGTTATCAAATTCACTGATGGGCTCCATGGACTGAGAAGGCACTAATGAAGACATAGCCATTGTCGATTGGCTAGCTGATACTCGATGCCCAGGTGACGGATGGTGATCCTTGCTACCATGTAAAGTACCACCTGTTGTTGGTACTGATGGTGGCAAGCCACCAACAACACGGTGAGCAGTACTGTCAAAAACTTTGAGCAGTTTGCCAATGAATTCCTTGGGAGCTAAGTTTGCATAGAACCCTCCCTGCATAAGAATTACAATTACAGTACTATACGGAACATCAAAGAGAAGCATATGCAATGGCCAAAGGTTTACCTGTTGATGAGCTTTGATTCTTTCGTCAAGGGATGAAACTAAATGCCTCAGAGCCTCCAACTCTGGATTTCGACCAGTTTTAAGTGATTTCAACACTGCTTGACAGTACCTAAAATATACAATAATAAGAAACATAGACATCATCCATAAAAAGTGATTTAGGTAGAAGAGAAATACTTTGCAGCCTCGGACATCTTCCCCATTTCTGCCAACATCAGTGCATACACAAACTTATATGGCTGAAATGGAAGAAGAACAAACTGAGAGTTTCCAAGCGATTTTGAGTACTCGTATATCTCCGTTCTCTGTCAAGATTGAAAACAGTCATATGCTTCTCAAGCTCACCATATATATATATATATGAGAATAGAATTCAAGAATTTTATTATGCCTGTGAAAATGGATGGAGACCAAAAGAAATCACCAAGAATTATAGATTTGAACAGCTGATTTTGTTAAAAGACTCAATGGATATATGTATGGCTTAGCAATAGAAATCCTATATGCTAAGATACTCTACAAGGCATAATCAATGTATGGCTTAGCAATAGAATCATTATCGTAGCTATCACCCTTCGGACATCAAACAACAAAATAATTCGTGAACAGAGTGTTGGAATAGCAAAACTGCAAAAGGTATTTGAGAAAGTTGATAAGCCAATTGAATACATATTGAAGGGGCATCATAAGGGATTAAATGCTTTTCCTATGAACAGATCAACTCGCCACCTGAATCGCTTCCGGACTGGCAAAAGTTCGGGGGAATTTTAAATGATCTGCACCAACAAGGCATAATCTTGCACTGTCTGAATATGGCTCAAAGTTTGCTTCCGCAACCAAATAGCATATGTGAGCAGCAATTATCTGAACAATTAACCCAAAATCAAAAAAGTATGATCAAGGAAGCTTCCAAGAGCAAGAAAAGTAATAGTACAATATTATAGAAATCTAAATCAGATCTTACATTGCTTCTTTCCTTCCACAAGCAATCTCCAAGATGAATAAGGACAAGCTCATCATCCTTCGTTCTATTTGCAGTTATCACAGCAAGATTCTCTTCCCAGTCATCCAGCATACCATTAGTACCAGACTATGATTTTGCATACAAAGACAACAAATTAATTTGAAGCTTGCAGCCAAGATCAGAAAATTCTGACCAAACAAACAAACAGTGGGGCAACACAATTATTCCAGGGAAAAATAAGTATATCAAGTTGTTATGTATAACATCACATTTGCCAAAACCACCTACCACACATGTATAATTGGGGAAATATTGCAGTCAAAAAGAGGACACGGCAGTACAACAATGAGAGCACTTCTCAAAATAAACATCTAGTTCTTATACCTGTGCTGTCTGCTGGGGCATATTTGGAGCACCAGGCACATTACTAAAACCTGTATAATACTCTGAAAACACATCCGCCGGTTGATTAGCAATTAGTAAGCATAATGTCCGCAAGGGTGATCCTGCTGACAAATGTTGAAGTGCCATGTTCTTGACAGTATCCGAATAGAACTGCATAAAACATTTTTCTTAAACAAACAAGCATAGATACATAATTATACAGAGAAAAAAAAATACATGTTCCATCCAATAGGAAGATATGAAGCACATGTAGAATATAACCTGGTTGCCAAGCTGTGCTGCAAGAACAAGAGCAAGACCCCAGAATTGTCCCTCTTGTGCACGTTGTAGAGCCTCTTTCTTTCTCCCAGAGACAAGAAGATTTTGAACCTCAGCAGCAGTCACCTTAAAACAAAGTTGTGGTTCTCAAAGTCTGCATTTAATAAAGCGGTAAATATGAAAGCTGTAATTCAGTACCTGCAGTTGTCTGTCAGATGGCATTTGCTGCAAGCACTGGGCAGCAGCACCATATTGACTGAATTGGGAGGCATCTCTCTTAGCAGATGCAAACAGTCTGGCAATAGCCAAGTCTGGAGCATCACTTTCCTGTTGACATAGCAAATAAATCAGATATGTTTTTAATAACACCCCACCTATAAGTGAGCAATTGCACAAGTCCCTTTTTCAGAAAGCATATAAATGTCCTAACAATGTGGTCTCTATCATCACATAGTACAATATCGAAGCAGGGCAGATATAGTAACTATATATGTTCCACAAAATCAAGGCACATTACTATGCAAAATATAAATTTCTGTTCTCAGTTGGGTTTAACTCACAAAAATACCCTGGAATTACATATGGACCTTAATGTTAGCTCCGCATCTCAGTGAACCCATTACAAATGCTAGAGTGAAAAATGGAGTAATTAAGAATTTGCAGTTCTAAGCGGGAAAATTACCTAGAAAAATACAGGTAAGCTAAATACTTATAACCAACTCAAATAGCAATTGAAGTACATAGATGTTTTCATAATATCTCGCACTAGGAATGGAACTCTCCACAATGTTTCTCTTAAAGGAGAACACTTTTTCAAAGACTGTACAGGGAATCAACAGGCAAGTGAATAAGTGCCTACTGAGAGTTGGCCCAAGTTGATCAAGTATTTATTTACTAATATCAAATCCCGATAACTGAATTAAGAGAGAAACAATTCATTTATATCAATCACTTCAGAGGTTATTTCAATAAAACACAAACACCATCACCCGGTTTAAATAAAAAAATGTCCCTCACAAAATTGCAAACATTTTTAGTGAATGGGGTATTTAAAGTGCTTCCTAATTATATTTGTAATTAAGTAAATTTGGCCAACACTAACATTAGGTTCATCTAGAACATTTTCTATTCACAATCAGAAGAAACTTTAGAAGTTATATATTCAGGATGAGCCAGGTTGAAATTTTAGAAGAAAAAGATACTCCCTCCGTCCCACCCCAAGTAACTTGTTACTGTTGGGCACGGAAGTTAAGGTAGAGTTGATTTGTGAGTATATGGTGGGGTCCACATAGTTGTTGAAGGGAAAATTATTTCTTTTTATAGAAAGAAGACATTTGTAATGGGACATCCAAAAATAGTAAGTAGGACATTTGGAATGGGACGGAGGGAGTACTTGACTAGCTGACACTTCACACACAAAGCGACTGGAGGTTAGTTGATCAAGCAATTTCCTGAAAAGTTGAAACCTAGAGAAGGTTCCGATGATGAAAGAACAGAAAGGAACAGAATGTAAAATATTTATGGACATAAGTCTCTAAAACCATAAAAAACATATTTTGAGAATACTACAAAAATATTCTCCAGCGTAAGGATTACTATTAACCGAATGAGATAAAAAAGCATGCATGAAAAACTACAAATGGAAAAAATTAAAAAAAAAATGAATAGATACATAAATCTTCATTGTAATAAGCCATAAGAAGGCATAAAGATCACCATCACAGTCGAACATCACTTTTACAAGATAAATTCATACTGATGGAAAAGGTTGAAGCAATCAAATTAAACAGCACACATCTCCTAATCAAAATTAAACAACACACATCTCCAAATCAAAATAAATAATAATCTGTTCACCTTTAACATAAATATCTACCTTCAATTCAGCATCTGTGCCATATGGAGATCGAAGTTTTCCGTAATATTGACAGGCTATTTTAAGCAGCGAGAGGAGTAAACTAAAACCTTCAGCTTTTCCATAGCCCACATAGGTTGACCCCAGATTTGTTATTCTCTCATCAATCCACTTGTTCAATTCCTTAGTGCCAACACTTCCGCCAGTAAGAGGACCAGGAACTGAATGCCGACAAAGAGCCTGGAAATAGCTGCTGGCACCCATACCATGGTCTGAAGTATCAATAGAGCCATTCAAAACTTCCCCTAAATTTAGAACAGATATTGTACCTCCCACAGGATCCTTCAGGATAAAAAATGCTGAAGGTTAAAAAATATGATAAAAGCACAACTGGAAAGGCAAAGAAGAAGAGCATAAATAAATAATTAAAGGAATATAGAGACTTCAAATTAACCTGACTTCCAAAGTTCATATTTACAGTAGAGTTAACGTGTTTCATCACGACTAGTTTTCCTCCAAAACCAAAAGTGACTAAAGCATGGGCAGGACGACCAGCAGATGACCTTCCAGAGGCAGAAGCATAGGGGATTTGAGCATTCTGAACATGTGGCGTTGAGAAGTTGCCAGTTCTCTGACTAGTGTAGTAGTCATTTGAGAATTCATTTGGGCTTTTTTGTTTGATTTCGGAATCATTAAATTGTTGAATTAAATTCCCACCAGCATCCGTCATGGAAGGCATAGAAAATTTGTTCTGATCCGGACTTAGGTTGCCTTGATACAAACTTTTTACACCATAATTAGCAGAATCTTGCTGACTTGTATGACCACTAAAAGAAACAGGACTACTCTTTGAGACAGAGCTTTGCTTACTTGTAGGAGTAGTCACAGAAGAATTCTGCCAATATTGATTTGAATTCTGGATACTTCCACTGTATAATTGTGTAAGTGAACTACCCCCTGCAGCTTGAGCTGGCAGCACTGAATGATGTTGTTCATAATAGCTGCTCATCAATCCAGCCTGGTTCGGATCATATCCTCTGTGATTCATCTGGCCTTGAACTTGAGTAGTAGACTGAGATGGCACACTGTAAGATAATACATCCAGACTCCCGTGGCCCTGAAATTGGGAATTAGACAGAGCTGATGCACTGTATGATTCGAAAGAGCCCTGATCTATCTGGCCCGGTTCTTGAACAGTAGATTGATTTAATGCATAGTAAGATTCCAAAGACCGCCATTCCATAGCAATAGTATCATAATACCAGTCTGGATACTGAGGATCAAACACCATATGAGATGGGTAACCATTATTATCATAAGAAGTCTGATTCCAGTTTGATGGAACCCCACTGTTTTCGTTACTTTCTGGTGAAACCTGATTCCAAGCCATTGCGGGTTCTGCAGCATTATTCAACTGAGAACCTTGGTCCCAATCAGAAACATAGTCTGAGATTTGCCCATCAGCCACAGCACCAGCAGGTAAATTGGAGTCAAACCCTGCATGCACACTTGTTCCTGCATCATAATCATCAACCGAATACCATTGTCCAGTATTTGAATCATACTTCCAACCCGGGTACTGGCTTTCCCATTGCTGCGTCACACTTAAATCATTTCCAAAAGTATTTGTACTCTGGTCTGGTGCAAAACCATTGTTATGCTCCCCACTGTACTGCCAATTGGTTGAATCCAAGCCATCAGATCCGTATAGATGCCCCTGATTAGAACTGTTCTTAGCCAAGTTCCCTAATGCAACACCATCTTTCTCCCCAGCAAATTCACTGAAAAAGTCAGAGTATGATCCAAAGCCATTACTATCATTATGATCTGCAGAAGTACCAAACGCACTCCAATCCACCTCTTTAACTTCAGGAATCCCTGACCCACCACTACTCTCAAGCGCCGGTTGTTTATTGGACAAGTCTTTACCAGTTTCAAATTCGGTTTCCCCCTGATTAATGTGCTCAACAGTCTCCAACTTGGATGTTAAATCTTCAGTTCTGCTATTTTCACCATCGCTAATATGTTGATTGTCCCAAGGAAACTCATCATTATTCCCTTGATGGTCCTCGGGATGTTGATTCTCCCAATGGGCCTCCCAATTTTGCCCCTGATGCTCCCAGTGTTCCTCATCTTTATGTCCCTCGTCGTGAATACTCAAATTGGCAAAAGCCTTAGCATCATCGGATTCATTACCATCAATCAAACTATCGTCTTTAGACGCTTGCGTCGTCGTGGGCTTATAGTCTACATCGAAATCATCATTCACTAATTCGTCAAAAAAAGCCTCGTCTGTGTTATCCTCCACCGGAAATGGAGGAGGACGCGAAGCCATTTCACTGAAACCCTATCCTCAAATTCCACAAACCCACACCCCCAATATTCACAGTTAAACCGTAATCCAACCTATAACTCCAGATCCAGACAGAAAATTCGCCTAATTCAACCACAGAGAACCCTCAACCAATCCGAATCGAGCAAGATCTAGGGTTTCCAATTTGAACCCAACTTGTGAGCCAACACATCGAACGACGCTGTTGAAATTTTGCAAAATTGGGAATTCAATCAGATACATAGAACCCAATAAAACGCAAAAATAATACGGGGGAATCTTAGAACTTACAGATCAAGCTGGAAATGCGGAAATCCCATGAATCGCTGCTACGCATACATCTTTTTGGTATGCGAGAATGCGCAAGGAGACACATACAGATTCAGAGACCCCCAAATGCATGTGCGTGAACACAGAGAAGAAGACAAAGCCTCGATTTCGCTCCTAATGCTCCAACTACTCGCGGAAGAGAAAGAAGAAAAAAAAAATTCACCCTCGAAATTCCTCAATTTTATATGTACACATAAATTCAACTATGTTTTGGATTTATACATGAGATCAAAAAATTACTAATTGCCAAAAAATAAAATTGGGAGAAGAAAAAAAAAATACTCCCTCCGATTTTTATTTTTTATTTTTTACTTGCACCATTGGGTGAATGGTACTTTGACACTATTCACGTTTTGCTTTTTGATTTAAAAATTTTATTATAGTTAAACAAATTAAATATAATCAAGTGTGATATTATTAGATTATTCATTTTAAATATGAACTTTAAAATTTTATTTATATCGAATATGAATTATCAATAATTTAAATTATATATTAGAATAAAAAAACCGAGGAAGTACTACTTATCTTCCTTTTTCTTTAAAAGAAAAGGATATTAAGGAAAGATAATGCACTGTTTAGAATTAAGTTGAGAAGCTCCAAGAAACTCCAAGAAACTCCAAGACCCCTCTCCCGTTTTGAGGTCTGATCTCCTCCCTCATGGCGGAGGATGATGTTTCCGATCATGGTGGCGTCCCACCTGATCCTTCTGAAATCCGAGCAAACAAGCGTTCTCGTCCCTCTTATAGTGATGTTACTCGCCGGAAAGCTGGATTCGTACATATTACTCTAGATGAGGATCTTGCTGATGACTTCAGCGATCCGTCCGATCTCACCCTTTCCTTTGTTAATGGTAAACCCTGCATCTCTTTCTCTGACGCCTTCCGAGCACACCTCTTGAAACCATGGATGCATGCTGTTGTGTTCAAAGTGATCGGTAGACGGATATCTTTCAAGATTCTTCAATCAAGACTGGAACAAATTTGGCCAACAGCGAAGCATTATGACTTGATTGATCTTGAGAATGACTATTATGTTATCAAATTTAACACGGAAGAAGAGGCTTCTCATGCTCTTACAGGCGGCCCGTGGATGATTCTTGGACACTATGTTCATGTTCAACAGTGGGAAGCGTCCTTCAACCCTAAAACAAACGTCATCAAAACCATGGTTGCATGGGTTCGGGTACCTAGTCTTGCTATGCACATGTATGATAGGCGTGTGATTGCCTTGGCAGGATCAGCTATTGGACGTGTTATTAGCGTCGATTTTAATACTGGAGACACCAAGAGAGCACGTTTTGCCCGATTGGCAGTACGCATTGATCTTGATAAACCCTTAACCCCATGCATCACCATTGATGGTTCCGACTTCAACGTTGAGTATGAAAACCTTCGGTCGATTTGTTTTTCTTGTGGGAAATATGGTCATCTGCAGGCTGATTGCCCTTCTTTGGATGATTCCCATGAAGTTCCTCAAGAACGCCCTAATTCTAACAATACAGCACCTCTTAAATCTGGAGGAGACCAGATTGGATTAGGAGCTATACCGGAGGCCACATTTGGACCTTGGATGATGGTCCAATCCCGCCGTCGCCAACCTATCCGTCCACCGAAGTCCCTTTCTACATTTTCCCCGTCCAGCAATAACCGTTTTGCCTCTTTGGATGAACCTGTTGATAATATGAATTCCGATCATCAATATACTCCCAAACAGCAGCCAGCTCCTAGTTCCTTTCAAAAGAAAGTCACCTCCTCTATCCCTTCTGGAGCTGTACCAAGGTCTTCCAGGAGTCATCCCAGATCGTCCCGGCCTTCAACCATCACCAATTCTCATCTCCCCATGGCCTCTAAAGGTTGGTCTCAACCATCTGGGGTAACCGCTTTTCCAGCTCCCTCGTCCCTGCCAGCCGATCATCACACTGCGGTTTCCTTTGCAATTCCTTCGGCAACTCACCTCAAAGATGCGACAACTTCTCCTCCGTTTCAAAGTGGCCGTCCACCTGATTTCTCTATTCCTTTTTCTGATGCTGCAGATGCAAACATTGATCATATGGATACTGGAGATCCATCTACTGATTCATCGGATCATAGG
This sequence comes from Hygrophila difformis, assembly GCA_030278955.1. Lineage (NCBI taxonomy): Eukaryota > Viridiplantae > Streptophyta > Magnoliopsida > Lamiales > Acanthaceae > Hygrophila > Hygrophila difformis. Next base: position 1,720,038 of record JAOANR010000006.1, on the reverse strand, counting down.
GCCTCTAGTGTGCCGATTAATCTCCGTTTATAATATACGTTGAATTTTCTTCTAGTCCTTTTCCATTATGACTCTTACAATTGTTTGTTGGAACGTTCAAGGTGCAGGTTCTCGTGCATTCCGTAGGGAATTTAAGGATATGTCCTCTCGACACAAGGTTGATGTCATTGCAGTTTTTGAACCTAGGATCAGTGGTTCCAATGCCGACCTCTTTATCAAAAGGAGTGGTTTTGCTTACTCTTTTAGGGTGGAAGCGACTGGTTTCTCGGGGGGTATTTGGTTACTTTGGAAGGAGTCGTGTCATGTCGTGATCAATGAGTGTCATCCTCAATTTATTGATACCAATATTTTTATTCATAATTTTTGTTTTCATATTACTTTTATCTATGCTGCTCCTAATAAGGTTCGTCGTGCTTGTTTGTGGCCGGAACTTTCTCGCATTTGTGATGATTGTACAGGTCCTTGGCTGCTCGGTGGTGACCTAAACTGTATTGCCCGTCTTTCAGAATCGCGCGGTGGCACTAATTCCCTGTCCTCTTGCATTGAGCTTCAGAATTGGATTTCATCTAATAATCTTTCTGAACTGAAAACGCATGGAAATACTTTTACTTGGAGTCGTGGCTCCCTTTTTCGACGCCTAGACAGATTGCTTGCTAATACTGATTGGATTAGTTCTTATCCAGCATGCACGGTTCAGATTCTTCCTCGTCTTCATTCTGATCACGCTCCATTACTAGTTCGTCTACTTGATTCTTCCCCTAGTTATAGTTCTCCTCGACATGTTCCTTTCCGTTTTAATGTTGCTTGGCAGTCTAACCCAAATTTTGTTAAACTTGTCTCTGATGTCTGGCATTCTAATCTTTCTTTTTGTAGTAAGATTTCTCTTTTTCAGGATAAGGTCAAACAATGGAATAGTGCTGTGTTTCAGGCGGATACCAAGCGTAAAGGTCGTCTTAGGGCCAGATTAGCAGGCATTGAGAAAATACCGACCTGGATGGATAACACTTTTCTCACACGCCTTCATTCTCAGCTTCATTCCGAGCTTGATAAGATCCTGGAAAAGGAGGAACTCACTTGGATTCAAAGAAGTGTCCGTTCTTGGGATTTGGCAGGCGATCGTAATTCAAAGTTCTATCACCGTTTTGTCAAGCATCGCAGCACTAAAAAGATCTTCTCTATTTTGGAGGATTCAAATGGTTCCATTTTTACTGATCCTTCACTTATTCATAACATGGTTGTCAACTTTTTTGAGTCTCTTTACAGATGTACTCCCTCCAATCACTCAACTATGGCCCCCAGTAGTCATCCTACTGCTACTCTCTCTTCTTTGGAGTCTGAACTTTTGGTTAAGGATCTATCCAATGATGAAATCTGGATGGCCATTAAGGGCATGGCTCCTCTCAAAGCTCCGGGTCCGGATGGATTACATGCAGCATTTTATCATTACAATTGGAAGGATGTTGGTCCAGCTGTTTGCACCTTCCTTAAGTCTTGCTTTTCTCATCCTAGGCTTATTCAAGAGATTAACCAGACTTTTATTGTTCTCATTCCTAAAATCATGAATCCTAAATCTGTCGTTCAATTTCGTCCAATTAGTTTATGCAATGTGATTTATAAAATTTTAACTAAATCTCTAGCTAATAGGATGGCTCCTTTTATTTCTCATCTTATTTCCTCTGGACAGAATAGCTTCATTCCTGGTCGTTACATTCAAGATAATATCATCATTTGTAATGAGATCTCTCATTTCATGGAGAAGTCCACGGCCAAACCAGGACTCATGACTATCAAAATCGATCTTGAGAAAGCTTATGATAAGCTTAATTGGACTTTTATTCGTGACACTCTCCATCTTTATGGTTTTCCTCTTCATTTTATTAACTTGATCATGTTTTGTATTGAGTCTCCTTCGATGCAGATACAGTGGAATGGAAATTTATCCCAGCCCTTCAAGCCTACTCGGGGTATTCGACAGGGGGATCCCATATCCCCCTACATTTTCATCTTATGCATGGATCGGTTGGGAGCTATGATTAATTCTTCAGTTGAGAAGGGTCACTGGTCTCCTCCAGATTGGAACAGGAGCTCTATTAAAATCCCTTACATTTTCTTTGCTGATGACATTCTTATGTTTTCTAAAGCTAGTGTTGAACAGGCACATATCATTCAATCTGTCCTTACTAGTTTTTGTTCTTCTTCAGGCCTCTCTGTTAGTCTTCCTAAATCAAACATCATCTTTGGACATATTGTTCCTACTGCTACCAGGTTTAACATTGAGAAGGTGTTAGGCATTCAAAGTTCTTCTAGTATTGGCATTTACCTTGGTGTCCCAACTCATTCAGGGAGAAGCTCTTCCTCTTTTTATAATTTCATCATTGATAAAATGTCTTCCAAGTTGGGCAATTGGTCTTGCAAATTTTTAAGTTTTGCTGGTAGAATTACTTTGATTAAATCTGTCCTTCTTTCTTTAGTCATCTATCCCATGCAGGTTCTCAAGTTTCCTAGGAGAATTATTGAGGTGTTGGAACAACTTTGTCGTAATTTCCTTTGGGGCTCGACCTGTGATCACAGGAAAGTCCATTTGGTGGCTTGGGATCGCATTACCAAAGACATCAATGATGGTGGTTTAGGTTTTCATTGTCTCACAACCCTCAATGATGCTCTACTCATGAAAAGTTGCTGGGGTCTTCTTTCCCGTAACACAACTTGGACTAACTTGCTTAAATGTAGATATGGTTGGAGAAGGCATAAACTTAAGCAGACTATACAAACTTTGTCGCCCTTTGCTAAATCTCTTATGCTCCTATGGCCGAAATTTTATCCATTCATTAGATGGAAAAGAGGCAATGGTAAGTCGATTCTTTTTTGGAGTGATATTTGGTTTGATGATCATACTATTTTGCAGGATCTTGCGCTGCGGACCCTTACTGATTTGGAACTGGATCGCACTTTGGACTCCTATGTTAAAGATGCTGCCTGGTGCATTGGGGACTTGATCGAGATACTGCCTATCAACATTCTCCATGCCATCATTCACACCATCCCACCCTTATCCACTGATCCAGATGACATCCCCATTTGGAAGCCTTGCCCTGATGGCAAGTTCACAGTTAAAAGTGCAAGGAGTGTTTTGGTTTCCTCATTCTCCACTCCCCTGATCCATCCTCCCATTTGGAAGTCTATCTGGCGTTGGCCGTGCCCACAACGTCCCAGAGCTTTTCTTTGGTTATGTTATCATAACAAGATTCTTACTGCTACTGAGAGATTTAAGAGGAAGCTTTCCACTGATGTTGCTTGTTGGAGATGCGGAGAGCCCGAGAATTCCATCCATGCATTGCGAGATTGTCCTTCTTCGGCTCGAGTTTGGCAACAGCTGGGCTTCTTGCAACAGGCCTTTTGGACTACTTCTATACATGATTGGATTGCCTCTAATCTCTGTACCCGCGTTGGTGACCTGAAGGCTACTACATTCGCCATCGGTGTTTGGAATATTTGGAAAGCACGGTGCAAGGAGTTGTACAGTTCAGTTTCCATTAATTGGGATTCTCTTCATCACATCATTTCTATTAGCAGCAGATCCTATACCAGTAACGTTGAGGATTCTAAGCTTCTTGGTAGGAGCTCCTGGAAGACTAAGACAGACATATGGCATAAACCTCCGTCGGGTTGGTTCAAACTCAATTGTGATGGTAGTACTTCTTCTTCTTATAGTGCAGCTGGTGGCGTCATTCGCAACTCAGACGGTCTTTGGGTTAGTGGTGTCCGCTCTAAGATGAACCGTTTGGATGTTCTCCATGCTGAAGCTTGGGGTTTGTTGCTTGGTCTCCAAGAAGCATGGTCTCTCGGTATCACTCAGTTGGAGGTTGAATGTGATAATAGTCAGTTGATCGAGCTTATTAATTCTAATTCTACTCCTTTGGGAAGCTGTTCGGATACTCTATTCCGGATTCACCATATGAGATCCTGGCCTTGGCATCTCAAGTTTACCTCTATCCGTAGGGAGGTCAATAAAGTTTGTGATCTTTTTCTTCGGGATAGTTCCCTTTCTTTTGGTGTTGCACATTTTACTCGCCCTCCTGAACTCTTAAGGGCTGCTCTTCTTAATGATTCTGTAGGCTTGTACTACTCATTTCAAGTTGATGAATGAAATTGGCTCCGGCCCTCCTTTTGTTTCGAAAAAAAAAAGGATATTAAGGTCAAAGTTCAAAGTTGAAATATCTCTTTCAGCCTTTTTAGGAAACACAATACTTCAATCCTTCATTCAATAAAATTGGTCTTGAATTCAATAAAATCTGGTGATACCTGAGTATTCAAAAAAATTGAAATATCACTTTCTTCTTGATAATTACACCCTCCGTCATTTTTTAATTCACACTTTTGTATAGTAAACAGTAAATACTATTCACTAAATAATTTTAGTTTGACTTTTTAACACAGTTACATAAGATAAAATATAGTCGAAAGAGATTATATTCGCCTAATCACATAGTTTTATAATATTAAGGTTTATAATTTTTCTTTTATTAAATTTTAGATATTACTCTTTAAAAATGTGTTATTTGATTCCGTAAAAACAAAGATTGTTACTAATATATTTTTTTTTATAACGGGGGAGTATTTGTTTCTTTTCTTGTTTTCTTTGTCATCTTTGTACGGGATGATAAGTTGTCTACTGGTCAAGTCCTTCACTCCCAATATTATAGTTGTTGGTTCGAATCTCCACTTGGTCTCATATTCCTTTCCTTTATCACTCCTGTAATTTATGTGGCTTTAGCTTTCATATAATTTTGTCGACATACGAGCTTCAATGTTTTTCTTTCTTTTTTAAAAAAGTTTTCTTTTGTTGTAATTTCATTCTCTATCATTTTCTCTAAAATTCCATTTTTGCTTAATTTCTTTTATCTCTCTCTTTTTTAAAAAAAATATGTAAACTGTTCTTTAAAATGAAAAGAAATTGATTTTATCATGGTGTCCAAACAAAAATGTTTCTCCATTGACATGCTCACTTGGCGTTCAACGCCAATGAACATATCTCTTAAAGTTACAAGTATTTTAAATGTTATTTATAAAATTAATTATTTTAATATTAAAATATTTATTGGTGAAATCGAATTAAACAAGGGTCAAGAATTAGAGTACTTGAATTATGGTTTAATGCAAATTTTAAATTTGATTAATTATGCAACAAGGTCAATTGATTCAATGTGAATATAAAGAATTATTTAGGAGATACTGTATATGCTGACAAACTTACTTCTAACTTGAACAATTACTCTTAAATCTTAACGAGGCCGCCTAGCTAGGAAATCATTTTGTTTTTTTTTTTAAAAAGAAAAGAAAAAAAAAAAGATAAATAAGTTGACCTAAGTTTGAGTTTAAACTAAATTGACCTAAGTTTGAGGTTAAGATAAAAAATTTCAACGTGAGCTTTATTTTCATCTAATTTTTCAATTAGGAGTTTGGGTGATTTTTCTAGAAATGATTTATAAATTTGTGTCTCATAACTCATTTAAAAAGTACAGTACTATATAGGGGCTGTTTGGATGACAGTATATTGACCAGCATATAGCATATTGGAAGAGCATATTGTCTCACAGTTCTCTCTCCGAATCTTCTATCTGCTAGCGGATCTGCTGACTCCCAAACATCCCCATAATACAATATCTTATTATAAAAATAAGTTATTATATGTTGGAATAAATAAGAAACTGTTTAAATATATTTGATATTCTGTAGTTAAGAAATTTATGATCTCTATTTTGGTTTTTACAAACTCATATACTGACCTATTATAGGCTATGTATTACAACCAGACCAATTAATAAATGGGCAATGGTGGAGGTTTAAACCTGGGGAACTATTATCTCAATCTTTATTTTTGTAATTTTTACACCAAAAAAAAGTTAGATGGCTGAGAAGAACTATTTATTTAACCCCAAACAAAAATTTACCCACACCCACCCCTTACCCCACGTCAGGCTATAGGCATTAGCCACCGCCCGTTTATATATTTAGCCATTTTAGCCACGCGCACACATTCATATTAATTAATTTTTCTTTTTCTTCTTTTATGATGATAAATTAAGTACCTACTTTTCCCTAAAACTTTTCCAGCATGATCATAAATTCATAATCCAGCCTTCATGAAAAAAAATAATACAGGGAGTAAAATACTAAGAAAGAAAGCAACCAAATCATCCTAAATTCCTAAATTTCATGAGAACACAAAATCACCAGATACATTACACACGCAGAATCTACATACATTGGAAATGAAAGAAGAAAGATGAATGATAATGAAGAACAACATTTGGGCATTTTGTTTTCAATGCAAAAAGTAGATAATAAAAGGGGGGAATTGATTGAAGATATATTTATAATATTAGGATTGGTTGGGGTGCAATTTGTGTATGCAGGAAATTCAATGTTGCTCAGCTATTTCCTCAGATTAGGGTTTCATCCTTCTTCCCTCATCATCTTCTCCAGCTTTGCTACTTTCCTTGTCCTTTCCCCTTTGGCCTCCTTCTTTGAAAGGCAATTTCATTTCATATACTATTATTTTGTTCATTCATTTCTCCCTTCAAATCTTTTAAATTTGATATTATTGTCAATTGTTTGATTAATTTTCAGGAAACAATGGCCTGGAAGAATCAGCTACAAGTTTGTGATTCAAGTGCTTTTGCTTTCCTTTGGAGGGTACATTTTATTTCACATTGGATGGATGTGGCAAAATTTGTTATTACCATTTGTTGTATATTGCCTTATTATTTCATTGCAGTACAACAGTGTTCCAGACGTTGTTCATGAAGGGCATTCACTTGACCTCGCCGGTAATCGCCACCGCCATGCCCAATATGGCGCCGGGCCTCATATTTTTTATCGCGTGGGCGTGCAAGTATGTGTTTAATTTCTCCTTGTAATTTGTTGAAAATTGAACAGAGAAAAGTTGTTGAACTCAGCACGTGTTTCCTTGATCCTACAAATGAATTGGTGATTGTTGAAAGATTCGATTTTTATTGTTGTTATTATCATTTGTGCTGTCCACTGAAAAGGATAAAATGTTGAATTGACAGATTAGAAAGAGTGAAGATGGGTTGCATATACAGTAGGGCGAAGATCGCCGGAACATTGCTCTGCGTGCTCGGCGCGGTTTTGATGTCGCTGATGCAGACCGCCGCGCCGCCTGATGATGCCGACGCCGATCCATCGTCTCCGGCTAATCTATCGTTCGACAAAGGGACGATGCTCGGGTGCATCTACCTCATCGCCGCAGTTTTTGTTCTCTCCAGCCAAGTGGTTCTCCAGGTACAAATTCAATTCAACAAATTAATTTCGAGTAATCGTGCATCCATCGATCAGAGGAGAAATTAAAAATCATTTCCCCCAGGCGATAACTCTGCGCGACTTCCCGGCGTCGATGACGCTGTGTTCAATGACATCGCTGGTGGGGATGGCGATGACGGCGGCAGTTCACATGGTTGGGGAGCACAAATGGGGAATCGAGTGGCCGGCGGCGCTGACGATCCCGGAGATGATGGCCTACTTCATAGTGGTTAGTGGTGTGATTAATTTGATTTTCTCATTCCCATTTCATTTTCCCAAATCCCAAATGAATTAGTACAGTCGGTATGAATGGGAAGTGAAACAGAGCAGGCGGGGAGTGTGGGGGGATATTGCGTGGCGTTCAATTCGTGGGCGATGCGGAAACGGGGGCCGGTGGTGGTGTCCGTATTCAACCCTCTGGGGACGCTCATTTCCGCCGCTGTCTCGGCAATCATGTTGAGGGAATTCATCGGTATGGGATGGTGAGTAAGAAGAGTATATGTAATAGTAGTAATTTGGAATTTTTCGTGGGATTTGAATGTTTGGCATTATTATTATTTTGAGAATGAATGAATGATGAAATGAAATGAAATGAAATGCAGCTTGACAGGGATGTGCCTGATGTTTACTGGTTTGTATTTTGTATTGTGGGCAAAAGGGAAGGAACAAGGTTTGGCTGATGATGCTGATGATGATTCTCATTCTCAATCTCATGGTGGGAGTAGCAATCACTATGAGGAAGGAAATGAGCATGAGGATGGTCTAACCAGGCCTCTTTTAGCTTGATTCTTACATCATGTTTGTATAATAATTTAGGTATGTTGAAGTAATTGATAAGCTTGCACTAGAAATAAATTTAATTCATAATTTGGGGGTGTGGCTTGTGTGCTGTCAACAACACATACTGGCAAAAATGGAATGATGGATACGCATAAAAAAAATGATGTCAGAGCAATGAAAAATGATGACCGTGTGAAAGGATGTGTGCGCATGAAAAAAAAAATGATGAATATTATAAAATACGCAACATCATTTTTTATGGAGCTAATATCATTTTTCATAGCTTGGACATCCTTTCGTATGTGCAGGTAAATTAATTGCCAGTACAGGAACCCGTACTGATAATTTGGTATTGTTACCGCTGGAGACTCTGCAAAATGGATTTAAAAAAAAGAAAACATTACATTTCATCAGTCAACAATATAAATAGTCCACATGATTATTACATCAATCAGTAAACAATTTTTACTTGCATCAGATGGATGGATACCCACAGCAACTAGCTAGAGAAATATAACAACCTTTTTGAGATGCTATTTTTGTTTTACTTACTAATAATAAAAATTAATTTTACTCGATATGTTAATTTATGTCTTCATACGTTTATTTTTACAATCTCCACTGCATGCATAAAGTATTATCTCTCTTTGGTTGCATTTTTCAGTCGTTTTGGGCAGATACATCATTTATGTACTGCCGTTGCCTGTTAGTATAAGTATATATAAAAATACCACTCGCTAAGGAGTAGTATAATATTCTAATTGATTAAATGCTTATAGTAATAGCTTTTCAATAAAATATTTAATAACTTAGATATCTATTTTAAACAAATTTCAAATTTGAAGATGGTTTTTAGGGCAGCCACATATAATCCAAATGAGCACATCCTACAATTAAATTCCACGTTACATATAATCCAAATGAGCACATGCACAAGTTCCATGAGCTCAATATTTTATTGAATACTACTACTACTACTACTACATGAAATAAAAATAAAATTAATTAATTAAAATGCCTTGAAAACATTTTATTATTGCTTTGTTATGTATCTTAAATGTATATATTAGTATAAAATACTCGTACCATTTATTATCTACATGCATCGAAGAACTATAATAGATACATGTATGGATAAGTTTACAGTGATAAGACTTACACGAATAACCACGTTTAAATGACGTATTGAAACATGCATGGAAAGCCAAAGTTTGTAATAATAAGATGAAGATCAAGATTGGACATGAAAACTAAAAGTTTTTTTTTTTTTTTAATGACATTAATGGAAAGCCACACAAAGTGAGGAATAATCTCTCCACCATATAAATCAAACCACCACTTGTCACACTCACTTACACTCTCATCTCTCTCTCCTCAACATTGCCTTCCAAATTTTCAACTAAAAACTAGGACTTCCCCCAACTCTCCTTACAGCCCAACCCACAATACACTCCCCACTGTCACAAAAACACGTTTCTGGTATTCACCTAAAAAACACGTTTCTATATCTATATATATATTCACCAACACCACCCCATTAACACCACCCCCAATTACAACAATCACACAAACATAGAACCTCCCACTTGAAGGGCCGATTAAATTCATCTCTGTACACATTTCAAACTTGACGTTTCTTATTTTCTTGTTTTTTTAAATTGGAGTCATCAGTGTGCAATTGATGGAGAATGGTAACAAAGAGCATGGAACTCAAGAAATTAGCAACCATGTCATAAGGCATTATTGCAAGGTATGTAATAAGGGGTTTGGTTGTGCAGGAACATTAGCGGGGCATATGAAAACCCATATCATTGGAGGAGATGTTTGCAACGGCAGCATGAACAATGTTGTGGATGACAATAACAAGCCCGAGGGCAACAAGCATTCGTACTTTCTCCGGGGCAAGGTGACACGTTATTATAACGATCAAGAAAATGGACAAGAGTACAAGAAGACATCATCATCATCACAACCATCAGTTATTAGGTTTGGAGCTGATAGGGAACGATTAATACATTCGTCCTCATCAGGATCAAGGCCTCCCGAGATGATGAGCTTGTCATCGATGGAGGAACAAGATCTAGCCAATTGCCTAGTCATGTTGTCCAACAAATCTTGTCATCATAGCAATAATAGCAACAAGAAGGACGACAACAACAACAATAATAACAACAATAACAAAGGTAAAGAAGTGGTGGAAAGAGGTTTGTTCCAATGCAAGGCTTGTAAGAAGGTGTTCACCTCCCACCAAGCCTTGGGGGGACACAGGGCAAGTCACAAGAAGGTTAAGGGTTGTTTTGCAGCCAAAGTCGACGATCATGGCCTCAATGATTCTGAAGACAATGTTGATGAGGACTCACTGATGATACCGGAGGAACAAGACCTCACAGAAGCCCCTGATACGGACATCACTCGTCCATCATCAATCAACCCCAGAAAACGTCCCCACAAGATGCACGAATGCTCAGTGTGTCGACGCGTCTTCTCATCAGGGCAAGCCTTAGGGGGGCACAAGAGGTGCCATTGGCTGACAACTACAGCCGACAACGCCTTCATTCCTAACTTCCAAGATTTTCAATACAATCATCAGAACCAACTCCAGCAACAAGAACCATTCAAGCCTATCTCAATTCCAAAACCTACCCAACATGATCAATGTGGTGACAACAACAAGATCGATCTCAATCTCAACCTACATGTCCCCGAACTTGACAATGCAAGTAAACGCGAGGCGACAACAACCTTGTACCTACAACGCTTTGCAGCCAATGCTGCTAAAATGGAGAGCAAACGTGATGAAAGGGGCTGTGAGCCCAAGTTAAGAAAGTTGAGTGATCTAAGAGATGTGAATTTGGATGGAGGATGGTTACAAATGGGGATTGCTTCAACCACAGACTTATAGCACCAAAAGATAAATGGGATGGCTATATGGGGGGCCATTTCACTAGTTGGAATCCAAATTGTAAGAATATACATGATCATATCACTTAATTCATCATATACTACAGGCAAAATTAATCCTCATGGCAATGGGTTTCGTCATTCTTGGTTAAGTTTTACACACCAAGTATTTAACACCTCACATAAAAATATTGAATTACAATATGAGGAATAAAAGAAATAGAATGGATAAGGATATGGACAATTTTGTTTTCTTTTGGGTAAAAGATGAGATATATACAGATATATCACATACAATTGAATTCAAAGAATTGCAATTGGCCTTTCGATAGATGCTTATTTAAATGCGAATAAATAGTTCAAATTAGTAGTCGGTGGAATTTACTCCAAATTGTTGGGAAGTAAATAAGGAACAAACAATGGCTGATGGGTGCGTTTGCTGTTTTCCTACCCTTTTTATTTTAATTTAATAGAGTAATAAAGTACTATATTTTATCTTTATATGTTAAACACCAGTGCACAGTGGATAAACACATATTCAAGAATTTTGATCATCAAGACAGAAAATATGAACGCAAGTTTTATGGAATTTGTGTATAATTCTATGAACTTTGTGTAAATGAAAGAAATGAAAATGGGTTAACTATGAAATCCAAATGAGGTTTCTAAGTGGTACATTGTTCATTATTAACTCTAACCCAAATTTTTATGAGAGTTTTTTTTTTTTTAAAAAAAAATATATATATATATATATATATATATATATATATATATCCTAGTCCGCAGAGCCATAAGACGAATATTTGAATAGTCTTAGCGAAAAACTGGAAAATATCAACAATAAAAGGACCAAAACAAGGTAAATAGGTAATTCAATTAGTGCAATAGATTAAGGGACGAAATTGGCCGCCCTTGGTCTACAAATATAGCATCCAGCCCCAAAATAGACAACAAAATGTTCAGTGAGGAATTCTGTAAGAGCCAAAAAAAGGGCTACATAAATGAGAGGGGCATAAAGATCCAGTAGACAAATAATCCGAGGATTGGATGCAAGACATGTTGCAGGAATCCCAAGTTGCAAATAGAAATTTTATTTGTTTCAGTGCATTCAATACCATTGAGAGAAGGCTTTGGAATCTCCAGATGGAAGGTATGTGCTCTGAAATATCCCATTGTTGCTCCTTCACATGAAAGACAACTCCCAAATCTTGACACGAAGTCACCTCGGAACTGACAAACCGATTTCTAATACAACAAACAATACATGAACTCTCATCAAAAAACATATGGAAAAACAGACGCACACATATTCTTGTAAATCTACATGTGCGAAGCTTAAGCAGACATAACAAAAATGGCTTGATTTGGTTAGCAATGAACAAACTGTTTGATTCTAATCGAATCAGTAGTACAAATCATGTATAATTGCTAAGATCTAACAATGAAAAACATAGCATGCATATACTCATGGAACAGCTATGCAGTAAAAGAGCCTGCTAAATGACAGGCTATGATTCTTAGGACATGAAATAGTTAACGTATATGGCATCTTCGGAACCAACTCTAGAGCCGATGACTAAGCCATGCCTCTTGAAAAATTTATCACGTCCCATCATTTTCATCTGGAGAAAAGGAGAATTGTGTCATCATTTTGTTAAAACACTGGAAATGACTCATCTTAGTTTATTTCTAAATATCCTAGGAGCGCTCCTAACCAATGGATCACAAGGGAATGTCAGTAAACTGCACTTCAATTAACTAATCAACCATACAGTAAGAAGAAGGATAAACATTTGATGCATAATACATACCTAAACTAACACCTACTCCGACTGCAATCTATAGAAACTGAAATGATCTCAAAAATAAAAACAAATATATATATATATATATATATATATATATATAAAGAAAAACAAGGTGTGCTGTCATAAAATTCCCTTGGCGGTGGGTATATCTTATGCACTGCCAAAACTCATACAGTGCCTAATTTTCTATACATGCAAGAATGAATGCTTCAATAGAACATCTAAAGGACTGGAATTGGATCTAAAAGATGACTCAATAAAGGATAAAAGGACAATCATAGTGCATTTTTAGGGTAGAAAAGTGCAAAATTTTCTTCATTTCTAAGCAATTGAAAGCCACAAGCATCAAGTAGCAGGGACAACAATATTGTTCCCCAAGTTTGGAAAAATAAACTAGTTTGCTTATTACAATTGCAAGTGTTTATGCATGGATATATGCCATTGAATCGTATTGGAAGACCTTGTCTATTCTGGTATTTCTTTCAAGCATTTGGAAACTCATGTGCCTGCAGGAATCAAATATTCCAGTCAGATAGGTGATCAGTATCATCCCCCTACTAAGAAATGTCCTATCAATTAACTAGGGACGTTGTCAAGCTTTGAGGCAATAGCTATGAGCCTATGACTACATGAATGAAACCATAATTCAACTAAAATGTGGTATGCTTAGGAATTAAGTGGCAGGTACAGGTACCTCACAAGAAGAGTGGTCCATTATAGAGGGATCAGTGACTACTTAAAAGTATTTCAAAACACCTTTTTTAGTAGTATATATGGTGAGGTACTATTGAAACACCTCTGTAAATCTGAGAGGTGCTATCAGCGAACTCCCATGGTCAATATAGGCCTCCCATGAATCAAATAAGCACAATGCAGCTTGTTTGGGATTATGAAGGCACATTAACATCATTTTCTGTTTCTGGCAAGGAGCATAAATAAATACGTACATGAAATTTTCCCGTGAATTAAAAAATGATGACTTGTATGAGCTATGGCAAACGGTAGAGAATTCAAAATGTTCATGGTGTTTAAAGCTGGAAATATAGAGTAAAACAAAAACAAACAAAGGATATGCTAAATAAAAGATACTATTAAAATCAGTACTAGCACATTCGTGAACCAACTGAATTCAAATGCATAACTCTAAAATGAAGCTAGAGAGCAACATTTGAATTTGCATTATGGGTGTTAAATCCCAACCTAACAAAGAGTCACAAGCAAGTAAGTTTGGCAAAACTTACAAGACTGTGCATACCTCCTTGCAATGAAATGTCATTTCTTGGTAAAATGATCACTAGTTTCTCATAAGTCATCACATTAGTTGTAATAGGAAGAACTCTCACAATTGGACGCTATTCCATTCACTGGAGTAATTACTTCTTAATCACAAAAGTTAAATCACACATTAATCATATTACACAGATGGTGTCAAGAGCACAAATTCAACACCTAGCACAGAAACTACATCAAACTCAGCTGGAAAATTGAAAAGGCAATACACCTCGTACATACTTTTTGGAGATCGCATTTTTCTAGATCAGCCATACATAATTGAATATATATATATATATATATATATATATATATACCAATGGCTTAGCGCATCCTAACGTTATACTAGAATTTTCTATAATATGTTTCCAGATCTGTTCCAAAATAAGCTTGTTACACAACAAAAGAAAAACCAACAAAAAAACAAAATCACGAAGAAACCCAAAAATATAGATCGTGCGTTTCAAACAGTTACCATGAGCAACAATCTCATAAAAACGAAATTAAGAAAAATAAAACATACTAGAGATCTGGTGAAGTGCAGCAGAGTGTACCCTGAGAAAGAGCCCGACAACTTCTAGAAGATGTACTCAGGCAAGACGTCATCCTCGTCTGCGCCACCACGCTGTGCAGCGGCAACATCGATGCAGCCGCTCCCAACTCCACCGGTAACCTAACGCCCAATTATGATTTCAAAATTATTCAAAGAATCCAAATAAAAATCAATAAAATATATATGAACAAATCAAATCCGGCTACCTGGAGAGAGATAAACGACGAAGGGGTGAGGATACGGTATTCAAAGGAACAGAGGGTCTCGCAAACGCCGCCGCAGACGGTTTCACAGCAGAAAAACAACCAGGTTTCGAAATTGCTGATTTTATGGTCGAAAATGAAGATCTCTGGAAAACTCGGCTGCAACTCGACGCCATTTGTGAGTACTTCCGATTGCAGAGAAGTGTCAAGGTGAGCAAGATAACGGTGGTTAAGTGGTTTGGGTTTAGGGTTTTACGGCGAAATTTCATTTTGTCCTACTAGAAAAACGATATTACTTTTAGATCCCGACAATTCTGTAAAATTCAAAATCTAACCCCTTGAAACTGATACTACGGGCTACCTCCGTTTCCGTGACACTCTAAATTCCAAGACATAAGTCCAAGAATACACACATTAATTGGATTAACAGCCAAGACGTGGAACACTTCGTTGTCGGAGCATTGAGAACTATCAAAACCAACTTATTAAACAATGTTTGACCACTTAATTGGAGTTGAGGCTCTCCAAAGTCTTTATAAACAGATTTTACTCGATATAGTTTCATATCATACATTCTTCAACATCCAAAATCAAGAGTCACAAATACTAGCTTACTAGTAGCTACTCCGATCAAATCAACGACATGGAAGTCATGGGTACTAAAGGTGTTATCCTTCTTCTGCTATTCATCCTCGCTGCTGCGATGCCTTTGGAGTCCTCCAGACATCAATCTTGCAATCCCAGTGGCAAAATCAGGGGCAAGAAACCACCTCCCGGCCAATGCAACCGAGAAAACGATTCCGACTGCTGCGTACAGGGGAAGCTCTACACCACCTACAAATGTTCTCCTCAGGTGTCCGGAAGCACCAGAGCAGTTCTCACCCTCAACAGTTTTCAGAAGGGCGGAGATGGAGGCGGCCCTTCGGAATGCGACAACAAATACCACTCCGACGACATCCCAGTTGTCGCCCTGTCAACTGGATGGTACAGCGGAGGGAGCAGGTGCCTCAATAACATCACCATAAGTGCCAATGGTCGTAGTGTAGTGGCCATGGTGGTTGATGAGTGTGACTCTACCATGGGCTGCGATGACGATCATGATTACCAGCCACCCTGTCCTAACAACATCGTTGATGCCTCAAAGGCAGTATGGAAAGCCTTGGGAGTTCCTGAGAACAACTGGGGAGACCTGGATATCACATGGTCTGATGCTTATTAGTATTCATGTTCTTGCCTTGGACCGATATATTGTGTTCTACTATGAAGTATGTTCTTGTGTTTAAACATTGTAAAAATATCATGTACAGTACATTTCAAGAAAGTATAATTGAATTAATAAATGCTTAAATAACATATCACTAATTACTCCAGTAGACTCTAACATACACACCATCAAAATCTTTGGTCTTAAAGTAAACGTCCACGCATCCCACAATTCCATATTTGGCTGCATACAGCACACATACATATTTCTTTGGCTGACGATGACGACATAATAATAGAAAAACAAAATTTTAAAAAGGGTGAAAAACATTGAACCATGCATCACGCAGTTACTCATGTATAGTCGTTTTCTTAGAGTCTTCGTTTGATCCATTTACAAATGGTTCTTTTAGGAGCAGTTTGTTGGTATTATCTAAAAAGAGTTAAGAAAAAACGAATTACAATACAAAGCGTGAACATAAGAAAGAAGACAAAGGACCACCGGACTTCATGAATGAATGAAGTCCTTACTTCAGATATTATAGGTTTGTACCATACAAAGCAATTTTTGGAATGATATTGGCTTCATATTGGCTTCGGCCATCAATTTTTCAAAAAAAAAAAGAAAAAGGACAAAGGTTAATTTTTAATTTCAAACAGTCATTCTTCAGGTTGCAATTTAGAGAACTTTATTATTATTCAAACCTAAATCACTTTAACTTAATAAATGGTAGAGAAACAAAATTTAAATAGTGAAGTATATGGTAAGTACTTATATGAAGTTTTTAATTTTTTTTTATTAATAACACTTTAACAGATTTTATTTTACTTTTTCTACCATTTTTATATGTATTGAATGAATTACTGGAAATCTTCTTAAAGGATTCAAAAAAATTAAACGTTTACATTAATTATTATAAATTTATCCGTATTTATATAATCTGTTCAAACATACATATTACATAACCCAACCGAGTATATGCATACTATAAAGTATGCGTGGGAGAGAAAGATGATTAAATATTTACCACATATATATAAAGATATTCATATGAATAACAAATTTTAATATCACTGTAATTTATAATTAAGGCAACAAAAAGATTTTGTAAAATAATCTATACTAACATTTAATTTCTCATTGATTTCATTAAATTATGATGGAAAAAATAATTTATTGTTTAAATAAAAATTCATTCAAAGAATGAATTTATTATTGGAAATTACAATATAGATTTTATATTGAGACAACATTTGTCTAACCAATTAAGAAAATAAAAAGTTAAAATAAAGATTCATCTTTCATTCCAATATCCTGTAGGCTGTAGAATCATAATCCCTCCAAACATACACATACTTTCAACTTTGGATGCAAATTTAAGTAAATTCGAATTTAAATTTTGTACTTATCAAAATAAGAAGTATATTTGTATAACTTTCAAATAACTAAAGCAAATTTTTTCTCTGGCTTCGGCTACGCCAAAAAAAAAAAATAATAACTAAAGCAAATTTGTCAAAAAAATAATGAATAAATCAAATATTTATTAAAAGGCGTCTCCCTCAACAATAGAAGTAGTTCAAAAAGAAGCGATGGCTTACGATTGAGTCCATTGGAGAAAGGGAAATAACTTTATTATATTCAGAGATTTGAAAAACGATAAGAAACTTTGACCTGCGTATTGACAGCAATAAAATTTTGCAGATTGTTATGATGATTACAGGATTTTAGAAGAAGAAAAAAAAGATTTAATCACAATTATAACGCAAATTTATATAATCCATCAATAAATCTTTATATAATCCGTCAATAAATTGTAGTATATTTATTTTATTTCCTGTCACACTTGTTTATATTATTGTCACCCATAATTTGTTTAGTCTAATCAAGGTCTTCAGTAAACTTATCATCAAAAACACAAATCCCAAGGGAAAAAAGAAAAAGAAAAAAGGAATACCAACTGACCTCTTCCATGTTTCCGTTTTTCAGTTATGCTGCCCACACTTTCTATCTGTTCCTCTTTTTTATTCTTTTTTCCCTCTCGCTCTCAGCCGCCGTTGATTCGCCTGACTCTATCGCCAAATTCACGGTCGATGTTAACACTAACAACACCTGGCGTGTATTCACGCGCTTCCTCGACGCCGGAAGGGGCAGGCAAGTGGAAGGCATGGCGGAGCTCAAACGGTATTTCACCCGCTTCGGATACCTCCCCGCGAAGCCGAAAAGAATCAATTTTGACGATTTTTTTGACGACCAGATGGAGGAGGCGTTGATTTCGTACCAGGAGAATCTAGGCTTATCAAAGACAGGGGAACTTGATCAGGAGACGGTGAGCGCGATTGTTTCGCCTAGGTGTGGCGTGCCTGATTTTGGCGGCGGCGTCGTCTGGGGGAATGGAAAGAAGCTGAAAGCGGCGAGGAGATTCGCGTACTTCCCCAACAAGCCGAGGTGGACGCGTCAGTCTCCGTTCACGCTGACCTACGCGTTCTACCCGGAGAACACGATCGACTACTTGAGTCCGTCGGTCTTGCGGAAGGCCTTCGAAGGAGCGTTCGCGGCGTGGTCGGCTGCGATTCCGGTGAACTTCACGGAGGCGGATGATTACGTTTCCGCGGACATAAGGATCGGGTGGTTCAGCGGCGACCACGGCGACGGGGAGGCCTTCGACGGCGTTCTCGGAGTGCTCGGCCACGCCTTCGCTCCGGAGAGCGGGAGGCTCCACCTGGACGCGGCGGAGCGGTGGGCGGTGGACTTCGACACCGATCAGTCTGATGTAGCGGTCGATTTGCAATCCGTGGCGACGCATGAGATTGGCCACGTGTTAGGGTTGGCGCACTCGTCGGTGAAGGAGTCCGTTATGTATCCGAGCCTTAGTCCGAGGACTAAGAAATTGGGTCTCCGGAAGGATGACGTGGCTGGGATCCAGGCGCTATACGGGTCGAACCCAAATTACAGGTACAATGCTGTATTAGGGTCGGATTTGTCTTCGGGTTGGGCCTTGGTTTCGGCGGGGAGACGGGGATTAATGAAGACAAGAGCCCTAGTGGCTGCACTGGTTTTCTTTTTAGATTTATTATGGTTATGATTTTTTTATCTTTTAACAAAAGTGATTAGCTAGGTTACAGTTTATAGTAATTTTTAGAAAAAATACACAGATGATTAGATGATTTAAAAAATACTTATTGGTATAAAGGGAGAAGATGACGCAAATGCAAACTGTATATATGTTTCTATACGCATAAGTTGTGTATGAATTGAATTCTGCAGAATGAAACATTATTGTGTTACAAATCACATCTACACTATTCATTGGGCATGCACAATCTTGAAGAGATTTGTGGATACTTTCAATTGCCCACATTTATTGACTTGCCTATTCTAATATTGTGTTGTGTAGTGCAATTTGGTGCCTATAAATAAGGCTCTCTACATGATAATAAATAACAAGATCATTCACTCTCTCCTTACTTTTTCTTTGTATTCACTATAGTTTTTATTAAATCCTTTACTTACTCCCATAAACTATATAATATATTTCTATCATAGCATTGCCATATATATAATTATTGAGCTACAGTTATATATTATATAACACGTTATCAGCACGAGCTACGAACGGAGCTCTGCCGGAATTTCTTTGAGGTAATATTTTGTATTTCAATAATTCTATTATGGCTAACTTGACAAAGCAGGATTTCAGACCACTGATGGTATCTGGAGATAATTATCTATCTTGGAAAATGGATGTTGAAATCCATTTGGAATCAATGGGTCTTGAAAAAATAATTGAAAAAGATAATCAGGCTTCAAACCAAGACCGTGCGAAAGCTATGATTTTCATCCGCCATCATCTTGATGAGGGATTGAAAACACAGTATTTAACGGTCAAAGACCCAATTGAACTCTGGGAGAATTTGGAAAAAAGATATGATCATTTAAGATCAATTAATCTCCCCCGAGCCCAGTATGACTGGTCACACTTACGATTCCAGGATTTTAAATCAGTAAATGATTACAATTCTGCTCTGTTTAATATCGTATCACAATTAAGACTGTGTGGTGAGACAATTACTGATAAACAAATGCTAGAGAAGACATTCTCTACATTCCACCCCTCCAATACGGTGTTACAGCAAACATACCGAGCACAGGGTTTCACTGAATATTCTGATCTGATTACGTTTTTGTTATTGGCTGAAAAGAATAATGATTTATTATTAAAAAATCATGAAATGAGACCAATTGGCAGTAGTCCATTGCCAGAGGCACATGTGACTGAATCTTCCAGCCGTGGTCGTGGCCGTAGTCGTGGCCGGGGTCAGAGACCTCGTGGTCGTGGGTATAACCGAGGCCGTGGGAAAAAACATTTCCGCAACAATGTTTACATTAGGCCCACGACAGACACACGTAATCAGAATCAGGGCAACACCAGAGGTGATGTCCAAGAACAGAACTATGAAGAAGCAAAATGCGATAGATGCGGCCTAAAAGGGCACTGGTACAAAAATTGTCGTACCAGAGATCATTGGGTGAAACTTTATCAAGATTCCCAGAGGGATAAAGGAAAAAGGGTGGTTGAAACAAACCATGTTGACAGAATGAATTCTGAGGAGAATATGCCCAATATCCCAGAATTTCAAGTTGAAGATTTATATAATGATTTAGTTTAATTGTTATGTTGTATTATTATTTTTATTACGCTTTGAACTTCTGTATCTGTCTTTACTTTTGTATGTGTGCTATCTTATTGTCTCTGTATTGTAATATTTCACTTATGTTAAATCTTGTTTTAATATTAATTATATCTTGTTTTAATTCCAGCAAAATGGGGAATTTTAAAAGTGATAATATATGTCTTATTGATAGTGCTTCAACGCACACAATACTAAAAGACATAAGGTATTTTTCCAATTTAAAAATGGGAGATACAAATATAAACACAATATGTGGTAGTGCAAATATTATACAAGGAATTGGCACAGCCAACCTTATTTTCCCAAAGGGAACAAAATTAATTGTGAAAAATGCACTCCTATCTCCCAAGTCTCGAAGAAATTTATTAAGTTTTAAAGATATCCGAGAAAATGGGTATCATCTCGAGACATCGACTTCAGAGAATGTCGAATATTTATTAATTACAAATACCACACATGGTAAGAAATATATATTGGAAAAATTACCAGCTCTGTCTTCTGGATTGTATTTTTCAAAGATAAATACAATTGAAAATTATCACTTAGACCACAGGTCTAATATTCCCCAAATAAACCAGAGGTTTATTAATGGCCAGAGTCCCACTAATATATATCATCCCAAAATAGGCCAGAAGTCTATTGGAAGCCATAGGCTTAATGATGAATATATGATATGGCATGATCGCCTAGGCCATCCTGGCTCTACAATGATGAGGCGAATTATTACAAATAGTCATGGCCATTCATTACAGGGACAAAAGTTGCTACAACATAATGATTATATATGTGTTGCTTGCTCCCAAGGAAAATTGATTTCCAAACATTCACCAACGAAAGTGGGAAATGAAAGCCCCAGTTTTCTTGAAAGAATTCAGGGTGATATATGTGGACCTATAGATCCACCATGTGGACCATTTAAATATTTTATGGTGCTAATTGATGCATCAACACGATGGTCCAATGTATCATTATTATCATCTCGTAACCATGCGTTTGCAAAATTACTTGCTCAAATTATTAAATTACGAGCACAGTTTCCTGATTATACAATAAAAAATATCCGATTGGATAATGCTGGTGAATATTCATCCCAGAGGTTTGATGAATACTGCATGTCAATTGGCATAACAGTTGAGCATCCTGTTGCTCATGTCCATACACAGAATGGACTTGCTGAATCGCTTATAAAGCGTTTACAATTAATTGCCAGACCATTATTAATGAGATCTGGATTGCCATTGACAGCTTGGGGGCATGCAATATTACATGCAGCAAAATTAGTGCGGTTAAGACCGACACATTATCATGAATACTCCCCTACACAATTAACATTTGGGCATGAACCCAATATATCCCATCTCAGAGTATTTGGTTGCGCAGTATATGTTCCGATTGCACCACCTCAGCGCACAAAGATGGGTCCCCAACGTAGATTGGGAATATATGTCGGGTATGAATCACCATCGATTATTCGATATCTCGAACCATTAACTGGTGATTTATTTACTGCGAAATACAAAGATTGTCATTTTGACGAATCTCATTTCCCGACATTAGGGGGAGACAGAAATCAACCAAAGAAAGAAAAAGAAATCAACTGGAAAACACCGTTAGATTTCTTCGATCCTCGTACAAATGATTGTGAACTAGAAGTACAAAGAATTGTACATTTGCAGAGTATTGCAAATCAATTGCCGGACGCATTATGCGACTCTAAAAGAGTAACAAAATCTCTTATACCGGCAGCAAATGTTCCAATCAAAATTAATGTCCCAGAGGGACCAATTACAAGTGCCAAAGATGAATCTACTGCACGCTTGAAGCGTGGTAGACCAGCAGGTTCAAAAGATAAAAATCCTCGAAAGAAAAGAGGATCAAAAATCATTGAAAGTGACAAAATTACAGAAAATATTCCAGAGGAAAAAGAAGCTCTTGAAGAGCAAGTTGCTCCAGAGGAGCAGGAACTTGCAGCTCCAGAGGAGAATGAACTTGAAAATAATGAAATATCAATCAATTTTGTCACAAGCAGAAATGTTTGGAATCGAGATGCAATTATCATAGATAATGTATTCTCGTACCACATAGCACTTGACATCATAAATGATGACGAGGATCATGAACCAAATTCGGTTGATGAATGTCGGAAAAGAAAAGATTGGCCAAAATGGAAAGATGCAATCCAATCTGAATTGGATTCCCTGGCTAGACGAAATGTGTTTGGACCGATTGTCAAAACACCAGAAAATATAAAGCCAGTCGGATACAGATGGATTTTTGTAAGAAAAAGAAATGACAAAAATGAAATTGTCAGATACAAAGCGAGATTAGTCGCCCAAGGGTTTTCACAGAGACCCGGATTTGATTATGATGAAACATATTCCCCCGTAATGGATGGAATAACATTTAGATATCTTATCAGTTTAGCAGTCCATCAAAATCTTGAAATGAGATTGATGGATGTTATTACTGCGTATCTATATGGAAATTTAGATACAGATATCTATATGAAGGTCCCAGAGGGATTAAAAATGTCAGAGACATATGAATCAAATCCTAGACATATGTATTCCATCAAATTACAAAAATCCCTATATGGACTGAAACAGTCCGGGCGAATGTGGTATAACCGACTCAGTGAGTCATTGATACAAGAGGGTTATACAAATGACCCAATTTGTCCATGTATTTTCATTAAGAAAAATGGACAAGGGTTTGTAATCATTGCAGTTTATGTTGATGATCTCAACTTGATTGGAACTCCAGATGAGCTCCAAAAGGCTGTTGAATACCTAAAAAAGGAGTTTGAAATCAAAGATTTTGGTAAAACCAAATCATGCCTTGGTTTGCAAATTGAATATTTAAATAATGGAACTTTTGTCCATCAAACAGCTTATACTCAGAGAGTATTAAAGCGATTTTATATGGATAAAGCACATCCATTGAGTACTCCAATGGTCGTAAGGTCACTTGATATAAAAAAGGATCCGTTTAGACCACAAGACGAAGATGAACAAATTCTTGGACCAGAGGTCCCATATTTAAGTGCCATAGGTGCTTTAATGTATCTCGCAAACTGCACTAGACCAGATATATCATTTGCAGTAAATTTATTAGCGAGATTCAGTTCATCTCCTACAAAACGACATTGGAATGGAATTAAACATATATTTCGCTATCTCCAAGGAACTATTGATCTTGGGTTATTTTACCCAAATAATTCTCGACATGAAATAATCGGCTTTGCTGATGCTGGATATTTGTCAGATCCGCATAAAGCCAAATCTCAAACTGGCTATGTTTTTACATGCGGTGGTACTGCAATTTCATGGAGATCAATGAAGCAGACTTTGACTGCTACTTCGTCAAATCATGCTGAAATTTTAGCAATCCATGAAGCCAGTCGAGAATGTGTATGGTTGCGATCTTTGATGCACCATATATTGAAAAATTGTGGCATAACTACTGAAGAAAAAATACCCCCAACAATTTTATACGAGGATAATGCAGCATGTATAGCACAATTGAAGGAAGGGTATATTAAAGGAGATAGAACAAAACACATTTCACCGAAATTTTTCTACACTCATGATCTACAGAAAAATGGTGAAATAGATGTGCAACAAATCCGTTCAACTGATAATCTTGCAGATCTATTTACCAAGGCATTACCGACTGCAACCTTCGAGAAGCTCGTGAAGAAAATTGGAATGTGGCGACTTCGAAATTTAAAATGATGACAAATCAGGGGGAGCCACAAATACAAGAATACTGTACTCTTTTTCCTTCACTAGGATTTTTTTTCCCACTGGGTTTTTTCCTAATAAGGTTTTAACGAGGCATATTCTTTGTATAAAGTATCCACAAGGGGGAGTGTTACAAATCACATCTACACTATTCATTGGGCATGCACAATCTTGAAGAGATTTGTGGATACTTTCAATTGCCCACATTTATTGACTTGCCTATTCTAATATTGTGTTGTGTAGTGCAATTTGGTGCCTATAAATAAGGCTCTCTACATGATAATAAATAACAAGATCATTCACTCTCTCCTTACTTTTTCTTTGTATTCACTATAGTTTTTATTAAATCCTTTACTTACTCCCATAAACTATATAATATATTTCTATCATAGCATTGCCATATATATAATTATTGAGCTACAGTTATATATTATATAACATATTGTTATTATTTGTCTGTTTGTTTTTATATTTTAATATTTCTGTTGTTGATGCCTAATGCCCATGGGATGATTCATCGTTCAATGTGGCAGTCGATTTGGCAGTTGTAGCTTCAAGTTGGAGAACGTTTGGTTATATTTCGTTGGCGTGAACTTACTGCTTAGCAAAAAAGTTTGGTTTATGGACGTGTCACGTATGGTTTTGCTGTGGGTCGCAGTCGCACTCGAGTCGTAATTGTTCCTACCTTATATCCATAGCAAAGCCTCTTACAAGTCACATCTATATAAATACTAGTAGTAGTTAGAGCTGTCAAAATGGGCTTGGCCCGTTGGGCCAGCCCGCCCCCGCCTCCCAAAATGGTGGGTTGGGCTGAATAAATAAAGGCCCGTTTGGAAACGGGCCTAAATGGGCTAGCCCGTCTGAACCCGCCGTCGCTTGGGCTGGCCCGCGGCGGGTGCGGGCCAGCCCGCGGGCTAAGCCAAAATTTTAATTTATTTAATTTTTTGTTAAGTTTCTTATGAAAATCTAAATAATACATGTATTTGTAAGAATATTGATTAGTTGAATATTATTTCAATTCATATATTTTAATTTGATATTAGTTAATATAATTCAATTTATAATTTTTTTATGTTAAAAAAATTATAAATTGAATTATATTAACTAAATTAAATTAGAATAATTTTAAAGCTCATTTTATATGACATGAACTACTTAACATTTCTTTTTCAACTAATTTTTTTCAAAAAAAAGAATATTATACAATTAAACTAAATTATTTTAGATTTTATTAAAAATATATTTAATTTTAAAATTAGTTAATATATTTAATTTTGGATAAATAACAATATTATACAATTTATTATATAATTAAAAATTAATTATTAATTAAATTAAAAAACCGCGGGCTAGCCCGCCTGGCCCGCAACCCGCCGGTGGGTTGGTCTGGGCTGAGGTTATTCTAGCCCGCCCCGCCGTGGGCCCAGCCCGCCTAAGCCCGCAAAATAGTGGGTTGGAGTGGGCTTGGCCCGTGTCGCCCCGCCAGCCCGTTTTGACACCTCTAGTAGTAGTAGTCAGTGATATTAAGAGTGCGTATTATTTGTGGAGCCTATAGGCTTCCTAACAAAAATTCGCAAGTTGAAGTATAATTTATTAATTTATTTGTGTTAGTGATGGATAGAAGTTTCTAATCCAAAAACTAATTGGAAACCAGGTAGTAATCTAACACGTCGAACCGTTCAACACTCCAATTTGGTAATAAGAGTATAAGACAACTAATGAAATAAACTAGTTTAGACTTTATAAATTTCTTTAAAAAATTGCTCCCCTAATAAAATCTCGCAGAAAAATTTGAACAGTGAAATGCAGTGATCTAAAAGGTCATACAGACTTACAGGTCCAAATCCCAATTTTGATGTTGGCAGCTACCGCCGTACAAACCTTCTACTGCACTGTTCGTTCTCCTTTTTTAACAAGGTTTTCGATTCACTCCGTTGCGAAAATAAAACTTTTCTTTGGAATTTCATCTTCGAAGTTCACTTTGGCAATATGTAACTACGTGCAATCTGTTGGATTATACTCCAAGATGTGGTTTTTGGGCAATTTGCCAGACCAATTTACCATTCCAACGGGTTTTGGGCAATTCGGCCTTTGTGGCACTCGGTTGCTTTTCTATTGTATGACTGTATGAGTGTTCCGTGTTTGGCTTTGAAGATAAATCTGTTTGATAGGAATTTGCAGTTGGGTCTTCACTTACGCACGTATGTGTAAAATGCGGAGTTTTTCTGGATGCATGCCATGTGTTCGATGAAATTGCTGCTAAAGATGTTAGTAATTGGAATCCTATGCTTGTAATTGAGTATGGGCAGAGCGGTGCCAGCTGAAAAGCTTTGGAGTGCCTTTCTGAGATGCATAGGACAGGTGAGATTGGTGAGAGACCGAATGCTCGGACATTGGGCGGATCATTTCGAGCTTGGTGGGGATTCGGGTGCATTAACAGCAATTAGGTGTTTCTACGGTTTGGCGCTTGAATCTGCAGTTTTGTGAATGTATTCAAAATTCCAGAGTATCAAGGATGCTCAGTTTTCATTTTGTCAGGTTAAGAAGGAGGACCAGTTCTCATGAACACAGATTATTAGAGCTTATACCAGATCAGGGTGTGTCCATGAATGCTTTCAAAAGTTTTTTTACTAGCCTAACCAAAGTAATGGGGTTTGTACTTTAAAGGGAAAACTTTCATGGTTTTTTCTTTAGAAGAAAGTATGAGGTTTATCGAATACAGTACTAGTTTGTAATTCATTGTTGCAAATGTATTTTAGGTTTGTCCTTGTGGCTCTTGCAGATTATATATTGTTAGGAGGTTTTATTCGGGGTTGGAGATGAAGTGCATAAATTTGTTCAGAGAACTACGGCACCAAGGTATTGAATCTGATTCAAACTGCCTAATATCTGTCGCATCTTGCTAACTTCAGGATGTGATTAAGTTTGGTCGATCCCACACATTGCCATATTATAAAAACTTTATTTCCTGGGAATCTTTAGTAAATTCATTTAATTATGTGCGGAAAGTTTGGTAACTTAATTGCAGCACATATTTTGTTTAGTTGGACAACAGAATAAACAGTGTTATATGTTGTTCTTTTATTGCTCTATGGAGATGCTATGAGCTCAGGTATATCTTGCTCTATGGGATCGATATCTTGCTCAGGTATGATCTTGCTTTGGATTGATATCTTGCTCAGGTATCAATTTCCATCCCTGCCACATTTCCATCCCATTCTTTAGGCATGTAAGGAACCTTGATTAATGCTATGATACCATTTCATTTTGCCTGCTTGACTACATATCTAATTGACTTCATAGGCCTGGTATGCGTTTTGTACAAACATGAACCCTTCTACTTTGTGGTGTTTTATGGCGGAGCCAATATGCTGTGCATAATATTCAAGGAGAAGTGATTAAAAGGTGTGCACGCGCTAGACGAAGGAAAGACTATTGCATACAGAAGAAGTAATGTCGGATTGCCCTTGAACTCTCGCAGGAAGAAGGTACACCAGAGTTTCCCTGTCTGCTCAGTTTCTCTATTGGGATGGCTACTTTGTTGATTATTACCTATTCAAGAACCTCTTCGTATACTATTCCCAAATATGATGCAGATTCAACACCTTTAGTTTATAAACTCATGGATTCTTGATTCCTACATTTGCTGGCAACTTGCAAGTTGTGCAAGACAAGTATGACTCTTCCTAATACAGGGAAGATGAATCCTTTCATCCAATTGTAATATAGAAACAGTATTGATGGGGAAAGAGCATCTCAAAGCAAGTGAATTGACTAGTATTTTTCATTTTCAACAATTTATGTTGTCATCTGGAAGGGGTTCAGAATTAAAAACCTGAGGGGGGACCATCACTCTATTGAGGGGTTGGATGATACCATAATTACTTTCTTTGTTTTATACTATGATGATAATTATTGCATTGACTCGTAATTAAAAGTAATGTTTTTAATTCACTGGGCTATTGCGTGATTAATAAATTTAATCGCTGTGGGCTATCTGTATTCTGTAGACAGGGAGGATGGAATGGAAATTTTTGTGAGGTTGACTTGGCCAACTTTCTTCATATCATAATATATTATGGTTAATGACAAGTAATTCATAGCGCATCAGATTAGTTAACATTAAGAAAAAAGAAACAAATAAATAAATATCTACTCCATCCGTACCCCAAAATTATTATTTCTTGTTTTCATGCAATACAATACAAAATTTTAACGATTAATATCTCATATTGTATAAAATAAAAATTATAAAAGTTTAATATTGTAAAACTATGTGATTGGACGAATAAAATAATATATCACTTGACTATGTTTTATCCTATATAAATATGTTAAAAAGTTGAATAAAAAATTATCTATGCAAACCTAGGGGTGGGTCGGTACGGTATACCGAAAAATTTCGCCGTACCGTATACTGTATCGAACTTTACGGTATGAAACATTTCATACTGTTGCCGTACCGAACCTTTCGGTTCGGTATGAAATATTTCCATACCGTTGCCATACCGACATTGCAGTAAGTTCGGTATATACCGCTATACCGGACCTTCGTTACATACCGACATACCGGTATCGCGGTATATACCGACTTATCGAACATTCACTACATACCGACATACCGATATTGCGGTATATACCGGCATACCGAACTTTCGCTACATACCAGCATACCAGTATTGCGGTATATACCGACATACCGAACAATCGGTATATACCGACATACCGATACTGCGGTATATACCGAAGTTCGGTACGGTAACGGTATACCGCGGTATCAAAAAAATTTACCGTTACCGTACCGAAATCTTACGGTACGGTATCATACTGTACCGAAAATTTCGGTATTCTCGATATTTTTTTGGTACGGTATGTGCGGTATGCGGTATATTCGGTATTTTTTCCCAGCCCTATGCAAACCTAACATTATTAAATTATGGTAAATACTAATGATATATTATTGGTATACTAGTTTTTTTTTTTTTGGAAAAGCCGAGGCCGGAGAAAAAACAGCAAAATCAAAAGGAAAAGGAAAAAAAAACTGAACAAAGTACGACACTACGGTAAACTAGTGACGGGGGAATCATGCGCCAGATAAATCTGCCGCCAAATCCCCCAGTACAAAATCCGGTGTAAATGCCCATGTGGTGTAGAACTCCTCAATACCAGCTCCATGTTTCGCTAGTTTACCTTCATGTTAGAATAAAATATAAAGATTTTTTCTATTAGAAAATTAGGGTCCAATATTACAAGTTAAAATCTTCCATAAACAGCGATTACTTACTTCTTTTACGGAAAGTGTCATAGTCTTTAAAAAATAAAAGATGGATAATAGTCAAAAAGTTCATTTTGAAATGGCACTTTCAATGATGGAGATAAATAGAATAGGAACTCTACACTCATAATAATGTCCTTTAATTAATGATATAAAAAAATCGAACGGGTTCATGTACTGACCTTCGCATTTTCTGAGTATTTTTATCATGTATACATCGTGCTATTGACTTTGATTCCCACATGACAGTGTATTCTCTAAATTTCTTTCCTGTTTATATTGTTAATAATTAGTCTTAATCTAGGGATGTTACATTTTATTGCTTCCGGTAATTGTGGACTTTATTTGTGGATAAAATAATTCATACACGTGTTTTGGGAAAGTGATATTGTCCGAATTTTTATTCAGATTTTGTGTACTATTATTTATTTAATTATGCAGATTGTGTGAGGTTCTTTTGAGAAAACTTATCCAGTAATGGCATCATGTTAAAAATAGACATACACGTGTTTTGGGATTACGGTTTTGACATAAAAGTGTTCTGTAATGGTATCAGTTATGCTATTACCCTGTTGCCACCGTGTTCTGTAGTGGTATCAGTTATGCTATTATCATGTTGCCACCGTGTTCTGTAATGTATCATTTATGGTCTTATCACACTGCCACTGTGTTCTGTAATGGTATCAGTTATGCTATTATTCTGCCGCCACCGTGTTCTGTAATGTATCAGTTATGCTATTATCCCGTCGAATGGCCTGTTTTTTTTTCCGGTATCAAAATTGCATCACCAAAATATCCGTAACTGATACATTATGCTTTTGGAAGTTACTAAACATTCACTTAATTGCGTCCACTAATTGGGGACAATCGTCCATTAATTGGGAACAAACATATTCTCTTTCCATTTGCATTAAATGGCTTCGTTTGGAAAGGTTGCACACCATTAATTGGTATTATGGCTGGACTTTTATTATTGTAGCACACTGGACTCTCCACTACAATACCTCTGCAAATGCTGACTAAAAATAGTCTGCATAGTAACTTAATTGTTTAATAACCAAAACATATGAGACTGATGAAATTAATTAATAGTGTTACTAATTATGAACGCAAATTGCTCTCAATAATTAATTTTTCCAATTCACTTACACTACACACTTTATATAAGGCTTATTTTTTTATTGGGCGTTGGCTTTGTTAGTAATTTGTTGAGGGATCTTTCGTAACTTTCCTATTAATTTTAAGTATATAAAGGTATTGGGATGAATAAACTCCGATTATTACTTATCGAAAGGCTTATTAACTACCTTAAGCCTTAACTTTCAATTTTTTATTAATGAAATAAGATTGCCACATGAACTGAGCGATTCAGCCCATATTGTTCCAGAAAAGCAACGTGTGCATTCATTTGCTTTTTTAAAAAGAAGGAAAAAAATGGAATATGAATTAGTGCAAATGTGATGTACTCTTCTTATCTGGCTGTAAGCTTTTCCAAAAAAAAAAAAATGTGATGTACTCCATCCGTACCATTAATTCCGTCTCTTTTTTTTTTTGGTTCGTCCCAATATAAATGCCACATTTCCCTTTTAGGAAATACTTCAAATACTCCCTCCATTTTTTTAAAGGTTACGTTTTGGCTTTTTTCACTGTTAATTGCAGCACTTTGATTTCTGTTTTTGTTATAGTTATATATAAGACAAAATATAGCCAAGTGAGATCTTATTGAATTCGTCTCATCTTGTAGTTTATAAATATCAAATTTTTAGAATTTTTACTTGTATCGAATTTGAGTTATTAATTGTTAAAAATTAGCATTTGCATACGTGTAAATGAGAAGTTTAGCCTTTAAAATAAATGGAGGAAGTACCTTACACTCAAATTACATAAATTTCTAATTTATCCACACTTTAAATACTAATATATCCTTACATTAAATACTAATTATCCCATATAAAATACCGTGTTTAAAAAAATGAGACATTATTAGTAAGACGGAGGGAGTACAATATTTATCGTTTTAGTTAACCGTCGAAAGGCTCCACGAGGAACGCTCCGAATATGGTAAGCTGATTAGGATTACATACAGCCAGAGGAGTCAACACGGGTTGGCGGGGCGACACAGGCCAAGCACACTCCAGCCCATCATTTCGCGGGCTTAGACGGGCTGGGCCCACGGCGGGGCGGGCTAAAATAACCTCAGCCCAGACCAACCCATCTGCGGGTTGGGGCCAGGCGGGCTAGCCCGCGGTTTTTTATTTAATTAATAAATTAATTTTTAATTATATAATAAATTGTATAATATTTTTATTTATCCAAAATTAAATATATTAACTAATTTTAAAATTAAATATATTTTTAATAAAATCTAAAATAATTTAGTTTAATTTTGTATAGTATTATTTTTTTGAAAAAAATTAGTTGAGAAAGTAATGTTAAGTAGCTCATGTCATATAAAGTGAGCTTTAAAATTATTCTAATTTAATTTAGTTAATATAATTCAATTTATAATTTTTTACATATAAAAAAATTATAAATTATGTAAAAAATTATTAATTGAATTATATTAACTAATATCAAATTAAAATATATGAATTCAAATAATATTCAACTAATCAATATTCTTACAAATACATATTATATAGATTTTCATAACAAACTTAACAAAAAATTAAATAAATTAAAATTTTGGCTTAGCCCGCGGGCCAGCCCAAGCGACGGCGGGTTTAGGCGGGCTAGCCCATTTAGGCCCGCTTCCAAATGGGCCTTTATTTATTCAGTCCAACCCACCCTTTTGGGAGGCGGGGGCGGGCTGGCCCAACGGGCCAAGCCCATTTTGGCAGCTCTACATACAGCCCCAACATAGTCACTTTCAATTCATTGTTTAATTTAAATAAAGCATTTTTGTTTTTTTGAACTGAAATAACTAATTATGCATTTGTGCCAATGTTAACTCCATTTAACAATTACCTAAATTATAAAATAATTGTGGTTTTTGTTCAACATTAAATTAATCTTAGCCGACACTTGTGTGTCACTGTTCACAAAAAAAACATAAAATTAATTTTATGTTATATATTCTTCCCATTTTTCCATTAATATAATAGAACATGATATAATAATTAAAAAGATAATTTTAATATTTAATTAGTATCAATACTATTCCCTTTATTAGTTTTAAAATATAACTAAAACATTTTGTTTTCTATTACTTTCGTCTATTTCACTTTTCGAAATAATTATACACCATGTTTAAGTTTTTAAAGTAATTATTATTTACTTCTGACTTTTAGTAATTTTGTAACGAGTATTGTTTTAATATAATAAGTGGTATTTTTAAAAATTAAAGTACTCTATAACTCCAAAATATCGTGTGAATTGGGATAGAGACTTATCATAATGGTCAAATTTTTGGATTTTCAATTTATAGATTGGGGTTCAAATCCCCACAACCCTTATCCATCTCCTTTATTTTTCTGTAATTTTTGTATCATGAACTACCGCCACTATTTCCTAATCTCTACATGCTGTTGTGGAAAAAAAACAAATACTGTGTGAGCTGAAAGCATGAAACATTGAATGGTACTCAGCAAAGCATGGGAAGGTGATGTGCCGACACCTTTTCCTCATTATCATGACTGCATTAATTATCACAAATTTAAGTCATCTAACTTTACTTAATTATTCTTAATAAAAATAGCATAATAACCTAATTAAAGTATTCTACTTTTAACATATTTGGTAGTTGTGATTCGGAAGCTAAATCATTTCCGACTGAAAAATGCTGAAGAAATATTTTGTATATGGCTGAGTGTTTTTATACAATTTAGTACTACTTCCTCCGTTTTTAAATGATAGTTATGTTGGAGAATTTGTCACTATTCACACAATTACTTTTACTTGAAGTTTTATCATAGTTATTCAAGTTAAAATATAGTCAATTGAGATCTTGTTAGATTCGTCCCATCTTGTAGTTTTTAAATATCGAACTTTTAGAATTTTTACTTGTACCAAACTTGAGTTATTACTAATTTAAAATGTACATTGGACTGCGTGCTGCGTGGGACCGTAGCCAAAAAAAATCGGAGGGAGTATTAAATATCCCACATATCACATCAACCCAACATACATTTTATCGGATCAACACCTTAATATCTGCTTAATATCAATATTCAACACCCTACGTTCAGCACTTTCCCTCTAAATCACATCATTTAATTTAATTTAATTGCCAACATGTTACAATATTCCCATTTTTATGCGGGAATTCCCTTTCATTTTTCTACAGGAAAACCCTACTTTTTTTATTCACGCAACACCAGAAGAAAAATGTTAAATAATTACCCACTATTATTAGAAATAAATTAAAATAAGAATATCTGAGTAATTAAGGGAAATAAATGTGGTTAAATACTAAATAACTAATTCGTCACTGTCTTCATTTATTGTGTTCTTTTTTCCCTTTTCCCTGCACTGTCCACACTCCATCGCTGAGAACAGCTCAGAAACCTTGATTAGGGTTTTCGAGGATCGGTTGCTTTCTGTGTAATTGGCATTGCATCTCGCTCGATTGAGCTACAGCGGGCGTTTTGCAGGTGGGAATTGCTCTATTAATCGATGTGCGTGGTATTAGTACTATGAAAAAGGGGGAACAGAATGGGCGTGGCTAATAAGGCCTGGAGGTGTGGTGGGGGAGTGCTGGTGAATAATCTCGCTGCTGAGATTCTTCAGCAGCAGAAGTTAAAGCAGAAACATCAGCTGTCACCGCGGACGCCGCAGGACCAGCATTTGTTTGGGAATTGGTCTCCGTGGAGGCGTCGTCCGGCGGTGCCCTGGACGGTGGTGTGCGGGTTGCTGCTGTTTGCGGTCGGGCTTATTTCTTTGTTCACGGGGCACGTGGCGTCTGATCTTGAGTGGTCGCAGCGTCTCGTGAAGCGGACTTGGTACTATCAGAAGGTGGGCGTGGGTGAAATTTTGGGCCCATTGTGGTGATAGCGTGTGTGGAATTGTTACTTGTTTCTTATTTTTCAGGTCTTGGTGGTTTGTGTGTGCGTGCGCGCCTGAATTTCCTTGGTTGAAATCTTGGAAAAACTTATGCAACGTGGTTTGTGTGATGAAAAAGCTGTTCCTGGCCCTTTTGGGAACAGTCGAATGGCCCTTTTCTTTTTCTTATTTTTGTTCTTGATTTTGTTCTTGAGAGATTTCAATTTGCAGTTTCTCGTTTTCTGTAGTAGTTCCTTCGCCATGATTGCTATCCGACTATTCTTTAAAGCCATCTCTATATTCTATGATTGTTAGATGCTTGAAAGGGACTTTGGAGAAGAGTGGTTCTTTTGATTACATTTGGCTTTTCGTGATTTCTTTCTTCTCATGCTTGTGTGTTTATCATTTGATGAGAGTTCGTGAGGTCAGATGAGCAACAATACAGATTCCAAACTTCTTGTACTTCTAGTAAGATAGAAGGGGAAATGGAAGTATATTTTTGGAGGAAATATGTTGCTTGGGCGACTTCCCAGAACCTTAGAGATTGCATGTGTTAAGAAGTTATATTGCATATAATTGATCTTCATATTTCTCATACGTGACAACTGAAGTACATACGATGGCATAGAAACCCATGAAAGACCATAAGTTTACAAATGAAAAGCATCAGCTAGAAACCACTTGTTCTAAACTTCTAATTTGGAGGACCTTGAGTATGCTTTCAATGCTCACTGAGATGAATTGCCTGTACATCAGTAGTTCCCTTTATAATCTGTTCTATTGCATATAAAATTTTGAAAGCCTACTTAGATCATGTTACAGGGTCAGTTAAATTTACGTCTATACAAGCTATTTGGTTTTAGAGATGTTTATGTGGCTAGTTTGAAACATTTGAGACCTTCAATGAAGAAAAATAATGTATTAGATTAATATATCTTGATTTGAGAGTACCCATATTGTTAAATAGAGGAATCTAGAAGCAAATCAACAGGAGTGTGTTTGCTTATTGTTCCATGTATTGCTTCCCCTTTTATGGTCCTCCTTTACATGCATTGCTTTGGCAGGGTTTATTGTGGAATAATGTGTTTACTTCTGTTTTGAGAAAATCTATAATGTGTTTCTTTAGATTTATTCAGGAATGTTGACACTAGTTTAATTGGCGAGGGGATGGACTGCAAAACCTGAACATATTAAAGACTGGTTACCTAATGGGGTGGTCATCAAATGTTAAAGGGCCTTGTCGTTGATTTTAGTTCATTAAAATTGATCTAATGATGTTATGGGTGTTACCGTTACAGTACCAGGATTCATTCCTCTTTGTTAGTGGCCTTCAGCTTGCGTCTTCTGTAAGCTGTTATATTAGTGTGATTAACTGCTCATGTGGAGGTTTGTTTTTTGTTTTTGGTTTGGAGGGTGTGGTTGCTGAATCCTTGCATTTTCATATTTCCCTATCGCACAGCAAGTTTCTTACATGCGATTTATTTTTAACCATATATTTGTATATCATAATTATAATTAGATTTACAAATTTCTTGATTTTGATTTATGTAGAATAGAGGTTATCGTTCTCCAGTTGATATATGGAAATCACAGTATTCAAACTTTTATTATGGCTGCAGTGAAAGACGCCGTCATTTTCCATGTAAGTGAGCCTGGTCTTTCTCAAATTTCTCACATTTATGGAAAATATATCACCCATCATTCTCATCAAATTTTCTACTTGTTTTGAACCAGCTACGATACTCATTAATCATAAAGTAATATTTCTTTTTTATCTGTTGTGTCAGTGGGGGTGTTGTGGAAATATTATGCTGGTTCTGTTGTGTCTTATTATAAAGGTTCAAGCATGTCTTTATTGAATGCTGCCACCAAGAATAACAACCACAATACTGTTTCGAAATGGGAAAAAACAAAAAAAGAAAAAAAGAAAAGAAAAACAAAAGAAGAAGAAGAAGAAGAGTAAAAACAGTTATGGCCAACAAGACAAAATTGATCTAGATTTGACACATGCAT
This sequence comes from Hygrophila difformis, assembly GCA_030278955.1. Lineage (NCBI taxonomy): Eukaryota > Viridiplantae > Streptophyta > Magnoliopsida > Lamiales > Acanthaceae > Hygrophila > Hygrophila difformis. The sequence continues at coordinate 1,683,292 of JAOANR010000006.1, read as the reverse complement.
TGTGACTATTGGTTACTTTATTTTCCTTTTAAGTGACATCAATTTTTATTGTCATACATCTTTATTGGTGTAACAAAAATTTCCGATCTAACTTTGCTAACTATTGATCAATAGCTGCTGTACGAGAACGATTTTCAAACGGTTACTTACTTATTGCGACTAGTGGAGGGCTCAACCAACAAAGAACAGGAGTAAGTTTCTTGTGTCATCAGTTTTTGTTTCATAAGTTCTCTAATCTCATAGCATGGATAAGTGCTTGTTATTCCTTCTCTCCATATTCAAGTGTTTGGTTTTTCTTTCATCTTCCCTAACTTTCAGATACCTGAGTTGCTTTTTGTCTTTTTACATTGTTTTATAGTTTTCTGTTACCTAAAACTGGTTGTTGTATGTGATTTGCAGATAACTGATGCTGTAGTTGTTGCAAGGATCCTAAATGCTACTTTGGTTGTGCCAGAGTTGGATCATCATTCATACTGGAAGGATGACAGGTTAGTTGAGGTTACAACTGAAGTGAATGTCAGTTCAATAATGAAAGCTCACTGTTAGACCTTCCAGATTAGAGACAATTATATGATCAATTGTAAATGGATGATTTAGTACTAGGTTGTGCTTAATCTAATTTGCTTTATATGCTTTTACACCCAAAGTTTGTTTGCCATGCAGTGATTTCAACAACATTTTTGATGTTGATTGGTTCATATCTTCTCTTGCGAAGGATGTTCCAATCATTAAAAGAGTACCAGAAAAGGCGATGAGGTCAATGGACCGACCCCCATATACAATGCGTGTACCACGAAAATCAGAACCTGACTATTATCTGGAGCAAGTGTTGCCTATCCTACTGAGGAGACATGTAAGAGGAAAAAAGATGTTGCATTTAGAAGTTTAATATTTTGGAACATGATATACCTTCCCTTTGTGATGTCTTTACCTGCAAATATTATTTTTATTGTCTCCTATTTGTGTAATGACACAAATATCTCGAGATCTTTGGTTACATAAAAGCTACTTAAGTTGCCTGGTTTCTGATGAATTTGACCAGACAATAGCACTTATTGGCTTTGTTTGCCCTCTCTCCTTAATACAGATTGTTTCTTCTTAATTTTCTTTTTAGTTTTCTTTTTTACTGGGAGAAATTATTGTCCATTTTTTCCTTTTCTCTGGCTCCCATGTCTTGGTCACTGTGTTTTCTCTATTGAGATTATTATGAGTTCCTTCAGATCATTCTATTTTAACTGGCTATAACGTGCTATCATATGGTTTGCTTAATTGAATATGCAGAAACTATTCCTTAAAAGAAAGATACAGACCTCTATGATGCATTTTTTAGCATCAAGTGATTGATAGTTTAGTCTAGGCCAGAAGTCTTTAGCATGAAACTTTTACAGGGAGTTCAACAGACGAGGATTGGCGAGTGCTGACACAACCATCTTGAGCATTTTGATATCTACTTTTTAGTGTTTTTTCTGTCTAAATGATCCTACCATTTCATCTTGTGCTACCAGTCTACCACCAGCAGAGATGTGCTGGTCCTTACCAAGACTTGTGTTGGTTGTTTTATTGCATTAGATGCCACATATATACGCTTTAGATGCAAGTTTCTAAAATTTTCTGATAAACCCACCTTGGAAGCTGAGCTAGCTTTTATGGGAGAAGGAAGTTTTAAAAATGTTAACCCAGAGTCTGTTTTCTTGATCTGCGATGTGTATATAAAATTTATGCATAAATATTACTCTGTATCTCACATTATTTTGGCATAGTGTCTTTCAAAGAATGGGGGATATTTACTAACGGGTTTGATTTATCTTTGTGCAGGTTGTTCAGCTGACAAAGTTTGATTATAGGCTTGCCAATGACCTTGATGAAGACCTACAAAAGTTGCGATGTCGGGTTAACTATCATGCTTTAAGATTTACCAAACCTTTAAGAAATTTGGGTCAAAAAATTGTCAACCGCATGCGGAAAATGGCACAGCGTTTTATAGCTGTTCACTTGAGGTTTGAATTCTTTCCATGCTCAGATATTTTCATATCTCAATTCTGAAATTGAACTTTTGTTACTCTTTCTGACTTGGAATCTTGAATGTTAAGTTTTATTTTCAAGTCCATTAGATGGTAACAATGATGCCTTCCGTGGATTTTTTTTTTTTTTTTTTTGTCTCTGTAAATCCAATTATATTTTGTTTGACATGGAATATGGAAACATAGAGAAGAAAGCATTTGTTGTTTGATATATCTACATATGCTCTGACATAGAGTGCATGCTGATATAGTTTATACCGTTAAACTGCTTCATTGGTTAGTTTGAAAGTGGGGGAGCAACAACGAAGCGTTTCCCTGGTTGTAGTTTTTTGGCTTCACAATTTAGCAGATGCCTGGAATAACTCTGCGGTTACTTAAATAATTCTACTTTACTTTCCAGGTTTTAAATAATAACCCTGTTACATTTTTATTCACTATGTTCAGCATGCTTGTCTACAGATTCTATTTTGTTACCATTTACCTTTGCTATCCCATGCAACATATTTAGAATTTTTCCTTGAACCCTGAAGGCTTCAGAAGGATTCAGCATCTCAATGCACAATACATTACTCATATAATATTTCTTTCGATGAAATTTATTCCACTACTAGCCTCTGGTCCCACTGTTAGAATATGAATCACATACTAATCTTTATCACCTTGATGCTAGAAGAATATTTTACTATGATTTCCACTCTATGCTGGCATAATTATTACATCTTGAATTTCGAGATATGAAGAATATACATTTGAACATCCATATTTTAGTTCTCATATTGATGTAAACTTCAGGTTTGAACCAGACATGCTGGCATTTTCTGGGTGCTACTATGGTGGGGGTGAGAAAGAAAAGCGTGAGCTGGGTGAAATAAGAAAACGCTGGGACACATTACCTGTAAGATTTTAATTCGTGAAAATCTTGTATCTTCTAGAATATATTGAAGATAATAGTTTTGGAGCATGAATGTTGTGCTCTGTTGCCTCAGGATTTAAGCCCAGATGAAGAGCGAACTCGAGGGAAATGCCCGTTGACCCCCCATGAGGTGGGCTTACTGCTACGGGCTCTTGACTTTGACAATAGCACATACATTTATGTTGCATCAGGAGAGATATATGGTGGAGAAGAAACTTTGAAGCCACTGAGAGAGCTCTTTCCAAATTTCTATACGAAGGAGATGTTGGCTGGTGAAGAGTTGAAACCTCTTCTTCCCTTTTCATCTCGTCTGGCAGCCTTAGACTATATTGTCTGTGATGAAAGTGATGTCTTTGTTACCAATAACAATGGAAATATGGCGAAAATCCTAGCCGGTAGAAGGTACGTCTAAAGAACTCACTTTTCAAGTGAGACGAGAGCTTTGGTAATAATATCATTTTAACACTTGTATACCTCACATTCTGGTGTGATGAATAGCGTATTCATTTCTTTTTCTGTCTCATGTGTCTTTATTTTTGTTTCTCACATATACTTCTTTCTATGCTCAGTCTACCTTTTTTTTTCCATTTGCATGAATCTTTTTGTTGGCTTTCTATTTGAAGGAGGTATATGGGACACAAGAGGACAATACGACCCAATGCCAAAAGGCTTAGTGCGTTGTTCTCTTTGCGGGGTGAAATGGAATGGAGTACATTTTCAAGAAAGGTCAAATCAGTTCAAAGAGGATTCATGGGAGAACCTGAAGAGATGAGACCTGGAAGAGGAGAGTTTCATGAATATCCATCTGCGTGCATCTGCCCGAAGGCATCCAAAGTTTTGGCAATAAACAAAAATAAAGGACACCTGAATGTTTCTCAGGAAGAGCCTATTGATGACTATGTTGGTGGAGAACAGAGTCAAAAAAGCTCTCTGAAACAAGAAAAGAAACGCAGTGGAAATAACAACACTTACACTGTAGAGGAGACGGATCATGAAGATTTTCTGTCCGACTGAAAGCAAGCAACTTCTACGTTGCTGTCCTAATCCTTATATATGAACTTTTTCCATGGCGTGTGTTATGTTAGCCTGCTGCATATTAGCTGCAGTGTGCTGGTGACCTCTGTTCCGACTTTAATATTATTATTTATTAGCCATGTCATGTGTTAGCTGCATATGCAGGTGATCTCTCCGCTGTTGATTACCCTCAGTTGATACTTGATATGTGCAACAACAGAGAAAATGAGTTGCTGCAATCTCTGCTCAAAACGGTGGGCGGGGATTCATGTTTGTATATCTATCACAGCTGTAGCTTCTTGACCTTTAATTGTTTTTTCTTTGTTCATATATATTAGTAATATTAATATTATGTTAAGCTATGTATGGTATGTGTTCTGTCATGAACTCATGTTTCTTCCGTAAGCTCCATAAGTGGAGTGTCCGGTCATATCAGTGCTTCAGTTCTTGCTTTATTATTTGTCGCTTTTTCACCTGCTTTCTGTAATGCAACTCCACTTGTATTGAATTTTCATTATACTTTTCACTGATTTTTTCTGTTTAATTGCCATTGAATAAAATCCTTCAAAGATTTGCCTAATTTACGTATTGGTTCGTTGACATAACTAAGATTGAGATTTGAGGCCCAGAGATGGTCAAAAGTGCGTGCTTAATCATTTCGTGGTTGGTGTCATCTAGGAGTCATAAGCTCTTTGTCAATTTGCCTAGTTAATGAAAAACTTGATTGGAGCCTGGAAAATTGTCGATCTGAATTGACTCAAATCAAATGGTTACTTATTTTAGTCGTTCCCATAAGTTCGTTTTAAGTATTTTATTAAACTTTACAAGTGAATTGTGAAGTACATTTGTATGAAAACACACTTGAAGTTTACATTTGGCTTTCTTTCTCTCCCTTCCTTGCAAGTAAAAGTTGAGAAAATTGTGTCAGTCACTGAGTAATTTTGATTTGTCTTTGTAATATAAATATATAAAATAAAAATATATATTGAATTACGTGAAATGTGAATCCGTGACAAATATTTCTTCTGTTTAAGTGTAACGTTTCTCATTTACACGTATGTCAATGCACATTTTCAATGATTAATAATTCGAATTCGGTACAAAAATAAATTCTAAAAATTTGATATTTAAAAACTATATAAGATGAGACGAATCCAACAATATTTCACTTGCCTATATTTTGTCTTTTATACCTATAACAAAAATAAAAATCAAAGTGCTACAATGAATAATAAAAAAAAAAGGTCAAAATAGATGGAGTATTAAAGAACGGAGGTAATATACTTCCTGCGTTTTTTAAAAGTTACATTTCTCATTTGCACGTATGCCAATGCATATTTTCAAGATTAATAATTCAAATTCGGTACAACTAAAAATTCTAAAAATTTGATATTTAAAAACTACAAGATGAGACGAATCCAACAAGATCTCACATGGCTATATTTTTGTCTTTTATAACTATAACAAAAATAGAAATCAAAGTACTATAATGAACAGTAAAAAAATTCAAAATGTAACATTTTTAAAAAAAAACGGAAGGAGTATAATATATGAATTTTTGCTTTGAAAGTGGAGGCCGTGAGCTTTCATTGAGCTTTTTTCGAGAAATACAAGTTGCAAGGTTCATTGAGCTCTTTTTGAGAAATAAGTTGCAAGGTTTAAAATTGAATCGAGAATCGAAGCTCAGTAATAGCATTAATACGTATGGACATTTACGTGAATTAAAATATTTAAAATATAGTTTAAATATAACCATTTTTTGGATTCATTGGAGAGCATAACAATCATACGAAGTCAAAACTTTCATAAATAATTGAAACAATTTATTATAGAATTTCTTCAATCCTCCAATATTTCATGCAAACATGGACACAAATTGATGGGAATGCTGAAACCTATGGCCAAAAATTGAATTCAACAAAAACACTCAACCCAAAATCATTTGCAAATTCTAACTGCTATATACATTCTTTTGAATTAATACAGGTTACTAAAGCGCACACGATTCCACACGCACATGTTAGAAGCCATTCGGGTTAGCAAATATGCCCCCATACCCCAACAAAAGCAAAGCCAGTCAAAATCCTATCCTGTGATACGAAAATTGATGAGTTCCAGAGAACATTGTATTCAATCCCATAAGAAACAAATGAACTTTGAGAGAGAGAGAGAGAGAGAGAGAGAGAGGGGAAGCTAATCCAAGAGTTTATCAACATTGTAGAGCAACACAGTACAAACAGCTCATTTCAAAACTCATATGGAACTAGTCTTAACTCAACTACATCTAGAGATACCTCTAAACTACACACACACACACACACACACACACACACACAAAAACCCAACCTTAATTCTGGGCCAAACCAACAGGATTTTAAACTTTCCCAATTTTTAATAGCAGTAACACAAACCAGGAATGAGAGTATATAACAACAGTTATCAAACATAAGTCAGTCCTATAATTTAGATTTTACCTGCGCGATGCATTCAACAAACAGTTTCCTTATACGGCCTACTGCTATTCAGGGGCACGCAAGAAAGTCAGCAACATCTATTTCTATATGCCAACTAAAACCAAATATTAACATCTACCACCCTGATTTTACATCTGAGACTGAGCCACAAAGGAGTGAGCGAGCAGGAGATCGCATTCTCACCCTATATTTCAATTTACATCAAATAAATCTACAGAATCACAACTACAGAAGGAGAGATCGATTATTCTAGTCAACAGAAACACTTCAAGCAGCGACCATCATTCCCTGTTGAGAAAAAACACACGCAGTCAATTTTACAGAACTGCCAAAAGTAAAAGGCAACAAATCCCCAGGCTAGATTTCAGCACTTACTTCGGGGTGGGCCTCTTCTTGTGACTCCGAGGCCCTTTGTCATGTGAAGTCGAGGGGAATTTTGGGATTATTATTGAACTTTGAAGCCCTTCCAGCAGCTGGATAAAGCAAAAGTATGAAACAGATTAGACAAACTATGCACTCAACCACTGATACGAATGGCAAACATTGTAAGAGTTTATGTTGCATAAAATTGTTTCAAGGCCGCTTTCAACAAACACTGGTTCCAAAACAAAACAAAACTCCAATATAACTATCTATAGCCAACCACCAGTCAGCCAATGCAAATTGGGCCTGCTCCAAATTCTATCAGAGAATTGAACACCAACTTTTGAAAACATTAATGAAAAAAAAATAAAAATGAAAGATGATGAGTAAGCGGAGAAAAGATCATCACTCACAAGTATTGGTTTAAAACCAGATACATTAGAGAAAGAAAGCAACGGTATAAATATATAAAACGGTCGAATAAAAATGTTAAAAATAGGAAAACATTACCCTTGATGTCGGTTGAATTCTCCTATGTGATCGGCGTCGTTCAGCAACTTCAGACATTGATGATTCATGTGCTTCTTCCTTTGCAGAATCATCACTAGCTGAGGCAGGTTTACCCTGGTTTCCTCGCTCAGATCTTGCTTTTCTTTTGGCTCCTTTCTTTGCATTTTCAGGTGGGATATCTTGAGAGGATGCTTCAGACGTTTCCTCAAGATTAGAGAGAGATTCAAATTCATTATGGTTTGGCTCACCTGATTCATTTTCATCAGAGCCCAAAAACGCCTGATCTGATGCGATGGGGTCATGTTCAGTAAGTTGTGAATTTGTCGAGCCATCTTTTTTGGGAGCACTTCTACTTGGAATGCTTGGGGGTTTCCCAGGCTTGGGTATTCTTGCTTTAGATACTGCTACTTGCTTATCCTTTGCATCAGTTTTGGATTTACTTTTTGTTCCCCAAGACCCTGATCCTTTAGGATTCATAAACTTAGCTAATCTTGTTGAATCACTAGGGACATTAGCCTTGCTGGTTCCTTCAGAGCCATAATGTTTGCTTACATTAATGAATTTCATCCTCTTCCCATCAAGATCAGGACGCCCGAACACCACCCCTGATGCTTCTTTCTCCGAGCCGGATCTCTTTCCCCTACTCGTCTTGGGCTTATCCTGTGCTCTTGTACTGCCAATGTTAAAAGTCTTTTCATTTGCAGATAAAGGGAGTTTTGGGTTTTCATGTTTCCCTGTTTCCCCAAAAACAAGGGTCTTAGCCGGTGCTTCCCCTTTTGTCTCAATACTTGTGCCTCCAAGTTTTGCTCTCTTCTCGTCGGGTGTATCTCCCTGCAAAGGTAATGAACGGCCTACCTGAAGCTCAAGAAATAAACATTGTTTTACAAAGAATGCTAATCACAAACAGAATATAACCTGGGAGGTGACATCCTGCCCAGGTCTGCGCCATTCAATCCACTGGCCATCGCTCCAAATTAAAGTTGGTCGCAGATGCCATAACTTTACTGTCAATGTCTCTCTCATATCTGCACAAAACGCAAGTATCTTACGCTGCTAACAATAAATATAGGAAGCATCTGATGCAGAAAGCTAATTGTGATAGGATAAACCTGGAAACTGGATACTCAATGCGGATGCATCTTTTGTATTCTTTTCAGCAACAATGCCTTCACACCAGCTGAAGCAACAAAAAGAATGACTACAAATTAGCTTAACTTTATGCGTACATGAATAAACCACTACTCGGAGATTTTTTATTATAACCATGAATACACAAGGCAACTCTAGCAACAATATCCCATTTAAATTCATTGTAATTTCTCATAAACCTAATTTTATAATCTCGAGTTGAATGCAGAATGAAAAACATTTCAACTTTCAAGTTCAACTAAAGCCCCACATCTATACTGTAGGCACCACCACCAGACGTAGAAAAAAACACTGAAATTCTAATAAACTATTTTAGCAATGTTTATAATGAGGTAAAACTTCTAATCCAGATATATCTAATTTTAGATGGAGATCTGTAACACAGTACACTTCCAACATAAATACCACATTAAATAAAAAAGATGCAGAAAACCAGTTTATAGACTATTTCGTTGAAAGAAAATTTTTCAAAGAGTATTTTAGCAAGTCAATTTTACTGTGATAAAACTACTTTCAAGAAATTCAATCTATGATCGCCAAGAAATTCTTTTCACTTGGGCATAATAAATAAGTTGGCCACAATTACTCTATCTTTGCATGAACCATCAAATCTTATTATTGGTTATAGTATTATAATGAAGACAGTCAGACACAACTTGCTACAGCCTGCAAGCATTCAGTCAACAAAAAATTCACGTAACACAAGAAAACATAGACATTAAATTAAAGCAGCTTGAACCTACCAGTCCTGTATCCATGCATCTACTCGGTCTCCTGCAGACCAAGTGTAATCCTTAACAGCAGATCGACGCCTCTTTCTTGTTCCTTCAGACTGTGCAGCAGTCATAGGATGAGGAATTCGCACTTTCGGAGCATTGCCATCCTTTGCCTCCAATGATATCCACTCCTTTAGCAGCTCAGAGCCTATAGTGCGGGAATACTCGCATTAAAACTGAAATGCATTGATGACATTTATAATAGAAAATATAAAGCAAACAATAACAATTTTATCTTATAAGAATGTACTTTAATTTAGGAAAATGACAAAGGACCAGTATACAAAATGAAGACATTGTTTGCAGAAGGAAAATATGTTTTTGTATAACAGTCTTATCAATTTTTATATGGGAGTCGTTAGGGTGCGATCATGAGTTTTGACATGATGTACTGCGGCGATTTCGCACCGTTGATTCACTTTTGAAATTAACGGTTGAGATGAAGTGGAAGGGTAAAAAGGTAATTATGTCATATTACTCCAAAATATATGTTCATACATTTCAGCGACAAGGTATATACTTTTCAGCGATTTTGTTGATTAATATATTGTTTTCAGCGACATGCATCTTGTTTCCAGTGCCCTTCCGTGTATTTTCAGCGATGGAGTATAGTATATTTCAGCAATGGAGTATAGTATATTTCAGCGATGGAGTATAGTATATTTCAGCGATGGAGTATAGTATGTTTCAACGATGCAGTATAGTATTTTCCAGCGATGGAGTATAGTATATTTCAGCGACATACATAGTGTTTTTCAGCGATGACCTTGTGTATATTTTTCAGCGACTTGACATTTAAAAAAATTTTGGACAATTTTACCCTTTTACATTTTGGACCGTTGGATCTTAACTGAACGGTTGAGATTGGTGCCTTGATGTGCTGCGGGTTTTGGTGATTGCACCACAACCAATCCCTTTTTATATTGTTTATTGGGGATGTTTGGGAGTCAGCGGATCCGCTAGCAGATAACAGATTCAGAGAGAGAACTGTGAGACAATATGCTCATCCAATATGCTATATGCTGGTCAATATGCCGTCATCCAAACAGCCCCATTATTTGAAAATACAACAGAAACAATGAAGTAGAAAAAGAATTAACAAGAAGAAGAATGTTGTAAGCTAAACCATAAACCCATGCCGAAGTATTGAACTAGGCAAGAAAATGATTTTTTCACAGAAGAAAACCATATGAAAAACAGTGGCTTACCTTCATCAGATTTCAATTCAGTGTAACAAACAAGGGCTTCAAGGTCTTTAATACTCAGTACAGTAGCAGTGAACCAGGCCTTTGAGTCGCCACGATTTTTAAGAACCTGCAGCAATATGGAATTGATAAAATGAAAACCTAACAATTAAATTTAGTTCCATGCTATTTTTTTTTCAAAGCGAACACTGAACAATAGAATCCACAACCTGAACCTTAACAAAAATGGGAGATATACTATTCGACCAAAAAGCACTCACAAACCTCAACAAAGGAACCCTCTTTTATGCGTGGTACAGCACCTGGGTCAGTAACACTACCAGCAACTTTGGATCCGTTGGATGCCGTTTTATCTTTCTGAGGTTTAAAACTCTTCTCACCTTTCTTAACAGAAGCCATAAGCTCATCTTCAGCTGTAACATGATCGGGCTCTAAACTTCTGGATTGCACTCTTTCAAAAGGAGACACAACATGGCTTGTTATATGCATATCCACATTAGTGTTTGCATGATTTTTCACAAAAAGGTTAGATACTTCTCCAGCATTGCTATTGATGGATTTGTTTCTATTCAGGTCCTCGGGTTTAGAGCCAGAAGTGTCGGCCACCTGCAAGCCTTTCCAATAATTATTTGGCCCGGCCAAGGCTAGTTCACTCAAAGAGAAAGGATGACCCATAGTGACAATTTTTCCAGCATGTGAAACAGCTTCAGCAGCCAATTCAGCAGCTTTTACAATTGCATCAAGATTTTCAGCATGCTTAGTGGCAGCAGCAGCATCCTCAATTCTTTTCTTGGCAGCCTCTTTAGCAGCAGATATCACTAAACTGGACGTATTGTTCCAACTTCCTCCCTGTAAGATGGAGAAAGGTGTTGCATTTGCCATTTTCAACGCATTTGCAGCTAAAATAGAATTGTAATCAGTGGTGTTCAGAGTTCCAACATTGGTCATAGCTTCATCAGCCATTTTCTTTGCTTCCAATGCAGCACTTGAGGCAATCTTAGCAGCTGCAGCAGCTGCCTTTGCAACAGAAGCAGCAGCTGCTATTGCAACAGCAGCAGATGCTAATTTGTACTCGGTTTCAGAGGTCAAACCAGAGTTCTTTTGCCGCTCCAACTGACTCCACATACCTTCACAGTGATTGATGGCTGCAGTAGCATGAGATGCAGCCTCCTCCGCTTGTGACTTGGCCTCCTTAACTTTGCTAGAACCCTCAATATTCAATGTCATCTTGTCAATACTCAAATCACCTCTATTAACACGATCAGTTGTGATTGACTGTGGTACTGCTGAGAACAGCTGGTTTGGGGTGTTTCTAGACATCAAGTGTGAAGGGGTTGAAACAGAAACTGATGTTGTAATATAATGACCATCAACAGGAGGTTTCGGCATCAAGTCCACCTGATTACGACCAATCACCGAGATTTGATTAAGACCCTCAACTGCAGGAGTCTTTGTTGGTATTGGATTGGCGATCAGTGGAGCGGCCTGAGTTTCCGCTAGGGAAACAGTTGCAGGAATCTGTAAAACATCAGAACCAGAAGTCTTTTTTCTCTTCCTAGATTTTGTATCGGTAGTCTGTCCAGATGATGCCTTCATCTTTTTAGAGTCAAGTGAAGGTGTCCCAGCAAACACAGTGGTCGCTGCAGTAAGAGTCACTGGAATGGGAGATATGTGCTTTGTGCCCAAGGCAACTGGCAAGGATGTCTCTTTAACTGGAGTCAATTTTAGTGGCTCCATAATATTAACCGCAGGATAACTAGTATTAATATCAAAAGGGGAACTCAATGAAGAAGCAAGCCATGGTACCGGAAAGGAAGCCTGCAACGGCCCAGAGGAATGTGTTAAGTAATTCCTTACAGGAGGCATCTGACTAGGATTCAAGGGCGAAACAGGGGGGTAATCAAAAGAGGAGCTTTTGGTGATGTTAGCTAGGGGTAGCGCCTCACTAGATGGAGTTGCCATGCTCCACAAAGGCGATGAGAGAGGCATCATGGGATTAACAGGAGATGGCATGGCCTTGGTGGCTGTTCGATTAACCACAGAGGATACGGCTTCACTTTCATGGGAACCTTGTCTATTAGTTTGATCCGAAGCTTTAACACCTGCATTTTTAACCAACCCATGATCAGCCAACAGCAAATTGCAAAATAATACTCCCTCCGTCCCATTTGAGATGTCACATTTCTTTTGGGCACGATATTTTAGGTAGAATGAGTTATTGTGTTAAAGTGAAGTAAATAGTTGATGTGATGTTTGTTTGAAGTAGTAAAAATTTTCTAAATAAGGAAAAGTGACAATTGAAGTGGGACGGACCAAAATAGAAAATGGGAAATTTGAAATGGGACGGAGGGAGTAATAAGTAGCTTTTAAATTCCTTTTTCCCCCAAAAATCTCCCATTTATTATCTTTAGTTACAGGTTAGTATACAACTATACAATCAGTGCAAGAGAAAAAGATTAAAACAGATATCATAAGTGCACTAAATATATCCTTATCTCTAATATTACGGGACAAAGCACAACTGTTTGAATTCTCCTATAAAATAGGCCAACATCCACAGGAAATGATATAACAAAACATGATAGGATACCAGGGCGTGATGGTAATGGAGTTTCACTATTGTTCCCCAGTGATTTCTGACTCTGAAGCCGTTCTACACAAGCACGCCAAGAAGACTCCCAAGTGCTCCTGCTTCCATCTTTTTTCAAAGGAATAACAAAGTTTAACTTGATCAACACAATATGTGATACATTACATTAGCTGGTCCCCATTCCCACAAAAAAATAAAAATAAAAAATGAAATGTAGATAAAAAAAACAGGAGATTAAGCAAAAGCTTGACTAACCACTAGTACCAAAAGCTGATACCATACAGGCCTCGTCAGGTGCAACTCCTTGTCTGAGAAACAAAAACAATAAAAATATCTTATGTACCAGACATAAAAAGGAGCTACGGAGCCCTATCAAGTTCTCAATAAAAAGAAATAGATGCACTCATGATAGAGAGGGTTTGAAAGAAAAATCAAACTCACATAAGAGATCCATAAACAAAGATCTGTGCACGCAACTGCACTTGTTGTAAATCTGTAAAAGGCTGCTGGAAAAATGCAGTTGATGGAGTGGAGGTATTAAGATCTGGCAATGTGCAGGAAGGAATAGACATCCCCCTTGGCTTCAGAACACTTTCAAATGCCATGAGTTGTCCAGCACCTAAAGGACTCAAAAGCTGAGATGACTTAACCCCTTTCTCAGTGGGCCTCAGTGGAGTGGTTTCTTTCAACTGGTTTCCCTTTTTTGCACTTGCCCTCCCAGTTTTACTACTGCCACGTCTTGCTTTACGCTCAGTGGGGCCTCCAGATGGAGGACAAACATCAGTGGTTATAGAACTAACACGAGAACCATCAGAAATTATCACTGTATTGGTCTGGTTGCTACCAGATGATGGAGGTGCTTCTACAACCTTCAGAAAAATACAAGTGACGGTAACTATTTCAGCATGATCTTAAAAAAATGAACGAAAAAATAAAAATAAAAATAAAAGAACAGCACAAAACTGAGAAGTAAATTATGGGGACAGAGACAAAAGAAGTAATACCGAAACCAGATTGCAAGCTTGAATTCTTGGAAATGATTGTGAGCCCAACGGAGAACTTCCTGTACCAAGACTCCCTGGAGTCCTAATCTCAAAAGTAAAGGTCCCCTCTTCTTTGGATTTAAGAGTTGCACCTGATGTTTTGGATTTTTTAGGAACTTTACCACTATGCTTCGGATTGAGAGGATGCTTCGGATTGATCCTCTCAATAGACGATACAGTGCTTATCTCATTTTGTGAAAGGTTGCTGCAACCACTGCCAGGGATATCTGCCTGATTAGATTTACCAATTTCTGCAGAACAGCTAGTAACTGCAGGAGCATCAACCGGAACTTAAGTCAGTAATCAGTATATCAAATCCTCCATGAATAACACATAAACCAATCTGGGGAACTTTTCATGAACCCTTCAATCCAGCCACACAGTGGAAGCAAATAGTAATGCCAATCAAACATCAATTCACATAGAAACCTTCATATGATGAGGCAATGGAATTCAAAATGAAACCTTCAAAAGTAACAAAGAAACCTTTATCTACACCACAGCAGGGCCACAGGGTCTTCAGATACAGTATATTCTATATTAAAGTCATTGCACTTCCAGAAGAGGAAATTGTGAATCCTTGAAAAACATATAAGAGATTTTACATTGATCACAATAAGGTGGCACCCATATTTTGCAGCATTAGAAACAAATGAATTATGCATGTATTAAGACTCTAGTAATAATACATGGAAGTATAGAACAATGGTATATAGAAAATTTGAGAATTATATAATAGGAAGAAAATCCAACTGAACTTACTATAGTCTAAAACCATCCTGTAAACCCCTTAAAACTGACGGTGGGACGGGAGGTTTAATTAATATAGATTAGGATTTATTACCATGAAATGGTTAGAAATAAATTAGGATGATAAAATTAGTGCCACCTATTATGCTTGACCAAATTTTGACAGGGTGAAGAGAAAGGGACTAATTACTGCTTGGAATTGTAAATGAAAGCAATAAAAAAAAACAATGTAAGTATAAGGGGAAATGAAAACATGCACAATAAAATTCTTAGATTATTATAATTTTACAGTCTATATATGAAAAGTCTGCCTTACAAATATAATATGTTAACCTTGAACATGTTAAAAAAAACATGTTTATGAATACAGACAACGATAATGATTCTTAGATTGCAACAGTTCATGTACCACTATTTGCATTACAGAAACAAAGTAGCAGAAGCTAAGAGATTACACACCTGGTAGTGTTGAAGAATTTGATACTTGATTTTTTTCCTTTTCTGCTTCATTTGGATATTCAGTAGGTGCATCTACAGCAGAATCTTGCACCATCAAGTCATCTGCAGAAAGTACTCTATCAATTTCATCCAACTCCTTGCTAACATCATGCGAAACAGCAGCACTAGAAGTTGCAACTGCTGAAACAGGTTGACCACTCATCCTTGTTTCAACTGCTGAGTCAAGCTCCTCAATTTCAACTGCACGTGTAGTCTCAGCTGACTTCAAAGTTGGCTCAGAAACAGAAGAACTTGGTTGTTTATGGAAACCAGCTTCAGTTTCTTCACTCTGATCCACATGTCCCTGATCACGTGAAGGTGAGTTGTGCACAAGACCATCAACCAAATCATTGCCCTCAATAGAAGATGAAGTTGATTTCACATTTTTACCCTCAGCATCCAATACTGCAAATGTAATTTAAAATAAATCAGTATTGAACACATGAATTTAAGACAACATAAGAGCTTCAAGTATGACTACGATAATATCAATACTAAAAAACAAACATATTGGGCACAGAAACACAACTTAACACACCAGAATAATCCTCCTTTGAACGGTTTGAATGTGATTCAACATTGGTCTCTGCATTCTCTCCACCCGAAATGGCTGATCCCGCTCCGTTATCATCATTAACAATACCACTGGGATCAAGAGGCGGTTTCTTGTGCTTTGTTTCATGAATATCAACGTCATTTTCATGAGCATCCAATTGCAAAGAATTATTGTCCTCCTCATATTTCTGCAAGCTCCCAACTGTAAATGGAGAAGGATTCTCATCTGCATGTGCCCCAATATTTTTTTGACTCACAGAATCAATATCATCTATGATTGGTTTCTCTCCACCACTTTTACTAGCAACCATAGAGTCTCTCAAGCCATCCAGAACAGGACGAGGACTTTTTCCACCATCTAGCACAGAAGGGTTTCCTAGTACCTCATGTAAAACAGATGACTCATCAACAGAATGTGGGACCTCAAGAGAGCTGCGGTTTCCAAGACAACAATCTTCATTACCACCAAGACTGATGTGCTGGCCTGATGATTGAAATATAGAATGATTTAGTTCAGTTTCAACATCAACTCCAGGTGTGACAACATCACCATCCTTCATTCTAATCACCTTATCACCTTCCCCTTCAATGGACACAGATGACCCTTCATGCAGCAGAAGCTCAGTATCTGCGCAAGATGAGAGGACCGCTGTCCCTTGTTGATTGTTATCTGCAGGTTCCTCAAGAAGTACAACCTCATCGAACACATCTGTAGATACAGGATTTTCTTTACTTGGGACACCAGAAACTTCTCCTGAATTAGTAACACAAATTCCAACTGCATATTCCTCTTTCGATGCTTCCACCTTTGAAGGATTTTCACAAGGATAGTGACTCACTCCATCATCAGTTTCAACAGTAACCCCTTTCAACTCATCAACATTTTCTTCATAACATTCCTCCTGTTCCTTCACTAAATCAGAAATACCTTCTACTTTGGTGCTTGAACTTACAAAATTAATATCATCAATTTTATTCTGATCAACAAACTCCCTAACACTAACATCATTGTTCTGAGAACAGCTTTCAGTAATGTTGACCCCTGCCCCAGGAAGAGGTAACTTTCCATGCACTTGAAAGGATTCATTCACCAAGTCGGAACTTCCTCCTGTCTTATCACTGATTTCCTTCATGTTGTCACTCAAATTTTCAGCGGTTATTACTAAATGAGTGTCTTTGTTATCCACATGCACTCCATACGAAGAAAGCATTGTCTCATGAGCATGTATATATCCGGTGTGAGCAACATCAAGCCCTGCACTCTGATTCGGCCTAGAAATACTTTCCTCAACTCCGGTAGGTAGTAATGAAGAAGTCTGGTGGTTAATATTTTCAGTCATCTTATCCTCCCTTAGGTTGCCTTCCATTTGTTCTGTTGAGCCAGCTAGTTGATTGCCTCGAACAGATTCCTCAATTTTTTCACCTTGGACCATTTCTTCCTGCCCAACTGCCTTCAGTAACATTTCAACAGATTCAGATGATGTTGCTTCAGACCAGACATTAACATGCCTTGGCAAAGCACAAGATTCTGCTGCACTGGAGCTGAACTCTATTACGTTGCCTCCCCGCGAATAATCCTCAATCCACTGGTTGTCTTCCTGATTTGGAATACCAAGAAAAACTTCGTTTTCAACTAAACTATCAAATCGCATATGACCGTGGAGGTTGTCATCAAACTCAAACTTGGGAAGTGCAAATGGTCGCAAAACTGAAGATATCTTAGAGCTTTCTTCACTGCCTAAGTGAAGATTATGGCCTTCATAGTCATTGTCATTATAATCCATCGGTGAATCCCTACAGGAGTCCAGCAAGCAACAAAACAACATTAGAAGAATTGGATAGGAACTCAACAGCCAAGCCTACTATGGTATCATAAGAGACAGCAAACATGTAGCATGGCAAACTAAATAGTAGGATAAACAAAGAGAACTACCAAACTGCATAGCCAGCCTAAAAAACACCTGCCGGTATTATTGTTTGGCTGGTTGATTCCAGTTAATGGTTTTGGGCCCTATTGGTAAAGTTGATGATGTTGATTTTTTTGAATTGCAACCTAACCAAACAGACCACAATCAACATTTATGATTTTTATTCTGTATTATATTTTTACAGTCATACATAATGTAAAATTTATATATCATTTGCTTTAATTGGTTTGAATATGATATGAAATTATAAATAATGGCATTAAAGTCACATACACAACTTAGGATTTTAAATCGCATACTATTTGCCCCCTTTTCTGCGGATTTAAATATATACATTGGTTTCACAAAAAATATAAATAGAGAAGTTTGTGAGTTTCAAACATCTTTAGCTGCTCGAATCACCCAAAAAAACCACAAACCATCAGCTTTAGGTTTCATGGGTTGGCAATTGGTTTAGTGTCTAATTGGAACCACATGGACAAACAAAAAAAAGTGATAATTAACTGCCCAACTCTACCCATTTTCACTGACACCAGACAGCGACCTAATTAAGAATAAATATCCAACAGCCAGTTCAAAAACCATGAAAGATTTACTAAAATAAAAAAACTTATGTTATATCAACAATAGGTAGCCTCAACAAAAACTCCTTCCACCAGTCTGTCCTATATGAGTCAAAAACAACAATAGTTAGCCTTAACAAAACAATTATAACCTGAATCATATCCTGCTATTAAGCATCCATTCATTGGAACGTATATCCAGACACAAACAGACATTTTCAGCAATCCTATGCTTTATTCAGAATTTATGATACCTGTTTCAATAGTTTTTATTGCTTAGAAGTTAGAAAACAATATTAGAGCTATCTTTTAGTGGTCCAACATTTACAGCTAAAATTTAAACCAAGGTCAAACATGTGGCTGGAACGTATATCCAGACACAAACAGACATTTTCAGCAATCCTATGCTTTATTCAGAATTTATGATACCTGTTTCAATAGTTTTTATTGCTTAGAAGTTAGAAAACAATTTAGAGCTATTTTTTAGTGGTCCAACATTTACAGCTAAAATTTAAACCAAGGTCAAACATGGGTTAAAAAGATTTGAAGAATCGACATAAACTTGTAAAAGCAATCTATGAAATTACAAATTCTCTATGTAGAAAGGAGCTGAAACCACCAACACTTGCTATCCAAAACTGACAGAACTATTTACAAGCAACACAAAGTTGCAGGAAATGGTGAGCATCCCAATTCACAGCATGCTAAGCTCACCACCACCCCGCAAAATGAGAACCCCTCTTTCACCAACAGATAAAAGTAGAAGAATAAATTAGCCAAGTTCCATATAATGATGGAGGCACACCACCAAGGCTATTGGTGGAACTATTAATGAAAAGGATTTCAACTCCTAGCTTTGGGAACGAACTACTAAGAGAATTTGGGAGGTATCAATGCACTTTCGAACTCATTCCAGTGATGCATAATCTAATATTGTCAATGCAAAAATAGTGAAAACAATGTAAGTAGAGTAAATATGGGAGACCTGAAACCAAATGGGCAGCTACAAAACCACTCAAATTGCCTCCTCCTAGGCACCTACATCAGCAACCTAAGTGTCAAAAGATTATTATAAATTTTATTAACAAAATTGATGATATCTTAAATCTGTAGTTAATTGGCTCTGATCATAGTTCAGTATATTGTATTCCCTACTATGTACTTTGTAGGACAATGTTCGCTCAAGATGAATATTATATCCATAAAAATGTCCCAACTCCCAACATTCCCTTTTTGGGGAGCGTTGAAATAAAATACATGACTTTAATTTAAGATCTTGTGTTCAGTATATTTACGATACGACTCATCTGTCCACCAATATTGACCACTTTCTCATTTGACACACAACCCAATGCACTGAATCCACTTGTTCAGTAGTTACTATGTACAAGTAAAAATTATATAAAATATTATGTTCTAAAACTACATATTTAGACGATTCTAATAGGACCCCAATTGATTATTTTTTCTTATAGTCCTTCGATAACATTGAGCCAAAATTGAAAAATTGACGGTATCAGAGGGTCAAAGGTGCCATTTCTAATGGGATAGAGGGAATACCTGATTTGGGTATATTTATGCGTCTCATTTTTCACATTTAAAAGACAATGGTTATGGACAATAGTAACTGTGAATTTACAATTCTAAGTTTCTAACACACACCCAAAAAGCAAAATGGTAACAAGAACCTGTCACTTAATAGTTTACACTTGGAGAACAAAAACACAAATGAGTAGCAAGCTAAAATTAGCATCTAGATGCAGTCATATGTTGCAATCCCCCCATTATCCACCTGTCAACAAGAACCTGTCACTTAATGGTTTGCACTTGGAGCACAAAAACACAAACGAGTAGCAAGCTAAAATTAGCATCTAGATGCAGTCATATGTTGCAATCCCCCATTATTCACCTGTCCAAAGCTAAGCTGGCATAATAAAGGCAAAGGAATAATGATTTAATTATGAACTTTACCCGGTAACAAACAATAAATTGATCCATGATGAATCAGTCCGAATGAAAATGAAATTGACCCCTCCCTAGTGGAAGCTAATAACTCTTAGCTTGCAATTATGAGGCCAGCATGCCAATATCTAAAGCTTCCTTTGTTTTAAGAATCTTATCCTTAATTTCAATTCGAAGACAGGATCTCCATTATTTGTACAAGAAAAAATCAATTTCAAGGATGCTTTCCTTGAAAGCACTAAAATCACATGCAATAATAATAACAATAGTGCACTTAAGGTTAGCAAATCAATTTACTTTCACCAGTTTTCCAGCATGGCTTGAAATTTGTTAACAGGTTTCATTTTACTCGTCATTTCTTGCCAAGTATACTATGCAACATAAAATCATGTTCTCAGCAGGTTTTTGTATAGAAGCTCAACAGAATTCAAATTATCATGCCTGACATGGAAATAATCATTGCATTAATCAGTGGAGATGTCAAACCTAATATCTCCAAATCCCCATTTTAATTCAAACAAATAAGTGGGCAAAAAGCCAAAAAGATTAGAAATAGCAGACAAAAACACTGACCATGAACCCTCGAATCAGCCTTGTATAAACAAAATTCAAGACATCCACTTTAAATAAATTCATTATATATAACAATCTGGTATGTCCAATTTGAAAGCATTTAAAAACACAAAATAAGAAAAACAGTAAATGGCATTAGAACATCAATGAACACAAAATTGGAAGAAAGGGTGGTAACTTCTAGTCCAACGGCTTCATGTTTCAAAAACACAACAAAAGTCCTACAAAATTTTAAGAACACTATTTTCAAAGCCAAAGCCTACAATACACCATAAAATTAGCTTACTATCCAGCGAACCCCAAAATAACCCAACTCATTCCGAATCCAGAAAAGAAATATACCAAAAGCCCCAATTCGAACGGTACAAGGTCCCTGCTCCACAAGAGTTGCGAACAAAAAGGCCTAACCATTTATAACTGTGCACCACAACGTCAAACCGTATCTCGAACGTCACTTGTAACAACACACACAACAAAAATCAACACCCTCCAAGATCCAACACACGAAAGCGAAACAAAACCAAGGAAGCAAAAAAAAAAAAAAAAAAAAAAATAGAGGAAATGAGAGTACCAGAAGAATTAAGTGTAGATACGCTACCTCCCTCCATCCGGAGACGAAGTCCTCACCGGTGATCCCCCTCAACTTAACCCCAATCGAACAGCCGCGCCTTCCTTCATAACCCTAGCTCCCACAACAACGCTCCAAACTCCTCCGCAAAAGAAACCCTAGCCACGCTAAATTCCACCTAAACAAAACGCCTCGAATTTCACGCAAATACGAACCCTAGCAACAACACACACATAGACACGAATAGAGTGAGACAGATAGGAAAGCGACTGCGTAGATAGAAAAGAGTGGTGCGAGAGAGGTGTGCTTTCGCTGCAGATGTTAGGCGAGTGAAAACAGGCAAACTTTGCAAAATCTCGTCAGCGGGGCGAACCCAAAGACCAAAATAAGGATGGGATTAGGGGTATTTTCGGGAATCCAGACAGTGACGCGTCAAGAAAGGGAATATGGTGATGTGGGATGTCCTGATTGGTTTGAAAGAAATGGAGCCTATGGTTTTCTCGCACCGTTGAAATTTTGGAACCAACCAAGCCATTAGGGTAAATGACTGCAGTTTGGTGGGGGATAAATGCGTCTTTTCCTTTTTCCCATCTTCTGGATAAACTTGAATGTTGCACATGAGAATACGAGATAACGAGGATGGGCATTCATGTCTTTTTAGAATTGGGAAAATGGAGTTGTACATTTCTGTCAACTGGGTTTTAGAAAAAAAATAATTTGGGCATTTCTGTCTTTCAGCATTGGGAAAGTTGGAGTTGTACATTTCTGTCATTTTGGTTTTAGAAAAAACAATTTGAAATTGGAAAAAGAAATAAGATTGGAGGAGGAACTTCCTCCTTTCTTTTACTTAAAACGATCGTTTTTCTTTTTCAACTTTTTCTTGTCTTTTTGTTTTTAACTCTTTTTAGTGGAACAAGAATTACTCCTATAAATTATTAATTAAAAAAAAGGAATGGGAGAAATAATTTCTTTAAAAAACAGGGTATATCAATGAAAAGTGATCGAAAAGAATTACTACTAATAAACAAATGTATTGATAATTATTTACAATGAAAAAAATAAGGTGCATATCAACTAATGCGTACAATTGGGATGAGACCTAGCCCAAGCGGTTAAGTCCCTTGACTTCCAACGGAAGGTTGGAGGTTCGATTCCCACCGGCCCCCTATCCCTCCCTTTAATTCCCCTTTGTAATTGTGTAGCATTGGCTCCCACCACCAGATTGGAGGTTCGATTCCCACCGGCCCCTATCCCTCCCTTACAATTTTTTCTTCGGCTAATTCAAAAAAAACTAATACTACTATGTAGTACTCCCTCCGTCCCATTTAACTTGTCATGTTTCACTTTTGCACACAATCCAATGCACTTTTTTATCTGTTAATATCTCAAAATATACACAATGAAAAATTATACAAAATATATATTATAAAACTACGTGATCATACGATTCTAACAAGACCCATCTCGACTATTTTTTATTAAATATATACTTGCAATTAAATTGAGTCAAAGCTGAACAATGAACAGTGTCAAAAAGTCTAACATGACAAGTATAGTGGGACAGAGGGAGTATGTACCATTGATCAACACAGTGTTAAAAAAATGTGAATTTCTAATAAAGTTATTTTCCTTTCAGTATTTGAACATTTTACCTGGTTACATGTTTAAACAATTGATTCATTTGCATACATATAATTCATGAAATCAAGGTTTATTATTTTTATTTTGCGAGGGTTTAGGTAACAGCTAATATCGTGCTCCTCGATATCATGCCCAAAGGAAAATAGCAAAATGATACTCAATACTGTAATCCAAAAACAAGAACCTTCAAATGAAGATCAGCACTGTAGTATTGCAAATTTCCAACAGAAAGCTTCATATAAGGGATCCATCTCATAAAGAAAAGAGTCGTTCATCGTCTACCCCCAAAACAGTAAGAACCAAGCTAAGCATCGCATTGTCTACATATCAATAGCTCTAACATTCATTCAGTGCCATGGTTATCAAAACAAAGCAACCCATCAGTGGCTGCTGCGAGCAATGTATGCAAAGAGAAACCGCAGCCAAAACAGTGGTCGCAGAGGAGAAAATGGTCCAAAAGCCCTTCCTCTTGTGTGCCTTCTCCACAGAACTCTGCAGGAGCTCCACTTCCCTCTTCATGCTATCCACTTTGCTCGTTTTACTTATGAACGCGCTTCGTATCATTTCCAATTGTGATCCCCATTCATCGCTATCCTCCTTATCAGCATCAGCACCAGCAACCACACTCTCATTCTCTACTCCATTGTCATCTTTGGCGCAAAATGCCACAGTTTCTTTCAACAAATTCAGCACACGCTCTGCTCTTACCTTCTCCTTTTGGGCTTTACCCTTGATGGAATCAACTTCATTTCTTGCCTTCTCTAAGGCAGGCTCCAGGGAAGCAACTTTTTCCTTCAGCACTTTGCACTCATTTTCTAATGCAGATTTTTTCCCCTGCAGCACTGCATTCTCAGCCTTTGCCTTCCCAGCAGCATCAGTGCTTTCCTTAACCTTTTGCTCTAACTCTGCAATCACTCCCCTCAATGCTGCAGCATTTTTCTTCTCTTCACAAAGATGGTTTTCTATCTTGGCCTTTTCAGATTCAACAACAGCAAGCTTCTGTCTATGTTGAGCGATGTCAGATTCTAATTTCTTGATCTTCCCAAAGTTGGCCTTAGCAGATTCGTTCAACTTCAAATTAGCAGTCTCAAGATCAGCTACTTCATTTCTCAATGCTGCAACTTCACTCTCCAGTTGAACCTTAGCTTCCTCAATTGTATTCTTTACACTAACCAATTGCCCGAACTTCAGCTTTTGGTCATCTACTTGCTTAATGGCCTCACTCAACTTCTTCTCAGCTGTGTTCTTCTCAACAAGCAACCACTCAAGTTTCTTATCTGTCGAATTCTTTTCTACCATCAATCGATCCATTTCACTCCTCGTTTCATCACACCTGTTGACGCCTTCACGACACTGCCTCTCCAGCAAGGCCACAGTTGCACGCCGCTTTCTATCCTCCTCCTGCAGACCCGCCACAGTTGCATTCAGTTCACTCACAGCATTCTCCAACTCTTTCCTTTTAAACATCTCTCCATTCATCTCCTCTTCGATTGCCTCTTTTTCTTGCACAACCCTACCGAACTCTTTCTGCAAGTCGTCTTTAGACTCACGAACCTCCTCTAGACTCATCTCCAAATGTTCCTTTCCAAGAACCACAGCATTGTGAGCATCTGTTAACTGTTCAATCTTCGTATTCATCATCAACATTGCACCCTCCGATTCAGAAAGAAGTTCTTGCAGTTTCTTAGTTTCCTCAATCTGCAGATCTAGGGATTTGGTAATGTCCTCCTTCTCCGCCAAAAGCCTCTTCGAAACCGCCCTTTCGCTTTGCAATACCCCTTCTGCTTCATTCAGTTTCGCAATCAACCTCCCAATCTCCCTCTCTTTTTCTTCAGCCCCACTTTTCAACGCCGCCATCTGCTTGGCAACGAAATCAGCCACCACGCCGCGCTCGAGATCCATCATCGCAACGCTCTCGCCCAACCAAGCCAGCTCCGACCTCAACGCATCCTTCTCCTTGTTCGACCGGCTCTCCAAAGAATCCTTTTCACGATAAAGCGTCTCAATCTCCTGGCGGCTCTCGACAGTTTCTTTAAGCAGTCTCTGGTTCAGGGTCATGAGCTTGTCAATCGTCTCGGAAGCCTCGGAGTCCATAGCGGGCGGTTGCGGTTGCGGTTGTTGGTGAGGTATGACAGTGTTCTCCTCGTGCAACGGCTTCTTTTCTACGTGGGCATTGGATGACTTCTTCTTCTTGGCCATTGCTTCTTGAAATTTCGCACACACTTTAATATTCAAATTTATTTATCGATACTCGAAATTTTCGAGGCGAGGAAAGGAGATTGAGTATTAGAGGTGGAGAGCCTTGGAGTAATTGGAAATGGGGAAATGTGATTTGTGGCTAGGGAAAATCTGAAACGCGGAACCGCAAGACGAAAGGGAGAAGGAGATAAGGCAAGGCGATGGGAGAAGAAAGGGAGTGGGAATGACTGCGGAGGGGAATGCAGATAGGGAGAAAATTGGGAAATGGTGAAAGAGAGAGGTGGGGATTGTAGGGTTTTTGTAGAATCCGAAATTTGGGAGGGAGAGCGCCGTGGACGTGGACCCCAACTTTCGAATGCGTTGCATAGCGGCTTGTTTGGCTCTTCTTCAGTTGGTGGCTTTTAAATTTTGGAATTTATTGTGCTAGTTTTGGAATTTTGGAATTTGGGAGAACAAAAGATTGTTTGCATCATTCCATGAACGGTTTTTTGGATTTTTTCGGTTGAGAAGGTGTTTTTTTTTTTTGGAAAAATTACTGCTGTTAACGAGTCGATCAAGATTGGGCAGAGGATAATTGAATTTAACTTGTTTTATAAATGAGTCAAATATTAACTTGACTTGTTTATTAATAGATATTTAAAGATTTGAAAATATTTTATTTGACTCGTTAAGCTTAAGGCCCTGTTCTCTAGGCCTTAATTTTTCTGGTCTGATCTGAATTTATAAGATCTGGTCTGGTCTGATCTGAATTTGTCTGGTCTGGTCTGGTCTGATCTGATTCCATCTGGTCTGGTCTGATCTGATCTGAATTGATCTGGTCTGATCTTATTTTATTTATATTTTGATTATAATTAGATTTATGGTAATAATAATAATAATAATAATAATAATAATAATAAAATTAATAATTAATTTATTATAATAATAATAACAATAAATTAGTAATTATTAAAAAAAATTATTTATTAATAAATTAGTGATTAGTTTATTAATATTATTATATAATAGTAATAATAATTAATTAATTGATTTTATTATTATTGTTAATTATTACTACTAATTACTAGTACAGTATTTATTATATATTAGTATTTTAAATAATAATTAATTATTAATAGTTAATTAATTATCATTATAATAATAGTTAATAAAATAATTATTATTAAGAGTTATTTACAACTATTATTATTATGACTATTATTATGATTATTATTGTTATTATCATTATTATATATTTTAAACATATTTAGTGAAAGTATTTAAAATTATATTTTGAAAGTATTTATAATATAAAATATATTAAGAACGTGACTAGTATATTTAAATAATATTTTGATGAGCAAAAGAATATTTTTAGAAATATTATATGTAATTATATAATTTTATTATAATGATATGATCTGATCTGGTCTGGTCTGGTCTGGTCTGAATGTTTCTGGTCTGGTCTGATCTGATCTGATTTGATCTGGTCTGATCTGAATGTTTCTTATCTGATCTGGTCTGATCTGATTTTGGAAAAAAAATAAGTAATAAGGTCTGAAAATAAGTTGTAGAGAACGGGGCCTAAATTAACAAGTGAAGATGGAGTTCTTAATGGATTAAACCGAGTTTAAATTTGAAATCAACTAGTTGTGATCAAATTTTTGAGTTTGAAAGTAATGCTAAACTCATTTTATGGACTCGATAATCAATTTAATTCAATAATATACTTATCAAAAAATTCAACAGCTTAAGTATATAATTTAAAAATTATTGAAATCCTAACCAATCATGTCGAGTTGGATCATTTATTTTTCCGAATACTACTAGAGGTGTCAATGTGGGCCGAGCCCGTTGGGCCGGCCCGCCCCGCAAGGCAAAATATGTGGGACGGGCTTAAGAATTTAAGGCCCGTTTAGATGCGGGCCTAAACGGGCTTAGCCCGCGGAGGGGCGGGCGTTTGCGGGTTGGGTCCGCAGCGGGGCGGGCCGGCCCGCGGGCTTTGCCCTTTCTTTTTTTTACATTTTACTAGATTTTGAATATTGATTAATTTATTTGGTAAATTATTCAATGTCTAACACTAACTCATTAAGTCATCGAACATAAATCAAAATTTTGGTTACACATCAAATTTCAAATTGTTATACAAATAGTGGATATCTTCTAATATTTCTCTGCTTCTTTATATTATTCATATTAGTTTTTTTAAGTATAAATTCATTTTTATTTTATTTATTAAAAATTATGAATACTTGTAAATTGTTATAGTTTGATTGTTAATTATCTTACTTTTAAACTATAAAATCACTGCTAAAACAGATTAACCTTCTAAAGACTTCGTCCGTCAGACACAATATTTTTATCAACCCAGTCATTAATTATAAATTTTTTGTCTTGTCCAATACTATATTTTAAAAATATAATACACCCATTTAATATTAAAAATTACAATAAATTCAGTTTTAAAGAATTATTCAACAAACGTACTATTAAAGTAAATAATTATGCCAAAAAATACACACTTTAACTATTTATAATTTTAATTTCATTTATAAATCTTTTTATATCTTGTTTTTAGTTTATACAATAAAAAAAATATTCACAATTTTATGTTTTTTACATTAAAAAATAAATTTAATAATATTTTTCTAAAAAGCCCGCGAGCCGGCCCGCAAAACCCGTAGCCCGCGTGTGGGGCGGGTCGGACCTAAGCATTTTGAGCCCGCCCCATTTAGGCCCCGCCCCGTTCAAGCCCGCAAAAATGCGGCGGCCCGCGAGCCCGTTTCGACACCTCTAAATACTACTAAAATGTGTTTGAGTTTGGCTCATTTATTAAATGAACTAGTTGAAATCAAACATATTCTCAAATCGAACCGAACAGAACTTTAGCGGGCTCGTTTATTTTAATAATTCTCGAGGACTAGAGGAGTATTTGGGAACTAGGGAACCGAAGCGAAAGTTTGTGTGTCCTCGGTATGGTATTCCTAGGGAACGAAAGTTTTATA
This sequence comes from Hygrophila difformis, assembly GCA_030278955.1. Taxonomy (NCBI): domain Eukaryota; kingdom Viridiplantae; phylum Streptophyta; class Magnoliopsida; order Lamiales; family Acanthaceae; genus Hygrophila; species Hygrophila difformis. The sequence goes on along the minus strand of JAOANR010000006.1, from coordinate 1,655,013 downwards.
ATTCTGGAGTATTTAAATTGAAGAAGTGTAACCACAATTAATCATTCATTGCACCTTATTTTCTCAAGGTGATCCATTGGAGGAGTACTTGTTTTGGCCAAATTCAATGATTATACATGTTACTGTAATTAGTTTTTTGTTAGCCTCAAAATTAAATAATTTAAACGTTGATTTTGAAGTAAAATAGTCTTGTAACTATTCAGTTTACTATCTAACATCTTATTCATAAGTCATAACTGTCTGTTCCTCAATTAATACTACTATTTTAAAATGTAAATTTTACTATTAAAATAGAAACGTTTATCGTTGTTGCTCATATGTTTTTTCCAATTATATAATGATATTGAAATCATAAGTAATAAATATACAAAAATAATTTTTGAATGGCAATATTGTTTACATGCTTAAAAAGAAAAGGAAAATAGAAAGAAAAAAGAAAAAAGAAAAAACAATAATCACTCCATATAAGAAATATGGAATGTTTGTTTGCATCCCTAGAAATCTTTAAAGTAAAACTTTTTATATCATCTTTAATATAACTAATAAAATGTTGTTATTGGCTCCTATGCATTCCCTTTATCCTATTTGTAACTTGTGTGGCTTAGACTCCCACACACCTTTGCGACACATGATTGTCAATGTTTACCAAAAAAATAAAATAAAATGTTGTTATTAATGTATTTTAATATACACGATCTTATGAATATATTTCTTAATATATTTAATAGTGTTTTTTTTTTTCCTTCTATTTTTTCACTGAAAAAACATGTATGAAATAAACATGTAGTAATTAATTAACCTCGAACGTTATTAAATTATCTAAACAGTAAATTTGACTAGCAGATAGTAATAATATACCTCATTTGTTTTTTATACAATTTATATTTCTACATTGCACGCAATTCAGTATACATTGTTAAACATTGATAACTCAAATTATATACAATTTTAAATTAAAAAAATTTAATATTATAAAATTACGCAATTAGAAGAATTCAACAGCATTTCACTTGACTATATTTTATCTTATATAATTGTACTAAATAGTTGAATTAAAGTTAATTCATGAATAGTACCAACTATACAAATGGTAGAGTTGAAAAAAATGAATGAAGTATATAATTAAATGTGTTGGTATATTACCATAATCTTCAAAATATAGCATACTTATATTTGGTATCCGTGTTGGGTGTTAATCAGCTGAAAATAGGTGAATTTGATGATTATTATGTTTCTCACAATGGGCTATAGAGGAGTATTTGGGACCGTTTAACAAACAGATATACATTAGACTGATTCATCTTCATATACTTTATCCGTTCCAAAATCGCAGTCTTTTTAGATATAGAAAAGTGTTCCACAATAATTGTCATTTTGGGAATTTATATGAAAATTTTCAAATATTATCCATTTATTCCTACAATGATGATAATTCTCTCTCCACCCCAAGTACATTTATTGGTAAGCGAGAAGGGTAGAAATTGAAGATTGTGTGGTAATAATTATGATTCTTAATTTGTGTAATATTTGCTAAAAATACAACTAAAAATGAACGGATGGAGTAATTGGTGCTGTGGTGGGTGACCTAAAAAAACATTCGCATAAATTGCAACATACTGTATTTAAAAGAAAATGATACAGAATTGCCTGATGGTCTTCCTAATAAACTGAAAAGGCAATATTTGAAATTCAATCAAGAAACCAACAGAAACTATTAAAAAAAACTCAACAACTGCTAATAACACCCAAATACAATAATTTTGAATTATTATTTATTTTAAAAAGAAGCGATGGGTGAAACATGAATACTACAATGAATGCATTTATTGCCACCAAAACAGAATCATATAAGGAATCGATCTGTATGAGTGAAACATGAATACTACACTAGAGTCAAATGGTTGGAAGTGTTGGAGTCGGAACTTGGAAAGAAAAAATTGGGAATATATATGTGAATACAACATCATGGCTAGCCTCAGAATACAACAGTCTTGTTTTCACCATAAGGCAAGACACGCAGCTCGCAGTATGACTTGATGGCCTTGGCCAGGCACTGCTTTTCAAGATTCTCGGATTTCTGGACAAAGCTCCGGAGGTTGTCTCTGTGGGAAACTCTCTCCACCTGTAAGAATTAAGGCAACCATGTCGCGTCACCACCAAACATACACTCGTGATCCAATGAGTTTCATAAATTTCATGCGACGTGTGTGCATATATTGTGTAAGCGCAAGACACCATTTGACAGTCCAGCAGGATAGACACGAGTCCTTATCTGATTGTTGTGCCTCAACAAACAGATTACGAGAATCGGGAGCAGTTTTAAGACATCTTTTTTCTAGATGATGCAACAGAAAATTACACTTATGGGTTTTTAGAAACCTATGTGTTCGTGTACCTTGTATGGCTCTAACTAAGGTCAATGGAATAGAAAGAGTGGTTACCATTTGTTCAATAATGGGGCCTTCATCGAGCTGTTCAGTGACGAAATGAGCTGTTGCACCAATCAGTTTTACACCAGCATCAAAAGCCTGCGAAAGTGGTGCCATACATATGCATCATGTCTTCTAAAGCATCACATAACAAGAAAATAAGACAAACTCACCTGCTTTGATGGATTCCCGCCCTTGAATGACGGCAAAAGGCCATGATGAATGTTAATTATGTCCTTACCATAGCTACGCAGGAAATTTCCCGAGAGTACCTATGGTAACAAAAGGTAAGTGGTTACCATGATGATTTTTTTTTTAATAATAATAATAATAATAATAATAATAATAATAATGAAATAATCTACTGATAGATTAGCAAAACATAAACTTAAAAAAATGACCTCAAAACCGGTGTGCTCTTATGGTTTTCTAGCCGCCGATACGGTAAAGGTTAGGGTGCTGATACTTTAAAAAGAATTAATCTCAAAACTTAAAGAGTAGCATTGTGTTGTCATCAAATACAATGGCAAATATATGATCTATAATAGAAAGTTAGAAACTATGATGACGATTATGGTTTCAACTTTCAAAGAGAAGAGCACAGGGAGTATGAAACAGAAAACTCAGGTCCATCTAGATGGTGAGCTATCTGGAAAGAACAAAGTTTTCTAAATGTCAAGCAGTTCGAGGATTTGAGAAAGAACAGAAGCACAGTTAACCATATAAAATATTCAATGACTGGTAGAAAAATGAATAGGATTTAATGAGAATAAATGCTATTTTGGTGAAGAGAATAAACCAAACAGCATTTGACCACATGACAGCATTTAATAGTCAGTTAGAACACCACTTGTTAGATCAAATTGCTTGAGATTCTGTTTACCTGCATGTATCTAGCAAGCACTAGAAAATCCGTATCCTTAACTAAATTTAAAATAGCTCCTTCCCCCTTGCCTTGTTGAGCTGTGTCCAAATAGTGGTAAGGAATTCCATGCCTCTCGAGAAACCGGATCACGTGTGTGTTTGGAGCTCTATCATGATTGCTGTTGCACAAGCACTTTTTAGCACTATGAAGTACATACTAGCGGCTGCAAGAAAATTGAATAGAATTCAGAATTCTCTAAATACATACCTTATCACTGCTGTGATATTAAGAGGGAGTTTTCTGTCCTGCCACTCGTGCAGCAAACCAGTGAGGCAATGGTCCTAAAATACCCAAAAAATGCTTCAGTTGATAAAAAAGAGGTAAAGTATTTTTACCAGCTTCATACATCAAGGAGTATCTGACACATGGAAAACTTATTTGATGGCACACCTGCTTTGAAGAAAAAATCACAATGTTAAATTTAGGATCCATGCTGGGCACACGAACAATGGATCTCATTGCATTGAACAGCTTCGCAACCTTTAAAAAGTCCTCATCCATTTGTGCCCGCGCCCATTTAGAAGGATCAAAGACGAACTCACTATAGATTATAGGTGTTCGAGTACAAGCAGATCATATACAATTAATAACTGCCCTCAATGAAAGATTGTACATCGTGCAGACGTTTTGTGCATCTAAATGATATTCCTGGGATATTTATATTACCTGGAAGTCTTAATTCTTTTGTTTTTCTTCCTCGGAGAATTTAGATCATGATTGAGTAAATGAAATCATAGGGTGATCCATTCATTTTAAAAATCCAAGCACAACTAGTAAGACTTGTAATTGTTCTTATCTGGAGCTGGGGCTATATCAAGTTAAACGATAAATTCAATGCCAGCCAGCCAAGTGCAGTTATTTTCCCATTACATGTGGCACATCATAAAAATTATACCTCTCTGCAATTAGAGAGTTAGATATTTAGAAGAAGATCAAAACCAATCAAATAAAGAGAACAGGAGTTGCAATGAACTAATTTTTTCTTATATAAAATAATAAAAATTGAGTTTTGTGTTTCATGCTAGCGTCCATGATAACATTTATACTTCACTGTGTTGAACTAGTTCAAAGTTCAAGCCACTTCGAAACAAAACATGGTTGGCTTGAACTAAAACCTCCTCAAAGTCAATCAATGCAAAAATAACAAAAAAAACTCAATCTTGTCCGGTCTCACAAATACTGGTGATTTTAGAGCAAACTTATGAGCAATATGACATGGAGAGCTTAGTGATTCAAGCTAGAAAATACCCAACAAACAAAATTTAACCTCGGCAAAATATTACAACTATGATGTAGGGAAAACAAATCGGATGAGAAGGGGAGTGGACCTTCGTGAGTAAAAGACCTTCTCTTTTTCGGGGACAAAAATATCTGCACTAAGAATGTTGCCTCCCCTTAAAGCTATGCATTCTGATATCTTCGCCACAATTCCCACGTCGTCCTGATTACATACAGTCTCAGACATTCAGACTCTCCCTCCCCCCTAATGCATCTTCACAAATATCCATTACAAACAAAAGTCTTGCCCGGATACATAAACATAAATAAATCTAAACACAAATTACGTACAGCCAAGCAACCAAACTGTGCCATCTATGCCTACTCATTGTTAAACACTTCATCCAGAACACACAAAACCAACAACAGAATGCATCGCTCGCATGTTTAATAGCAACTCCAACATTAAGGGGGGTAGTAAGCGGGACTTACTGGGCACTGGAAGACATGAACACCGTGGACCAGAGCAGGCGAAGCCGCGTCGCAGGGGGTTTCGCCCACAATTTTGACAGATTGAGAGTATGCCCTCGCCAATTGGCGAATATGCGGCGAGTATCTCGCGCAGAGGAAACCCATGTCCGAACAGAACCAGAAGAACCCACGCGTGGATGAGTGGATTGCCCAAGCAGCGAGGAACTCGCCCACAAAGACAGGGCGTTGTGGCCTGTCGGCACTGGTCAGCTATTACCGTGGGAAAGCGCATCGCCAACAAATTTGGAAGGGAACGATTAACTTTCGATTTTGGCATTCGTGCAAAATGATTAAATTGGGCTAATTGAATAAATAGGCCTGAAAAACAAAGCCCATAAATTTGATGGCCCAATAACCCAAATAGAAATATTTCATTCCCGGTTCCGGCCCTTGTCTTTTTACGTCTTTAAGTCTTCGTAACCCCTTCGTACTTGAAAAATAAAATGTAAAAACTTCAAAATAGAAATAGCAATAGGGAGGAGCGACCACAGTGTGAGAGTTGGGAGAAGAGGACTTTTTGACGAATCCGGCAGCGACGCCGATCGGCAATCCATTCGTCATTTCGATTCAGAATAAATCGAATAAATATGCCCGTAAGTCTTTAATATTCTCATGCCATGAAGTCTGTGTATTCAATTTTTATATTTTTATTGTTTTCGCTTAGTTTTAAGCCGTGGGTAATCTGAGGATGAGCATTTAAGCAGATCCAGGTTTGACTGTCCTCGGGCGGTCGAAACCTGATAGTTTTTTGCTAATGCAGATGAATTGGGGTTAATTCTGGGCCGAATTGCGGTTTGGGTGTTGTATGTTGATCTATTGGTTATTGTTGTGTGGATGCAGCTGAAGAGAGCGGTGATAGAGGTTGGGCCTCCGAGCGTGATGAGGTATTTGATCGGGGCGGCGATAATGATGTTGGGAGTGGTTTTGCCGTTGGGATACATGATGTTTCGCAACAAAAGAGCTCCTTCTTCATCCTCTTACTCCAAACAGACGTAGGTGTGCTTTCTAGTATTGCATCAGGTCTAGTGAATTATGGTCCAAAATTTATTCTGGGCTGTGGAATTCGGATTTTAAGATATTTGGTTTTGGTCTCTGCGGATCGAGGTTATATGAAATGCTTTTAGTTTGCTTTGTATATATACTGGATTTCATATTCGTGATATAAGTTTAGGCCTCATTTCAATTGATAAATATAGCTCCATTTTAGAACCAAATTCATTATATAAACTGGTTGTTTTAATCCCGTTGATTTGATCCAAGCAATGTGTCATTTTATTTGTTTTGACAATTTTAATGAATATGTTCGAGTCTTACCAGTTTTCAATCCTTTGATCCAAATGGATACTAACTTTTCATATTCTTTTCTGATTTGCACTTCAAAATTGAGTTTTGTTTGCTTTTAGGTTTTGTGTCGATGGTTTCTTTTTTCGTTTTTGGTTTGAATTAGATCTTTATTTGGAATTAGGATTGTATGAAAACATTTGGAACTAGGATTGTATGAAAACTTGTTTAAGTTAGGATTTTTTGCTCTGTGGTGTTTAATATGTCTATGTGATCGGTTTTGGTTGTGGTTGTGCTTATTGTGTGGTGAATTTGATTAGGTGAGCAACATGTTTTTGCAGGAACAAAGTTTTGATGTAGAGTTATTTTAGAAGCCTGAGAAGAGATTTTTAACACACACGCAGGTGGTGTTCTATGAAGGAAAAATGGTGAAAAAAGATACTTTGCAATACCTGCTAATTGCCTTTATGAGTCAAGTTAGCTGATACATTTGCCATAACAATTATTAGTTTGAATGTTTATGGCTAAAAAATATATACAAAATGTATTATTCATGATTCTGTCAATTCTGGTTTTGCTATTTTATGTGTGTTATACAGATTCTGTTCTTGCAAGATCATATGTTTTTGCTGCATTGTTGTTATGCAAGCCATGGCTTTGCATATCGTCCATTTGTTTCCATTACTAGTAACTTGGAACTTCTGTTTTTGTTTCCATTACTAGTAACTTGGAATTCTGTTCTTGAAATTGATAATTATCTTGTGGCACGATCATCTTCTTGTTACTTTTGCATTGAGATGATCCCCTCTCTACTTTAGATGCGTGACATTTTTGTTGGCTAGTGCAACTATTTTGCCCATTCATTGTTCATTTTCTATGATGTATCATGCTTCATGAATGAGTTCTATTGCTGGAGCCCTGTCATAACTAGAATAATCATCAATTGATGTACTTTCTTTAATCATTTTCATGGGGCTAGAATCAATAAAAATATAATGCAGCACAGTTTGGAAATCTGTGAACAGAGTGATCTAAGGTGGCGTGAATTTGGTACATGAAGTAAGTTGACCAACATTTGAAGGTATAAGTTGTAATTACTACAATATGCTGAGTTCTTTTTTTCCCTTTTTTTTTATTTTTTTATTTTTTTATTTTTTATTTTTTATAAACATGTAGTATTCAGGTGTGTATGAAGTCTTTGTGATACTTTTGTATGTTGAATTAATTTGTTCCTTATCAAATGTGGGTAGCGTCTTCTGGCTTATGAATAAAATCAGAACCATGCCGGATGGATTACTTCCTGCTTCTTTTTGCCCTTTTATTTTTCCATGTACTTTTGCCATTTGATTTTGAAAAGAGCCCTTTTATAAGATGCTGCAGAAGACCAATGTTTTTTTTGCACCACTTCTATGTAGCTGGGATGGGCCATCCACAAAGCTTCGAACTTGGAAGGGTAGAGTACCTCCCAGGGCGTTCCTCCACAACAAAGGTGTAATAAATGCTGATTGGAATTATCACAAGACAGATCTTCGATGAAAGTATCCTTTCCCAAATGTCATTCTCTGACACCCGATCCAACTCTTTCCAATCAAAGCGCCTGAGCCATGTTATTCTAGCCCCTCCAACCATATGGGCGCAAATAAATGACTCTGACTAAAGCATTTGGCCAAACGTTTCTGCTTGTTGAGGATAAATACTGCAGTCTGCATCATGCAAAGGTTCTGAAAATGAAGAGGATCAGAGAAGTATATGATGCCAATTAACCCTCGGGAAGTATGGTTGGGATTGCGTAGATTCCCGGACATGCCCAAGACCTATAGCTACCAAGCGCTAAATAAACTTGATTGACAATATTTTGTTTTAAAAATATTAAAATAATACTCCTATAATCAATATCAGTATTTGAAAAATATTTCTAAATGATTCAAATTAGTTTACACGTTTTTTTCATTCTAATTTGTGGGCATAAGTTCCCACCATTAATTTTCCAATATGTATAGGCTGAAAAAAAAATAGTTTACACATTTCAAAACAGAAAACGTTTTTTTATAATCAAATAATTCATTATACTATATTATTATCTTACTCAATATTTGATATTGTAGTCTAAGTCTCTACTTCCAACCTTTATGTTGAGGGTTCGATTCCTGATTTGTATAAACTTTTTTTTTTTTTTTACAAATTATCTTATTTCTTCAAATTTTAAACAATTATATTACGTCATTAATTTATGATCATTACTTTTAAGTATATTTTATTTTTTTAATATAAATATAAGATTTTGAAAAGATAATCATTACACATATAATATCATATAAGAGAATTCTCAAGCGTTTATCCATCTAAAACAACTTTAACTCAAAGACGCTTAACTTTAAAGTTTTAACTACCAATAAAAGGTACTCCCTTCGTCCCATTTAACTTGTCTTGTTTCACTTTTGCACACAATCCAATGCACTTTTTCAACTGTTAATATCTCAAAATATGTACAATAAAAAATTATGCAAAATATATATTATAAAACTACATGATCATACGATTCTAACAAGACCCAACTCGACTATTTTTCTTTAAATATATACTTGCAATAAAATTGAATCAAAGCTAAATAATAAACAGTATAAAAAAGTCAAACAGGACAAGTGTGGTGGGACGGAGGGAGTATTACTCTGGGGTTTACTATACAGGAATAAAAGAATATCCTATCCAAAAGCAATTCTTGGCCCATGACAAATAACCCCCCGCCCTTGACGTGATCTGTAGTGCTGCCTCCTCCTCATACAGTCATACTCTCCGTTTCTCCTTCAGGCATGATTCAAGTTGTTCTCATTCTCTTTAAGCTGTTCTCCTTCTCTGTTCTTCTTCAACAGACCCCACTTCAAGCCAACCAATTTCGTGCCTGAGTATTGGCATCATCCACATGGTTGTGGTTGGTGTGTATCTTTGTTCTATCTTTTGGTCAACTCCTCTGCGCATTGCATTTGCGTGACTTCATCAAATTCATACTGAAAAGAGGATTTTCCGGGTGGGTTGGTGGAATATTCCAGAACGCACCAGAGTTCGATCGATGGCCGCTGGATTGGTGAAGTACGGAATCATCGGAGTGGGGATGATGGGGAGAGAGCATCTCATCAATCTCCACCACCTCCGGAATGAAGGCGCCGCCGTCGTCACCATTGCTGATCCCCATTTGCCCTCTCAGCAGTGTGCCTTGAGTCTCGCGCAGTCCTTCGATTGGCCTGTTCAGGTATTAATTATCCAGGGTAGTTTCTCCTGATTGTTGTTAGGTTTGATTTATGTGTTGGATGATTCTGCATTTGTGTAGAGATTCAATGGATGGGAGGCTCACACCTAAAACCAATTGGTGATAGGGAGAGTTGCTCTCAATCCATATAAGGTAGTAATGGGGAACCATTATAACCGATGTGGGATAACCCAACACCTTCCCTCGAGATGATATCATTTCGAAATCAAATTCAAATCCAAATTCAGGATCAAATATATACCCAATCCGGGCAACCATAGCTCTGATACCATGTAGAGATTCAATGGATGGGAGGCTCACACCTAAAACCAATTGGTGATAGGGAGAGTTGCTCTCAATCCATATAAGGTAGTAATGGGAACCATTATAACCGATGTGGGATAACCCAACAATTTGCTCTCGTAAATTTGTTAGTTCAATTTGTGCCTGTTTGGTTTAATTTGAGAATGTGGATTTGGAAATTGGAATTGGAAGGTGTTTGGTGGTCACAAGGAGCTACTGGAGAGCGAGCTCTGCGATGTGTTGGTCGTGTCCTCTCCCAACATGACTCACTGCGAAATCCTGCTGGATATCATCGCGCATCCAAAGCCTCATCATGTGTTGGTGGAGAAACCTCTCTGCACAACCGTTTCCGACTGCATAAAGGTTAGAAACGCATTCATTAAATGCTTCAATGGTTCTAAAAATGCATAGGTTATACAATTTCACAAGAGTAGTTGCACACTTGCACTTCGTCTGAATTTGATATTTTTTGTATGATGTTATGCTAGTTTGATACGCTCTGCCAACGGTTAATTACAATTGCGAAATTCAGGTAGTCAATGCTGCAAAATCCAGGCCTGATATGCTGGTGCAAGTGGGCTTGGAATATAGATACATGCCTCCGGTCGCTAAACTGATTGATGTTGTGAAAGCTGGGATTTTGGGGAATGTTAAAATGGTGGCGATCAGGGAGCATCGATTCCCTTTCCTAGTTAAGGTATACACCAGGCGTGCAAACCTTATCTCAATCCTTGACCTCGTGACTGAAACGCTGATGCGTGCAGGTCCACAACTGGAATCGATTCAACTGCAACACAGGAGGCACCCTGGTGGAGAAATGCTGCCACTTCTTTGATCTCATGAGGCTGTTTGCAGGCGCTGATCCTGTCCGTGTCATGGCCTCGGGAGCTATGGATGTCAACCACAAGGACGAAATGTACGATGGCAAGGTGCCTGCTATAATAGACAATGCGTATGTTATAATTGAATTCGAAAATGGTTCACGGGGTGTCCTTGATCTCTGTATGTTTGCTGAGGGAAGTAGAAACGAACAAGAAATATCCGTCATCGGTGACATTGGAAAGGTTCTTCTTTATCCATGTGCTACAGCATACAGCCTATGTGTTTATGCTAGCACAGCAAGAAGCTCGAGTCCTCCTTTATACTATTGTCTTCTCTGCTGTTGACAGGGTGAGGCGTTTGTTCCTGAAAGTATCGTTCGATGGGGCACCAGAGTAGGAGGAAGAGATGGCGTCACGACATTGAAAGCCGAGGACGATCGTATAAAGTGAGTCGCATTTTCCTATCGAGGCATAACTGTACATTTTACAAACAATACCAATGTTGAATGATTTTCGGCTGTTCCGATGTGTTTTGTTTAGATACAATGGGCTGCATCACGGATCTAGCTTCCTGGAACATATGCAGTTCTTGTCTGCAGTAAGGGGTGAGAATGGCGCAGGGGCTCCTGCTGTTAACCTGCATGATGGATTGATATCCGTGGCCATCGGTGTCGCAGCTCAATTGTCCATTGAGAAGGGTCGATTCGTCACCATCCGGGAGGTCTTGGAATAGACCTCCATACTGTTACTATTAAATTTGTACTTGCATGGAACATTCCTTTCGTTTGTCTGTAGGGTCTGTTCTGCACGCAGAGCTGTAGCTGCAAGCCGGAGCTGTAGGGAGCTGAAGCTGTAGGGAGCTGTGGGAACTGTAGCTGTCAGTTTTATTTAAGTCAGTTTTATTTAAGTGTTATGTATAACTAGCTGTAGCTGTAAAAAAATGTATGAAATGACATAAAAGGACAAATATTTATATAGACTATTGGGTAGTGAGTTAGTTATTAGGATAAAATTGTAATTGCTCAACAATAAGCTAGGAGCTTATTTTTTAAAGCTACTACAAGTAGCTTCTAAAAAGAAGCTTCCAAAAGCTCTCATAAGCTCCTAAAAGCTAGTGTGCAGAACGGAACTTTTGTTTTAAAATAAAAGCTAAAGCTACCAAAAGCTCCAAAAAGCTACATGCAGAACAGACCCATAGTAGTTGTACTTTAATAATTTAATTAATCATTTATACCTTGATTAATAAATTAAATAAATATTATTATCAAGTAGTTTTATATATATATATATTATACTTCATCTATCTTTTTTTTATTTTTTTATTTTTTTTTAATAAGTGATATGGAGGAAGTTGATTGGAGTTTTTAATACAATGATGAGGGTGTTTGTTTGTGCGTTTTGGGACAGATTATCTGATTATTGCGTTTGCAAAACGCAAATAATCAATTAATATTATTTGCGTTTTGAGGTAATGAAAATACTATTTTCTTGCATCTACAATTTGGTGCTGCAAAAAAATTGCGTTTAGCTAAAAATAGATTTTACTATATTGTTACCTTTTGAGGTAATGAAAAATGCAAATCCAAACACTTTTTAATGATTATCTGATTATTGCGATTTGAAACAACATAAACTCATCCAAACACTTAATTTTCTACAGCACGTTTTGTTACAGCAATTATCTAATTATCCGTTTTCTAAACGCTGCAGCACTTTTTAAAACACACATCCAAACACCCTCTATATAAGATAAAATATAATAAAGTGAGATCTAGTCATCTGGTTGGTTTCGTCAAACGTTATATATTTAGAATGTCAAATTTTCATAATTTTTACTTTATGCAATATGAATTATTGATATTAAAAATATGTATTGAATTGAATTATGACAAAAGGTAAATAATTCCCTAATGGAACTAAAAAAATTTAATAAAAGGAGGTAGGTAATTATGTAATGGGACAAAAAGTATAAATTCAAAAAATTTAGGATAAAAAATGGTGAGCGAAAATTATATGGATGAAAAATGTATTTCCCCGATAAAACATCGTAGCATTACATTAAATTCAATCATTATTAAATTGTAACCAAAATTCAGAAAAAAAAAAAAGAAAGAAAGAAAAATTGTAACCAAAATTTTGAAGGATGTGACTGAAAATTATAAATAGACCTCCCCGATATTTATATTTTTTGCTTTAGAGTTCATTTGCTGGTTTGCGCTGTGAGGTTGCGCGCCTTTCAGGTGGATTTCACTGATTTGTTCATGCATCGAGTTCGAAATTTCAAATGGAAGACGATGCAGGGGAAAAATCAAGCTTCATTGTGGGCCTCATTGAGAACCGCGCGAAGGAGGTATCTATTTGCTCTGCCTCTCTATACATCTAAATGAATGCGCCTGCGGCAACGATCATGAGCTCCGGTGTATGTTTCTGGAATCCAACCTATCGATAACATATGTTATTGCAACTCCATATAGTCCACTTTTACGCGTCTAGGGACGTACGTGAAAATAGTCGGAATGTTTTGCAGTTTCGCGTTGAATTGATTTTGTTTGATTATCGATTAGTGAACAGTCGCAGTTACTCGATGACCTGTTCGGCTTCCGAGTGTATTCATTTGGGCAAATCACATGACGAACCTTTGTAAACAAAGTCAATTTAATTACGCTAGTACAATGTATTTCTGAGTTTGTTCGCCATCACAACGACGATTGTTTAACAGTGGCACATACAAATGTCTGTGTTTGCTTGGACAAATAAATGAATGCCATCAGAAGGGAACTTGAATTGAAGAAGAGTTAAAACTGATACCCTATATGTGTCTTCACAATCTTTAGCTGCTTTTGTGTTGGAAATTTCTGATCCTATGGTTATATCGTGCTTGGAATTGATCTGTCTTTGGTTACATATACTAGTGTTGGGAAATTGATTGATAATTATCATATATTTCCGTTGCAGGTTGGTGTGGCAGCATTTGACTTGAGATCTGCTTCGTTGCACCTTTCTCAATATATTGAAACCAGCAGTTCATACCAGAACACTAAGACACTTCTGAATTTTTATGATCCATTGGTAATCATTGTTGCACCTACTAAGCTGGCACCTGATGGTATGGTTGGGGTCTCTGAACTGGTGGACAGATTTTGCACTTCAACCACAAAGGTGATATGCATGTGTTTAGGTTTTGTTTTTATTTTCTTATTTTCGGGTCTATGGTCTTTGTGCTTCATTCAATATCTTGACATGGTTTATGCTCCTGCAGGTTATAATGGCACGTGGTTGCTTTGACGACACTAGGGTATGTATATAGCTGTAACCACAATCTTTTTTCTTGCTTTGGAGGTGGCGCATAACTTGAATCATTGGGTTCTTGTTAAAAGGGAGCTGGACTAGTTAAAAACTTGGCAGCCAAGGAACCATCTGCTCTTGGCCTGGATAGTTACTACAAGCAATATTATCTTTGCCTGGCTGCTGCTTCTGCCACCATCAAGTGGTACATTATTGATTTCTGTGTTTCGAAGGAGTGGAATTGGCATTCTCTACAAAGGCTAAACATTTAAAATCAAGAAAATAGTGGATATATGCTATTAGACTATTACTATGCGATATTGTCTTGTACTTTAGATAAATACCTTCATTTTATTGGATATCTTATCTCCATGGTCTACATGGATGCTGTGTGTCATGTAAGTAATGCTTTAAAGAAGTTTTGATGTGAGTTATGAAGGAGGGAATAGATGACATGGTTTCATTGACTAAGTGGTTTGTGTTGTTTATGGAGTACTTCATAATGAGTTAAGACTTTACTAAATCTATTTATGAGGAAAGAAAAGTGTAATCTGGATAATTATGTGAACAACTCATGTATCTTACATTCGCACAATCGTGTTACCAAGTCATATTGTTTATTTATTATATAATCCTGCAACACTTATTTTCACTATTCCCACTTCTGTTTATCATTGTTTAGTCATGAATGGTGTTTTACTGTTTCAGTTGTCTATGATCTCATTCTTCTCTGAACTATTTTCTTAGATCCTTATAATATTCTAATTTAATATGCACAGGATAATATTCTAACTTAATATGCACAGGATAATATTCTAACTTAATATGCACAGGATAGAATCCGAGAAAGGGCTGATCATCACCAACCATTCCTTATCTGTAAGTTAGTTCTTTCATCCCTTTGGACATAATGGAAGGAAGGACAACAATAAGAACTTTCTTCAATTGTTTGTTCTTACATTTTAATGAATGAAGAAGAGGACATATTCATGTAATTCTACTTATTTGTGTTTATAATCCTTTGAATGCAATACCTCTTTTCTTCTCATTATTATTTCTAAACTCCCATGAAAGAATGTGGTGATAGTTAGCAAAGAATGTTATTTTTCTGGGAGAGAGGATTATGTTAATATTATTTTGATGTCAATTACCACTAGTTAGTTTACTGAAAGTTTCTGGAGGACCCATACCTTGGTTGGCCTAGTTAACAACAAATTTGTGGGTAGACACCACATTTGACTCAAAACCTCAAAATTGTCTGACATTGGTTAAACCATTTGCAATATTAGTTATTAACCTCATATTTGATATTTTAACATAGACCAATTGTTGACATTGGTTAAACCACTATGCCCATGAATTCTTTATCTCACCTCTCAAACTCAAACACACACACAATCAAAGTATTTGGTAGGTTCTAGTTCCTTGGATAGCAGAATATTTAGAGAAGTAGGCTTCTAACATTCATACAAGCCTACGAACAGTTATCTGTCTAGTTGAGAAGATATGTAGCATACAAAATTTGCTGATTATACTTGTGTTTCCTTTCAAGTTTGATGTCTCTGTATCTTTTCACGGACCACATATGAAAGTTGGAAGGGGCTGGAAAACATTGTGTATCTTCAGTATGTTACTCTTAAAAAAATCCAATTAGGAAAAACTGATATGTGCCTCTGCACTTTCAAAATGAATAACCCACTTTAGGAATTGAAATATCAGTCTAGAGGGCCCAAAAGGGGAATATAAATATTGATTATTCACACAAGTATTTAGTTTTTCTAAAAGTTCCATATCTGTCTCTTCGCATCACTATTCCAAGTTATATTTTTTTTATGTTAATGGTGCAGTTTATCACTTTTGATCATTATATCAGTGCCAAATTTGCCAAGTGCTTGCTGGTTGTTTACTATTGATTTCTCTTTGCTTTGTGATTTTATACTTCTCAGGTTACTTTTAATGGATCATGTGACCACATGAATATAGATGCTACTAGGTATCCTTCTTGAACATATATCCTATTGGTTTAATTTTATGAATAACTTCTTGTTGACAGATTCCAAGTGTGTTGAACTGCTAATTAGATTCCCAGTGCAGATATTCGGAACCCTTCAGTCATTAGAAGTATTTGCAGTTCATTTGCAGCTTATCATGGCACATTTTGCTAATAGAGTACAAATGTATGCTTTCATCAGTGTCCAGAACTTGGAGATCATTGAACCAATGCACTATAGTCTTTGGGGCACTAACATCAAGAAAAGAAGTGTATTTCACATGCTCAAGACTACGCGAACTGTTGGAGGGTATTCCGATTGCTGTTCATAATTGATGTTTGCTACATAGCAGCATGTTCCACTGTATTTTTATGTATGAAAGAGACAGTTGTGTTCGGATTATTAATTGAGTGCCTTAATATTAAGTTAAGACAAGAAAAAATTGAAATTATTTTCCATTTTATATCTAAATTCCAATATTCAGTAGCTCTATTTAATGTGGGAGGTGAAAATTACTTGTGGGGATGAGGACTCTTTCAAGATAATCTAGGTCACTACAGGGGCATACCACCAAAGTCTGCAGAAGATTTTTAGCCCTAAGAAAAATTTACTAATCATTATGCTTGCAATTGGTTGGTGCTCGTACATGTATTATGAGTCCCTGGAGCTACGATAATATGTGCCATATATTTGGATCTCTGCAGGACTAGGCTTCTGCGAGCCAATCTATTACAGCCACTTAAAGATATTGAGACTATAAATGCCCGACTTGATTGCCTGGTAAAGTTTTGGCCTTTTTAATGTAAAATCTGACTCATAGATTTATTTATTGGAGAAACATACTTATTAAATGTGTTTGTTTTATGTTATAACAAGAATTGCATTTTGTGTTACAGCTTCTGATAGTTTCTCCTCTTCCTTATTTATTGGAGTATTTCTCTAGCAGTTTGTTCACCTTACCAGCTGAGAATATTATAAGTTTAATAACCCCTTAAGTATTTACAAAAAACACAAAGTTCACCCATTTCAGCACCCCATAATTAATTCCTTGGAGATGTTGCATCTCTGGATCTGTTATGATTTGAGAAACAACCAGGCTTCTTTGTGTCCCTCACAATAAGAGTATCTGTGAAGCTTAGCTAATATAACTAGGGTTTTATTCCAATAAATCTCTAACTCTAGTGAATTTACTGTGTATGGCTGAATTATCTTGTTCAGTCACCTCATTAAAAAGCTTGAACTTAAAGAAGAAATTACTTTTATCACAAAAGTACCAGGCAATACTTTTACCAATTCAAAAAGAAAAGTTGGATTTCTTTCATATACAATATTGGCCGCATCAGTTCATGATTGAATTTAATTACAGGATGAGCTGATGAGCAATGAGCAACTATTTTTTGGCTTGTCCCAGGCTCTTCGTAAATTCCCCAGAGAAACTGGTGAGCGTCATAAATTTATTGATGTTCTGTTCACATACTATGACATAGTTCTTTTTTTCTTTCTTTTCAATAATGATGATCATCCTGCATCCAGATAAGGTCCTCTGCCACTTCTGCTTTAAGCAAAAGAAAGTTACTAATGGAGTCTTGGCTATTGATAATTCCAGAAAGAGCCAAGTTTTGATATCCAGCATTATTCTTCTCAAAACAGCTCTTGATGCCTTACCATTACTCTCAAAGGTACATGAACCTAATCCCTCTCGGTCAGAGGCGGACCCAGGATTTCAGTCATGGGGGGCCCTAGTCGCATGAACTGCTAATAGTGCAGGATTTTTTATTTTTGGGGCCCTAATTTTTTTAGCATTTTTTCCATATTCCCTATTTTTTCTTTTAATATTATGCAGTGCAACAACAATCTTCTCTACGAAAATTTTTAATTTAGTTTATTTTTTTAAAAAAATATTAATTTGTAAAGAACTATGTAGGTGTTATATATAGTGGTGTTCATTTCGGACACATAAACAATATTTTGGATGCATGGCTTAAAATAAATAAAATTAATTTTTTATGGTATAAATTTTTTGTTATAGTGTATGTTTTATAAATAGATGGGAAAATATAATTATTTTTGGAATAAAATAAGAGGCTCATCTTTATTAAAAAATGGACTACCAAAAATGAGTAAACCAATCATTTTTAAAATTGGGAAAAACGAATTCTAAAATTGAGAATTTACAGAAGATAGAAAAAATTTGAAAATAATTTTTGGACTTAAACTCAAATGATAGAAGAATAAAATAAATAAATATATATAAATTTAATACTATATATAATAGGTAAAAAAATTAAAAATTTTGGTGGGGCCTAGGCCCCCCCATGCCCCACCATAGGTCCGCCCCTGCTCTCAGTGTATGTTGCATCATTTGTCATGATGAGTAATTTATTCTTCAATCTTGTTTAGGTGCTAAAGGATGCCAACTGTTTCCTACTTAACAATATATATAAGTCGATAGCTGAGAATAATAAATTTATTTCCATGAGGGAAAGGTAAGTTTTAGTTCTCTTGTTTTAAGTATTACATGCTTATCAGTGTCCATATGCTGAACATCAATCATTCTTCTTGTTCTGTTTGTGGAGCATTAGAACTGTGATACTTATTTAGATCATAAAGTTGTGCTTTCTTGTCACCATCAAGATAAGGATTTAATGTGCTACATAGTTTTTGTATGTCATTTTTATCATAGAACCCCTTTAGCAATTTAATTCTTTTAAACCAGCTGAATTAATTATTGTCAATAAAGAAGAGTTTGTGTAGTTCAAAGGAAAAATCCAATATATCTCTATCAATCACTGCACATGAAAATCAAATTTTCTGTTTTCTTCTCTTTTCCTTTTATTGTTTATGCTTCAATCATTTATGTGCTTCAAATGCTATTAGTAATTCAACCGAGGCAATCAAGATGGCAAAAATATGTACCATGATCCTGTCATCATGCTATATCCACTAAGAAAATGCTCACAAGGGTGCTTAGCTGCTTGCTTGATCAGATGATGTTATGAACTCCTATTTTATAGGTAAAAATGTGTGCCAAATAAAGAAATGCCAGCCAGCACATAATGAAACCATTATAAAATCCCATAAATATTCTGATCTTCTAATACAGGATGAATAAATTTAGGGGTGAGGAAAACCCGACTCGATACTCGACTAAATTATTAAATTCTAAAAATATAAAAATAAAAAAACTATTAGACACAATTTAAGCTTTATCAAGCCTAACAAATTTATATTTTGCAGCATAATAAGTAAAACTGCCAATTTAAATTCAAATTATATATTATCTAGCCTAGTTAAATTCGAGCTAGAACTTTAAATTTTGTTACTGTTCAGGCTCGATACTCGACTCGATATCACCCCTAGGATGAAATCAAGTATGGTTTCTTAACAAATTGACGTTTCTATTTAATGCAAGTCCATGCTTGTTCTGTTGGAATTTTTGCCATTTATTTAGGTTCTCAAGGCTTTTGTGGTGAATATAGGGTGTGCTATTTCGGCATTGTTGCTCCAAATTTCCAACCTGATGCCGTCTGCTAGATTATCTGAACAGCCTACTAAATTTAGCTCCACCAACTGTGTCTACATGGTTATTGGCCAGTGATTTTATGCCTCAGGTCAAAGTATGACATTTGAACAGATGTTGGTTATACATTCGTATTTTAGGATTGGAGAGAGGATTGATGAAGATGTTCTTCATGCACGAGTTCCATTTGTTGCCCGGACCCAACAGTGTTTTGCTGTCAAGGCTGGAATTGATGGACTTCTAGATATTGCCCGTAGATCTTTCTGTGACACTAGTGAAGGTACCTACACAAGATGAGAAGACCAAAGCTGTTACCAAGTATTCCACTCTAGCATTCTAACCAAGTATCTTTACAGCAATACATAACTTGGCAAACAAGTACCGTGAGGATTTTAAGCTGCCAAATCTGAAAATTCCATATAACAACAGGCAGGGGTTTTACTTTAGTATACCTCAGAAGGATGTACAGGGAAAACTTCCCAGCAAGTTCATCCAGGTTAATGAAGAATGAATTTGTTTTTGTTTTTGAAAAATCTTGTACGATTCATTGCTTATATCCTCCTCATTGATTCTTGTCAGGTTATAAAACATGGGAACAACATACATTGTTCATCTCTAGAATTGGCCTCTGTGAGTATCACAATCTTAAAGAAGTAAAGGACTGAATAGGTTAGGCATACATTTAGTGCGAATGTGTGGACATTGTTTAGGTATTGAAGGAATCATCAGTCATAATGTTGGATGGTTTCCCTGGTATAATGATTTCTTCATTCATGCATCCTAGATTTCATTCCATATTGAATTGCCTTTTATTCTTTATTTTGCAGCTGAATGTAAGGAATAAGTCTGCCGCTAAAGAGTGTTATCTTCGGACAGAATTTTGCCTGGAAGGTTGGCCTAACTGACTTAATTCTCTACGAGCCACTTTGAGTTAATCTTTGGAGAAGCTATTGTTAAATGTGAATGCATTCAATTATCACTCATTCGCTTGACCCAATTGTATGACAATTTGATTTTGATGGTGACTGCCTACATTTAGTGTTCAGAAATTTGATCTCATGAAAAAGTGAGTTGCTTCTTTTACCAATTGATTGCTTGTATATCAGATGTCTAGCCTTCTACATTCTTTTGGTTTCAAGCAGTTGAATTGTAAACTATCATGCCAAAATCAAATCATGATATTTCATTGAAATCACTCATTATTAACCCCCAATAGTCCATTTGTGAAATGCAGAACTAATGGATGCCATACGAGAGGATGTTTCCATTCTTACTTTTCTCGCAGAGGTCTTATGCCTTCTGGATATGATAGTTAATTCATTTGCTCATACAATTTCCACAAAGCCAGTTGACAAATACACGAGGCCTCAATTTACTAGTAAGTGTTATTATTACCAAGTTTGGTCATAGTTCATTACCCCTGCATTATGATAATAGTAATAACAATGAAATGTCTACGCCTCTTCAAGATGATGGCCCATTGGCAATTGACTCAGGAAGGCATCCCATCCTTGAAGGAGTACACCATGAGTTTGTTGTAAGCATGTTTCTAACAATAACTATCATGTCATATTTCTTATGAGGACAATCATCATTTTAGATATTGGTTTACTATGCTTTTCCAGGCCAACAACATTTTTCTTTCTGAAGCATCAAATATGGTACTAGTCACAGGCCCAAACATGTAAGAAAATTATCCTGATGTTTTTCCATTTGCATGAAATTTTCACTGTAATATCAGAAGCTCCCCCCTGGGCATGCTAAATTTACTTCTTCCTGCTAGCATGTGTTGGGATAGAATCCATCTAAAATTTATTGAATCTTTTTATATTGATACAGTCCTATGTTCGCTGTTATCTTATAGATTGAGTGCGACACTAATGCATTGTACATTAACCGCTTGATCCGCTAAATTGTGCCCTTAACCATGGATTTAGTGAAATTATGAAGTGACTTAATAATAGAGATACTTTTGAGCTGCTTAAGATGGGTCCTGCCAGATATTTTGGTTAGCTCCAAAAATATTAGGATTGATAGGTTGAAGCATCTTAAAATGTTCCTGAACTTGCAAAAGGCTTACAGTCATGCACTATTTTAAAAAGAATTTATGTCACTAGGACAACCCCAATCTTAGCTGCATGGTGCATTAATTGAGCAATTCGAGCAAGGTTCTAGGTTGAATGACAATTTTCCTAATGAAGTTCAGAAGTTCCAGTGGTAAGTCTCCCGTCTGAGTAGCTGTGCAGTTGATGTGGTTTGATAAATGTGTCAACCTGGGCTGCAAACCATACTAAGCATAATTTAGATAAGTGATGGTTACAGTCATGTTTTAATTATAACTTGTTTCAACGTAGGAGTGGAAAGAGTACTTATCTTCAGCAAATTTGCCTGGTGGTCATACTTGCGCAAATTGGTTGTTATGTTCCTGCACGCTTCACAACTTTAAGAGTGGTTGATCGCATATTTACTAGAATGGGAACTATGGACAGTGTTGAATCAAATTCTAGCACGGTAAAGTATTTGTACTTTGTATTTTTAAGTTTAAGTATACCTCTCTGTTTGATACTGATCTAGTATAGCAATCTTTCCTTCCCCATTCCAATAAAAATAAATCCATAATATTTACAGCTTAAAGAAAACAATAGAAAGAGGAGAAAAAGAGCAGAGAGGATAAATAAAGACGAACAGGCTGATTATAGCTTCCAGTGTTGCCTTATTCTAGTTTAAACTTCAAGCTTTTGTTAAGTCTGTCATTTTTGTCCCCTATTCTTCTAGAAAACGCTTATTCTTATGAGTATTGCAGTGCCATATGCTTCACAGCTTTTAAAAACTGTGGGTTGAGTTGTTATATAGAAACAGTGGTTACTTTATTTGAAAGAAATCGCTTTGTTGTCATATTTCATTCTCTCAGCGGGGAATACACTGATGAAATATAGGACTAGTAGAAGGCTCTTGAAAGTATTAGTTGAGGAAGTTTGTTTGCATCATAATGACATTTTTTCTGCGTAATTCTGAGAAAATTTGACATGTTACTTTGATCTCAATAATTCAACAATTTCATGTTAGGAACTGTAACTTCACTGTTAGGGGATTGATAATGTCCCCCCTGTACTTCATTTATAATGATGTCATCTTTTAATGTGAAGCAGTGTATTCCATTTGAATCTGCACAGTATCTGCATCGATACCATAAGATAAGTAATGTTTCATGTCGTTTGAAATTTGCAGTTTATGACTGAGATGAAAGAGATGGCTTTTATCCTGCAAAATGCTTCTCATAGGTATATTAGCAGCGTGGCTACCTATTCCTCTGTGTCTTGGATTGATCAAGGAAGTCACATAGCTTTCTATTCTGCATGCAGAAGTTTGATTGTAGTGGATGAATTAGGGAGAGCAACGTCGTCCTCTGATGGATTTGCAATTGCATGGAGCTGTTGCGAGCATCTACTTGCTTTAAGAGCGTAAATTTTCATCACTGCTGTACATTTTAACTAATTTCAATTGATGAAGAATTTCTAGTGTGTAAGCTCAGAGAGGCTTAACCAAAGACCTACTTTGAATTCTTGGATAGAAGACAAGGGAGTCATTCTGTGCTAAAATTTAATTCGGTCTGAAGGAAAGACTGAATTTACCAATTTGCGGTAGGGGTATATTAGGTTGTAAAGTTTGTTGATCAATGGAACCATCAATACCTTAATAAAAGGTTTTAGCAAATAATAATTGCTGTTGTGTAGATTCGTAGCACTGGCTTGATTTCTTGATTTGCACATATGTGATTGATCGTTGGTTATAGCTCTGAAGATTTTAACTAGCACTCATTATAGTCACCCTTTTGTCGGAGACCTACGAAATAGCAGATGAACGGCAAAGACCTTCCACGAATTGTTTAGTTTACTTGTGATGGAGTTTGTTCCTTTTTGCAACCAGCAACAATAGTTTGGAGTCTATCAGGACATGTGCGTGATGTGCTGAATTCTTTTGATTTCAGGTACACTATATTTGCTACTCACATGGAAAACCTATCTGAATTAGCCACTATTTATCCAAATGTGAAAGTTGTTCACTTCGACATTGAGATCAATAGCAAGAGAATGGATTTCAAGGTAAGGCCTTTGATTGGATGAATCAGTTTGTCTTATCATTATGTGTCATCTCACGCTGACTGTCTTTACTAGTTTCAACTGAAAGATGGGCCAAGACACGTAGCACACTATGGCCTCATGTTAGCCAGAGCTGCAGGATTACCAAACTCAGTGATAGAGTCTGCTGAAAACATCACATCAAAGATTACCCAAAAGGTACTTTTTATACCCAAATCTCATGTCATTTGAAGTTTATTAAAGATATGGACTCCAAAAGCTTCATCACTACTTCCAATTCGTTTTTTTTTTTTTTTTGGTTAATACTTCCAATTCGTTGAGGTTTGAAACAAAAATATCAAACCAAATTTCAATAACAAAATTGATAAAAATCATTCCGCAATATTATTGAACTTTAATTTGTTTCCATTGCTCATCTTCAAACATAACACACATGGCAGGGCCGGTTTGGAGCCTAACTGCAGGCCATATTTTGCACATTGCATATTCTTGTAAATCCTTGTAGACTAATTTCTTTGGCATGTTGTTTATTTTCCATGCGTAGGAAGTGAAAATAATAGAGTCAAATATCCAAAGATACCATGATCTTCAAATGGCTTACCGTGTTGCTCAGAGACTAATATGCCTCAAGTACTCCAACCAAGACGAGGATTCCGTTCGTCAAGCCTTGCAAAATCTTAAAGAAAGTTGCATCAATGGAGGGCTTTGACCTAATATAATAAGTCAGTTGTACGCAAATATTATGTCTCCACAACCTCAATAAATTTCCGTGCATATTAAGACTGTAAATTCCCCTAGATCTTCAATCTCCTCTCCTCCAAATAAAAAATTGTTAATTGTCACTTCAATTGGTTAATACTACTCCCTTCGTTTTTTATTAATTGTAATATGTGAATAGTTTATACTATTCATTACATACATTTGATTCAATTCTTTAACATAGTAATAATAGATAAAACATGGTCAAGATCTTGTTAGATTCGTCTAATCACATAGTTTTATGATATTAAATTTTCATAATTTTTACTTTTATAGAATTTGAAATATTAAGCATTAAAAAATGTGTATTGAATTGCGTGAAAAACAGAAATGTTATAATTTTTCAAGAACGGAGGGAGTAATAAGTAGGAAGTACATTATTTTAAATGTAATTGTGCTTGTTGCCATGTCAGACATAAGAAATGTGTTAGTTGTCATCACTTTAAAAACTATAACTTTTCTACCCAAAATGGCAGAAAAGCCACTAAATAGTAGCATCCGTACACTGAGGCATCCCCAGCGGGCCACTATAATTTACTTTTTTAGTTTTTTATTGTATTATGGGAGCATTTAAGTAGATGTGATTTAATGTTGTATTTATTGTATATTGGAAATAATGAGATTTTATTTCTTTTGGGAAATGTGAAAGATAATTAATTCTTTTATTCTTTCAATTTTCAAGGTGTCTGCTGGGTTGTCCGCTAGGTAGATCGGCGGGCTAATGTGTAAAAATATTTTTTTTTTCAATTTTTTTTCATTTTTTAAGTTGTCTGCTGGGTAGATCGGCGAGCTACTAGGTGGACCGGCGGGCTAGCTGGGTAGATTGGTGGGCCAATGTGTAAAAGTGATTTTTTTTTCAATTTTTCTCATTTTTTAAGCTGTCCGCTAGGTAGACCGGCGGGCTACTGTGTAAAATTATTTTCTTTCTTATAATTTTATCATTTTTTAAGGTGTCCGCTAAGGTATATGCTGGGGTGTCCGCTGTGTGTCCAGCATATACTATGTAAAAGTACTATTATTTTTCAAGGTATCCGCTGTGATATGGCGCCGCGCCAAGGATTTTTAGGGGTTTTTTCCGATATTTTGAGTAGAAAAGTTGTAGTTGTTAAAGTGATGACAACAAAATTATTTTTTATGTCTGACATGGCACTGTAGCAACGCACCCTTATTTTAAATAGAGCTCATATTACCTGACAATTTTTAATTTGAGATTCAGGGAGCAATGATAGAATGAGGAAAGGACCCGGATTTGCACCAAAGAAAAACCGAGTAAATGATATATATAAATTATACTCGTACAAGGAACATATATCACATAATTCTGAGTTCTGACTCAACACTTATTCTTAAACTAAGGATGGAACAAACTTATTGCAAGAGGCATGAAAAAAAACACACAACAGTGACTGCATGCACTAATACTTCATTAAAATGGCTGAGCAGATACAGAGTTGGTACATTAAACTAAATGGCTTCAACATGAATAAGAACCCTGAGCAACGTACCAAAAATTCAGAATGTGAATGCCAGCGAAGTGGAGAAACCTGCATAGGAGATAACAGTGAAATATATTAAGATGGAGTTTAATTGTGAGTATATGCACGGGATCCACATAGTTGTTGGTTGTTAGAGCAGAAAATTTAATTTTCTATTTATAGAAAAGAATGACATGGGACATCCAAAAATTATTAAGTAGCATATTTTAGTTGGGAGTAGAAGATTTAGCTAATGTATACTGAAAAGTTAAATCCTATGATGTCTTTGTTAGTACACCCGTGTGCTGCGTGCATTTCACTTCAATAGGGTGCACTGGATATAGATAAATAAAAACTGGAACATGAGTAAAAGGGATGGAATGAAATAGAGACATCTTGAGATAAAGACCAAAATATGTTAACAGCTCTCTGCCTTAGTCCATGGTGTAACCTAAAAATATTCAGCCTACAAGCAAAGGAAAATATATCTAACCCACAGAAACCTAATCCTTAAATTTGAAAAAAAAATCTGAAACATGTTTTGCCTCTAAAAAATAATTGTGTAAAAGATGAATTAATAAATACAGTTAATAGGAAAACACCTAAGAAGCAAAATTTATCTACTAGTACTATTAAGGGTCTGTTCTACACGCAGCTTTTGGGAGCTTTTGGTAGCTTTAGCTTTTATTTTAAAACAAAAGCTCCGTTCTGCACACTAGCTTTTAGGAGCTTATGGGAGCTTTTGGAAGCTTCTTTTTAGAAGCTACTTGTAGTAGCTTTAAAAAATATGCTCCTAGCTTATTATTGAACAATTACAATTTTATCACAATAACTAACTACCCAATAGTCTACATTAATGTTTGTCCTTTTATGTCATTTCATATATTTTTTTAACAGCTACAGCTAGTTGTACAGAACACTTAAATAAAACTGACAGCTACAACTCCCACAGCTCCCTACAGCTTCAGCTCCCTACAGTTCTACAGCTCTGCGTGCAGAACAGACCTAAGGAGTGAATCACCATGCAAGTATCCCAATTCAAAAGGCTCCACTTGATGAAGAAACAGAGATGCGATCATGCAAATATGAACTATTTCCTTAAGCTATCCTTTCCAATTTTTGTCCAAATTTATAATGTCCCTTGGTCCTTTCCCCATAACCAAATCAGCACATAAGATCAATCATAAACTCAAAAAAACAATCATCTTAGTAAGTGCAGCTAACCAATAAATGAATACATATATACTCCAAAAACTGAGAGAAACCAGTACTTACCCTGCAAAAGGCTCCCCCACATCTAGGCATCCCGAGTTGGAATCATCCCAGTCTTTCTGGCGTAGGCAAAAATCCCACCCGCCTCAATGACAGGCCCGGCATCACCAATTGGCTTCAGCTTATACTCTTTACCCGAAGTGTGATTGATCAGCTTACTGTCACTCTCACCCAGCTCAATGGTAACAACATCCCCAGTCCGACACTCCTCGCACAACCTTCCCTCCGATTCCAGCGGGTAAACCTCCCCCGTGGCCACAGAATTTCTGAAGAAAATCCGCGCATACGATTCCGCTACCACAGCCACCACGCCGGAAGCACCCAATGCAACGGGAGCATGCTCGCGGGACGATCCGCAGCCAAAGTTATCGCCGCCAATCACAATCGAGTATTTGGTTTTCGTGGCGCCGTTCTCGACAAATCGAGTCTCGTAGGAGGACGGGAGTCCGACCAGGGCATAGGAGCCGAGCTTCTCATACTCGTCGGGTTTGGAGGGGACGAGCGTCAGGTACTCGGCGGGGATGATTTGGTCGGTGTCAATGTTATCCCCGACGACGTAGCATTGGCCGTGAAATGTTTTGTTGGCGGTGGAGGAGGCGGAGGCGGCGGATGGGGTGGCGGCGCGTATGAATCGAGCAGTGCGAGTGAACTTGAGGGATTTGACGGACGGAATAGCGGAATTGTTGGGTGAGGCGAAACGGAAAGAGGGAGGAATAGAGGAGAGGGAAGGGGAATTAGGGTTAGGGCATTGGGAGGAAATGTTTAGGGAGGAAGGCGCATAGATTGTGGCCGCCATTGTAGAATGAGAAATTTGGGGTTTTTGGAATTGAAGGGCTAATAATAACTTCACACTTCACAGTGAACGAACGAAATAATAACGTTTGTGTTTGGTAGAGCTTATAGTAGTAAAAGTTTGTAGGTATACTTATTAGTCATGATTCATGATGGTAAACTGAAAATTTGACCACCTAATTCAGTGGTAATTCCCAAACCATTCATTTTCAACTTTCATCATTCAGTAGTTCTGTCACATACGGTGCATTTGTTTAGAACCTTCTCAGTACAGTAATCAGTATGCTTATTACTCCCTTCAATATCTTAATACTACTACACTCTCTCTGTTCTAAATCAACAGATTGAAGACGTCAATCATGAAATAGCACATAAATATAGTATACAATGAAGAGCAGAATCAAGAAACATGTAAGATATATATATTCACCAAAGTGTAGCATCAATAAACATGTAATCGTTTACAATTGAACAATACAGAGGGGAGGGTATGTGTTTGGTGCAAACGTTTTTGACCCCAACAATCAAGAACACACACTGGACAAATCTTATTTCCAGTCCAAGGCACAATTCTGCTTCAATATGTTCTCCTGCACCGTCTTGGGAATCCACCATCTGAATCTCCGGTCAAGAGCAACATATTCCAAACTCGAGCATCCAAAGACCACATGTTCAAGATCATCCCCCGTTATATCACAATCACAACAAGCAAACACAAGCTCCCTCAATGCCTCACACTCGGATAAGGCTCGCACCCCAGCTGCAGTAACCGATTCACATCCAGTCAAGTCCAGCACCTCCAGTTTCAAGCTGCACCTAGCTAGAGAGGCCAGAGATTCATCCGACACACAAACTAACCACGACAGATTTAGCTTCCTCAATGCCTTCATCACTGCCACCCCCGTCCCAATACCCGAATCACCCACTTTTAGCCCACAATCCGCCAAATTCAGCTCCTCCAAACACTCCATTTGCCTGAGATGGATCACACCACCATCTGTTATCAGATCACATTCTGCAAGATTCAAATTCTTGAGCGTTTTACTTACATGCCCATTGGCCAAGAATGCCAAACCCCTGTCGGTAATCAAACTGCACCCCTGTAAATTCAGTACTTCCAAATTTTGTAATTCCCCAACAGATTCAAGTCCCTCGTCAGAAACCCTAATGCACCACCCCAAATCAAGAACCTTCAATTTTTTTGAAAATTTCCCCAATGAAGCAACCCCAGCATTCCCAATTCCGTACCTCTTCCTCGATAAAACTGTCTCCAAATTGGGGAATCTCTTCGTGATACAACAGAAGCCCTCGTCGTCGAAATCGTCAACCCCTTCGCATACAGATACAAACGCATCGCTTTCCTTATGGTAATTGAGGTTAAGCACTTGAATTTTAGGGCATGAATTGGCTAGAAACTTGATAAGGGAATTAGTAATTTCAACCGACGCGCGAAATTTGAGTAAATTGGGGAACCTAGGGAGGAAATTGGGGAGACGATCGGGCTCGAAAACATGGAGATGAGATCTGGTAATGCCCTCGAGTTTTAGCCACTGCTTGCAAACCAAGGAAAGGGATTTTCTGTTATCGGAATCTGGAATCTTGTTGAAAATTAGGGCTAGTAAATCTTCCCCCAATTTCTCCATCACAGTGGCACTTCCTCAAGCTCTCACGATCATCTACTACCAGAATTTCAAAATTCTTAATTCACGTTCGCGGACGCCGGAAACTAACAGAAAACGGCGATATCGACCTCCGGCGAAGACATATACGGAGTGGAGTCTTATGATATTTGGGTCGGCTATCCGCACTAGTAGTTACTTCCTTTTTTTTTTTTTTTTTTTTTGAATTTTTCCTTAAACCAAATTAAATTTTTAATGATTTAAAATATACTAGTATACTTCTATTAGACTACATATACTATGTGTCATAGCAATTTAAAAAAAAAAATAAAAAAAAAATACATGACTATTTTTATTGCTGCCTACTATTGAAATATTATTGATGTTTGGTAATGTGTCATTATTCACACATAAATTTTCATTTAAAATTTTATCATAGTTATAGAAGTTAAAATATAGCCAAGTAAAATTTTATTAGATTGATCTCGTTGTGTAACTTTTTTTTTTTTGATACAAGGGACGCCAACGCGTCGGCAAATCAAATAAAAAAGAAAAAAGAAGGGGGGGGGGGGTGAGGGAAACTGAAACCAAACATCTTATCTGTTCTTAACAAAACAAACTCCCGCCAAATCTGTCGAGAGCAAAGGCCGCACATCGTCAGGGGAAAAGGCCCAAGTGGTGAAGAACTCCTCCCCACTAGCTCCCCGTTTAGCCAGTGAATCCGCAACCGCATTCCCTTAACGCAAAACATGTTCCCATCACCAACCAGGGTGTGACTCCAAAGCCTCTCGAATCTGAAAAATTAAAGGAGCAAGCCAATGATCCATGTGAACCCCCTCTCAAATCAACTTCAAAGTTTCCATTGAATCCGAGAAACAACTTGCTCGCTCAATGTGCAAGCTTGCAAGCTGTTTCTCTCGTTGTGTAACTTTTAAATATTGAACTTTTAGAATTTTTATTTGTACCAAAATTGAATTATTAATGATTAAAATATACATTAAACTATGTAAAAAGTGAGTCCGTAAAAAAGGAGATTTGCTATGAACCCTAAATCACCGTATTATCCTTTATTATTTTTTAACAAAACCATCACATTAGTACTCCATATTAGTCCATACCAAATCACGTACACCTAACACACCATAACAGAACAGCCCTCACTCGATTGAATCATAACCACCAGAGTATTAAAATGTAAACATATTGAAGGAAGTGCACCAAAGTAGCTAACATCATGTTTTTTTTGGGGAAGCAAGTAGCTAACATCATGTTGAAATTGGATGTAAACTTATTGAAGGGTAAAAATAAGAAATAGGGGTTTGAAATTTGAAGGAAAAAAAATAATAATAATAAATAATAAAAAAATAAAAATAAATAAAAAAAAAATCTGAAGGCCCATCGAGCCATTGCACTGCATTAAATTGATGAAGAGAGGAAAGGAAAAAAGAGTGAGAGCACTCTCAGTACAAAGGATTTGCCATTTATTACACACAAATCACAATCACAAAGAGATATGTTAATGTAGTTGCAGTAGTAGAAGTATTCTCCAAGAAAAATGAAGGAGACACAGAGGAGGCAGAAGACAAGGAAGGCACCGCTTGGCTTCACAATTCACAATTGACAATTTGACAATGGACCATCATCATCATCATCATCATCAGTTCATCACTTGTTCTTCTGAGTCTCACTTCTCCTCATATCATCTTCAGCCGTACAGCAGCACAACAGCCCATACATGATACATTCCCCCTTTTTTCTTTCCATCTAATATCCGTTCATCAATCTATCTTTCTCTCTCTACCTATGCTTGCTGCTGCTGCTGATATGTCCTCCTCCACGCTCTCTTTCCCTCTCCCTTGACCGTCTCTGCTGCTCCTCTTCCGCAGCAGGTGGCGACGAGTTGTACCTCGACGGCCGCCTCTTGAAATGCCTTTCATCGTCGCTGCTGTCGTCCCCACCACCAAGCACCGCCGCCGCCGCACCAACTCTCCTCGAAGACCCAGACCCCCCTGCCGCCTTGTCGTCATGGTGCCCATTGGAGAGGGGTGCCGGCGCCGACCTGTGGTTTGATGTGGGCGGCACTTCGGATGTCTTCCTCTTCTTGGAGGACGATGACTCATTCTCCGGGAAGCTAATGCGGGAGAACACGCTGCCCTTATGCTTCTTATCGGCTGCTGCAGCGGCGGCGGCAGCGGAGCTGGGCGGGGCAGGTGGTTCTGCTGGGGACTCCGACCGACGCTGGTAGTTGCTGCGGTGGTGGTGCTCCCGGTCCCGATCGCGATCGCGAAGACGGAGGGGTTCATCTGAATACTCACGCCGGTCGGAACGATGGTGGCGGTGGTCGTCCTCGTGCGAGTCGGATTTCTTCTTGGAAGATGGGCGCGGGATGTCGGAGCGACGGTCCGGCGATCGTCTCTGGTCAGAGCGTCGATCCGGCGACCTTCGCTGATCGGAGCGGCGGTCCGGTGAGCGACGGCGCTGGTCAGCGGCTGCAGGCGGTGGGAGTAGAGGCCTCTGCACCAGGAGACAGAAAGTAACCAACATTAGAATAGCAATAATTGATTAATGGGCTGCTACCCTACAAATATTAATTTTGTATATAAAATTTCCATTGGGCCCCGATCGTCGGTTTTGGGTCAAGGCCCAAGTTAATTTCAGATAACCCAACCCCAACTGCTACATTATTATTGTTGGACATTACAACATGCCCTTTGGTTTGTTTTTTAATTGAATAACTAAAAATCTCTAGTCTAGTAAATCTAGTACAACATTTGGATTGAGCGAGACGGCATTCAGCATCCAATAGCTTTGATTAATTCGAATAAGTGCCTACTACTGCCTTGGGACAAACTAGCTATAGGATTATTTTGCATTCAATGCATCATCAATTTTTCTGAAATAGTATAAAATTGAAAATGAAATGATGCAAATGCAGCGGGGTTTTCAAGGGATAATAACAAGGGTCGACTACAAAAATAAGTAAAACAGTACAAAAGACAAGGCAACCAAACTTGTTTGCATAGCTTCTCAAAGCACACACTTATTCCACAGAAAGAGGGAGAGTTGATAAAGAACTTAAATCTACCCATCATCATTTTACCGATCATACTACCAAGATTTAACCGGGAAATGCAGTATATCAAATATGCAACACCACGACATCTTATCCCAGCAAACAATTTAGAAACAAGTAGTAGTAGTAGGGGGATTCTCTTTTCAATCTCGTGGTGTTGTCTTGCTAGAGTAGTTTTCATTTCAATGACCATGTATTCCACCTGCAATGGGGTAAAAAAAGTATGCAGAAATAATATTTGGATGATAAAGGGACATACAGATTTGGACTTGGAAGAGACGTCAACAGTGCTACTCCCTTCCCTGCCATATTCGCGATCTTTAGGCATTTCCCTGTGAAGAAATAATTGCGGGCTTTAGTAAAACTGATGAGAGAGATCTCACACAACTTCAATAGGGATATGAGTGGAGAAAAGATTATTTAATCTTACCTTTCCCCGCGCCTGTCCATTTCCCGTTTCCTTTTCAAATCAGCTTTGCGAGCTTCAAATTCCTCTCTGCTCATGATTGGAGGTGGAGCAGCATTGAATCCCATTGCCAACTCAGCAAGGTCCCTGCAACCAATGGGATATACTATGAAACAACCAAACATTTCATGCCTATACAAAGTATCAAATGGGAGACGGCACTTCAGAACCAATATCATTCCAGTTCAACAAGACATACCTCTGAGGACCACCACCATAGGGTGGCATCATACATCCTGGCCCTCCAAACGGATCGTGTGGCATAACAACGCCAAAAGCCATATCCATTGGATTGAGTCCATAACCCATATAGGGCATAGGACCAGGATACGGGGGCATAAACCCATCAAAGCCAGGCTGCATTCCATTCCAGTAAGGATTAAAAGCAGAAGGGGGGGCCATGGGCATCATATAATTCTCAGGTACAAGTTCTTGGGGATTTCTCCACTGCATTTCAGCCGCTGGATGCCATTAAAAAGTATTGTTAAAAAAGAGCTCAAGTATCATTAATCAAAAACAAAAACAGATCACTGTCGTTTCAGGTATTTCACATTTCAACTCACTAGAAGAGTATCAAAGAAACTTAGAAAAAAAGATCATACCACCAAGAGGCATGCGCACTTTCTTCTTTTTCTTCTTCTTTCCTGTAGGGAAAAGAAATCCACATGTTGAGCACTAATGAAAGGACACATGATAATATCATATGTATTATTGATTTTGAATAGTAATTTGCTATGCGACTCGAAACAATGATGCAACAACATTGGACATCATTTGAAGGAATGACTATCTTGCCACGCAAATAAAAGTCACAATAAGACATAACTTCTTTGTGGAAGGTGCCATAGACATTCAAATAACAGATATGGCATCCTCTGACAAAAAAGTTGTACAAGAAGCCCTGTGTATACCATTTACCTGCTTCCCCGGACACTGGTCTCTGCTGCACCTCCTCATCGACCAATTGAGCACTTCCCTGAGATGCAGCCTCTTTTATATTTTTTGAGTCATGAGTAGCTTCTGAAACATCAGGTAATCTCAGAGCTTTTCCTTTCTCCTGTTCCACTGGTGCCACATTGCTAGATTTATTCTCTTCAACAGTCTCTACAACCTTTGGAATCTCGGCAACCTTTGAACTCTCTTCATTTTGGGGTGGTGGTGTAGGCTCTCGCTGTCCCTTTGATGCAGCAGACTGTGTGGGAGACAGAGCCTTAGCTTGTGGATTGCGGGACTCCATGTCTGAACAGAAGCAAGACAAAGAAATGTAAATTTATCAGTTGGATAGAAGACTTCAACTCAAGACAAGAAAGATGGTAAATTAGAGAAATCACTATGACGAGAGTCGCAAACTAACCTTGGACTTGAAATGCACTCCCACCATTTTCAGCGCTGTTATTATTGGACTCCAAAATTCGGTTGATAGTATCTCTCAATGTCTTGTTGGGCAAAAGATCATCTGCGAGAATGCTTGTGGCCCCACAAATACACATTGATTTGGAAATTATGTAATCCCTAATACCTAAGGACAAGTAAAAAGAAAGAAATTCAACCAATCTTCAAGAAGAACAATGGGACTTCCACAAATTCAAGAACAAACACAAAATCTTGGAATGCCAAACACCCGTAATTGACAAATAATGTGAGACCCTCAAAAAATTGTGCTAATAAGACAAGTTACCAGGAAATACATAATTGAATAAACTAGAGTCTTACATTTATCACAAAAGCTGGTAAAACAACACTTGCTAGTAAGGACAGCATCTTTCATCACTTCTTTACACAGTGGGCAGTGCAATTCTGGTGGAAGATCGCCAACAGGCCGCGTGGAGGGCATTCCCTCAATCTCTTTCTCAAATGCAGCCCTATAAATTTTTTAAATAATAAGAACCTGCTGAATGTACATACAAAAATACAGTAAATACATATATGCATGCATCATATTGGTCAAGATAGCTCACTCATTTGGCTTCAAAACTGCGACAGCTCCACTTGGTAATGCGTATGAGCCATCTGGAGTAGCCACCAACATAGACTTGGGAATTCCAGTAGGAGGTTTAACCCTTTTGATATCGAAATTGGGATCACCATTTGTTGGGCAATGTTGAATAAAGTGACCTAAACAAAAGATCACATAATTAACTACTGCAATTTTCTTCAATTTCAATATGTTCTAAATAAATAAGGTCCATAGTCCATTTATCTTTTCCTTCACTTAATAACATACTAGAACTTGTGATCAGAACCAAGGAAAGAAATATACCAGGCACCTTGCACCTGTGACATATGTAGCCTGGTGGCGGAGTTTTCTTCTCAAATCCACCTCGACCTGTGAAATCAACCAGTGACATTTTGGAACAATCAATACAAAACAGAATCATTGAAGCACACAATCATAACAGGCACTATAAAACATATGAGTTGGCATGAAATAAACAATGTTGAAAATTTAAGAGATTCCATAATTACCAAAACCACGCCCACCCATCATTCTTCCGCCCATGCCCCGCCCAAAACCACGACCAGGTCCAAACCCTTCAGAAGGTTGACTGCAAAAATAATGTAACAGGCATATTATGGTAAACAGCAAGGCAAGTGGACTGAACGTCATGTCATCAAGAAATGTGAATAATAGGTCGAGAAAGATCCTCACTGTTGCCAATCTAAGGCTGGAGTGTCAATTAGAGCTTTAATCTTGCTCTCCTCATCTTCTTTGTTAACAGGTAGAGAATCCTGTACTGGCATACTTGATTGAACAGATACAGTTTCAGGAATTGCATAAAGATCGGTTCCAAATTCATCCCATTCTGTATCTTCAGCCTACAACATTGAATGCCTTGGTGCGGTTATGCACTAATACAAAAATATGCAATATCTGAACAGCTAGTTGAGTAAGAGATGAGGTATTAAGATTCTTCAGAAGGATTAATGAACGCTTACATATTTTATGCCGGATGGTTCTGCTCCAGCAAAGCTACCTTTTACAGCTTGAACATCGTCCATATTACTACCCATATTTGTCCTACAGTATGTATGCAAAAAGACTCAACAAAGAATTCCACAAGGTCAAAAGTGTAAATTCATTAGGTGTGTGGGTATGTGCATGCAGATGCATGGTTGTTATTTCGATTGTGCATTGCTAACTGTTAGTACCACACAACCACAATAATTCTATGGGGCTATATTTTACAGTAATCTAAATGAAAAAAGGTTTAAAGGATTTAGGCAATACTCTTGTTGCTCGGTAACAGGTGCAGTAACTATGGTCATGCGAGGACGTCCAGGAACTCGGCGTATTAAAACTGAAGTATTTTTGGGAATTAACATTGCTTCATCAAGGTACTCTGAAACATACAGAACAATGAGGAGGGTATGAAAACACAATGAACACCAACAAATTCAAAGAACGACCACAAACCAAAGCCAACACCCCCAGACAGCAGATGTCTTATCTTTGTGATTGCCCCATCACAGAACATATTATAATTATTACCATCACTGTCCTGGTCTCATAAATCAGGAATAAGGAACTTAATTTACAAAGCAAACTAAAAACCTTAGCCAAAAATAAAAAATAAAAAATAAAAAATTGTCTGCCTAGAAAAATAATTGCCCAACATTTAAAACATCTCATTGGACCAACATCATTTAAGTCTATCAACTTTCTACCAAACAAATCTTTTTAGTGAACACTTATTAGATGGATAATTAACAGTTAACACAACATTATGTTTGTCAATTGCAATACCAATGACCTATGAAACAGGCACATACAAAATACTAGAGCTATTGTGCAACCAGCAATTTCAAAAGCATAGATTAATACATACATGTATACAAGAAAAGAAGAAAGCATTGAGATCCCGGTTCAAATTTTAGCTAATTATCACAAAACACATAATGCTATACTGATGGCTTATTGCAAAACCTGCCACACATTCAAACCGAAGCATATCTGAAGAGCTGTAACACAAAGGTTCAATTATTTATCTTTTAACTAAGGGGGCAAAATTTTCCTATTACATTGAAAAATAAGGAAATTATATAAGCCCTTAAACTCAGTGAAACCAAAGCTCTATACCAACATAACATAAATCCCTACTCCCTAAACACTGTCATTAAGCACTCCAAGGTTATCAGAAATAATTAGACAAAAAGACGCATCAATCCTCATTACAAACACACCACATACATTAGACTAAACACCAGCAAACGTGTGAGTTAAACATAGAAATAAAATGTTGCAAAAAGATCAAAGACCCAGTTTTGGTTAAAAATATTTCTATTTGAGAAAAACTTCTTCAAAGAGTCAAAACCAACCTTCATTGGTCTGGGCGTTGGTCACTACGAGGTCAAAATCAGTACCCCTGCCCAAATGCTTTAGTTCAAATATTTTTTCTTTCAAGTTTCCCACTGATATGAAGTGGCCTTCCAACGGAACTGAATCATAATCTTTTGCACTTTTAAATTTATAGTACACAGCCATATTTCTTTTCACCTTTCTTTGTAGATAGATGAACAACCACAGAAATAGACAGTGCCGTCAAATAATACAAAATGTAAGGGCTGGCATTCAATTCAAAAGAAGAAGAAAACAAATAACAGGAAGTACAATGGAAAACCCAAGTTCTTTTTTCTTTTTCTTTTTCTTTTTTTCCTTTTTTTGGTTCTTTTTCTTGAAATTGATCAAAGAAAAACCAAACCGACTAATGGCCTTCTAATCCTTCAAGATTCCAGAATACTTCAATACACAGGGGCTTCCTCGACCTTCCACCAAGCGAGCGATGGGTAGATAGATAATCAGGATCTTGATCCAAATATACACCAAAACACCGGAGATTGCACAGATCCGGTAGATCAGAGAACGACGCGCAAAAGCCCTCTCCTTCTGGCGCCAAACCGAATCGCCGATTCGCCGCCTCCTCTGAGCGAGGATACCTCTGCCGCAAAATTCCTTGATTAATCGCCGAATAAAAACCGCCAGCAGCTTCAGATGTCGAATCCTTGCCCCCGAAAGTCACCGAATCGGGAATCCGCTTGTGAAGAAAAAAAGCACGCGAACAAGCGATTACGCTGCAAGCCTGCAACCTCGATAATTAGGCCTTTCCTCGCGTCCACAGCACAAAAGCAATACCGATCAGAGAAGAATCGCTAGCGAATAACGGAATTCCAGATGCCAGAATTGACCCCGGGCACCAAAATACGAGAAAAAATAAGCGGGTACTAGATTAGGGTTTTCAGGGACGCGGGTGACAGGAATCGCAAATCTCCCCGAGAGGATAAAGAAGCATGGGCTAGGAGCGTTATATATGGGGGAAGCGCTTTCGTGCCGTCCAAGTGTCACTATGAACAGAAAGAATCAACGGTTGTGATTTACCCACCGAAGTGTCAAGACAGTAGTGCCCACTCCCACTGATACTAGGGTTATACGCAACAATGTCATACTTAAATCAAAGATCACGACTTAAGTTATTCCATATTTTTTATTACGGACTAAAAATTACATAAAATTTTATATTTATAATCATGTTATTTAATTACTCCTATGTTTTCTATATATTTATAACAGTAAAGAAATCAAAATTCAACGATTAATTAATACTTCCTCTGTTTTTTAAAGATTGATACGGACTCACCCATGACGCAGTCCAATGCACATTTTAAATCATTAATAACTCAAATTTAGTACAAGTAAAAATTCTAAAAGTTCGATATTTAAAAACTACAATATGAGACAAATCTAACAAGACTTCATTTGGCTATATTTTAACTTATAGTATAACCATAATAAAATTTTAAGTCAAAGTATATGAGTGAACAGTAGTAAAATATCAAATGTAGCTAACAAAAAAAAGGAGGAAGTAATACACATAATGTTAAAATGAGGCGAAATCAAAGTAATTAATTATATATTCCCAAAAATTAACTATGTTGTGTTGCTCAAAAAAATATAACTAAGTTAAAATTTTGTTAAATTTGCCTATGTTTTTTTAAAAAAATCAAAAAACTGGAGTGCCAAGGCCATTTATTTTATTACATGGTTTGCATATATATAATTTACAATATTAAGCATCAAAATAATACAATGTATATTGTGTCGAAATGAAATATGTTGAGACGGAATAAGTATTTTATTTTAGTTCAAAAATCTCTATATATAAAAATGTATAGTGTGTTAGTAATATATTGGGAGAAAAAGTTTAAGAATTAATCCTTAATAACTCAATCCGATATACATTTTGCCACGGACCTTAAATTTATCGTGACCCACATTTCATGCAATCCAATACACAATTTTAATCTTTAATAACTCATGTTCTATACAAGTAAAAATTATAAAAATTTGATATTCCGAATCTATACGATTAGACGAATCCGACAAGATCCCACTTGACTATATTTTATCTTGTATAATTGTATTAAAAAGTCGAATCAAAGTTACTCAATGAACAGTGATAAAACTCTCAACGTGTCAATTATTAAGGAACGGATGAAGTATAATAATAGAGTCTCTATACTTCATCTGTTTTGTTTTGCTTGCCCACCATTTGGGGTTTATGCACTATTCACACACATATTATGACTTAATGTTTTATCATAGTTATACAAGTTAAAGTACAGTCAAGTGGAATATTGTTATATTTGCCTCGTTGTATAGTTTTTAAATATCGAACTTTTAAAATTTTACTTGTACCGAATTTGAGTTATTAATAATTTAAATGGAATGTTTGGGAGTCAGCAGATCTGCTAGCGGATAGCAGATTCGGAGAGAGAATGGTGAGAGGATGTGCTGTTTGAATCATCTTTATGCTGCACAATCTACTTACATTCAAACATTCTCAAAATGTACATTGGACTGCGTGATTGGTGGGTTCGTAACAAATAAAAAAATATAAAGTACATAGTATTGTCCAATTAAAACGAAGTTGAATATGTCAACATAAAACATCTTATCACGTACTCATTAATAAGATTTTTTGAGAAAAATTGACACCTATGTGTCCGTGGGAATTCAAGTCATATACATTACAAAGGGAGTAATAAGATTTGGTTCAATAAAATTGAGTAAATAAAAAACAAATATGACAATCGTATTACAAAACTTTTTATTCATTAATAGGAGTAATAGACAATCAGACATCTCATATAACCGATCAAACCGTCTAAAAGAAAGAACTGAACAATTGTTGACCACTATTATTGAAATTCTGTTTAAAATGACATTAAGATAAAAGTACAAGACGTCAAGTGCTTAAAAGGACCAAAGCCCAAAATTCAAAATTGAGATAAAGGACCAACTACAGAACAAAATTGAAACAAAAGGACCATCTCCCACTTTTGGCTATTTTAACCCCAGTATGTATTTTGCAAATAATTTGGTAATCAGTAGTTAATTTGTCAGAGAAGTTCATGAGGAGGAGGAGGGAAACCTAACTAAATACAAAGATAATTCTGGTCGTACTTTACAGTTTTTTTCCCCAATCATGGTACAAACTCAACTCAACCATATACGAGACCAACACAAAACTCCTGCGAAAAGCTATCCCAAAGGCCAATTGTATGATGATATCCGTTTTTGTATAAAATGAAAAAAGTGCCAGACAACTAGGATCAAGGAAAAAGGGGCGAAGAGAGGCAAAGAGATTTGGGGAAATGGAAATGGTAAGAGGAGTCCGTCATGTGATTTGATCATATGTCTGTCAAGATTAGCGATGACACGATGACAACGTATGCTAGGAAAAAGAAAACTGCTATCTGGAAGAAGAACTTGGGGTTGTCCCTCATGTTCGGCGATGTAACAGCCCTGTGAAAATAGAAACGGGTGAATACATTGCAAAAAATTAAGCTGGAAATGAAGGTGGGATTGATTGAGGTTCACATCATTTACCTGGCAATGCGCTGGGAGAGCCGGTGAAAAGGCATGCTTTGGATGAACACAATACCAGGCCCAGTTAGTACAGCAGTGACCAGATTGTCTCCCTGCATATTAGAATGGCAAAACAACAATGACTTGAAGATGGGGGAAAAGAGAAGTGCAGAAAAATACAGTATAACAGATCAGGATGGGAAATGGGTTGTGCTACATACTCACATATGACACCATATGCAGTAAAAAGGATCACGTTGCAA
This sequence comes from Hygrophila difformis, assembly GCA_030278955.1. Lineage (NCBI taxonomy): Eukaryota > Viridiplantae > Streptophyta > Magnoliopsida > Lamiales > Acanthaceae > Hygrophila > Hygrophila difformis. The sequence goes on along the minus strand of JAOANR010000006.1, from coordinate 1,613,782 downwards.
AAGTGATCTTTAAAAAAATTCAACCCATAAATCTAGGGTAAAACCATGTAAAATTTAGAAAGAATCTATTCTATTAAGCAATTTTATCTTCCCAATCGAAGGAAGACGGATTCTTCAATTTATTTTTTTAAAAGGAAAACGAAAAAGATAAGATAAAAAAAAAGCAAAAAAAAAAAAAAAAAAAAACAGAGCACATCCAGAAATATCCAATATCTTGAACATAAATTGCAGATAAAGCATTTAATATCACCATGAGTCAGAGGTAAGCATTCGTGACAACATGACACCAGTATTTAAATATTTCACAAGGAAAATGAGTTAGCGATGCTCACCCCAAAGACCACCCTTCTCATAGGACCATTATACTTGATTTGTACATTAACTGATGATGAAACTGCGACAATGCTTGAGACATCAATCGTGAGCACTTCACCCACCTCAAGGTTTTTCTGAACAACTAAGAAGCACCAGAGAGAAAAGGAAAACAACGTAATTAGAATTCTGCAGAGCTCAACACCTTTTAATTGAGATTATTCTATATTCCACACTGTTTCTGCTCTGGAATCCATTAATTTCTCATGCAATGGGACACTAATCTAGGTCAAATGTTATCCTAATTAAACACCAAAGATCAACTAAAATTGCTCTGTCAAAGGGCAACTTCCACACCAACTAAAGTTGCCCTAACAAAACTCAAGTAAAATCAACCATGAAAATTCTTCACTTGCAACTAACAAGATATTTTGGAGGAAGGTTTAACCCACTTAATTACATGCCACAGAAAGACAGGGTTGAGTGTTCCTACAGCAGTCTGTAAGATTATGCATAGCAGAAATCTAAACTAGAGAAACATACCAGAGCCACCACCAACTATAAATGCAAGCCCTTGACCAGATATTTTCTGCCTCAAAAATCCCTGCAAACATTGTCACATAATTATTACTTATTACTATGGGGAAACCCACGAACACGAGAAAAGAAAAAAAGATCAAACTGCAGACCTCAACACTAGTAATGACATTGCGCGCCCTCTGATCAACAGAATTATTAACCTTGACATCATTAATTGAGCAAAGAAATGCATCTGGCTACAACACATTATAGCAAAAAGTCATACACAAGTCACACATAACAATAAGATGGCCTATGTAAAAAAGAATATCAAAGGCCACTTTAAATTTAATCACATTACTTGGTCAGTACCTGGCACAACATTTCACCACCAAACAGTGCTAGATCAATCTGCATGGTGCAAAAAAAATAATGGATTACTCTTACAGCAGGTATGGAAAATCATAGCTAACCATTAATCTGGAAAATTACAGACAGGAAGAATCTTTGCGAGTGTAGGTGCAGCAATCCCCACAAACCCGTCAGCAGATCCAGTATTGTGGAGAATTATGCTAGTAATGCTCTTTCCAATAAGCCACTGCCACACACCTGCTTCGTTTTCGGGCACATAAACATTTTCCATCTGTATAGACCCAGACATGTAGCACATTGAACCTGCAACACATCCCTGAATTAGATGGTCAATTCAAAAAGCTATAATAATCAATGTAAATTATGTTTAATTTATCAGCGAAGTCAAAATATTAATATAATTCAAGCTGAATGTCAAGAGGTTTATGAAATTTTCATACAACAAAGATTATTAGGCAGGAAATGGGAAAAATTTATCATGGAAGGGTGCAAAAATGGAATAGAAAGAAAAACATCTACTTGAGGAGAACATGACATGAAGATGTTTGAAAGAAATATCTAACTGTCTTTTGTGCCAGTTGTCCAATTAAACCATTTAGAACATGGTCTTAATTGTGTTAGGCACATCATGTCAAAGGCTTCTATGGGCCATGACACACATCAAAATTAGATAATACATAGTAAAATATATATCTAATTATCTATGTATACTCCATATAACTTTCACAAAATAAAGAAAGAAAAAACTGTACCTGCTTTTCATTTATGAGTAGTACACGAAAGAACAAATAAAAAAGATCGTTTGCTATACAAAGTAGGGATTGAATGTCAACAGTGAGAGCTCTCAAATGAAAACAAACTAACAAAGAAACTACGGATATGTTACCACCACAATCATTGTGTTATCAGTTTTCATACATACATACAAGAATATAGTATATGCATATACAATGTTATGTCATTTACTATTCAAGGTTATTGGTGCAGTGGATAACATAATTTTAATTACAAATTGCTGTGATAATAAATACGGCTGAAGTAAGAGTGTAAGACTCAGAGTAAAGATTTGAAGATATTCCAAAAATGAGTCTTAATTAACCTTAATACAGGTAAGAAACTGTCATGTGCACAAAATTTGAGTAAATGGCTGCATAGTGCTCAAGGACTTCTTAAATTATGGCAATTCTCCAAATATGCAATAATGTAGGGTTCAGGTGTTAGGCACAGAAATGAGCATAATAAAAAAATTCCAAGCAACAGAATAACAGTACTAGCCAATGAAAGAAGGAATATAGAGGCAATCAAAATTGGAAAATTAGTGGCATACCAGGTTTTGCAGTAACTTTTTCCCCTGGCTTCAACATTATCTAGAGAGAAAAAATTGCAGTTCAAATATGAGCTAAGTTGAACATTATACATTTATGTTACACAAGGAGAACATGGTACACGTAAGAAATACCTGAACTATTTGAGCTTCCCCACCCAAGATCTGGAAAGGGGTCACTGCATCTTGTGGACTCTGTAACGTGGTTTCAGCCACATTGACAAGTAAGAAACAAATAGAAAATTGAAAAGAACATATAACCAATTTAAGAATGAAATGTGGTGAATACATGTTCTTTGTAAGATCTAGTATTAAAATATACAAGCAAGCACAAAGCATAAGGCCTGCATCCAATTCCATTGCATGAAAATGAAGAATATTTCAGTTCATTCAGTTCATTTATCTTCATAGAACTTAATTTTAGACAATAGACCCATCTGTCTTCTCCCAAACCTGATTTCCTATTTTGTCTCCAAAGTTGTCCTATCATGCAGAAGCAAGTTACCAGGGAGTTCATATAATTCACAACGCTATGGAACCACCGATAAATGATCTTGAACTTGCGTGAAAAATAACACCAGAAAGAAGCATAGTTGTTCATATGATCTTCCCTATAAACCTGATGTTGGTAAGTGAAAGAAACGGTGCCCACCAAAATTAAGAGAAAAAGAATACTTTAAGCCTAAATTGGCACGACATTATCACCCACCGATTCTTTGAGAACGCCATTTCACAACTAAATGAAACAGATGTCATCTCAAGTCCACTTTGTCAGGGATCACAGAGCCCTCGAGCACAGAACCACGCACGAGGCACACAAAAAACAACTCTTAAAGCTCGAAGACAAAATCGACCTCGTCTAGAAGAGAAATAGTTATAAAAAATCTCAATTCTATTCTCAGTTCTCAGTTTCATATTCACAGCACACTTCTCAGCATCATCCAACACAACGAAATTATGATCGCAAATACAGAAATTCATAAATATATACATACACAAAACCCTAATTCGGAGAAAAAAAACATTAGTGGTTCACCTGATAAACGAAAGGCTGGAAGGATGTCGAGAAGAATGGGGCTGCCATTGGCGAGTGATCGAAGCTCAAAATTTTTTGCAGATCGGAGTATCAAATTTGTTCAATCGTTCATGTCTTGGACATTTTATTCGTCAGGGTTTTGGTTATAAATTTTATCGATGCGGCTTAATAAAGTTGGGTACCGAAAATGATCCTGACCATTTGCCTATTTTACGCTAGAATCGCCCTTCTGTCAACAGAGGTATAAACTAAAGATGAAGGCAATTTCGTCCATTCAGATAAATCGTCGTTGCGAACCATTGATGTTTGGTTGAATTCTTGGACTACAGGTCAGCGTTAGAAGCAATGACGTGGCTGTATTCTATTCGTCGGAGCTCCTAAATAGACGTGGTCGGGCCTTTGCAGTTTGCTATGCGGGTTCCAGTCGCACGTCGATTTTTTTTTTTCTTTTTTTTACACTCCCTTATTCTCATTTTACTTGTCTTATTTGAATTTTGCACACAATCCAATATATTTTTTCAATCGTTAATATATCAAAATATATATAATAAAAAATTATGTAAAATATAAAAATATATTCTAAAACTACATGATCATACGATTCTAATAAGATCCAACTCGACTATTTTTTTTCCAATATATACTCGCAATAAAATTGAGTCAAAGTTGAAAAATGAACAGTATCAAAAAAGTCAAACCAGACACATTACCTGTGATGGAGGGAGTATTTATTTATTTTCGCGAACAACCTATACCGGCTAAGAAAAAAGTGGTGGGAGCTCACACTACACAAATTACAAATGCATAAATGGGAGAAATAGGAGACCGGGTGGAATCGAGTCTCCAACCTAAGTCGGGAAACTTGACTATTAGAGCAAGTTCCCAACCCACCATTTTCTATTTAAGTTCAATTTTTTTTAATATATCGGATTTAAGATTTAATTAATTAATTAATACTACTATTATAGTAATTGTTATCTTGGCACGAAATCTGACAGTTTAAGCAAATATCTCGGATTCGAGCCTTTGTGTATACAGAGTTCTGCTTTGATACTTCAATATCCACCAGATTCTTGAGGGATTAGTCTTGAACATAATGTGGCTTGGAAATATTCGGTATACACAAAAAAATTAAAACAGATTAATCATCATGTCATATTGGATACAAGATTAATCCCTCAATGATCTGATGACTTGAAGGGTTGCCTCTCCCAAAGCAAAATTCTGCATATACAAATGCTTGAACACGAGATCTTTGCTTGAGTTGTCAGAACCTCATAATACTCAATCCAACTATGTTTGGTTGTATTTTTATTTAATTTATTGCAAATATATAATAAAAAATCCTTTATTCTCATACTTCTTTATACACATTTTGAAAGCAAAAATATTGAAAAGTTACTATATATTTAACAAATTAATATAAGATTGATCTAAATAAAATAAAATTTTGAGAATAAAACTGAACTATAGTTAAATAGAACAATGTATTTGAAGAATAAAGTTTGATTATATTAATTAGAATAATATAATTAAATTAAATATTCATATATTCCGCCAAAAATTAAATATTCATATAATTTTTTTGAGCATAATATTCATATAATTTAGAATCTTAAATAAATTAAAATCAGTATAAAAGTAATCATAAAAACAAATCTTATGGGCATTAGGATTGGGCTCCCACACACATTTGCCGGCACATAAGTGTCAATGTTTACCAAAAAAAAAAAAAATCTAATGGGCATTATATTGCAGATGGGATTATGGTGATAATCTTTTAACCTCGCCAAACTATTTTATGGTACTAGTACTACCCGCCCGCGCGATGCGCCGGGCTCAGATTATTTTACTATAAATTTTCAAATGTTTTAGTTTAAAATTTTTACTATGTTATACACCGTCTACATTTTTGAAGGGATCAAATACCTTGGCTTGCAAAAAATTGCTGGAAAAATTAAAGTATTGAGCATACGGATAAACAACTCAAACCTAACCCTGTATTTTATCCATTTAAAATAGATGTTCTTTCTTTCGCTGTTCTAAAATAACTTTCTTTATGCCCTCTTAATGTATGCTAAAATTTATTATTATTTTAAAATTTTAATAAATACCATCATAACAATTCATTATTGATTTTTTACCATTAAATCTATATCTATATAATTATAGGAATGGTCCTCTAAGAATTCTTCCATGAGATCAATAACACATTGTTGAAGTTTTTTTTGGCGTAGACATTGTTGAAGTTAGAAAAAAAGGAAATAGTAAAAAAAAAAAAGAAAAAAAAAAGAAAAAAGAAAAAAAAAAAAAGAATTAGAATTATTTTAAGAATTTAACCATATTCAATTGTCTGTCACCAAATCATACCTATAACTAAAGGACGAATATTGCAAAATTTGATTTGTTCAAAGTAGAGCAATCATTTTCGAACTAAATTGAAATCTCCAAGGCTATATTTCGATAAACAAATCAGTCTAAAACGGATCTAAAATCCAGCCATGACAATATAGCAAATCATAAATCAATGCTTAAACCCCCAACTGCGAAGAACACATCATCAAGAAATAGCAAACACACAGTCAATTAATAGCCTTCATGCAATCCGATCCTTTCCATTCTTCAATGCAGTAAACCGAAGATGAATTCAAAAACTCAAAAGCAGATCCACCGGTCACGTAGATCAAGAAATTAGCAAGTACTGAACACTTCTAACAAAATTAAGATCAACTTACAGAAAATTCAAACACTAAAAATCAGAGAAATTGGACGCGGCCGCCCCGAAGTTGCGCAGAGGCCTTAGCTCATATCATATACCAGAAACTCTATATTGACGAAATAATTCTCACCTCATAGCTAGAATGCAAATTGATCGAAATCCTTGCTGAGAAAAAGATATTATCTTCATATTGATATCCTGAAACAAAATGCAAGAAAAACTAAAAATTAGTTGGAAAAGCCAGGAGTCAAAGGAATGATAAAGAAAACAGTAAACTTAGCCAAGCCACACACAACTGACACAAAGTTTTTGTATATCTGTTATCCAATATTCAATCAGGAGCATTTACCACAAAATATTAGAAATGCCAAAAGATATGGGATATCGATCACAATAAATATACACGACTACACGTGTTTAACCAATACCTTTTTTTACAAAAAAATGGAAAGGACTTAATTCTATTATTTAAGTTTTTTCATGAGAGATGGTAAGCCAACTTCTAAACTTCTCGCAACTTATACGGATATTAATGCCTGTTGTGAGTGCTTAGTGAATAGAAGTAATAAACAGCACATAACATTTTTTGTCATTAAATGATAACACAATACACCCCAAAAGATCCAAAATAATCGTCATGGATACAGTGATGTTATTAACCCGGAGGGCCCTTTCAGTTGGTAAGTCAAAATCGGAGAATGAAACAGGATATGATAATTCTACTAACATCTAGTTTATGCCCATAACTCCACATGTATGCTAATTAGTCTTCTGTTAAATTCAGAGCAACCCGACCACACATGTTGATACATACATACATGCAATTTACTTAAATTAAAAGTACCTCGCCAGTGTTAACAGCAAACATATATATCAAATCTTTTGCAGAACTTCCTTGAAAACAACATTCCTTGTACACTTCCCTTCCTGTGTGCTGCCGTCATTGGAAAGCACTATTCTGAGCCCAGGGCGTGTTGTTACTCTCGATGCTGCTACATATAGTTGGCCATGAGAAAAAACTGGGGTTTTCAGGTAAAGGCCAACATAAGACAGAGATTGCCCTTGACTTTTATTAATAGTCATTGCATAGCAAATCATCACAGGGAATTGTCTACGTTGAAACTTAAAAGGCAACTTTATGTCATTTGATGTAAGCGTCATCCTGGGGATTAGAACTCTTTCTCCACAGTTGTCTCCGGTTATTACCTCACCCTGGAGTACATTACTACCAAGTCGAGTAAGAACTACTCGAGTGCCATTGCAAAGGCCATTTGTTGAATCTATGTTTCTGAGAAGCATCACTGGAGTACCAACCTTAAGTACCAGAGCGTGATCCGGGAGACCTTGAGCTCTGATTGTGTTCAAAAATTCCGGTGGATGAATCGAACCTATAAGTGTTGACTGCCCTTCTGTTGTGCAAGCCTTGTCAAAACTTAGGTAAGTCCGACTTTCAGAATCATTCAGAGATAACATGTAATCATTGATAAGCTGCACTGTGTTGGTTGTTGGCGCTAATATTGCTCTTGATCGTAGGTACTCGCGGTCAATTTTTTTCTCATGAAAGGATGGATAAATAACATCAACAATAGAAGCAATAGGATCACCTATATACTCAACCAATAGGTCGGATGGAATCTCAATATCAACTTCACCATCGTTGTCTCCACCTAGCACTCCATCCCCAATGTTAGTTAACCACTGGGCAAATCTGTCTATTTCAATTCGTTCCTCAGGTGTATTAGCTCTGTCAAGTCTCATGTTTTTTGTCAGGCGATATACTTCACAATTCTTCCATAAATATGAGGAGTTGATTGCAGCATCTACAATATCTTGTCTTGACCCCTTGCGTATTACAGGTAATATTTGTCTAAAATCACCACCAAGAACAACTGTTTTACCACCAAATGGTATTGTATCCAAGTCACTGCGAAAAGGTTGCATTATATCACATAAGCTTCGATCAAGTGCTTCAAAACAATGTCTATGCGTCATAGGAGCCTCGTCCCATATGATTAGTCTTGCTTCCTTAATGAGATCTGCTAGCTCCGACCCTTTTGTGATATTACAGGTGGAAGTTTCTGTTATGCTAATCGGAATCTTCAGCCTTGAGTGCGCGGTTCGTCCACCAGGCAATAGTAGAGATGCAATTCCACTTGAAGCAACATTCAAAACTATACCACCCTCTGACCGCACTGCTGCTGATAATCCGTTCCAAACAAACGTTTTGCCAGTGCCACCACATCCATACACAAAGAAAAAACCTCCTGCACCTGAACGAACAGCTTCCATAATTCGGTCGTGAATTTTAAGTTGCTCCTCAGTGCACTTACTTAGGAATTCTTGATATTGATTAATTAATACTGATCGATCATAGCGAAGTTCCTCCATTATTAGAGCATTCATTGAGGATTCAGTGCATGCCCCGCTTGGATATGGCATTCCCGGAAAATTACGCAGACTACGGCCAAGACGCAACAACAACTTTTCAACTTCAAATAGAGCCAGGTTTTCAAGCTCACCTTCTGTTAGTGAACGCCCTTAAACAAAAAAAGAATAAAAAAAGTTAAACAAAATAGATTTAAATTTACTAAGATATTTGATTGAAATTTAAGAAATTTAAGATCGGTTTATAGCACCTTAATTTATTTACGGACTTAAATAATACATTTGTCTTTTAGAATACAACATAAGAAAAATTTATGAACTACAAAAAAAATAATCACTAAATCGATATATATATATTGTAGGATTAATTTAGTTATAAGCAAAGCTACTGTTTTTTTTTAATTAGAATGTAGTCAAGTTAAATTTGTTTTTAAAGTTTAATCAATGGAGAATATGAATAAGAAAGAACACACGGATGTAAATCTTAAGTAAAGCAAATGAAAAGAATCAATAAAGTACCTGTTTGTATATTTGCAATTCGATGATTGTATTCAATGTCATCTGTGAAGTACTTCCAACATCTTTCCCATATAATTTCTGGGTTTGCAATTGTATTCATGAAGAGCAATGATACGAAAAAACGGCGGAGACTTTGTGCTGAAGACCAATGGCTAGCCTCCTTTATTGCATCAACATACTCATTGTCATCATCCAATAGTCCAAGAGAGTAGCAAGCATCACGAAATGTTTCATGTTGAACACCATTCACATAACGTAATTCGTCATAGCTTATTGGACCACGAACTACATTCAACAGGCACCTTAAATAGTACAGTTCACCGGCTCCTGGATAAACGAACGTTAATCTCCCAATGGAGAACCGTTGCTTTCGAGGCCGCCACTCTCGACAGTCCTCTCTCCATACAAACTTGTTCGGAAACTCAATATATGTCAATTCTCGCTAGGGATGGCAATGGGTCGGGTCTGGGTCGGGTCCAGCCGGACCCAAGACCCGACCCGAGAAAAATTCTAGGACCCAAGAACCGACCCAGACCCGAGGTATTACTCATTGGACCCGAGCAGACCCGAACCGACAGGACCCGGACCCAGACCCGTGGACCCGTGGACCCGAAGAATTAATAAAAATTACTAAGCAATAGGTTGGACCCGACCCGACCCAGGACCCGATAAAATAATACTCCCTCCGTCCCACTAATTCCGTCTCATTTTCCTTTTTGGTCCGTCCAATTACAATTATCACATTTCCCATTAATGAAATAATTACATACTCCCTCCATTTTTTTAAAATATTAACGTTTGCATAGTAAACACTATTGATTGAATAACTTTGATTCGATATTTTAACACAACTACCATCACATCACATTAATAAATAACTATATTAAAATTTCAATCACACAACTATCGCATCACACATAAATAAATCAATTAAAAATTTAAATACATTAAAATCACATCATATAAATTCCTAATTTACCTCCACTTAAACACTAATCTACCCCTACATTAAATACTAATTATCCCACATAAAATACCGTGTCAAAAAGAAATGGGACACTATTAGTGGGACGGATGGAGTAAAAAAAAAAACATCAGCAACTATGAAACATGAAATGAGCAACACTACAGCAGTAGCAACATGGAGATAATGTGATTAGTTTGTGCAACCATTCGACCACATGGAGATAAATTTTTGAGTGACCTATAATATATCAGCCATGTATTTCAGAATCAATAATATGCATACCGGACACTGGGAAAATAACATTGTAGAACAATGGGTGAGCAACCAAACATTATAGGCTAGAGGCTGCTCTCACATATCTAGGGTTCCCACACACCAAATCTATTCGGGTCGGGTCGGGTCGGGTCGGGTCGGGTCTACCCCTGGACCCAAGAACCGACCCAGACCCGAAAAATCTAATTTGGACCCGACCCAAGAACCGACCCAGACCCGAAAAGAAGGACCCGAACCGAGCTAAACGGGTTGGGTCCGGGTCGGTTCTCGGGTCCACCGGGTCCAATTGCCATCCCTAATTCTCGCGCTTCTGGATATTTCTCGTTTGCTTTAAACCATGCTATGAACTGGCTTTCCTTAACTGTTGAACGGGCCACGACGGATGATAGTGTTTCAGTTTCTGTGAATATAACTTGTTGTTCACCTGGGAGATGGAAAGACAAACGCTCAACAGATGGTGTTCGGTAATGAATGTCGAACATGAACAATCTCCAAGCCGCCTCACATGAAGAAATATATCGACAGTCCAAGTATAATTGCACTTCGTCTGTAACTCTGGACTTCACACATTTGTCGGCATTCTCATAAAACGTGGCAGTGACTCTATCGTTGCCCTTGTGTATGTACTTGAATATGTACTTTATTGAACGGCTTTGGTTGCACCACTCAACATTGATATGAGCATTGTACCTTAGAAGAAGCTCCGTGTTATGTGGAACAATATTTCTATTATCATAGAAAATACCCCCTTTCTCAATCACCTTTCCATCGTCCCTACGTCTGTATACAGGAAAACCATCATCATCGTAGGTCGTCGCATTAACAAAACTTTTAGGGTAATGTTTCGAACACCGACCCTTAGACATGCATGGAGCGTTCATGTTTACAGATCCACAGGGCCCGTGAATCATGAACTCGCACACAGCCTTGTAGTACAAAGGGTCTGAGTACTCATCTGGTATCTCCGCTGAAATTATACCATTTATTCTTTCAGGATTGACAGACACCAGATGTCCTTCTATGAAGAGCAGAATGTGCGCATGAGGTAAGCCACGCTTCTGGAATTCTACTGTATATACAACTGCAGACAGACAGAATGAAACAAATAAAAATAACATAATTTCTTACGGGTTGCTAAAAAAATTATACTTTCTTTCAGAATACTAAAATAATACCTGCATTTACTTTACCAAAAGGTCTATCCTTTTTCAGGAATTGGATCATGTGGTCCAACTTCATCTTAAATATTCGACTAATAACATCTGGTCGATCCTCAGCTTTTAGACCGCATACATCCAGGTATCTGCTAACCTCTGGCCATTTCGGATTACATGTGAAAGTGATGAAAAGGTTTGGATACCCTGTCCACCTACAAATAGCCATTGCATCTTGGTAATTCTGTATCATATATCTTGCTCCACCCGTAAAAGAGGATGGGAGAACTACACGTTTTCCTACATTGCTTATATCTGTTTCACCTCGTGTTAATGCATCACTTAGCTGATTATACATTTCAGCACGCAATTTCTTTTGATTCATTCTGACATAACAAATCCTACCACTCTCTACCATAGTATAGGCATCCACCAATAACTGCTGGAAAAGTCGTCGAGAGTGTAGGATAAAAGAAGGTTCAGATTCCCTTGAATGCAACCTATACGCAAAGAATTCTCTCATTGCAATATATTTCCTCCGGAAGGTACCAGAGCATAATTCAGTCAGGGGAATATCCTCACGATAACCATCATCACCATAAGGAAACAACAGTGGGTATTGTAGAGGAAGATACGATGGATGAAGCTCACTTATACGCTGCAAAAGCCCACCATGTCTTTGAATAATTATGTCTCGTGGCTGCATATGCTCATCCAAATCTCCAACCACTAAAGCCGCAACCTCAGATGTAGTAGGAAGGTTATATGTCCTCCCGTCTCTTCCCCTCTTCCCTATAAGACGAAGTTGAAATTCACCACCATTGAGTTCCTTCATTCTGTCCCGTGCCATCCTGAATGATTTTGTCAGGGCATTATGGCTGTCCAACATCTTTATTAAATCCTCAACTATCTCGCCACATAAACCATGCTCGCGTTCTCCTGTACTGTAAACGATACCGAATCAATAATGTTTCAGATCGCAATATATAAATATAATACTTGATGGACTGTTAGTTAAATCATACAAAATAATTTTAGAAACCTTATAGCATGAATTCGGTTTGTTACTTCGTTCTCCGTATCAAAAATATACAACTGTCCAAATCTAGGAGCATGTCCTTCTGCTGGACACAAACTTCCAATCCGATGAAAATTTTCACCATGTAATCGAAACATTGGTGGTGCACTCCCATCGTTCAAAGATCTATCGATTTTACCTCCCATAGATGTGAACGAAAACATGCTGTTATACCTACGTATGTTCTTCTGAAAGTTTTTGCTTTTATCTGAAATCCCAAAACATAACTCTTGAAGAATTGGTGGAGGTTCATTCACTTTCGGCAGAACAATTTTACCACCTAGGCAGCAACCTGAATACTTAGGTTCTTTAGTTCCCTTTTGTTTACTACATCGCTCATTGTACCAGAAGTAAGCTCCACAATGCCCACACGCATAAATAGGATCACCTAGATCACAATATGATGTTGTAACTGCAGCCAAAAACCAAAGAAAAAATGTTATTCCCATTGAACAGTGTTTAATTCAAATTATGATTAGAAACCAAATTTACAGAATCACATATTGCTACTCTATTAATTCATTAATCAAATGTTGAAAGGGTGCTATACCTGGATTACGTTGCCCTTCAACACCATTGCCTTGAGTTTGATCTGCACCTTTGCAACAAACAATATTCAATTTATAAGATTTTCCCATTTGAATTCACTAATATTAAACTAACAGCTAACTAATATTCTTATATCAGATTTGAAACTAACCTGATGTATTTGTGCATTGTGGTACAGTTATAGCATCCACTTGTTGCTTCAAACATGGTTCCTGAACTTCAGAAATACATTGTAATCTTACACCGGTGCTCCTCGTGCTTACTGATTAAAATACAATAGAGATTAAGCTTAATAAGATCTGTACCACAAATCTGACCACAATCAAACTACATAACTTTGTGAATACAAATAACCTTGATTTGCATTGACTTGTAGATCGGGCGGACCAATAACCTCAGATGTTCGTGATTGTCCGGTCTCACTGTTACTCGAATTTACTAAGGTCAAGAAGAAAAACATAATATTTCTCAAAAAATTAAGCATGTAAAAATATCAATACCATACTATTAATAATTAGAACTCACCATTCCAAACACGATTCAAAACACACGGATTAACTTCTGTATTTGTGGGATTCACAACATCAGAAACTTGAGATTCACCAAACAGATTACAATTGATATTTCCTACATGTACTGGGAACAAATGGGACTATTAAAAACCCAACATTAAATACAATCTGCTACAAATTTTTTTTTAAAAAAAAAACAAAGATCACATCCTTATCCTTGTTCTCGTATCATTAAAAACACTATATCAAGAACAGAACTTACCATTCCTAATATCTCTACATGGACCTCCTGAACCTAACAGAGGCAAATATTGTTCAGAACGGGATAGTTCATATTGTCTGTCCCACGTATGAGTCAGGACACGTGCATTCACTTGCGTATTTGTAAGGTTAATAACATCAGAAAATTGAGACTGAGGGGGCAGATTACAGTCCACATCACCTACAAATATTTCAGAATGAAAATACATATTATAAGGCGAACATTAAATAAAATGTGGTCGTCTTCAAGACACCAACTCTAGTTCTATTCTTCGGGACACCTAGTGAAGAGTATGACTTACCATTCCCCACGGATATTTATTCTCCGGAATACGATTTACAGAAAGAGGTAAACGGATAAATAACATTGAGTAGTATGTATGAAGAATCAAGGTAACACTGAAGAAAAATGGAGAAAAATATATGTCTACACTAACTTATGGCTGAACATACTCGATAGGAACCGACTATTCGTCACATCAGTAAGTGGAGATCTTCCTCTCCCTGTATGATTCGAACTCCGCGGAAGCTTTCTTGCATTTTCTTGCAGCTCACTTGTACATTGATCATTTTGAGAATAAAACTGAACTATAGTTAAATAGAACAATGTATTTGAAGAATAAAGTTTGATTATATTAATTAGAATAATATAATTAAATTAAATATTCATATATTCCGCCAAAAATTAAATATTCATATAATTTTTTTGAGCAGAATATTCATATAATTTAGAATCTTAAATAAATTAAAATCATTATAAAAGTAATCATAAAAACAAATCTTATGGGCATTAGGATTGGGCTCCCACACACATTTGCCGGCACATAAGTGTCAATGTTTACCAAAAAAAAAAAAATCTAATGGGCATTATATTGCAGATGGGATTATGGTGATAATCTTTTAACCTCGCCAAACTATTTTATGGTATTGCAATTCATGCCACAATTGTAATATCCGGTCTCATTAATGATGTGGAGTACTATAATCTTCTTGTTCACATCTATGATCTATCCAAACGTACTCAAGTCAATTTTCCTTAATCAAACAATTTACATCTTTATTTATATCATCTCTTAGTAACACGAATCCCTCAGAAATACAATTTCCAGAACACCATATATCTCTCAATACGAGATCAACCATCACTCTTACAAAACCAATCAAACAAACTACTCAAATCCCCACACAAACATGACATTCTTCATAAAATGCTTGCACTCATATATACATACATATATATAAAAAGAGCTTCATAATCAACCATGAAATGATCAACACTTGAAAACCAAACCTAACCAAGACAAAACACCAAAACCATGAATATCCAGGTTGTAATTAATCTAGGCATCCTCTTCAAGCTCAAGAAAGGTTTTCACCCATTCCAATCCACACGTTCCCTGTCTCGAAAAATCGAAGAGCTCATCTCCCTCAACATCAGAAGAACCCATTCCATCTCCTGCACCCACCCCACCTGATCTCATCCTCCTCCTTATCATCATCATCGTCTCATTCCCACTTGCATCCTCCATTGACGATGACACTTTCTCCCGTTCCTCATTATCATCATCGTCGTCGTCTTCATCATCGTCCTCATCATCATCGTCGTTGTCCTCATTCCACTTCTTGATGAGTGCCACTGTCGATGTGGCCGGCAGTTTCTCCATCAGCTTGGCCTTCTTCCTGAGATGCGCGTTCCAGTAGTTCTTGATCTCGTTGTCGGTTCTCCCCGGAAGCCTCCGGGCGATCAACGACCACTTGTTTCCGAGAAGCCTGTGGAGCCTGAGGATCAAGTCATCCTCTGCTTCGGAAATGTTGCCTCTTTTTATGTCCGGCCTCAGATAGTTCAACCATCTCAGCCTGCAGCTCTTCCCACATCGATTCAACCCTGCAATAGTAAGTTTAAAATTCTCAAATGGAAACTTTCATCATTGAGGCATTCAATCAAACAGTGTTTGGGCATTGGATCATCATCCAATTACCTACCTGACTTGGTGGCGACAGATTTCCACCTCCGAGGGCCGTGAATCTCTATGAACTCGGCGAGTGTGGCGTCTTCTTCGGGCGTCCAAGCTCCCCTGTTGAGTGAGGCTGATGATGATCTCTTTCTGGGAAGAGGACGACCAATGTCGTTGTTGTCATCGTCGTCATCAACATCACCACCACCACCATGGTGAGCATGAGGAAGATGGTGGCGATTCTTGTCAGCCATGGGACGGGAGCAGAGAAGGAAGAGGTGGATTGTGGTGGGGATTTTGGAAAGCGAAGGGGCAAGTTAAAGGAAAAAAAGGGGGATTGGGGATTGGGAGAATGGAGCCGTGGGGGTTGGTTGAATTGAAAGCATTGAAGCAACTAGCTGCCGGGTTAGTGAATCTCCCACCACTACACGACAAACAATTGTAGCCACCATTACCATTTAGGGCCTGTTTGGATTGGCTTTTGAAAAAAGCAGAAGCCAAAAGCAGAATCAGAAGTGAAAGCCAAAAGCAGAAGCAGGTAAGTTTTGTGTTTGGATGGAATGTTTGAAAAGCAGTTTTTTTTCAAAAGTGTATTTGGATATGTAAAAGTGAAAAGTGCTTTTTAAATGGATAAATTACCAAAAAGGACATGCTACTTAATATGATAATAAGATATATTTATAGTGTAATTTATATTAAGTAATGAGGGTATTTAAGTCTTTGCACAATTTACGAAGTGCTTTTGGCTTCTGCTTTTCGGAGAAACACCCCCTGGGCTGCTTCTCCCAGAAGCACTTTTGCAGCTTTTCGAGGTGCTTCTGCTTTTTTAAAAAAGCCAAACCAAACGTTTCTTTTTCCCCAAAAGTGCTTTTGGCAGAAGCAAAAGCCAAAAACACCTTGGTAGAAGCCAATCCAAACACCCTCTTATTACCAGCGCCGAGTCCTCCTGGTTGTTATTACCAACTAGGATATGAGTTTAGTCCCCAATTGTGTGCCTGAACATAATAATGCAAAGTTACCAAAGAAAGGCCTAGAGAAGAATACTTACTCTAAGTAGGGATGTAAACGGGTAGGGTAGAGTACGGGTAGACCACCTCCACTCACTACCCGAAATATAATTTTCCTACCCTTACCCTACCCTATTACCCTAAAATTAAATATCGGGTAGGTTCGGGTAACACCCGTCGGGTATGCAGATTATCCGCGGATAAACGGGTACCCAAAATCTTAAATATTACATAGTTAACCGACTCTACCCGACCCAACTTTAATAAAGAAAAAACTTATTTTTCACCATAAAAATAAATAAAATGTTCATTATTGCACGAGAACAAAATTTAAAAGAATATTTAAAAGAAACCGCTAAAGCAACATAAATAAATACTGTAATATTTAAGAATATTCAGTAAAAAATTCATAAATCTTTTTACTGTCAAATCTCAAATGTTAATAAATTTGAAATATAAAAATAATAAATAAATAAACAAACATATAAATATATCTCAATATATAATATAAATTAAATATATATAGTATATATAGATAAATAAATATATATATATATTTAATCGGGTAATCGGGTAGGGTAATCGGATAATATATGAAATCCGTACCCTACCCGCACCCGATATGATTTATTTCGGTTTCGGAT
Organism: Hygrophila difformis; assembly: GCA_030278955.1. Taxonomy (NCBI): domain Eukaryota; kingdom Viridiplantae; phylum Streptophyta; class Magnoliopsida; order Lamiales; family Acanthaceae; genus Hygrophila; species Hygrophila difformis. The sequence goes on along the minus strand of JAOANR010000006.1, from coordinate 1,596,196 downwards.
AATACCCTACCGTTTACCCGATTATCTCTACCCTACCCTACACGATTACCCGACAGGTTACCCGACCCTACGGATAAAGTTGACATCCCTAACTCTAAGGTAATTTTATGCAAAATGCATAAATAATGACTAAGAGGCAATTGTGTTTCTCCCTCTGTACTTACAACTTCGAAGTTGGTATAGATATTGCGAAGTGTGTGTAAGTGTACATACATGTGTTACACAGAAAATAAAAAAGTGCATTTCAATTATACGTGTTTTGTTGCTTGTCCTTATTAAATTTGTAGGCTTATTGGCTATTGCGCCTGAAAGTTGGTTTATCCTTTCATATTTAAAGACGTCTTTCTTATTAATTACATTTCGCCTATCTTAAGATTTATACGTATTTACATAGTATTTATTTATTTTCCAAAATTTTTAACTTTTAAGCGACAGATCATCAAAACTCAAATTCTCACTTCACAGTTAGTTGTAATAATGGACTGATAACTAAAATCCACCTTCCGTTTCGTTTTAGTATTATAGTATATGGCAAAATAAAACCTGAGTAGACTAATCGCTCCGTGTTGTTATGGTTTTCATATTGTCTCGTTAGAATCGCTACGCTTAGTCACAATACGCATGTTGATACTCATTTTTAACGATTAATAAGTTAATTGTGTACAAGTAAAAATTATAAAAAATAGATATTATAAAACTAGAAGATTAGACGAATCTAACAAGATATCACTTGACTATATTTTTTTTCTTACGCAACTATGATAAAAATTTGAATCAAAGTTAAACAGTGAATAGTGCCAAATAGTGCTCTGTAGCATTTACAATGAAACGGAGGTAGTATTTGGTTAGATGCTACTATTTAGATACAGACTTTCACTTAACGTTTTATTATAGTTATATAAGTTAAAATATAGTCAAGTGAGATCTTGTTAGATTCGTCTCGTCGTGTAATTTTTAAATTTAGAACTTTTAGACTTTTTACTTGTACCGAATTTGAGTTATTAATGATTTAAAATGTACATTTAACTGCATAGAATGTGGGTGTGTAATAAACTTTTGAATACGGAATAAGTATAAAATTTTAACTCTATTTGTTTATTATACTATTTATTTAAAGTAAAATTAAGTTAGAAACAATATAAAATGTGGTACATACCTTTTTACTGTACGAACCTTTATACTTACAAGTTTTAGGGAAAAAAGGCTTAAAATGTCTTTTTAAAAAAGCAAAATTTATCCTTTTTTAATTTTATTATCAAATTAGTTCTCTACACATGTTAATTATGTCTGGATCAGTCCATTGATCACTACTTATGTCTTAATTGTTGTCGTGGCAATGATTTAAATGTAAATTAGACACGTGGACATAATATTAGTCATTTTTATTTTATCTTTTACTAATTCAGTCCTAAAATTTTGTTTTGGTCCATTTAGCTCTCTACCAAAATCAGTCATTTTTATATTAATCGGACTCTAACCTTTCAAATTATTTTCTTTGAGCCCCAAATCCTTAAATTTTTATTATTATTAGTCAAGTTTTGAAATAAATGCCCAACATGATTTCGTAAATAAAATCAAATACCAAACCTCATACATCGGTTTGAATGCCTTGTTACCGGGAGCTCTAGGATTATACGGACGCCCTCCAACCACCCGACCGCAACCGATTGTTCATCGATTCTGGTTTTCTTTAGCAACAATCATCACAAATACTATTTTGTTTCATACCTTAAGACGTAGCAAGGTTTGGGTAAATGATTTAATTTTAATTTTTGGAAGGATATGGATAACGGAAGCCTTGACTTTATTGAAAAAATATTAAAATAAAATCATTTACCCAAACATTGCTATGTCATAAGGTAGGAACCAAAATAGGATTGTACTGATGGTTGCTAAAGGAAACCAGAACCGATGAACCATCGGTTGCGGTCGGGTGATTGGAGGGAGTCCGTAAAATCCTAGAATTCATAAGACCCGGTCACAAGGCTGTCAAATCGATGTATGAGGTTTGGTGTTTGATTTTATTTACGAAAGTATGTTAGGCATTTATTTGAAAAATGGACTAATAATAATAAAAATTTAAGGATTTGGGGCTGAAAGGAAATAATTTAAAAGGTTGGAGTCCGATTAATATAAAAATGACTGATTTGGGTAGAGAACTAAATGGAACAAAACAAAATTTTAGGACTGAATTCGTAAAAGATAAGAGAAAAATGACTAATATTATGCCTACATGTCTGATTTACATTTAAACCCTTGCCACGTCAACAATTAAGACATAATTAGTGAAAAATGAACTGATTCAGACATAATTAATATTTATAAAGGATTAAATTGGTAATAAAATTAAAAAAAGGATGAATTTGATATTTTTTAAAAGATAATGGACATTTTAAGGGTTTTTTTTTTTTTTTTTTTTTTTTTTTTTTTTTTTTTTTTTTTTTTCAAGTTTTAGGGACTTGGCAGCCAGCTCTTCCTCCCGTACCTTTATAAGTTGTTCCTACTAGTATTTCAAAACCTAAACCAGAGCTCACCGTTAGCTATCGCCGCCGCCGCAATCGAAACCCTGCAACCGCCGTCCCTCCTCCTATCTCTCTTTTCCCTTCCACCTGGACGACGAAAATGCTAGACCACGAAGCCAACGCTAACTCTACCCACAGCAAAACCACCGGGCTTCCCCGGAAACGCTTCTACCGCGCTCGTGCCCACAGCAATCCCCTCAGCGATTCCCATTTCCCCGTCCCCATATCCCCCGCCCAATTCGATTACTCCCTTCATTACCCACAATTCCCCTCCAATTCCGCCCCAATCCGGTTCGCCGACGTCGGCTGCGGCTTCGGCGGCCTCCTAATAGCGCTCGCCTCGCTCTTCCCCACCACGCGGATGATCGGAATGGAGCTGCGTGACAAAGTCACCGAGTACGTCAAGGAGCGGATCCTCGCCCTACGCGCCGCCAATCCAGGGCAGTACGAGAACGTGTCGGTGGTGAGGACGAATTCTATGAAGTACATCCCGAATTACTTCGAGAAGGGGCAACTGACGAAGATGTTCTTCCTGTTCCCGGATCCTCACTTCAAGGAGAAGAATCACCGGCGGAGGGTGATTAGTCCGCACTTGCTGGACGAGTACGCGTACGTGCTTGGGATCGGGGGGATTATATACACAATCACGGATGTGGAGGAGCTTGGGGAATGGATGAAGGCGTGTTTGGAAGGGCACCCGCTGTTTGAGGCGGTGGGGGAGGAGGAGCTAGCGGCGGATCCAGTGGCGAAGCTGCTGGGCACGGCGACTGAGGAGGGGCAGAAGGTTGCAAGGAACGAGGGGGAAACGTTCACTGCTGTATATAGAAGGATTGCAGCAGCTTCTTGAATGTTGAGTGTTGTTTTGAAAGGTACTTCTTTTGTTAAAAAATTAGATGATAGGTTTATTTAATTTGTTATGTTTGGTTCCGGTTTTGTTAAGGATTTTGCTAATTTGCAAGCACGAGCTGAGTTTTTTTGCTGATAATATGCTCAAGACTGAATTTTGTTGTGAGGATTTTAGATATACTATATTGGGGTTTGAGTCTCAGGATTAGGATTCACTTTGGATGAAATGTTGATCATTTTGATTTACAAGTAATAGCAGTATCTTTCAGATTCAATGGAAATACAAAAGCAATAAATGTATGTGACATGATGTATGTATATTTGTTGTGTTCTGAAGGTGTACAACGAGATAAATCACTGTAATCATGTTTGATGTGGTTTATGGGAGGGCAGTCATAGGTAGGTTACCTTATGCTTGTGTTCGCACCAACTGATTTCAGCAAGTTGAAGACGAACATATTAGATTAGATACAAATGCCATGTGTTGTTGGATTCTTCTGTTTTGTACAGTTGAACAAGATTGCAATCATTGATCTTGGAATCATTAATTAGGACAGCAGACAATACATCAAAATATCATGCTCATATTCAAAATCAATCTACCTGTTTCACAAGCAAGCAACTTATTTTCTTTCAGATAAAAGAATTATTGAACAACGTCATTCATCATCCTCAACACCGACGACGGATTTTAAGCAAAAGTTTTCGTTCCTCAACAGACAGAACAAACAACAGAAATGAGCAAGAGAAGCAGCAGTTTACCACAGGACAGGGCCAACAAAATGAAAATGGCAGTCGTACGCAGCTGATTTCAGCATACTCATTTAATTTGAGGGTTACCCACTGATACTATTGAGTCCAAGCCAATTAATCTCTCATATTCAACAGCGATTGATGCTGATAACAATACAAACACCTCACTGTATGTACATTTTTAATTCTTCTTTAAAAAATTAATAAGTTAATTTGATGGCACATTAGTAGTATTTGATATGTCATACGTAGTACATAAAATATTTTGAACTCGTATATATCTTTAAAACTAAATGTACTCAAATTCCTGGTATCGACAATCCCATAATCGAACAGCACCATTTGCCGCTACACAAAAAACAATCCTCCACAATTGTAAAACAAACTTTTCGTACAAAATTGCATGTTTCCTGTACATGTTCTGTGTATAATACATACTTCATTTCATCGGTCCACAGTTGTAGGGATATTGTGTATATAGCAAGGATAAGTAAGCAAAATCATACCTCTACAAAGCGAGAGCCTTCCTTACAATACTGAATGCAGAAAAAACAAGAACCATCACGATGAACTTTTTTGAAGCCAGCAGCCGAAGATTTATCCTCAAACCATGCTGTCTCATAAACTGCAACACCGTCCTGCCCAACCACATCATCCAGCAAAGAAGAGAGCACAACACCATTTTCAGGGTCTCAAGAGGTCCATGTACACTTCCAGCATAACCCGGCACATCTACATAGGACCAACCACTGCTTCCTGGGTTGCTGCAATCTACTTGGTTTAGACCAAGCTTCTCATTCAACCGGCCTGATAACATGACCAGAAACGAGGCTAGCCATGCAATCTCATCGTTTGAGGCAGGCCGCTTCATCCAATCACCCTTGTATTTTACCTCAGCCCCTGTTTGGTTGCCAAAACTTCTAGGTCTGAATATTTCATCACGTGATTGCTGATCATGCGTTGTTGCATGGGGCAGTCCAGACATGGGCCTAGTAAATGGACTTCCAAACAGCTGGCTTAACTGGGATTTCAGTGAATCCAGACTCTGGACATTCTGAGAGAGTGTGCTTCCGGAGATTGATTGCAATTCAGACTCTGCACGCAACAGGAAGAGCTGCGAGAAACAAGACACACAAAAGTGATCAAAGAAAGTTCAAATGAATGATTAAATAAGTCTGCAATTATATGTAAATAAATATAGACCTGAAGCAAATGCTGACCACCATCTTCCCCGTTAGCAAAGAGTCGTAAATCTTTGTTCCAGTTCTCATGCAAAAAGGATCCATCTGCATCACTCTCAGATAGACCATCCTCCCAGTCCTGAACATTCCGAAGCAATCAAATTAGGTGGAAATAAAATAAAATGTACACTGTAATCAGAATGTCTCAACTCTCAAGAACATGGATTAAGATAGGCACAACATAATAAACCAGAAACATGGTGATAGCAGTAGAATAGTGCTCCCTACTATGTAAAACATCCTTTGCCTCAAATGAATAGAATCAAAATTGCAAACCAAAGTTTTTTTTGGCAAGAACGAAGTTCCCTATATAATGTGTGCCATGCATGTCAGATGTTAGTTGTCATATAACTTAAATGCCTAGCAAGGAATTATTGATTGTCACCCTGGGTTTTACATTTTTTTTGTGGGCTATATCAAGTACTGGAGAATAATGTAGACAATATTCAGTGACATACTGAGCCATTAACAATTCCACTTCTAATACTGTCAAAAATAAGACACCTTCCTATCAGATTGGCGGTTGATATGTAACTATTGCACAAGAGTACGTGGAAGATGGTTCCAGCAAGGAATTTTAAATTATAATTAGCATGTGTGAACTATGAACTATCTAACTCAAAATGAACTAAAGGAGTTCACAACTACTACTTACAGAAGGAGACCACTAGACAATACCAATTAAGTTCGACTATAACTGCAACAAATCATCTTAGAAACAACAATAATTGGAAAAGAAAATGAACTATCCCAAGCAAAGACAACTTACCTGCAATTGTTGCCTAATTATTGGAATATATCTGTTCAATGGACTGAGGAATGATTTAGAAGAATCAACAGCTTTTGAATGGAAAGCAGTGTCAACATTCCGTACGAGATCCATCAGCTCCACCGACGAAGTTAATATGTTTATTACCTACATTATTTTGAGCATATGAATATTGAGCATGGATATGGTTCTTGAAACTGTTAATGCAAATTCAACATTTCATTCAACAGGATCCATCAATTAGGTCCTGTGCAGTTTTGTTCTCATTTTTTTTGCCCAATTGAAAATTGGATTCAGAATTGGGAAATTTTAAAGTTGAAATTGGGCAGACATTCAAAAATATATAAATAAATAAATCATATTCACAACCCCTACTCAAGCAACAAAGGTGGTAGATCCATATCACTTTGACTCACCGAATTTTTCCTTTCAGAATTCCACTGAGACAATAAAAATATCATTACAATATACAGGACTCAATACAGAATTTAAAATGTTAATCTTTTGATGCAGAATTATGATCCGTTGTATTATATGATAAGTGATTACCTGTAAGATGGGAAGGTCTGTAATAAATTTTGCAGTATCATGAAACAATACTAGTAATAAAAGAAAGCCAGGAGCATTGAACGACACGAACTTTGTGCAATTACCACAGCCCTTTTGAGATAGATTTATTTAAAAAAATTTCCTCTTCCAATATAGATATATTTAAACACAAATTAGAACAAACTTTATCTATAGTACTCTTGAAAGCAGGTTTTAGTCAACAAAGCTCTTTTGAGGAACACAATATAATTTGCTTACAAAGTTCAGCTAAGAGAAAAGAAATACTGCTATTAACTTTAATAGAATCATTTCATGAATAGTTACTCTTCAAATCTATACACACAATGACAAAAGCAACCCGAATAGATGCATTATTAATCATAACTGGGCAGTTAAAAAGGAAATATAAGCATGTAACTGACCTTAGCAACCATTTGAACTATTGCTTCTGTATCCGTGTGAAGGAACTTGTGTGCAAATCCAATAAAATGCATGACCAAGGAACTATAATATAAATAGTTGGTCAAGACATATCCCTGCCAATAGGATGAATATCCGGATGGTGGTGTAGGGCCATTATTTGCTGAATTTCCAGTTGTCAGTCCCAAAGTTTCATTGAGATCAGCAAACTCTTCAAAATTAATTGACCATGGTTCCATATAATTGATCCACAAAGAAAATGCTTGTGATGCAGTTTTTATGGAAGTCTCAGCAGGGAAAAATAGAAATGTTCTCAAAATATATCTGTATAAAGGCCTCTGAATCAACATGTTCCATGATCCAAGAGAATGTATACTCAGAGCAGCATCCCTTGACTTGAAAGCATGAGATGAACCTGAAACTCTCCACCCTGGACTACCAATATATTCAATCTCATTCAGTTCTTCGATGGCAGTGTAAGAATTGAGATTCAAATACTTAATGAAAACATTTATCACATCACCCAGTCCACTTGAAGGAGGAGTCTCTCCCAGAACAGACTTAAAAGGGAAATTTACACCATATGCTTTGCGCATACCCACTGGCAATGGGGAGAAATCATTATCAACCAACCAAAAATGGATCAATGCATTTATCACAAACTCTGCCCTCTCTATTGCAGAACTATCATAACCTGGAGAATAGTGAAGTAGGGAACTGCGGTAGGGCTGATATACATTCAAATCTTTAGCAGATACGAAAGAATGAAGATAGGCATACAGCAACCGAGCATACAAATTACCCTCACTTTTCTTTTCGGTTTCACGTTTACTGCTAGATAAGCCAGGAATAGAATAGGACCAGTTTTCCAACCTAAATTTCTTAGCCTGTGGAGCTTTTGCTGTCTCCAGACTCTCACAAGTACCTCTACAAATAGGATAATAAGCAAACCAGAACAGGTAATATTCAAAAACATTCAACTGAACCTGATATGAAGAACCCTTAATTGAATCTTCCTTGATCCTGTCCTTAAACAAAGGGCACAAGTCACATAAAACCTCACAATCTCGCTTTTGAAGCATGTACCGAACCCACTCTGGTAATCTTTCATTCGGAAAAACATATTTAACTAGAGCAATCCGGTCAACTGCCGAAATAGAAGAAAACAACAATCCGTCCGGTGATAGCAGGCTGAAAATTTTGCCTGTGAGCAAACAAAATACAAAAATGGCATATATATTCAAACTTGCAAAAGAGGGCTAAAATATTTAACTCGTCAGGTATGAGAACTGGATCCTTTCAATATGAATACTGAAAACAAAAAAGCTCAACAACAGCAGGCGGGTATTGCAAGTTAAAAATATTATAAAAAATAGAAAGAAACAAAAGCTTGACAAATTCAATGAACAAAGTAAGTTGCACAACATTACTAGACACTGAAATTCGCCTCGCCAGGAAACTCCAGATCATATTCAGAAACACGAATCTCTCAATTGTGGAGTTTAAACGAGAAAAAGATTTGCCCAAACGAATAACCAATAACAGGAAATTCCAAATTCGCAAAAAAGAATTCTCTACCACCGGCATTTCAAGGACATTCTAGAACTATTAGAAACAGAAATCCAGGAAAAATATCCACGAACAAAAACCATACCAGCGAGCTCTGAATCTTTCTCCGCAACATCAATCCATCCGTTGGAGGCGCGACGCTTAGGCGGCGATGAGGAATCATCGAAGCCGAACAATCTGCATATGAGCGCAGGAAAAGTGATGGAGAAAAACCATCGGTGCTGGTCGGCAGTGTGTTTGCGGAGGAAGGACTCGACGGCGGCGCAGGCGGAGGAAATCTGGGGCGGAGTAAGGGCGGCGGCGACGGTGGAGGCCAAGTCGTTGGCCTTGGTGTGGGTGTCGGTACCGTAGGACTGAGAAATCATCAGGAATATAGATGGGGAAAGGCGAGAAAATAGTAGAGATAGATAGGAAAATAGGGTTTCCCTTGAGGAAATGGGGGAACTGAGGACGACTAAGGAGAGAGGTTTAGGCGAGATTTTAAATGGGAGAAGGGGTAAATGCAAATGGCGCCTTTTAAGTGTGCTCTGGCCTGAAACGACGGACAATTATGATGACGTGGCGGTGCGCACCGTGTGCGGCGTGTCCCCTCACCGTCAGCCGCTTCGGTGGGACCCACTAACCATTGCCCATATAAAACAGCTCTGATGAGTGATGACTTCAACTTTCTAGTTACAATAATTTTAATTATCATTTGTTATTTCGTCAAATATTTTGTTGAAATTGGTTAGTAGGGGATTGGGACTTACCTCATTTACCTGACTAATAATTGTAAATAATTTTTTACATTTTCCTGACTAATAATTCGAGCATATTTGCAGGATTCTTATTTGCTAAAGAAATTGACCCAATTCATATTTTTTTTTGTTGGTTACTTCCAAATGGGAGAATCTAACGTAAAATTTAAATTTAAGGTGAAGAAGAAACTGTGAGTCTGTGACTACCATTTTATCAGACGTTCTGTTTGACTTTTTGGCACTGTTCATTGTTTAACTTTGACTCAATATTATTGCAAGTAAATATTTGAAAAAAATAGTCGAGTTCGGTCTTGTTAGATTCGTCTAATCGTGTAGTTTTAGAATATATATTTCACATACTTTTTATTTATATATATTTTGAGATATGATCGATTTAAAAAGTGCATTGAATTGTGTGCAGAAATCAAACAAGACATCTTAAATGGGACGGAGGAATATTTTTTTTCTCTCTTATTATTTAAGTTAAAAATTTATAGACGAGACGCAGAAATGACAATGGTCTCGACATTCCACATAAACACAAATCATTGGCAGAAAATGACTTTGAGCTCACGCGGAGCCGTACAGTCGTGCATCAGCGCCGGCCTGTCATGTGCGTACGTGAACGTCGCCGGGCACGACCCTTTGAAGAATTCCGAGTACTGCGACGCGTGGCACGCACCCTCCGCCGCGAACTTATTCCGGCAGCACAGCTCATCCGTCCCGAAGGCGGCGCACCCGCTCCGGCACCCCACCACCGTCCCCCGCCATTTCTCCTGCAGCGCCGCCGGACACGTCGCCAGCAGGTCCACCCGGCAGCCGACGACGGGGCACTCCCCGCTTCCGCCGTGCGGGGTGACGGTCATAGGGAGGTTGAACCCGTCGACAAGGCTCACGCCGTACGAGGAGGCTGCGCCGGCGCGGACGTCGATCTGCGCGAGCGTGGCGGGGACAGCGCCGCCGAGGCCATTGCAGTCTAGGCGACCCTGGCAGTCGCCGGTGATACAGGAGACGTGGCCGGAGGAGGAGGAGAGGGCGCAGTGGGTGCGGGCCCAGAGGCGGCCGGACCATGCGGCGGCGGGGAAGGGGAAGGAGCGGATGGCGAGGGTGGTGAGGGAGAAGCCGCCACGCTGGAGGACGGGATGGCCGCCGTTGGGCTGAATTGCAGGCCAGATGGTGAAGGGGCAATTGTTGACGACGGTTAAGTTGACGGAGGGGTTTTCCCCGGCGGCGGCGGCGGCGGCGAGGGTGAGGGTGCAGGAAAGGATCAAAACTGAAAATGGCAGGAGAGCAGCTGATGTTGTCATTGTGTTCATTGTTTCCTTATTTTGGTCGTTTCAAGTTTGCCAAATCTTCTCTGCTATTTATACTTGAAAAGCAAAAGAGTGAATACTTGATGACTTATTTTATATATTGAACAAAAAAATTATATTTTTCATGAATATTTGTTCAATATATTTTAGGCTTAATTTCTTAATATTTGGCTCCAATATATTGTTGAAAATTTTATTCCTAATAAGCTGGACCTATGGTTGCAGATTGGCTAGTCACAAACATAAGTCATCAAGTATTCATTCTTTTGCTTTTCAAGTATAAATAGCAGAGAAGATTTGGCAAACTTGAAACGACCAAAATAAGGAATAAATGAACACAATGACAACATCAGCTGCTCTCCCCTTCCCCTCATGAATATGATTTTTTTGTTCAATATATTTTAGGCTTAATTGGCTCCAATATATTAATAAACAATAAAACATTTGCTCACACATAAGTTGAAAAAATAAAATAATAATAATAATAATAATAATAATAATAATAATAATAATAATAATAATAATAATAATACGAGGGGTCAGGGTTTCACAAATTGTTCGTGCAGCGGTAGGTTTATCATACAATTTGTTTTGTTTTATTATTAGAAGCTTTGAAGCACTATTGCTGCATGCATGAATCATGATGATGATATGGGGAATTGGGGTCGGCCGGGATCTATTTCTCAATTCATACTAGTATAGTACTACTAGTATGTATTTTCATTTTCCTTTTACCAATGATGTTGCAACGATTTTTTGTGCAATTCTGTATCCTAATTTGATCCGTTAATTAATGATAACGGTCTCCGAATTCAGACTAATTAACACATTTAATCCAAAAACTCTCCCAAATACTACTAGCTAATGAGTGTTAAAAAAAAAAAAAAAACAATATGCACATCTTCTCAAGGCTCAGCAATATTATCAAAATACATTTTCTGCTGCTTTTTTTGTACTTTCTTCTCCCCACCAAATAATGGTATGGTCTTTCAAGTCATGAAGAATTTCCTCAAGAGTACGACTAGACCAGACGGACCCCAAACCAAACCACCAAATAATACTTCCTATATCCTTATTCTCATTACCTACGGCGGCATAAAAAGCAAACCCAGTACATAAATTATCTCAAAGTTTCTTAATTGGTGCATCATCCACTTCACCATTTTTATTTGGACCCGAACATTTTGAATGTACTGAGACAGCTCTATAATCTTGCAGTATGGAGCTGTTGCTTAAGCAAAGGCCTCACATATTCATGGTAGCCATCTGGTACAACTGATTCATTCAGGGGGTCCTCCCAGGCAGCTTCATAGAGTTTGGGGTACACATTGCCATCGTACCGGCCCAGGATGGAGCCGAGGAAGTGGTCGGTGTAGTTGAATGAATCAACGAGGGCAATGGCATTGGGCCGAACCTGAGATGAAGGGGAAATTCACAAATTTGGGCACAATGGCCTTGATGTTGTAATGAAGTACTATATAAAAATATAGAACTGAATGGACAAACCTTGGCAAACAATGCTCGGAGTTGAACATTTGCAAGGGCAACCTGCTTAGGGGTGAGGTAGCTTGTGGCGAGGAAGTCACCCTGATGCTTGTGAAGAATGGAGAGACCATAAATGCTGCAAAGTGTCTCTAGTTGTTGCTTGACTCCTTTTCCGGGAATATCTAGTTTAAGTTTCTCGATAAACCTAAGTGGAGAAAGTATGTTTTTGGGTTAGAAATTATAACCAAGTATACAATGGCTGGGAGAACAAGGTGTATACGGATCATATCAAGCAGACTTGGTTGATCATGTAGTGTATTATTTACTACAAAAGTGCAACAAAATGCTTACTTGGAGACAACAATTAGTTGGCAGTGAGCAACTGCTACCTCGACTAAATCAGCCGATAGCTCAGCAAAGCCTATAGGCAGACACAAATGCCAAATTTCAGAACAAGTTACACAACATAATTTGCAATAATACCAATTCAGGACCTTTTCATGATAGCTACACCCCACAACTCTATTAAGCCATTGTACGCCATAACATCATTGTTGAAGCTAATCAAAATTAAAGAACTACAAGAATATAATAATGTGGGGAAGAATATACAGCATAAGACTAGAACAAGAGTACCTTCTTCTGGATTGTCAAACTTGCTGAGATTTTGAGCACAGGCAACAGACATTCTTGCCGCTCTTGCCTCAAATGCCTCCAACAATTGACTAGGCTTTAACCAGTCCTCGGCTGCACAACATAAACAAGAGTCATCCAACAAATTCATCACGACTGCATCGTGCTCATAAATACTTCATACAACATTTTCAGGGAGGCCCCTTATAACATTCTGATAGGAATCTAAAAGTTCTTTCAATTCTATAGACCCATTAAATGTTGAACATAATGGACTGAAGAACTCCCAGCATACTCTTCTAAGGAAAAACTATTACTATTATATTGTTAAAGCTAGGCTACTTTCTCCAAAAATGGAAAAAGGAAGAAAAACCAGGGTACCTCTCTGAACATTGCAGCGGGCCTGCATTAAATGTTTAATTCTTCCCATATAGGCAACCGTACCAACTAGCTGTTTGTTAGATCCCAGCTGGGAAACAGTCTTCATGAGAAACCTAGCAACCTGAAGGTAAAAAATGCGATTGATTTGTTAGATTCAATAAGACGAACAATGGTAATAAGAGTATTGTAAATAGACATAGTGCCAACAAAATCTGGATGCACTATTGTAAATAAACAGGGTGCAAACAGAATCTGGATGCTGCTGAAAAGCATGCAACAAAAGCAACGTGCTTTGGAAACACTGAAACCCACAATAACCTTTTTCACAGAAAACACACTATAGAATGCAACCTGAAGAAGCAGGACAATATTGTCTCCTTCATATGTACAAGCTGGAACAAAAGCCGCAAACAATTCAGGAAGACCACTGCTGCAAAGATAACCGTGGCCTCCACATAACTTTCGACATTCTTCAATTCCATCCTGTGGCACAAAACAGAAAGGCAATCACTATCAGTATGAGCACCTTCCTCATTATTTGAACTAGAAACCAACAGCATGTTTGAACTATTTTTTTAAGTCATTATACATTAAAAGCACAGAATATTATAAACATGCAGGTTAACCAAGCATCCCAATTGCACCTCATACATACACCAAATACATTTAAAACTTATCAAGGTGATAACAATTGTCGCTAAAAACATACAGCAGTGACAGCAGTAGTTAGGGATTTCAATCCTGCAGTGCATGCATGAGCCTCAGGCAGTGTCGCAAAGTCATTGTTTTTCAACCTTTCTGTTACATCCGTGTACAGCCACTTCAGCCACTCGCCGACAAATCGGAATGCATAAGCTGAGGCCAACAATGGGAAGAGTCTGTTTTGCTGAGTTTTGTAATTTAGGACCTGCAAAATTCAAGATACAGAAGTCGGGAGGATACGAATCCACATCAGGTGCACAGAGAGAAGAATAAGAAAAAGAACAACTGCTGAAATAATGAAGTCATCAAAAATAGATAACAAGCATATCAAATATACAAAATTAACACTACTATATAACTGCATTTGGTCCATGCAGCAGGATGTAATCACACATATTAATCACAACAGCAAAATACATAAAATTGTCGAATCAGTTGATTCACCTTGCACAGTTGCACATACTACTTAAGGCAATATCTAAAGAATTTCATATCTATACAGAAAAGAAGAATAAAATAGCACTAAGAACGAAGCTAACTACCTGAAGTTCAGGTCCACCATTCTGCGATCCAAATTGCCTACGTACAGCGCTGTACCTAGTAGCAATACAGACCGCTCTTGACAATGCATTAGAAGCATCTACGACAATTGTTTGACGGACAAATACCATAGTCCCATAAAGCAACTGTCGTGGCACATCAGATTGCTTATATTCTCCTTCCCTGGTCACCTGTGAAACCCTGAGACATTCAAAAGATAGTGATAGTGATAGGATTTTGATACTGCTCCTGGTGTTGATCATGACAGATTTACGAAAAATATACCATAATATGTGACACTGGTACTTAGCACTCCAGTCCTCCCCATCAAATAACATGGAATTTTAACACTCAATGTTATGCTTCAATAATTACAGTTTTATTCAGAATTCACACAATCAGTAAAATGTTTGATTACTCCACAAAGATATGTGGATGCATTTAATTTTTTTAAAATATTTTTTTTTATAGAGAATTTAAATTGCATATATGATATGAAAGAAGACACATACCGCATCATCATATGATCCCTTGGAATACGAACATGATCAAATCTCATCACTCCATTGTCCATGGAGTTATATCCACCATTTCCAAACTTCATTCCAATATCACCGATGGTTATTCCAGGGAGAGGATTATGGTCCTCCAAACTCCGTATCTGGACAATAAATCCTGAAAGAACCATTTCCATAAACCATCTTGGACAGGATGATTATCTAGAGCCACTCATCTGAACCAAAAAATTAAGATTGCTATTACATACCATGAACACCGTGGTCTTTTCCACCTGTAATTAGACGAGCATATACAACAGCATGCGTGGACACTTTTCCCAGGCCGCCAGGCCACCACTATTCAGAAAATATGCCCAAATCAAGAAATGGCTTGAATTTTTTAGTAGGAAATACAGCACACAATGAAATCACGTTTAGCTACAGAACAAAGTAGCATGTCTTCTAATTTGCTCGTTTCAAACTTAAAGCCAAGAGCACTTTCCTTGCAACTTACTTTGCTTGAAGTTAGAGTAGGACTATGAATAACAAATTCATCTGTATTAGGATCAAACGTTGCAGTGGTTTCAAGACCTTGCACGTTGGAGCCATGACCAAGTTCAGTTTGTGCATAACAACCGATGATCTTCATCTTATAGGCCAACGGCAACCACTTTTGCTGTTGTTCATCAGTGGCCTGGCCTTTTATGGCTGGCACAAACATTCCCTGCATAGAAACTCTGGGATAGTCAACCACATTTTCCAGGAGCATTGAGAGGATCATAACTTATCCATTAATCAACTAATTGAAACAAAAAATAAAAGGTTTAAATTGCATCTACCCAATGAAGGTCAGTATAAGCTGCTTCATCCACGAAAAACCTAAATTTTAGGGCCTCCTCTTCTGCAGACACCAAAATGACAAGGATCAATTTAGAAACTCTCGAGACATAAATAATAAATAATCCCAGATAAAACAAGAATATTCGATGCAATAACTCACCAGACAGACGAAGCTCATTAATCCTTTTCCAAGCATGTGCTGCCTTTCTAAGAGTGTTTTTGAACAACTCCTTTCTTGCCAAGGTAGGTCTGTTGTCCTTCCGGAACACCTACCACCGACAAGGCCACAAGATAAGGCAAATTATCCTTCTCCATAAGTACTATTTACAAGGCTAAAATGGTGAAAAAAATCTTTTGTGCAAAGTAGATTTAACAGCCACTGCCCATTGCAAATGTTTCATCCAAGCCACCAATAATTCTGGCAATTAACAATTTATTGTTGTTTTAACCACATCTGGTCTATAGTCATTCTATAGTCATTCGAGCTTCTTAAATCCCAAAAGGCAAAGTATTCAATTCAAATTCAAACCAAATAAATAATAAATAAAAAGAAAGAAAACAAAAGGGATCAACTGTTCTGAGATTACACCAATAAATCATCAGAAATTAATCCAATCCTGTACCAAATTGATCCAAAACCCTAACACCGTACACAAAATCAAATTCAAAATTCGATTCCCAAAAGCAAAAAACTTTCACATAAAGGGAAATTACAGGATCATTGGCGACGAGCTTGGCCATACGATCGGCTACTTCGAAAGTGCGTCGTGAACCGGCCCAGACAACCTTCATGGACTCCACATCGAACTCCGCCGTCTTCCGCTCATCCGCCAGATAGTCGACCCCTTCCATTTACCCTTTTTCGATCGAAAACGACGATGGAGTTGGAGTTGGAGTTGGACCAAATAGTTTACCAATTAAGCCAAAAGTACGCGTACCAGAAATGTCCTCAACTGGCCGGTAGATATATATACACACACACATATGAAGACAGCAAAAAAAAAAAAAAAAAATAAATAAATAAATAAATTGGATAAGGGTTTGGACACGCACTTTTAAGCTTATCGAGGAAACCAATGAGACGGTTATAAATTTTCCACTTGCTGTATTTATTACGACAGTTTTGTTGACAATGCTATAGACCTTCGTATAAGGCTGCAGGTTCCCGATCTAAGCTCAGCTACCGACCAAAGCATAACAAGATCGGAAGGTACTTGACCGAGGTTTCGAAACAATCATACATGCAAGTCTGGAAGCACGGAATTATCCATGGAAGGTGCGCTCAAGTTCAAGGATCGATTAGTGCAATCGCCAAATTCCGCACCAATTCCAACCGTTCGTTTAAGATCCAACGGTCCAAAATATAAAAGGGTAAAATTGTCCAATTTTTTTTTTTAATGTCATCGCTGAAAAATACACATAAGGTCATCGCTGAATAACACTATGTATGTCGCTGAAATGAACGCAGTCTGTCGCTGAAATATACTACAGTGCATCGCTGAAATATATTATAATGCGTCGCTGAAATATATTAAACCAAAGAATTAGGATTTCAACTTTTACGTACGAAGTCGCTGAAATGCACCATATATCGCTGAAAAATACTATAGCTTGTCGCTGCAATATACTACAGAGCGTCGCTGAAATATATTATACCCCATCGCTGAAAATACATGGAAGGCGCGCTGAAAACAATTATGTCGCTGAAAACAATATATTAATCAACACAATCGCTGAAAAGTACATATCTTATCGCTGAAATGTATTAAAATGTATTTTGGAGTAATATGACATAATTACATTTTTATCCTTCTAGTTCATCTCAACCTTGATTTAAAAAGTTAATCAACGGTTGGAAAACACATAAGTACATCATGTCAAATCTCTTAGTTGCACCCTATCTTCTCCCCAAATTCAATCCAATTTCAGAGCTTCTGCTGCACCTGATTTTTTTTTTATTAATAAATATTTTACTTGAGCAGAATGGAGCTTCCCGATTTTTCATTTTCAAAGAAAAAGATTAAGTTAAAGTATTTATTTATTATTAATTAATTGAATATTCTATTTTTGTAAAACATTTTTATTAAAAATAAGAAGTAGAGTGCCAAAGAATAGAGAAAAATATATAAAATCTAGTACTATTTATTAATGTGTACTCGTCGAGATTGAAATATGAATCTTTTCTTCGGTCATTTTTAATCACTCAATTGTCTTGAAGTAGTTAACTATAATAATGGATGCACAAAGTTTGAAAAGAATAATAGAACATTGAGTGATGCGATTTTAGATAATTGCTTAAACCTAAAGAGGTGAAACTTATAAAACCAAAAATATGAAAAAAGTAATAAAAAAATCTTTATGATGGTGGAATCAAAACAAAATAAACGTTATAAAATACTAATATAAACGTGCGTATAATGGTGTATACTGTATAGGTTAATATTTAATCATTAGTTTCTTTTTTTGTTTTTTTGGGCTTAGATTTAATCATTAGTTGGCAACTTGGCACGGCTGCTGCCCGCCAAATTTCCTTCCTTGACATTTTGTATTATCTAGGACTAGGAGAAAGAAAAACTCCATATTAATTTAACTTTATTACGATCTTAAATTAAAAGTTAATACTATTATTATTAAGAGTCCTCGTGATGCTATGATCGTTAGGGATGCTACGTTGGGCCGATTTCACTCTGGCATTTTAATAATTCTATTGTGGTTGTGATCATTATTTCTTATTTACTGAAATTAATGAAAGCGTGGGGGGTGGCCGGTGTGGGCAGTGGATTATGGATGACAATGTGTCGGGTCTGGGTCGGTTCCGCCAAGACCCAATACCCGACTCAGGGCTCGGGTTTCGGTTTGGTTCCGGGTCTGACTCGGACCCATTGCCATCATTAGGATCGGTTCTGGATCCATTTTTGTAAGACCCAAGTCCCGACCCAAACTCGGTTCTTTTTCGGTTCTCGATTCTGACCCGGACCCATTGTCATCCCTACAGTGGATTGTAAACTTTCCACGTAGTTACGTGTGTTTCCACAAGTCTAAAAGTTATAGTACCGTTTTTTAATTAAAAACAGTAATTATTTCTTTTCGGGGAAAAAACAGTAATTCTTCAATACTACTACAATCACCTCTTTATTACTGGAGTATATATACCAAGTCACCAATACACTATACACCTTAAAAGAATTTTTTTTTTATAAGGACAAAAAGATAAAAATATACATCAAACAACCCAATTAGTTGCCTTCTCGATCAAATAATTTTCTAAACTACCGTAAGCAGTTTTGTGTTGAAACAGAAGCAAATCTTTGTTCTTACCTGACCCGTTATTTGATGGATGGATCAGAATAATCCTTTTTCATGACCAGTTTGCGTCTAAGTATGTCTATATTCATATATTCATACATATAACAAGGATGCAAGAAGATAAAGACACAGCCACAGCTACTTAACTGCGTGGGTAATAACAAGGGAATATCAAATGATCCTACTGTGGCCATTTCAAACTCATTTCAAACTAATAGCACACCAGTTATGCAGACCACGTGTATCTACAATCGACCAAAATAAGTTACCTATCATAAGCAAAACTGACCTAATAATCGAGCTGGAGCACCTTTAAACTTATTTTCCAGTTACGAAGGCAATGATCTAGCGAGCTCCTTGTGGCGCCGTGTATTTAGATTCGTCTAATCATGTAGTTTTAAAATATTAAATTTTTATTTCTATAAAATTGAAATATTAAGCATTAAAAATGTATATTGGATTACGTGAAATTCAGAAATGTTACCATTTTAAAAAATGGAGTAATTCTATTGTGGTTGTTAGGTTGTGATCATTATTTCTTATTTACTGAAATTAATGAAAGCGTGGGGGTGGCCGGTGGGTTGTAGACTTTCCACGTAGTTACATATGTTTCCACAAGTCTAAAAGTTATAGTACCGTTTTAGTATTGGAGTATACTGCTATATACCAAGTCACCAATGAACTATACACCTTAAAAGATTTTTTTAAAAAAAAATATATTCCCTCCGTTTTTGAAATTTGGAAATTTACTACTGTTCACACACGCATTTTGACTTAAAGTTTTATTATAGTTCTACAAGTTAAAATATAGTCAAGTGAGATCTTTTTTTTTTTTTTGGAGGAGCCATTGAAGGCCTGGAAAGGGGTGGTGGGAGCCCATGCCACACAATTACAAAGGGGAATTAAAGGGAGGGATAGGGGGCCGGTGGGAATCGAACCTCCAACCTTCCGGCTCGTCGAGTAGTTTTTAAATATCGAACTTTTAGAAATTTTACTTGTACCGAAATTGAGTTATTAATAATTTAAAATGTGCATTGGACTACGTGCACTGTGGGTCCGTTTTAATTTTTTAAAAACGGAGGAAGTATATAAGGACAAAAACATAAAAAATATACATCAAACAATCCAATTAGTTGCTTTCTCAATCCAATATACTCCGTCCGTCCCACTAACTTCGTCTCATTTTCTTTTTTGGTCCGTCCATTACAATTTCGCATTTCCCTTTTAAGAAATAATTACATACTTTAATTACCAAACCCACTACCATCACATCATATTAATAAATATATTATAATTTCAAACACACAATTATCACATCACACATAAATAAATCAATTAAAAATTCAAATACTCCACATTACAATCTCATCCTATAAATTTCTAATTTACCCAAACTTTAAATATTAATATATTCCTACATTAAATACCAACTATCCCCACATAATTGTCTAGCCTTTTGGCTTATCACAAAAAAAAAAAAAAAAACTATCCCCACATAAAATACCGTGCCCAAAAGAAATGAGACACTATTAGTGGGACGGAGGGAGTACTTTTCTAAACTACTGTAGGCAGTTTTGTTTTGAAACAGAAGCAAATCTTGTTCTTACCTGACCTGTTATTTGATGGATGGATCAGAATAATCCTTTTTCATGATCAGTTTGCGTCTAAATATGTCAATGTATACATTCATACATATATGATATAACAAGGATGCAAGAAGATAAAGACACAGCCACACCTAGTTAACTGCGTAGGTAATAACAAGGGAATATCAAATGGTCCTACTGTGGCCATTTAAACTCATTTCAAACTAATAGCACACCAGTTTCGCAGACCACATGTGAATCTACAATCGAGCAAAATAAGTTACCTACCATAAGCAAAACTGACCTAATAATCGAGCTGGAGCACCTTTAAACTTATTTTCCAGTTACGAAGGCAATGATCTAGCGAGCTCCTCCTTGTGGCGCCATGTATTTTCCGGTACTTCGGTTCTCAGCTGGATCGCTATGATCCCACAAAGCCAACAAAAACTCGAAATGATGATCATTACTGCCCCTGTAGCATCTACTTGTGGATACACACCGATCGACTTGCAATATCATGTGCCATTAGATTTCAGCTGCAATTTTCAATTTGTTGCACACATGTATCTGCCACTAACCCGATAAGGGAAATTTCTTCACAAACATATGCCATTTTTCCTCATCAACTCTATGCTTACTGCAATTGTTGACCCAGCAGTTCCAACAAAACCCAGTGAAGCACAGCTGCATATAGTTTCTTCAATATACAGAAGCATATCGGGTAATGATAGAGCATTGCATTGGTGATATCTCCCAAGCTTCATACCATAGCCAGCATTCAGGACTTTCTTGGATGTTTGAGCAACCAAGTCATTTTCTTCCTTCAGAACAAAAAGCTTATAGGTATCAGAATCTTTTGCCAGATCCCCCAAGTAATTTCCGGTCCAGTTGTGCGGTGGAAGATCCGTCATTATAAACAGGTGAATTGGGAGAGGAACCTTCTGTTTCAAAGAGTCCAGTTTTTCCTTCAATCCAAGGAAAGTTCCTTTCCAATGGTTCTTGAACTGGCCATCCAATAACCTCAGCTGAGCGCAAAGGAAGGGGGCCTTAATTGTTTCTCGTGCGAATTTCTTCCCAGCATTTAAGGTTTCAGGCACAAACGGGAGAAACTCAGTCTTCTGAATTAACGACTGTATCTTTTGATCTTTTGGAGCTTTGTGGATGTCGATGTGTGATTCAGAACCCTTGTATGGTGCAGTAAAAAGGCTCCCTAACACGAGAACTATGGCTGGTTCTGCTGCTGAGCCAGGACCCAGAGACTTATTGATGTCTTTCCTTTTCCTCAGGAATGAAATTTTTCGCTTTTTCTTTAGTTCCTCGTCAGCTTGAAATGAATCCAAAACTCCATCATCATCTGTTTGGTATGTCCATACTGCTGTTCGACAATCTTCTTGTGAAGCATACAAACATGTATTCACATTGCCATTGTATCCTGAGAGTAATGATCCACATTTGTTCATCTTCTCAAGCAAAGAAGAATCTGTATTTGATTTTGCATTGCACACCAAGTTGAGGTCGACGCCACACCACAAAGTTACAAAAATCCTGAAATCTATGAATCTGACAGCTGAAACAGACTTCAGAGTTGAGAGATCAATTATATCAGCCATTGATATGTATCTGCAACCATGAAAAGGCAAAAAATATCCCATTTATATAGCTGAGATGCTTGTCTTTATATCAGAAAACAGAGAAAAACAAGGTTCATTTCCCCACAGGCATATTTCTAAACACTTACAATGAGCAACAATAAGGATGCTAGACTCCGCAAACTGAACCCCATATATTCTAATTTGGACAGTCATTGATGATTAAAATGAATACTAATTGCCCATACACAGAGTTATTACCTGAGCAAAAACAGATATTCCTCCAATCAGTGATGGATGGCATATACACTAATCACGAAACCATTTTGTATGCAGAGGCAAGAAACTGCTCTAAAATCTCACCAAAAACTAACAAGGAGCTACATACAATATAGTACATGCTAATAACCTAGTAGTAAACAAGATGAACACATTACTGCATTCCATCTTTTATAATTAGCATAGAACAAAATTCAACCCAAAGTTATAACTTGATATCAGCTCGCATAAACAACCAAGAACTACAAGAAAGATTTTTGAAAAGAACAAAATTCCTTGCATAAGATTGCAAGGAATTGAAGACCAGTCAACCAAATTAATTAGGTAAGTTCATGAATATTCTTAAATCAAGAGCTCGCACGAACAAGAAGCTGAATAATAAGCAAAGTTGAGTGAAAAATTAAACACATTTTCCTTGCAATGCAAGATTCAAAATTGAATCAAGCTTCGCGTACGTACGCATAAATCAGACCTAAATGGGGGGGAAGAAATAAATTATCTAAAAGAATGAAACTTGCCTGCGATCGCGGATTAGCTGAATACTACGATTCCAAACCCTAAATCTCAAATCATTCGGATCCAAAACCCTAAACTTGGGGCAACTGCCCAGGGCGACTGCGTGATGATCCAGGATAGGAGGTACAATAAGCGTCCGATTCAAAATGGCTGCTATCCGAATCGCGTTCTTGAATTCGGACAGCTGGTTGCTGAAGCCACTGTGCGGCGCGTACCATAGGAACTTTTCTCCCGGAACTCGGACGGCGCCGGCGCATCCCGCATGAACGAATGGTGGGGAATTCCGGATAGATATGGAAATCAAGTTTCTGGAGGAGACAAAGAGAGCGATAGAGACGGCGAGGGCGATGAGAATTGGTACTCGGTAATTGTGGTAAGCCGCGGGTCTCCTCTTCCATTTGCCGGCGGAGGCTCTGCCGTGGTGATCCATCGACTGATTTGCTTACAGGGCTACACTGCTACTTGCTAGGGAAACGGGCTGGATTCATTTCAAATGCCCCAGACCCGGACCCAAATCGAATTCAAAAACCCAAACCCGAGTTGGGCATGGGTTGGAACTTGGAAATGACAAGGAAGCTTTTTACCTTTAAAAATATTTCATACGAAGTATATGATAATATAACATTTATTATGAAACCAGAAAATGAGGAAGTAACAACCCGCAAAGTTTTTTTTCCCTTCTTTTTTTTTTTTTTTTTTTTTTTTCCTTTTTGGCTTCCAAATGATGCACATGTATTGTATTTTTGCACTCAAAATTCTTATTTAAAATCCTAATCCATCCAACACAATATGAAATTTTTATCTTTGAAGGACATTGCTTAGACAGTTATGGAATTGGACAAAAATATAGTGAATCTTTTGCAGTAAAGTTTGCTAAAAGAAGTTATTGTGTATTAAACTAATTGGTCAAATTAAATTGGCTAAAAACATCCATTCCATTTATTAATAAATTATACAGTATCATGGAAACCCCTCAAATAGTCAAATATGCAAACAATATGCCTCATAATCATAAAGGTTCAAAGGGGTCAAGTAGCTACTTGTTGCAATATGAAATAGTATGATCCTATTTTGGTTTTGTCACATGGTGGACAAACCACTCATTATATTATGTGATTGACCAAAGTCCAAAAGCACCAAATGTGGAAATTTCCTTCTTATTTATTACATGAAAATGATAAGATGTATTGGGTTATTTCTCACTGGTTTATTTGACCTTTCTCAAAAGTATGCATATTTTCATTTTTTGAAAAAAAAAAATCTCTTTTTTCATTATACATATAAATAATAAATCATAAAATGAAAAACAATTTATTTGTATATGAACGCTTATAAAATTAATCAATAGCACCTTTAATGGCTTCGCAAAAAAAAAAAAAAAAAAAAAAATCAATAGCTATTCTACCTTTGTGCAGTAAAGACTAAAGGTGTCCTAATGTGTACTACTATATGATTAGTTGGGATTGACAAAATGACCAGATTCTTATTATGTTAATTGATTAGAGAAAATCTCTCTAAAAAAAGATAAGAGAAAATGAAAAATGTTCCCACAATAGAAGTATACTGTTAGAACTGTAAATAGAACAAACAGTTCGTGAGCTGAGCTCGTTTCGATACGTGTTCGTTCGTTAACAGCTCGTTCGGTAAGTTAAATGAACCGAGCTCAAACACATAATTTGGTTTGTGTGTTCGTTCGTTAAGTTCGCGATATATTATAAAAAATAAATATTTTATCTAGTTGTTCTTTCCATTTTTTATTTTTATTAATTTCACATTTCTCTCATAAATTATATTACAATATACTCCTAGGGGTGTCAATTTCAGGTTTCGGATCGTGTTCGTGTCGGGTTGATCAGGTTGTATAATATTTCAGGTCGTGTTTCGGGTCGACCTGATTTGAAAAAAATCCAAAATTACTAAACCCAAACCTGAAATTTTTCGTGTCGTTCGGGTTCGTTTTTCGGGTTATAGGCAAAATTGACAAAATTTAAGGTTTCGGGTCGTGTTCGTGTCAGGTTGAGCAGGTGGAATAATATTTCAGGTCGGGTTTCGGGTCGACCTGATTTGAAGAAAACCCAAAATGACTAAACCCAAACTTGAAATTTTTCGTGTCGGTCGGGTTCGTGTCCAAATTGACACCCCTATATACTCCCTCCGTTTTTCAAAAATTTTAACATTCCTGCATTTCACGTTATCCAATGCACATTTTTAATACTTAATATCTCAAATTGTGTAAAAGTAAAAATTATAAAATTGATATTATAAAACTACGCGATTAGACGAATCTAACAAGATCCCACTTGACTATGTTTTATCTTGTATAACTGTGTTAAAAATTTGAATCAAAGTTACTTAATGAATAGTAACAACTATGCAAATGTTACAATTTTTAACAAACGGAGGGAGTACATTACATTTTCACACCTAATTTAATTCTAAAACAAATAAATTTATTAATAAAATAAATGGTTCGTTAACTGAGCTCGACTAGGCTCGTGTTCGTTTGTTATTACCTCGTTCGTAAGTTAAACGAACAGAGCTCAAACATGAAAATTGGGTCGTTAAGATTTTTGGCTCGGTTCGTGTTCGTTCGTTAAGCTTAACGAACAGAGCTCAAACACTTGAAGCGATTCGGTTCGGCTCGTTTACAGCTCTACATACAGTCATGGCTGGAAAAGGTTCAAAGAGTTCAGCGGCCAGCGCTCGTATATGTATTGCTAGTTTGCCATGGGTTAAATTCGACGGAGTATGTTTTTAATGTGACGTTGTAATTGGGAACTTATCATAATACATCAACTTGTTATAAAACAAATTCAATCAATTTTGCCTTTTACAGTATATACCAGAATAATAAAATGAAAATTATTTGAGTCACCTGGGTAGTTTGGTTAATATTGAACGAAAAATGATTGATTCACACCGTGGGTTACTAATTTAGTATATTTGCCATTTTGGAATTCATAATTTAGGGATCGAATTTAAGTATGCTACTTATTAAATAATACGTATTATAAATATTTATGTATATTAATTATACTATTTAAAATTAAGTGGATTGACAATCCAGTGGATCAACCAATCACTACTCCTATTGTATTATGAGCATTCTTAAGACCGATATTTTGAATTTTGGCACTTGCTTAATTGATCTTTCCTCTTTTAAAGCTACTTATGTTTATACTAAGAACATCTATATAAGTACTTCCTCCGTCTCACTCCTTTTGTTACAAATCATTTTTTGACACTATTCACTGTTTAAATTTGATTCAAATTTTTATCATAGTTATGTAAGAAAAAACATAGTCAAGTGAGATCTTGTTAGATTCGTCTACTCTCGTAGTTTTAGACAATCAATTTTTTATAACTTTTCGTTGTACAAAATTTAAATTATTAATCGTTAAAAATGTGCATCGGCATGCATGTCGAAAGAGTGTGCAACAATTATACTGAGACAGAGGAAGTATAATATTACAATATAATACTACAAAGTAATATATTCCTATTTAATTTCGGTAAATAAAACATTAAAAAAAACAAACAAACAAACAAACATGCGCGTGTAATAGAGGAAAACCGTGAAAGATGATTTGTTTAATGTGGTCTTCTCTTGATATAATAAGAAAACAATGGAGTATAGTATTTTAAAACAATCCATTATCCATCCATTATACTTATTTCTTAAAATAAAATTGTACTTCATTTGTTTACACGTTGAGAGTAGTAAATTATCAATACTTTCTTAACTTTTTAATTTTACAATTTTTTTTCTTTCTTTCCCAGAACAGCAAATACGGAGTTTGATTGATGGTAAATTTCATTATATACTCCTATTTGTATAATTGTATCATGAACACTAACAAATTACCAACACCATCTTAGTTGTTGGATTTTGGACACTTTGATTAATTGTTGAATTTTGGCCTGGATAGGTACATGAAATATCTTACAGTACTATTATATACAGTATTCAGAGCAATAAACATATGCTGATGTGGTTCGTTAAAATATTCCTGCTAAGAATTTAAGACACAGATTCATACAAGAAAATAAAAAACTTGTCCAACGTAGTATTCATCCAAATTCTTAACGAACATCCATCCCCTCACAAACAGGGGATGCTTTTTGAAGCAAAAGAAACACAGAGGAATAATAAATCAGAAGGGGTGGGGAAGATTGAAACAAGAGTGAGTAAATGAATATGCCAAATTGACACTAAACAGGGAGTCTTGGAATCTGCATTTCATTTCTGTATAAATGTAAGAGAAGAAGTTGCCTCAACAACACAGCCCTCTGCAACTCCCAAAACTTCCTCCAGACAACTCGCATCGCGCCAACGACACAAGGCGCCACGGACAGGACATACAGGAATGGCCTCATTCCATCCGGCAGCAACAGGGAGACCAAAGAGGCCACACAGAGGGACCAAAACAGGAACATAAAGTGGCAGAGGAATCCAAGTCTTGCACCGGCACCGGCAGCTTGAAGCCTGGCAGAGCAGCCGAGTAACAAGAAAGAAACGACGGCGGCGGTCATGGTCTTGGGGTGAGTGTCGAAGGGATTCGTGCCGGGGAATTTGAGGATCACCAAGTCGACGAAGACGGATAAGGATGAATAGTAGTAGTGCATTTCGTGGAGGAGAATCGGCGGGGCGGTGATGAGGATCCTGGAGGATCGCCGGAGGAAAGTGAACCTCAGTCCGGCGGCATAAAAGGAAGCAGCATCCACACGGTTGCCTCTCTGATTGTCCATCGTTGTAAATTTGTAATGCTGGGGCTTATGGGGGTGATTGGTGACTGACTGACTGGCCACTGGCGAGGAGGAGATAAATATATATAGAAAAAATTGTGAAAGGGAAAAATTTTAAAATCTTAGTGAGAAAGTACTCGGAAAAAAAGGTAAAAACGTCCTTTATCTTTTCAAAAATTTCAAATCCGTCATTTTTCTATTTTATTACCGATTTAGTCCGCTACAAATGCTAATTATGTTCAAATCAGTCCTTTTTTCACTAATTATATTCTAATTGCTGACGTGGCAAGGGTTTTAATTTAAACCTGACACGTGTGCATAATATTAGTCCTTTTTCTTTTATCTTTTGCCAATTCAGTCCTAAACTTTTATTTTGTTCTATTTAGTCCTCTACCCCAATCACTCATTTTTATATTAATTGGCCTCAAACCTTTCAAATTATTTCATTTTAGGCCCAGAACCTTAAATTTTTTATTATTACTAATCAATTTATCAAATAAATGCACAACATACTTCCATAAATAAAATTAAACACCAAACCTCATATATTGGGTTCAACTGCTTTGTTATCGGGTCTTTCAAGTACCGGAATTTTACGGACTCTCTCTAATAACCACTCGACCGCAAGCGATTGTTTATTGGTTTTGGTTTCCTTCAGTAACAATCAACAGAATCTTACTTTGTGTCCTACCTTAGGATGTAGCAATATTTGAGTAAATGATTTAACTTGAATTTTTGGAAGGTTATGGATACAGGAAGCCTTGGTTTTATTGAAAAATATTAATATTATTAAAAATATTAAAAAAATAGCCTGAATTTTATTGTCCACAAAGTATGATTGTGCTGATTGTTGCTGAAGGAAACCAGAACCAATGAACCATCGTTACGGTCGGGTGGTTAGAGAGAGCCCGTAAAATTCGGAACTTCAAAGACCCGGTAACAAGGCGGTCAAACCCAATGTATGAGGTTTGGTATTTAATTTTATTTATGGAAGTATGTTGTGCATTTATTTGATAAATGGATTAGTAATAATAAAAAATTTAAGGTTCTGGGCCTAAAATGAAATAATTTGAAAGGTTTGAGGCCAATTAATATAAAAATGAGTGATTGGGGTAGAGGACTAAATAGAACAAAATAAAAGTTTAGGACTGAATTGGCAAAAGATAAAAGAAAAAGGACTAATATTATGCACACGTGTCAGGTTTAAATTAAAACCATTGCCACGTCAGCAATTAGAATATAATTAGTGAAAAAAGGACTGATTTGAACATAATTAGCATTTGTAGCGGACTAAATCGATAATAAAATAGAAAAAGGACGGATTTGATTTTGGAAAGATAAAGGACGTTTTTACCTTTTTTTCCGAAAGTACTCCTACTATTAGAAAATTGATGAAGTATGAAGATGGGGGTATTTAAAGTGGTGATTGTATTTTGTGCTGGGACTTCAAATGTGAACTGGGCCAAAAGGTTCAGTTAGTTCAAAGGGTTCACAATCACAGCTTCTTATTACATGAAGTATCACAAAAAAAAAAAAAACTACTAGTACTACTACTATACCATTTATCAAAGAGTCAACGTGTGGACATATTTGAGACATTCTTTTGTAGCCTCTCTCCTTTTCCTTTTCTTTTCTTTCTTTCTTAGCTCATGAAAGGATGTAGTATTAAATAGGATAACTTCCAGTGTTAATTGTTTAATGATTTTTTGACTTATATAGTTAATTTATTCTTAAAATTCTCAATCCTATGCTTGTCTTCAACACGTACAATTGGACACTTATGGAATCCATTTATTTATTTTTTTTTCAATCCTTGTACTATATTATTTTGCCTTACCCTTCAGCATAATAATTTTCTTTTTCTTTTTCGATTACAAAAGGAGGGCGATATAAACAATTTGATGGCATGTGTTAATTTGGAAAACAAGTTCACTGTGGATATATAGTATCAGTATCCTCAGTTTTTATTGCTGTACTTATGTATGTATGGTGATGGAGGACAAATCCATTATATTAAATAATGTGACAATTCATTTAGATGTCGTTTGAAAGAAATAAAACTGCGTTCCTTTTTTTTTTTTTAAAAAAAATAATAATAAATTGTAACAATAGGAAAAAGAAAAAGAAACTTGCCAGCTGGACTCATGGAAACTAAAAAGCCAGTAATGCTTTGCCTTATTTCACTAAACATGAAATTTTTTTGGGCATTACTGAACAACGTTGGCATAGTGCATACATACATCCTTCATTCCTTCTAAAACGGATAAAACACAACAATTTTTTATATATGGGTATGTGACAACAACATATAGAAAATTCTACGTATTTACATGCTAAGGCATAATTTATTTATTTATTTATCGTGCCATCAATTATTATTGTATAAAAAATACATATAGAGTGCATCAGTTAAGGAGAGTGTTCCAACGGTTTTGGAGAATAACAAGAGCCCTGGAAGAGGGCACAGCCTTCACCACAATCTGCCCATCCACAACTTCGTCTACTGCAAGCCCAACCCTCATTAGCGTCTTCATCGCCTTCTCTATTGGCATTTCTATCTGCATCACCATTACCAAAATTTCTGCTGTCAGATTTCTACCCCTATGCATAAAGTTAAAAAGGAAAAAATAAAAATAAAAATAAAAAAATCTTTATCATTACACATATCATTTAAAATCTTTACTTTAGAAAAACAGACAAAAAAAATTTAAGACATTAGAAAAGGAATAACGTACATACAGTATAGCCGTAGCCCGTATAGAACAGGGTAAGGATGCAAAACTAATTTGTGATTAAAGTAGAATGTTCAATTACTTGTATCTTTCATTACCTTTTCATGGAGAACATTGTAAAGAAATTTCTCGCATTTATCCCCAAGGGCTTTTGTACTTGTTTCCTGCATTGCATGCCCACAGTTCCTGGGGTCAGCACAAATGGGATGGGAAATCAAATTGAAATCGATGAATTTAATAAGTCCGGGGAACAATATCAAAAAGTTGTTGGCCCTGAACAGCATTATGTAACACCCATTTCACTCCACTTCTAGAAATCATTTCCGTAACTGGTTATAAATCATTACAAGTTAGTGCATTGCCATAAGTGCAAGGACGGTACAAGGACCAAAAACTAACCTGGCTATTTTCGGCTTTGAGTAGCATTGCATATGCCAAAATGGCTTCTTTGTACTGCACCAAACGTTGGTGGAAATGAATGATATTGCATCAAGAAGAAACTGAATAGAACCATTATAAAAAGTTTAATCGTTTCTCACTAGCTGCTGCTCTGAAGCATCAAGAAGAAACTGAATAGAACCAAAGCCACTCGCAACTGTTTTCTCGTACAGCGTCCTATTGACCAGAAGCTGCAATAAGTTTTCAAATTGGTAAGCTTCATTTAATGATGCACTATTCTGTTTAAACAGCAAAAATGAGTTGAGCATTGTTTAGATCACCTGATATCTATCCCTTGTCATTTTGTACCCCAAAGCCACACGGAACACATATATCACTAGTGCAGTGGCGGCAATCACATCCAGGATTATTGCGGACCTGCACAAATCATACAAGCCAGAAAATCATCACAAATTCTTGTACATCACATTATTGGAATATTGGTATAATCAACAGAACTAAATTACTACAGCCACCTTAACTTCAGGATAGGAATTCTTTAGTCTTTACTCATTTCCTTTATAAGCCAGTTCGAGCTTCAAATACTAAATCAATATGCTCAATCTATGACAAGAACCATGATTTTCGTGCCTAATCATGTATGAGTATTTATATAATAGAATTTTGCCACCAATCTGTGACTAAGCAAGTTTGTAAAACTACTAATCACAGGGAAGAGTATAGCCAATCATGGATCAAATTCATGAAACTTATGAATCATGGACATAAAGATATAGAAGTACATACGGTGAAGATAATATATCTTCAAACTTATAGCTGAAGAAGTAAGCCAAAAGTCCTAATATTGTAGCAGCATCTAGGCGTACCTACAGATAACATAATACCAGTAAGATATACCATACCACCATATTGACAACTATTTTCTTCAAACATCAGCATAAATACAAGTAACAATAATTGAGCTCCCATCAGCATTAATCACTTTTAAATTAGCTGAAAATGCATGAAACAAAGCATCAGTAACCATGGACTTACAGGAAGTGCTAAATTTACCATCCACAATAAGTGAAAAACCTCAATTGATCTGATGCATGCACCCATGCCAATTAGAGTTTCTAAATAGTATTCTAGTAGCCAGTGGCAGATTCTTCATTTAATTAAATTTCAGACTTCTTTCCGCTGAATCTTTAGAATCGGAGCACATTAAACGAAAAACAAGAAAATTACAAATTTAACACACACATTGGCAATATGGATTAGATGTTATATTCACAGCCTTGAAACTGGAAGTTGCCTTTGTTTTAAGGTAAAAATTTCAGTACCCTGTGAGCCCATCACTGCATTATTTGTAGAGTTTGTTATATATATAAGTAACAATTAGTAAAATGTAAGTAATTGGCCCATTGAGCACACCATATTCAACGAACTGTCAAATAGGGTAAGCATTAATCATGATTCATGAAGATTTTTTGTCCAACTAAAACACATACTTTAAAAGGCAAGTTAAAGAGTCAAAGGGTCAGAAAGATCTTTTCCATGACTGATACCTAAAAAGAAAAATAAAATAAAAAATGAGATGAGAATCTCTTGGCCTTGAGTTTCATTAGCATACTGAATTCTTCATACCGTGTCTAGAATACGGAACGACAGCTTCTTGTGAGGAAAAACAACCTACAGAAACAATAAATAAATAAATAAATGCAATAATAAATAAAATAATCATTCCCAGACATTTTGTTTTTGCATAACAGAAGAATTTCATTGCTCGCGTAGTGAAGCCTACCGGCAACTCTGGGATGGGAATTCTCTGGTAGATTTTCATTTGCAATGAAGGCACCTCAGATTGATTTTTTGACTCCCTTTCTCCATTTTCTTCAGTATACAGCAATATTAATTCTTGGAATGCTGGTTCCTACATGAAGAACATCTTTATTTCAACTCAAAGTTGATCTGTAAAAATTCTTTGTTTTAACATGCACACACCATGGATACCCAAACTTTCTACCTTTACAACAATCCAATAAATTTAGCAGTTTCCTGGCTCATGAATGTCCTCTTTCTACCAAGTTCTATATTTTTAGCTTATTCAACTGTAAGCCCAATGGACCAGTGCATGTATAGCTTTCTTGTTTTTAAAGAAAGTGCTTTACATATCACTTACCTGGAGAATGGATGGTGAGAAGAGAATAGAAAGCGCAGTCCTTAAAATCTTCCTGAAGTCATTCCCACATGATTTAGGTGATGCAGGTTTCCATATGTCATTGAGTGACATCCTTGATAAGAATCTAGAGCTGTACAAATGAAAATGTCACATACTTTTTCCTTTTATCAAACAAAATTCTACAAGCCTCAAGTTTTGAATAAATGAAAGTTCACCAAAAGCGGCATCGTGGCCAGCCCTGATGTCCCTGTACCCAAATATATGAAAATATCTAACAGGCTTGTGCCTTCCATTGCAGAACCAATTTGACTTCACATGTAAAGTTGCTGTGTTTTTATATAAACTCGAATACAGATAAAAATCCATCCATCCCAAAAAGGAATATTCACATAGTTGAGGAAACTTTAATAAATCTAGTATTCAATAGTCTGTCTATGAGAAGATATCAGAAGATTCATAAAGTTACTCTTAATCGAAATTCTCAAGTTTTTCCTATTTAATGGGTTGCTCCCACATCCTTTTCACACATCAATATTAAAATTTACAAGATACTTTAATGGCCACCAAAGGGATACTTATCTCCAAACCCAGTCCCAGGTAGACAAAAAAAATCCCTTTTTAATATGAATTCACATAAAATCAACATTCCAGAAGTTTAATAGGATCATAGCAATAAGTAAAGACCTTAAATTGGACTCTGACCCAGGACCATCCAAATCAAAGTCAATTGTTTGCTTAGGGGTTGATGGTACAAGGCCAACCCAAGCAAGAAACTTCTTAAATAGCTTCTCACGAGGCCCAACTACTTTGAAAATTCTTTCATAGCGAGTTACTGCCTTCTGTGCGGCCACCCAGATCGGAAAGTCACTAGACAAGATGTCCAATCCTTTAAGGTTGTCGGCTAGTTGCTCATCATAGGTTTGGGGTTTCAGAGAAAGGGATAACTCCTTAAGCCAAAGAACAAATTTATTTTCTAAAACTTCAGGATCTTGTTTCTGGGTGATGCTTTTGAAGACCTGTTTTTCAGAAAAGGAAATAAATAAGCACACAAACGCATATCACATCAGCAATGTGTTAAGGATATGGAAAAAGAGATTAATTATCATGTGACAAATGAATCACTACAGGAAGCTGATCCTAATTGAGGTATCTCAATCATTCCATAATTTAAAACTAGAATGGATTAACATAAATTACTTAATCAGACAGCAACTTGTTGCATTGTGATTCTGAATCCAATCATAGTCACAGGTCATGTGGAGCACATAGTTGGGATTCATGTGTAAAGCATAAGCGTATAACTGTCTCATTGAGATATACTTCCAATAAATGTAGGAATAATATTTGTAAAATAGTGGCCTAATTTTACTGGTAACTCAACAATTTCAGATTAGCACCTCTCCCTAAAAAAGTTTAGATCATACTACTCATTTATACAATGACATGGTAAAGAAAAGAGTATTCAACATAAAAGTTTTTCCAGTCACCTCATTCAACCAGATGCAAACTTTTCCCAAAGGTTGGCCTATTAGCGGGAAGAAAAAGCCCTGCAACAACTTTGATTGCAAGTAATCCAATTTTTCACCGATCAACAAACCCTCCTGTCTCTCAGTTGCATATCCCCGCCTGTATATAAGAAAGTAATCATGTAGGAAGAATGAACAACCTGCCAATATTCAATAAAGCAAGGTCGACAAAAAATGAGCCTACCATGAGAACTGAAAATAAACAAAAGGAAATCTTCAAGGGTTTTGTTTCTTCATAGCATAAGCATTGAAGGGCCCAACTGAAAATTAACCCGTGGTAAATAGAGACAACATCAACATAGTAAGAAATGAGCTCCCATTCTGATATTTCTGTGGAGAATACGATGGTTTCTCATCGCCAAAGGAATCAAAGCAGATTGGAAACTATCACTGGAGTAAAAAATACTTGTTTTACTAAAAATTCAGAATCACACAACATTCTTTATATGCAAATTATTATTTTCTTGAGTATAGAGAGAGTTCAGTTGCCATTTTTCCCATTTTATATATCTTAGTTCATGAACATGAACTATCTTGTTTTCTTCAGCAAAAATAGATCACCTGTTTTACATTGTCATTGTAGAAACGACAGTGAAATACTGAAATATATTTCAGAATCGTTCTTGATATTTTATGAATAGCACATTAAAGATGCATGCAAAATAAAAAGATCATAGTCATTAATTGTTGTGCTCACATGATAGTTTTTGGGAAGAATGCTCACATGATAGTTGATATTCATTTACCTGAATATTATTGTACTGGACTCGGATGCTTTTTTCCAGTCAACATAAATAGGCAATGTAAGAAGATAATCGGTATTCAATGCAGAGGCCAACATCAAATCTCTAGTAGACAACTCTTCAAACTCGGCATTAGAAAGAAGTTTCATGAAAGCACGCTGAAAACGACTTGGGATGGGAACTCTACATACAAATAATGTAACAAGTCAAATTTCAGGAAGCATGAGAATGACAAGCTGAAAACAATTGGTGTATTATATAGATTAAATGGAGGCATTAAATAGAAATGTCATTCCCATCCCTAGCTAGTTACTCTATTAGAAAAGTCAAATAGCGGCTCTATGTTATTCTAGGAAAGAAACAGCAATTGTTCTGCTCTTTTAAATAGGTTGTATGTTTTACTCTAAATGGTGGTACAGAAGTTGGTTTTGGAAGACAACTTACAGTTTATGAGCAATCATCTTTCATATCAAGCCATTTGATTTCTTTATTTATTTTGGTGGCTAAACATACACTTGTGGTTGATTGATAGCCTTTCCATGTCTTCAAAAATATCCCAAAAATGGTTATCTAGATTCTAGTTTGGGGATTTAATTTAGAAGGATTCTTTTCTACATTTATTATACTATGATTTTTAATTTATTTCAGCTTGTTAGCACCAATCAATCATATAAGAGTAATTGGATCACTATATGGGGAAATAGATCTTCATTATCAAATCACTATGATGCTGTCGCACTATCTTGTCAAGATATAGTTGATTTATCTTGTGTACTGAGATAATTTTAGACAGATTTAGCACTCTTCTTTGGGCTTATTATACAGTTTAAAAAGGGCATAATCACATAATATTATGCCATGATCATAAAGCCAAACTTGTACCTAAAAACATCAGTCTCAAGCTCTTAAAAACATCAAAGATGTAGCCAAAATCCAAATATACCTGGAACCCTTGACAAGATTTCTCTTGGCAGCATCCAAAGAAAAATCCAAAAATTGTTTGAAGTCGAGCATAAAATCAGAGGAAATTGATACCTCGGACTTTTGGTGGTCTTCCCTGTCCGTGTCATTATTTTTCAGTTCGTCATTCTTACAATCTGGAGACTCTTGATTAATCACAACTTTTCTTCTAATGGATTGAAAATCATCAAGACTAAATGTACTACTCTTTCCAGAACGAGCAACATCAAAGTCGGCTCTCATTTCCTCCAAAACGGTTTTGTGCTCAGCGTGTAGAATCAAATCCAAGCATCTGCAACAGCACGCGGAGATTTAAAGACATTCATTTTACATGAAGACTGATGGATTAAGGCTTGTATAATACTTGGGTTACAAAAGTTGAAACTCTAAGCTATAACCAATTTCGGATTGCTGAAAATTGATTCCAAAATAACAAGGAGAGTGATCTATTGCAAAAAGCAAAAGCAAAATTACTGAGATAGAGAAAGAAACTGTCGAGCCTCCTCTTGCAAGGGGAACATAGAGGAGACAATGGCATCCAATAACTCCGACTTGGAAACTGATATGTGTCTTTGCCTCGGTACCTTAATTCCGGAGCGAGAACCGAAACCTTCCGAAGGCGTACCAACACCATCATCCTCATCAGGCGCGGCAGCAGGAGGCGGAAGCGGAGGGGGAGGGTTCGAGGGACGCGTAGGCAAAATTTGAGAGGGAAGTGCTTCCTGCACAGCGACGGAGGGGGAGCAGCAAGTGATGCGAGTAGGAGCAAAGCGGCGACATTGGTAATTGGAAGAAGTAGCGGAGGAAGAAGACAAGACGGCAGTGAAGCAGCGGCCAATCTGCAGAGACGCTGACATGTTGTTAGCTCAGCTGCCTGCTGAGTGCTAACGACTCAGGCAGGGGATGGCAGAAGTTCCGATTTTTGCCCACCAGCAATTTCAACAACGGCTTTGAATTTCCACCTCACAAACTCTACTCTCTTTCTGCCTAATTTGATCGCTTTGCTATTTTCAGTGGTGAAAAGTGAATTTTTATTTTCAGTGGTGATTTTATTAAATTGATTTGTATTAGAAAGAATACTTTTAAGAATATTCTTGTGAAGTCTTCTGATTGGAAGCCACAATTATGTATGTATGGCCACAACAACAATTTTATCTCGTACAATAATCACATATTCATTTTGTTTTCTATTCAGAGAGATGGAAATAGTTCCCTAGCAAAAGAATGGCCCTTAATGGGAGAAATAGTTTCCTAGAAAAAGACAGATTAATCATATGATTTTCAAAAAAATAAAAATGGAGATATCCCACCTGCAATCCACAGCTTCTCATACATAAAAAGTTGCCAATCATTCATTTCACTTCCATTAAACTATTATGAACATCAACGCAAATAGGATAATTGCCAAAGCACTACAAATGCAACATAGAAAAGCTAAACAAACCTATCCAAAACTGGATTGAAACATGGATTGGTGTACTTCACATCCAAAAATAAGTTATTGTCGAGGAAGGGAGGAGGGAAGTGCAACGCCATTGCTCTCCCATTGCACCTGTGGAGCTTTAAAGAGCAAATTTCCCAAGATTGGCTCTAGTGCTTCTGGAGGATCTGATTTTGAAGTGGCATCTTTGTTATTATCAGGATAAATGCCACCACCTTCCAGCAAGTTCCCAGACTTCAGCTGTTGCTGGAGCACATCGGGTAACAGATCCACACTCTGGGCCTGCAATGATTCAAGAATATATTCTTACTAGAGCACTAAGAATATATGCCCACTTGTTGACCACTATTTATTAACAACAGAGATTAAATTTATAAGTAAAAGAATAAAAACAGACACAGCTCTAGAACTCAAACATACAAATACAATGGTTGTGTATTGAAACAAAACTAACATGATTCAAGAAAATGACACTTATCGAACATAAGGAAGTACATTGTTCGGTGCCCATTCAATTTTTCTCGGTTGTTTTTCATTGCTTCAACAATTAAGAGAAAACATGAACATATTGTACTCATGATATCTAGCATGGGCGCTAACTTTTCACAACATATATACTTACCGAATGCTCAATAAGTTCACAAAGAAAAATAAATGTCTTTATTCCATATCAGACTAACTTCAAATGTTTTAACTTACAACTAATTTCTTCCTCCAATGACTCGTTGATTGAATTTTATTCGAGATTTCTTCACTCTGATTTTTTGCAATGAAGTCTTCGTCCAGAATCTGAAGCTGATGATCCACTTGGTATGCTTCAACATAGCGGTAACGCTGTAGAATATAAAGATATAAACTATCAAAGTGAGAAGGTTGCTGAAATATAGAGTGAAATGTTTATAATACTGATCCAGACACTGAGACAACAAAATCAGAACTGTCCAACACAGTACAAGTAATTTCAAACATAACAATCAGTACAAGATGAATTTACAAGGCATGCATCAAACATATCAGAGCTGAGAGGATAGACTATAATACTTTATTGTGAAACTAATGGTTTTCAGGATGAAAATTCTTGTCCTTCAATTTTAGGATTATTCATACAGAAGCTATTAAATGAATACTAAAGATGCAACAAAAGGCAAAATCAATTCTACGATTGAATCTTGCGAATGGTTTAAAAACCTATCCTCACTGCAAAAAGCATTTTCAGTAGTCATAGTTGCAAAGGCGCACTTGGCTGATGCAGTCCTCCATCTCCCCCACCCCCCATTTTCCTCCCCCCCCCCCCCCCCCCCCCCCAAAAAAAAAAAAAAGAAAAAGAAAAAGAAAAAAGAAAAAGAAAAAAAAAAGAGAAGAGTAAAACACACACACAGAGGGCCAATGTTGTCTCATAGGTCGAAAATCCTGCACAATCATAATGTTCTGACTCTGAATTATTAAAGTTCCGGTCCGAATGTTAGAAGTGAATATTAACATAATAAATTCATGACTGCTTTCTTCCCCATTACACTATAACGACATAAAGATACAAATCAGATCAGAGTCAGGAGAAACATAAGCAATAGCTGCACAAAGAACTGTGGCTTCAGATAGTGTCTACACAAGTTCCAAATGAAGACAATTTATGAAGAAACATATAACTGTGATAACCAGGTGACGATGTGCAGTTTTTTTTTTTTAAAAAAAAAAGAAAAAGAAAAAGAAAAAAAGAAAAATTGGAAGAAAAAAAATGGTGACTTTGTTCAAGGACAGCAAAACAATCTTAAGTGCTAACAATGTAAAGGGAACCGTATTATGAATTAAAGAATACATTGTGTTCACACTTGAAAGCAACTACATCCCAAGCCAAACAAGCAACATCATGTACAAGACCTTATCACAGGTGCCCCAAACTCATGATAAGAACGAGTACAATAGTTACAACTGCCAAGTGACAACAGTGAGAGAAGACCTTTTAAGTGAAGCTTCAATTGTGCTGCTTTGGTGAGAATTTCTATCAATATCACAAACACATATTGCAATTTGAGAAATTCTAATTGCAATATTTCATGCCACCAATGGAAAAAAAAAAAAAAAAAGAACTAAATGCTTAAGTACCTGCAGATAGAAGACCACTAGAAGACTCCCAACTGTTGACAAAGGATCATCCGTTGCAAAATCAAATAAACATTTATGAATGTGCTTCTCCTCATCAGAGTTCCAGGGCAATTCAATAATTCGATCAACCAAGTTCCTTCGAATACAAAGACAAATCATTTCAGTTACAAGAACCTCCAACCAGAATAGCCAATCGTAACATTGTTCCGCTCTTTCACCAAAAGAATCTGTGGGCTTCTTATCCTTGACTTTTTTACAAATCATTCTTTGATACAAAAATGCTTCAGTGAGAAGCCCACACTCCACTCGCACTCTAACAGCAGTCACAGCTTCCCCAAGTGATACTAATGTTGTCCCCCCATCTCGTCCAGAGCACCTCAAAGCCATAAGAGCTGCATCAGGATTCTGTCTCTCTAAGAGAGCCTGTGCAACCTTTGGATGAAGAGTTGGCCCTGAAATGTCAGGAAGAAGCCGTGTTGCTTCCTGAGATGAGAGATTATGAAAAGAACTTTAGATGGAAGGACAATCACATACACGAAGACACATAATCACACAAATTAATTCTGCATAGGATCCAAAAGGTATAATATTGGATGTTTGGAACATAATATTTCACAAAGTTTCATCAGGGAAAAGAATTCTAGCTAATACATTCTATGACTCTTCACACTATGCAGGACATTTTTGGAAACAGCTCTTCAAGTTCATAAGTACATAACTAGAACGATTTGGCATGCAATATGCAAAAGCACCTATCAAAATTCTCAGTTTGTTTTTGTTAGATCACAAGCATATCATGTAATCATTCATCTATTCTCATATCTTCTAAATCTCTTTAACAGTTTTCTAGAAGACCATCATAATCAAGATGTTTGTACTAATAAATGTATAAAACACATCCTGAAACTGGAATAATTGTTTTAACAGGTATACTAGAAGACGGTTCTAGATTCTGGCAACAAAATCCAACATATGCTAAAACTGGGCCTAAAGGAAAGCACAACAGAAGGATTTATGGTGATTCGTAGGATCAGAAGTTGAAACAAAATCCATAAGGCCCTTCGCAAAGGAAAAAGAAACATTCAACTAATTATTCCAATAAAAGAGACTACAACAACCCGTAACAATAGATAGGGAGAAACAATCACCACAAAATAAAGATATATATACTATAATAAAAACAAATGTGGCACATAATCATCTCAAGCAACACAAGAATGGTAAATTAAAAACAACATATTCCATATTATAATGTCAACATCATAGATGGAAACGTAAGGCGAGCACCACAACAAACATGCCATAGGTAAACAGAAAAGATGCTTTTATTTCATTACATCAAGGCTTGGAAATAATACTCTACCTCCAAAGCTTCATCAGTGTGGTCATCTAAAAGATAAAATACGAAGGATTCAAGCAAAGAGTGCCTGGTTATACTGAATGTAACTGCAAAGTCATCAACAATGTATCTCCACCTCTCTGAAGGCAAAGTCCAGTGCCGGTCGAAAAGGAAATACAAGAACTGTAGCAAATGTTAAGGATTGAAAGAAGTACAGATGAGTGTGTTGTCTGAGTTCTAAAAATTAAACTATTGAACTGGAAAACTTTTTTAAGACAAAAGTTTGAAACTCAAATATGCTCCATAATGGTACATAGGATACAATAGCCTGCTTGGCAACCACCATATCAGGATTTCCTTGTAGAAAGAGCAAGTCGACAGCAACACGAAGATTTTCAAAGGGATAACATCCAGCCATCCCTTGTAGCTTAGCACGAAATATTGAATGGTCCCCACTTGCCAATGAGGATGTAATTGCTAATTCCCCAGCGTCTTTGTGAGCATATTCGTGCTCTGTGTCAAGATTCGAAAGTGCATCTTCAATAAAGAGGCTACTCATGTTCGGTTCATTTGACTCCAGCCTACTATTCACTGGGTTAGGCCATGCTCGTTTAGTTGCTGCCATTTTCCTCTCACGAACCAATAAACGCCATGATTCATGATCAAGATACCTAGATCTCACTTTATCCAAAAATTGATGTCTAATGCACCAACTCATAATCTCCAAATGCTGTGAAACACAAACTTACAATCAGGAGCTTACTCAGGTTATCAGGCAGGTTTCTATCATCAGCAATCACAGAACCCAGATACCAAAAGAAAAAAATGCCTTATTGCCATATTAGACATACATCCAAAATAGCATTTAACTTAGATCAGAATTGAGATACATAGCAAAGCACATATAAATGGTGTTTTCGAACATTGTATTTTGAGTACCTATCCAAACAACCATAAAACTGACATAGAATACTGGTAAAGTGTATAAATGGAAAGAACTTCAAACATTATAACCTGCTTGGTTCTCAATACACTCTCTTGAAGATAACTCAGGTCATGAAGCAATCTTGAAGATGAGCCTCTGAAAGAAGATTCCAGCACTTCAAGAACATTGGATACACCTGCCAGCTTTGATGAAATTTTCAGAAGCAAACTTAACTTTTCTTTCATTTCTACGGCGGAAAGATTATCTATTAAGCATGTCAAGGTGCAAAGAATTGGTTATACACTTTTCAATCAAAAATCTAGAAAAATTGCCAGTGCTGAACTTTCAGGATACATATTGATTGAAGTTCTGCCAAGATACTTTTGAATGTCCTCCCGCACCA
Source organism: Hygrophila difformis (assembly GCA_030278955.1). Taxonomy (NCBI): domain Eukaryota; kingdom Viridiplantae; phylum Streptophyta; class Magnoliopsida; order Lamiales; family Acanthaceae; genus Hygrophila; species Hygrophila difformis. The sequence goes on along the minus strand of JAOANR010000006.1, from coordinate 1,553,645 downwards.
GTCTTTCACGACCTTCTCATCGAGCAAGAATGCAATAACTGGGTCGCTGGATACAGCACTTTCATCCATGCATACATCAGTAAGATCTATAAGCCACTATTAAGGAAATCCAATGCAATGCCTTTATTCATTTATGACAGGGGAAAAATCAGTTAAGGATACAATGGCAGATCAAAGAAACCAGGTTGTTTTCCAAGGCCACATCAAATAGAGAATAAAGCCGTTGTGCATCCGCAATTAGCTGATTATCACCATCTTCTCTATTTTGCAATCTATCGTCACACTTCTTGGAAAGAAGGCCTGCCTCAATACACTCGTAGTAAAGCCTGAGAGGGAACTGATCACTTTCTCCCTTAGGCAAGACAGTTCTACATATAGGGCAGGCATCACATCTCTGACTGCATTCCACACATAAAGCAGCATGACCGCAGGAAACAATAACCCTTTCCACACAGCGCCCACAGCTCCTCAAATCCCTAGTCGCCCTACACAGCTCCACTTTAGCCTCATTGCATAGCTCAATCGGATCAACCGACGCCAAGCGAATCAACGCCGTCTAAAATCATTACAACAGCTCTAATATCAAACAATTTTGCACACAAACTCCACCAGCAAAAATCAACACTCCTCAAATTCAGCACTTCAAGCAGAACAATAAAATCATAAACAATACTAAGAACTAAAATCACTCCCTCATAAACGAAAGAGCAAAAGAACCAATACCTGGCTCCGCGAGGCAGTGGGTTCCTCCAAATTCCAACCAAACATACCTCCACACACTGTGGAACCAGTAACTTCCAAGCAAGACGAAATTGATTCAAATTAACTGCTGCAAAATGAAGAAAACTCCTTTAATCTGCTGCGGCTAACGCGGCAAATGCAGATTAGTGTTAGGGGGCGGGGAATGTTGGAGGGTTTTTGAATCGAATCAAATTTTGGTTCTGCAGTTGCAAATTCGCTGTTCCAAATTCCAATAGGTTGTATGTCTACCAACAAATTCAATTGTTCTGACCCAAATTGTCAAGCAAAAAAAAAATTCTGACCCAAATAACTCCACCCGGCCCAAAAATTTGGGCCGATACCGCCCAATAAAAGTTGCCCAGACTACTCAATAAATATCCACATGATTCTAAATAAAGTTAGGGCCCGAATTTAATTTTGTAAGTAAGTAGTCTAAATTTTAATTGATTAACACATCATAGTAGTTCAATTTAATTTCCAACCATCAGCCATATAGACTAATAAAAACTAAAAAGAGCATGTGCAAAGAATGTGTTAGCTGTAACCCTTGGGCAATTATTACTTCCGAGTTCCGTCCAAACATGTATTGAATTTATAGTTTTTTAAATAAAAAATGTTAGTATATTCTTACAAACCCAACCGCATCAAACGAAATAAAAGTTCCAATTTCAATCAAACTCGAGCAACAATAATATCCTTAAAGCATAGGCAGAAAGCAAAATGAATGACAAGTTGAAGGTTGTGACTCGTGAATAATAATGCGGAATGACAGCTCAATAAAAAGGGAAAAAAAATAAAAGGTAAAGAGAAAAAAAAAAAAAGTTATTGGGTCGTTGGAGGTTTGACCAGATCTAGGCATAGGGTTTGACCGGAGGCCCACGTGCGGGTACACGTGTGCCGCGCTGTCGTGGGCTGTTGGTTATTAGTTGGCTGGCCTTGATTGTGTAATAACCATATTCTAATAATCATGTTACAACTTGTTTGATTGCATATGATTAGGGATTATTATTGCTTATAGTATTGTTTAATATAATCATCATAAGTGGTACTAGTAATGATAATAATAATAATAATAATAATAATCAGTTAAATAAACAGTTAAGAAATCAAACTTTTAAAGATCCCTGTTTGGCTGGCAATTATTGGGTTATGTATATTTATTTAGTATTTAATTTGATAGTAGTGTATTGGATTTGGGAAGCCTAGGTAGTCCTAGTAATGATGATGCATGGTGCATGATAGTCAATTGGAAGTTGGGAACCCAATTTTTATTTAATGTGTGGGGGAATGAGAAGTAATTAAATAATGGCTAATGAGGTTGCAATTATATGATTGAAGAAGATAGGAATATTGATATGGACTATATACTTGAAATATTGTCCACTACTCTCCCTCGCTCCGTTCCTTTTTAGTTGTCTCTTTCAGCTCAATTTCAATAACCAAAGTTTGTATTAATTAACTCATAAATTTATATTTTTACCCTTCAACTAAACTCATTCTTAATAAATATCAATAAATAGCATTTTATGTAAAGTGAAGGGCAATATTGTAAAAACATAGCATAACTACCTATAACTACCTCAAAATGACAACTATTTTGGAACACTTTTTACCCTCTAAAAAGACAACTAAAAAGGAACGGAGGGAGTATTATTAATCCCAAATGTGATGTATATTGGTTTTTTCATTTTCTTTTCCTTTTTTTTTCAATTTATTAACATAGGAGAACTTATTACAATACAAAGTCCAAAAGCACATTTACCACCTGAATTAACTTGAACACATTTTGCCTTTGATGTATATATAAAGTACAAATAAAAGTAGGAGCTAGGACAATGGATGACCTTACCCTAATCCAGATTCCAGGCCTTTGTTAGGTGAAACTCAAAGGCAAGGCCACCTCATGAAGACATGGGCGCCAGTATGTTAGTATTACTTTGTTGATGGTAAGTGTTGGAAGTCACTTTCAAATCTGAAAATAACAGAGTTCTTTAATAAAAGCAACGTAACATGCATGCACTATAGAGTATGTAATAGCATGAAGTCTTGGAGTATAGAGTATAAATAATTTTTTAAAGGAATTTTATAATTTCCTTTAAATTATTAGTCATACACGTTAAGGAAATCATAGTATAATTACTCCTATCTTATTAGTAATTTTTTTTTTTTTTTCTACATGCATAAAAACTGATGGTCTGATGTGATATTTATTCGAAATACTATGAAAGAGAACATATATGCAGAGAAAGAGGTGGTATAGTATATTAGTACTAGTAGAAAACAAAAGAGAACAAATGGGGAAAGGACGGGAAACAGGAAGGAAAGGAGAGGAGCACGTGAAGGTGTACGGTAGTTAAGAAGAGGAAATTTGACGAGAAATCAAATCAGAAAAAAAAAAAAAAAAAAAAAAAAAAGAAGAAAAGAAGAAAAGAAAAGAATTTTATTGCACACACGAACTGTTGTTGTAAATAAGAAGAGGAGATTGGGAGGATGAGGCCATGAGGGAGGGGGCCGAGTTTCACGTGCGCATCACGTGGATGAACAGCCTCGTACAGCGTTGGTTGTCGGATTCGGAAAATGGAACCATGATTGGAGGGAACACGTGGGACAGCTAGCACGCGGCCACACTCAATCATCACCCGACATCTTGTCGCCCCCTCACCCTTCTTTTGAGTACTGTATTCATTAGTATTCAATTATTCCATTACTATTATTACTCCTACTGTTCATTTCCACTACCACTCCACAATCATTTCAATCATCATCCTTATTGGGAATGTTACAATTCTTTGCCATTATTATTATTATTATTATTATTATTATTATTATTAATCACTATTCCCTACATTTCAAAAATATGTCGCGCGCATTTTCTTATAATTAAAATAAATAAATAAACAGTATATACAGCATTTTTACTTATGTTTTCTAATCCAATTATTATGAATATTTTATTAAAGAAAAAAGTATAAATATTCAACTATACCATAATAATGCAAAAAAAAAACTATACCATAATAATAAAATTCTTAGCCTGTATAGCCTGTTCAGAAAAAAAAAAAAAAAACTATACCATAATAATAATAATAAATCCTGAAACCCATTCATAATAAATAAAAATGCTATATATATACTATTTTTAATACCACATACATATACTACATATATTGAGTTGCCAACGCATTCATAATAAATCATCACTCGATGGCTAGCTATTTTCACTATGCATACATTTTCTATTAGAAATATAATATAGTACTATCATATTTGTAGTAGAAATTAAGAGCTAAATTTATTTTATATTTGTTTTCTAACACGTACTCCCTCCGTAGTTTACATGTTTTCACGCAATCCAATGCAAATATTTAACAATTAATATCTTAAATTGTATAAAAATAAAAATGATAAAAGTTTAATATTCTAAAACAATGTAATTAGTCGAATCTAACAACATCTCACTTTATTATATTTTATCTTATGTAACTGTATTAAAAAGTCGAATCAAAACTACTAAATGAATAATGTTTACTATGCAAACGTTAACATAATTAAATTACAGATGAAGTATAAAAAAAAATTGTTAGACCTCAAATATTATTATTGGTGCGATCGAAGTTAAAAATATACGTATATAAATACAAATATATCAAACATCCTCGGTGCATCCAACATTGCAGTTTCTTTAGTGTGTATATGTGGTCTCTAGTTTCTTTATACATAAAAATAAATAATGTCGGCACACATATACGTACTACATGCATCATGAATGTATGCATGTGTGTATACTGTTTTTTAGTAGAATACTGTATGATATATAACAAATAAAAGTATTGTGAATTTTCTTCTTTTAAGAGGGTAAAGGCAGAAGCAACTTTATATGTAAGGCTCTTGACTTTTTATTCAATTCAAGGTAAAGCCCAGATTTACACACAAAGGCTTTATTCCGCACTTTTGTAGTGGAGCTAACATGATTTCATTATATGCTTATTCGCTTTCTTTTCTATTTAGTTTAATATTACAATTTCAAAAGTCAGTTGTAGAGAATTTATATGAAACAATAAAATTATTTATTTTTAAGAGGGTTGAGAAATTTATATGATGGACGAGAGGGAAGGGGATGTTCAAATGATTGTATTACGTGGGAGTGTCGCCCCAACTACAGACACGTACCCCCGCCAATTTTGGATTCCCCCTTCTCTTATACTCCCTCGGTTTTTCAAAAAAAAATTGTAACGGATCCACTGTGCACGCCGTCCAATGTATATTATAAATCATTAATAACTCAAATTCAGTACAAGTAAAAATTCTAAAAGTTCAATATTTAAAAACTAATCGATGAGACGAATCTAACAAGATCCCAATTAGCTATATTTTAACTTGTATAACTATGATAAAACTTTAAGTCAAAGTACATGTGTGAATAGTACCAAATTTGCAAATGTTACTTAATAAAAACCGGAGGAAGTATACGCTTTCGCCTTACGGACTCCATGCATTATTTTAATTTGGTGAATTACCGGGTATTCCCAAACTAAATTGGACCTAAGGCCAATCCCTTAAATATTTACATGATAATGAAGTGCGTCTCTTCCAAAACAGTTTTTTCATACACAAGGCTCGAACTCAAGATATCGATTAAGCGATTAGAATCTCCATTCACTCAAGTCAACTGCTGTTGTTGGTGGACTCCATGCGTTAATAATGAATACTCCCTCTATTTTCTTTAAAAGTTACGTTTTGACATTTTTTAATGTTCATTGTAGCACTTTAATTTCTATTTTTGTTATAGTTATAGAAGACAAAATATAGCAAAGTGAGATCTTATTGGATTCATCTGATCTTATAATTTTTAAATATCAAATTTTTAGAATTTTTACATTGTACCGAATTTGAGTTATTAATCGTTGAAAATATGCATTGGCATTCGTCTAAATAAAAAGTGTAACCTTTTAAAAAATGGAGGAAGTAATATAGTAGTACTCCGTAATTTATTATTATTACATTTCATATTTATTTTATTAAAAAAATATTTAAAAAATGATCTTACTAAATTTGTCTGTTCATATAAGTTTAAAATATTTTATATAATATTTTTTATTTAGGTATATTTTAAATATTAACTATAAAATAAAATATCTCTTAACCGTTTCATATATTTTTAATTATTAATAATTTAAATTTTTTGGTACATTATTAATATATAATTTAAATTGTATAAGTATACAAGAATTATTATAAAAATTTTAATGTTATAAATTTATATTATTAAATAGATTTTTAATAAAAATTTATTTAAAAATTTAAATTAAAATTGTAAATAAATAATACTAAAAACTATTCAAATAATTCATTTAAACGAAAATAAATTAAAGAAAGTATACTCTATAGTATGTGTATGAAAATGGGGTTCCCGACTCTTCACTCAGCCCTTATTTATTCCTTTTATCTCTTAATTTGTATATTATAAATCCCACTACTATTTCTTTGCTTGTTGTAAGGACTATTAAAAAAATTGAGACTAGGTACTACTATATGATAATGATAAAATGAAATAATACTCCCTCCGTCCCATGTAATGTGTTTTGTTTGATTTTTTGATATTTTTTATTGTTCAGATTGACTCAATTCTAATATAGGTATATATTTAGAAAAAATAGTCGAGTTATGTATTATTAGAATCGTGCATATTTTACATAATTGTGCATATTTTAAAATATTAATAATTAGAAAAATATATTAAATTATGTGTAAAAATTATCTAGGCCCACGTGAGACAGTGGAGTAATTAATTTAGTAATTGTGTGATGCATAGGTGATACTTATAATTAAGGGGAAGGGACAATGAGACATGGACATCTTCGCCCACGTGGTTATGAGCATGAAATCATGCCCGGTCCACGTGACCCTCTCACTCTCTTATCTTATATATATACCCCTCCATGCCTGCCCAATTGCCCCATCGTATCATATCATATCCAACCTCACTCTGCCATACACCACAATTATTCGTAGGAGTAATTCTTTATTTTGGGACTAATACATATACTTCATACATACACAATCGATCGATTGCGAAAAATAATTACGTAGTAGTACAAATATGGAGAACGGTACGAGTAAATAATTGCATAATTGGAACAAACAAGGGCAGATCAGACAGGCTTTCCTGGATATACTTCATACTATGTTGTCCCACGTGAACTCCACTCCATTATGTCTCTCTCTCGTCTCCCCTTTTTCGGTTATTTAATTGCCCCTTTTCCACCTTCTTTACTTTTTGGTTTAACAGTGGTAAAAATTTTCAGTCTCATACTTTCATTCCATTCCATTCAGGTTGTTTAATTTAAGGAATTAACCGATTCCTTTTCCGTACTATATTTATTTATCTGATCATTCTATATATATATATCGTCCCATCAATCACAAGACTATATACCCCCATTAATTCCATATACTTTATCCGTTCCTTTTTATTTGACACGGTATAGGATAAAAAATAATTAAATGAGATCTTGATAGATTCATCTAATCGCATAGATTTATAATATCAATGTTTCATAATTTTTGCTTGTATGCAATTTGAGTTATTGAAGATTGAAAATATGTATTGAATTGCATGAAATATAGGTTCGTGGCAATTAAAAAGGAACAGATGTAGTATTATTAATTTCGAATTATTCTTCGAAAATATAATTTCTCAGCGAATAATGTTAATTGATTTAACCATGGCTACTATTTAAAACTCAGGCCCAATTAATTGTTATTATACGACTAAACCACCAATTATTGTTGCTATTTCTCCACCAAAATTCCCAGCAATAGTTACTCTAGTATTCTATTTTTCTTATTCTTAATTATTGTGAGGAATTATTCAACTAACGGCCAATTATTATTACCATTATTGTACTTCCATGTTTTCTTCACTTGAGAAAGAATTACTACACATGTAATTTATTTATAAATAAATTGTGATTTCTTTTTTATGTATTCATTAATTCCAAAAAAAAAAACAAAACATTAATCATGTTGGGAATAAGACTTGACCCAAGTGGTCATGTTTCCTGCATTCCAACCATGGATTTGAGGGTTCGATTTCCACACGACTCATATCCATCTCCTTTATCCCTCTTTATAATTTGTGTGGCTTGGGCTCCACACACCTTTGGCGATACATAGTTTCAATATTAAAAAAACAAAAACATTAACCATGTTAGAACAATTTATGCCATTAAGTAAGATGGATCACGGCATGAGGGACAATCGGTCCTCGTATATATTCATGGGCAGCCATTTTCTTTTGCCAAATTGCTTGCTTGCTTTTTCACAAAAGGGAAAAGTAAAAACAAAGAAAAAAACATTCGTGGTACAAAGAGTTTAATGAGGTAACAATAATTTAATCATATGATACAAGGAATAATAACGAATACCATAGGATACCCATAAAACTTACAATAATTAAATAACATTATTAGATAATAAAGTTATGGAAAGTGACAATGAAATTTGTCCAAGAATCTCCATCAAGATTTTCGGATGAGATAACGTGGAGACTGCTCACGCATGTATGAATGTTAATTCTCCTTTTTTCTTCTTTTTTTTTTTTTTTTTTTTTTTTTTTTTTTTTTTCAGGGTTTACTGCCTTTCTCTCTTATTATTTCCTTTTTCCCATTTTTGACTGAGGCAGAGTGCCGTGGAGATGGGCCCCCTTCTTGTCTGAAATATTTGGTGGTCTTCCCCCTAATCTGGGCCGTTGGATTTATGAGATTCATCTCAAGGGGTCAGATACATCGTTGTCATCTTTTGTTCAAGTGGCAAGTACACCCTAACATGATGTTGTCTTACACTTGCCTGGATTTCAAAAGATTGCTCAATCATTCGGTTTCGCAATTATTTATTCGTTTTTGTACTCGTTTTTTTCGTACAGTATTTGTATTTGTATTTTTTTTATAAAGAAATGTCGATATCATATTTCTCAGTTATAATAGTTATATTACTGTTTGTAATTCAGAACCTATAGTTGCGCGATTTGTTTCGAATAAGTTATACTCCCTCCTATAAATTTTATAGGATTGCACCATTGGACACAAGCAGCCGATACACATTTTCAATAATTAATAATTTAAATTATGTACAATAAAAAATTATAGAAAATTGATATTCTAAAAGTATAAGTTTAGACGAATCTAACAAGATCTCACTTGACTATATTTTTTCTCATAACTATGATAAAAAAAATTAAGACAATATTAAAGTGTGAACCGTGCAAAAAATAATAATGTTGCAAATCTAACCCAACGAAGGAAGTATTATAAAAGTGCATGCAATAGAAGGAAGAAAATGAATAATGGCTGAGAAATATAATACATTAAAAAATAATAATGTACCATGTAAGATAATAATAATAATAATAATAATAATAATAATAAAAAATAGAGAATTAATATATTTATAATTAAAGTATACTCTAGAGAAATATATCAAAAAAAATTATAATAGACGTCGTTTAGATATTTATATTATATTTTCAATATAATTCTTTAGCTCACATAAATATTATTTTTAGGCGTTATAATCAAAGGATTTAATTAGAATGATTTTAAAAAAAAATTATGAATTATTTAGTGCGGTTCTTAATTATTGAATTAAAGTGAAAGTGATATTTATTAAGAAATGTTGGAAATACAGGTCTCGATCAGTGTTCAGCAAACAGGATCACAAATTAATAAATGCTCAGAAATTTGGTTGAGAAATGTAGATATCCTAACCGTCATTATTGTTGCCTTAATTGCTTTGTAATAAGAATTCAATCAACTCATCATAACAGTTGATTCTGTTTGTTTTCAATATTATATGTACACACTTCAGCAGCAAATAATTAGAGTGAAGAGTATAGGGATTATATTTATTTAAATTAATTAAAATTCACTAATCATCATTAGATTCCTTCATCTAAATTATAACTAAGCTGTATTCTTTTTTATTTATTTATTATTTTGGAAGGTGGAGTAATTACAATGGCATGCAAAGTGATACCCTAATAAATAAAATAGTATCACAAATTGACAAGGTAAGGATGTTAGAGGTTAGGTGTTAAAATCCAACTCCTAACAATCTACCATGAGGTAAATGTGCATGATCTGCAGATCAGCCGGAGGTAGCATTGTTACATATTCCTATTGAAATAACTCAAAAAATACAATGAGAGTATCAGGTATCAATCTTTTATTGGAGAAATTAGAAATCCTAACTTTACCAAAATACTTTATTTTTTTATTTTCCTTTGGTTGTTGTTGACGCTTTTAAATGAAACCTTTAAGCATTATTTGTTGGCCATGAAATAAAATTTTCTAATGTTTATTGGAGAATAAATTCACAAATACATGCTTTTTCGTTTTACGAGATAATAACCAAAAATTGCAACCCTCACATTCAGCATCTAAACATTAACTCATGACTTATATTATCATCTCATTACCATCAATAACCATTTGATACTACATTTCGGAAAACAAAATTATAATTGTGCTTCCCATATTTCATATTTTTGTGGAAATGACCCTCTTTAATTACTTCTAAATTGCCAATTTTTCTTTGATGTTTATAAAAATAATGCTGTAATTTTACCATGTGCATGCTTTCATACACAAACTTGCTCCCTTAATTAATAATGACATGAGTTTAGTGGAAATAAGTTTATTTTAAAGAATTAATTCAAAGAAAAAAAAAAGCAAAACTCATAGTAATCGAAAAGACTTATCCTCCTACATTTTTTTAAAGTAATAAATTAAGTATAGAATTGTTACAATATGTTTGGAAAATAGAGGGAGCTAGCTAGCTACTAGTAGTAATAATAAGGGCAGTAGGGGGGGTGGGAATAAATAATTGAGGGGATGTATGATTAGGGGCAGGCAAGACCCATGATTGTTTGATGTGTGTCATTCATGGGCCATGCCTCCCATGTCCATCATCTTCCTCCTCCTCCTCATCATCATTATTCATTTACTACTATTATTTATTGATTTATTAATCCCCTAGTCCTCTGCCACCCCCCCTCTGCAGGCCCTATATATATACTCCTTCCCCTTTCCTTTGTTGCTCCACCATTCAATTCCCATTTGTTTCATCCCATTTTGCTATTTCCCATATTTCCCACAATAAACTAAACCTCATCATTTCCAAAGCTTCCTTGCCGTTGTTCAATCTGAAAAATGATGGTGCACAAGGATGATTTGGGCCTCAGTTTGAGCTTGAGCTTTCCGGATCATCATCACAAGCCTGCTGCTGCTACAATCCCTGCTTTTCCTCTTCATCTTCACAATCCTCCTTCCAATTGGACGCCGCACCCGCACGCCTTTCTTTCCTCGGGTAATTGCTTGTTTCATTCCTCGCTTTCCAGATCTCATCTGCATTTACGCTTTTCATGTGTTTCTGAGTTCTCCTTACCTCACTTTTTTGGTATTTTTCGATCGATTTCCCCTTTTCCAAGTCCAAATAGGGAGGAAATAACTAGAAAAGTTGGTTTGGTTTGCCGTGATTCTTCGTTTTCGATATCCGCTCTGATGCGATTTGATTTTTCTCTGTAGATCGGAACGCTGAGTCATGTAGAGTGGAGACGAGGTCCTTTCTGAAAGGAATTGACGTCAATTTCCCGGCGAGCATCGATGTGGATGAGGAAGCCGGTGTATCCTCCCCGAACAGCACGGTCTCCAGCGTCAGCGGTAAGCGCAGCGAGAGGGAAACCGCCGACGAACTGGACGCCGAGCGAGCCTGCTCCCGTGGCATCAGCGACGAAGAAGACGCCGAGAATGCGAGGAAGAAGCTCCGGCTTTCGAAAGACCAGTCCGCCGTACTAGAAGAAAGCTTCAAGGAACACAATACGCTCAATCCAGTAAGTAAATCTACACAATTTCTCCCAACCAATTGCAAAAATCTTCGTTTTCGCTGAAACATTTGGCTTATTCAGTTCAATTTCCCCCTACAGAAGCAAAAGATGGCTCTGGCGAAGCGATTGGGGCTGCGGCCACGGCAAGTCGAAGTCTGGTTCCAAAATCGGCGCGCCAGGTAATTTGAACAAACACCTTGTGATCTAGAAATTCAAAAAACCGCTATCGTTTACAAACAAGGCAGCAATTGTTGATTTAAATCGATCATTGCAGGACGAAATTGAAGCAAACGGAAGTAGATTGCGAGTACCTGAAGAGGTGCTGCGAGAATCTGACGGAGGAGAACCGCCGCCTGCAGAAGGAGGTCCAGGAACTCCGGGCACTGAAGCTGTCACCGCAGCTGTACATGCAAATGACGCCGCCGACGACGCTCACCATGTGCCCTTCCTGCGAGCGCATATCGACGGGGCAGACGGCGGCGGCGCCGCCTCAGCCGCGGCCGATTGTGTTTAATCCTTGGGCAATGGCGCCGGTTCATCATCGGCCGTTGGATGCTCTGCGATCTGAATCGTGATGGCGTGGTTGTGATTGAAAGTGGATGTTCTTTTCGTGTGAAATATTTTGTTTTTTTGACTTGTTTGTTTTAGAATTATTTTATATGAGGAAAAAAGTTAGTGCTTTGTATGTGTAAAAGTTAAAACTAACATCTTGTCTCATCAAGAATTATTAGTTGCTGAAGAGATCTTTTAATTTTTCTATAAATTGAAAATTATGTTATTTTTTATTTTTTCCATTTAAAACTAAGGGGAAAAGCAGCATGAATGTGGGTTACTGTATTGGGTTTTTTGGGCTTTAGATGGGCTATATCTACAGGAATGCATGAAAAAATAGCAGAAACCTGAAATTTTATCCTGTCCAAACATGATAATAATCGATTAAACTAATAAAGTGAAACTAATCTATTTAATTTTCGTTAGTGATGATATATATATATCTGGAAATTGTAGAGCTTCCAGTGTTGAATGTTTCTATAATCCATGCTGTCTTAATCACCTGAAGGGGACCAAAAGATTCCTCTCCGAATAAAAGCAATTATAGAGAACATGCAAAATTGTAGTAGTAGTTGCTGCTAAGGAAAGTATTTGGTTTCCATTATTGATCGTCGACAAACTAAGGCCCAAATTGATTTGACAAGAATTCATTACTCCCTCCGTTCCTTTTTAGTTGTCTTTTTAGAGAGTAAAAAGTGTTCCAAAATAGTTGTTATTTTTAGGTAGTTATAGGTAGTTATACTATATTTTTACTATATTATCTTTCACTTTACATAAATGCTATTTGTTGACATTTATTAAGAATAAATTTAATTGAAGGGTAAAAATATAAATTTATGAGTTAATTAATGTACACATTGATTATCGAAATTGAGCTGAAAGAGACAACTAAAAAGGAACAGAGGGAATATTTGAGCAAGAGAAGTTGCCAATCTTTAGCGCATTCCCTGCTCTAATCAGTTGAGCAATAAATTCCTCTGCCCCTACAGACGCTAATGAAAGCTCTTTTCCGAGTCTCGGGACAGTCTTTACATAGACCCAACTAAATGGAAACGGGTCATGGCTTGAACACCCCTGCTTCTGATTCTGCTTCTGCTTCTGGAAGGCTCATGAATCCCTTGGAGCACTCCATGCACACCATCACAATATCGTTAAAGCATCGTCGGTCCTCGGATCGGAGGCGGGAGCCAACCCCATTGGTTCAAGAATCAAGATGCTTTAACACAAGTCTTATACTAGTAAACCACATTGACTGTATCACACCACACAAGAGACGAATTTGTTTGGACAATAATACAATCATATACTAGTATACCTTACTGTTGTTAACCCACACTGTAGAATTAAGATGAATGTTTAATTTGTAGGGTTACGTTACTCTTGATCATCACCATCATGATTTAATAATGTCATAGTTCAAAATGCCTTGAATTTAGGGATTAAAGGCATCTGGATTCAGACAACAGCACACAAAGCGTAAAGGGACAAACTTTATTGACATAAACTAATTAAGCAGAAACTTGTGCAGCAGGACCCTCAGATGATCTGATTCATAAACCACACTACTTAGTTAGTTACCACATAGTATATCTAATCTATCTATCCATCTATATCTCTATCCATCTGCCTCAATCACAGCTGATACCTAACTGGATTTCATCCATATTACACCCATAAATTTGGGATCAATAACATTTTTGAAAAATTAAAAACCAAGAAAACGAAAAAGGGTATATTTCAGCTTCCAATGCTAAGTAGACTGAAAAAATCGAGCCTTTTGAACAACTGAAGCTTCATCTGAATGTCCTCCCGGTGCGCTGCGCAGTGGATCTTCTGATTGACTCAATTCTCTGCAGCCTAATTTGCTCCCGAAACTTGGCTATGAACTCATCAGCCTTTTTGTCCACATCAGGAGGCCCCAATTCATTCACAGAATTGTCATCAGTCGCAGCTTCTCCATTCCCCGAGCCAACTTCCACGCCACCAATTCCTTCATTGTCGGATTCAGAGCCATCATCATCATCATCACTGCTATCGACCACAACCCTTTCCATCAATTCATTCTTGGGTTTCTTATCCGCCTCCAATACTGTTTCATTAGCCCTAAATGTCCTGACGGATCTCCTCAACGGGGAGGAATCATTTGGCACACGATTTCTTCGAAGGGGTTCCTCCATTTCAGTCTCACTGAATTCCTCCGTGGGCATGCTCCTTACACTTCGCCCCAACGTCTTCCTAGGAAGGCCGGCATCCGCCAGTACACTCGAATTCGACTTTGTTAGCACTGGTCTTCGGTCATAGCGGGAAGCAGGCGGTGGTGGCGGCGGCGGCGGCGGCGGTGGTGGTGGTGGAGCTGGCGGAGGCGACGAAAATATCTTCTTCCTCAGCACATCCTCCTCACTTTTTGCTTGCGGTTCCAATGTAATTGGCTGCTTCGGATTATTGGATTTGGACGATACAGGCGACGGATATTTGGATCGGGAACTCAGCTTAGGGGGCTTGATCGACCTAGATTCCATCCTAACCAATTCTTGCTCATCCATGGAAGGCGGCGAAACGTCGAATTCGGCCGGAGAACTATTCTCTTTCAACTCCTCCATCCTTCCCGACCTCGATCGCCATGGAATCGGCGACGGGAGGACGACATTATCCTCGGACACGGCCTCCACCCTGTCGTCATGATCTCCAACCTCTTCACTCCTTATTCTCCTCAAGTTCCTGACAGACCTTCTAGAACCAGCCCTAATATTTGGACCAGATTCGTCCTGCTGTTTCAGGCTTCTGACGGGTAAAAGCAGAGGCTTTTGGCTGAGTTTCGACACGGCGCCGTTTTCTTCACTAACAGGGGTTTCTTCAGCCGCCGCCGCCACGACGACAACGGGTTCACCTCTATAGTACTGGGAGCTCCACGTCTGAACCTTACCGTCGTCAACGACGGTCTGGGTTTCGGATTCGTCATCAAAAACGGACGAAACGTGAAGCAATTTCGACACGTACGATTGCGCATTATCAAGCTTATTGGCTCCGTACTGGCTGTCCTTCTCCGTATCGTCATTTTTCGTGCTGAACAGGCCGTAGGAGACGGCAATCCCGACGAATACGAGGTGGAGGAGCTCCCAGCTCCTGGCGTGCAGCGTCTGGTTAACGAATTCGGGCGCAATCGAAGGAAAAACGGGGAGCAAAACTAGGAAAAGTGTAACTACGACAGCCTTGTACAGGAAATGCTTTAAGAACTTACCGGGATTGGCATTGTCCGATCGTGCGTCGGATTGAGGGCTGGAAACTGCATCGGCCATGGAAGATTGGGATAGATCTCGAAAGGGTTTGCAGGAATTGGGTGAAGAATAGAATACAATAACACAAGGAGGAAGAAGGCTTAGGGATTAAGGAAAAGTAAAGTGAATGAGAGGAAAGTTTTTGGGAAGGAGTGAGGCATATTTGAAGGTATTCTTTCCCTCCTCAGTAGTCAGTCAGTCCCCACTTGCAGGTGGCGAATTGGCGAAGATGCCCCTGGTGGTTGCATGGAATGATGAGGGCGAAAATGGGAAATCAGTAAGGGGACAAAGAGGTTGCGTGGGGTGTGGCCAGGATTCTGCTTTTGGACTGCGTACGCTAGCTTTCCTTGAAATAATGTTTTCCGCTTTTTGATTTTTTTTTTAAATTTTTATTTTTTGGTTAGCCACTTTGAATGGGTATGGCTGTTTCAAATTCCAATCCTTGCCTGTTTTGGGAGTGAGAGTAGACTGCAGATATAGATAATTACATATACTAATAATTACATATGAATGTGGCATCAAAACATGTGTTAACAAGGGGTAATGCTGACTTGGTTCCATGTAAGAAGTAGTGTGTTTTGGATAATGTAATGGAATTGTTGAATGGGTTGGCATGCAGCAAAGTTACACACCATCCAATTTTTATACTTCCCATGTCCCGACTAACATGTCCTGTTTAACTTCTGTACACAATTCAATATATTTTTTAATAGTTAATATCTCAAAATGTATACGAGTAAAAAATACTTCGTAAAGTATATATTCGAAAACTATACAATTAAACGAATTCTAACAAGACCAAACTCGAATATTCTTTTTAATTATATACTTATAATAATATTGAGTCAACGTTGAATAATGAACAGTGTCAAAAAGTCAAACGGGACATCTAAGACGGGACAGAGGGAGTAAGTGCTAGAGAAAAGGTAATGGAATGGTGAACAAATTAGGTGCATGTGACTCTATATTTTATGTGATGAGAGACATGTTTTGTTTGATGAAATAATATGTTTGGGAATACATTTTGTATGATGTGAGACAAATTTTTTGTGTTGTTTGCACATGCCTATTTTTAAAGGGATTGTAATGGAATGCACTGAAATTTCTTATATCATTCAACTGTATATGTTGTATATTATCATGAAATCATCATTGTTCATTAGGTATTCATTTGATAATGGGGCCACGTGGAAAGAAAAGAATGGGAATAATTTTCAAAAACTATACATATAGGAGTAACTATGTGGAGTATCATATAGGAGTAGCTATGTATCATGAATCGTCCATTCTCTTTCGAGAAATGGAATTCAGGACAACATGATCGTCTGGTCTTTATTTATCACTCCTAGGTGTTTGGTCATTTGTTAAAATTTTCAAGTGAAACACGTACACGCATGTAATGGAATTTCGATATCTAACAATATTTGAATTTGAAATTTTGTTAGGTCAACTGTCCCAAGTTGGCCTCTTTAAGGATCTTTGCAGTTCGAAGGTTTTTCAGTTAAACGCTTCAAAATTATTAGCTAAATAAAAATTATTACAACAATCATAATTAATATTCTTATCTCTTTCAATTACGCAATTTCCATATAATACAACTACTACTAATTCACTATTCCATGAAAAAAATATTTCACATGCAAATGTAGTTCAAGTAATTAGAAATTTTGGCAAGTATATATCCTGCTGATTCCTGCATACTACATTTGCAATTAAAATCACAGCACAAGACTTGAATAGCTTCCCAGATGCATGAAATGAGAGCCAACAGATCAAGCATTGTTAACACCAATCGATTCTTCAAACTAGCGCTGCAAGGGTGTGGATTGCCATTATTGGTTTACTGAAGATGATCCATCAGTATGTGGGTCTAGCACAGTACCATGATGATGAATAGCATCTTCATCCGGCGTGTTCTTCAAATAAGGAACAATATACTTCTTCATGTCGTCTTGGGAGATTCCAAGGTGGTTTCCGGGCACTGCAACATATTTTACTCTTCCAGCATCGTCTAGAGTCTTTAACCCAATCCAGTCCTCGGTGTAAAGTTTAGTCTATACAAGAAATGTGTGGCCAGAAAGGAATATCACAAGCTGACAAGCATCAAGAAACTACAACTACTTCATTTCCACCCTCTAAACAAGCACGCACAATATGCAACTTCATGATTTTTGACTAGTCAACATCCAGCTCATCATTGACTGAGCTCAAGCCAAGCAGGCTGGTTTGCAAACTTGCATCCTAGCTCAGTTCATGTTACACCCCTAATTGAGCCTAACATGAAAATAAATGTGTTCAAGTTAAGATCCTGTTGAGTTTGGTTTAGAACTAGGCAGGAACCATTTGACTCATCTAACAAACAAATGAGGTTCGGGTCAAACTCACTTTAGTATAAATAAATTTATATCGTTCTCCCTTTAAATACCCTCCCGCATATGAGTGGTTGAGAATAATTATGAATTATCAAGAGCAACATCTATATTCAAAAGAAAAGTAAATTTTTATGGAAAAACATGAAATCAAGAATATGCAAAAATGCATCCAAACACCCCTAACCTGCTGCGGTGGCAAAACTGGACTGAAAGCCCCATCTGGATAGTATCCAAACCAAGAAGTCTCCTTTGGTATCAAAACAGTGTCATCTTCAAACTGTTCATGACAGAGGAAGAGAGAGTCACTAAAAAGATTGTATCAATGTAGTAAATTTTAACTCCCAGACAGGAAATTAGACCCAAATAACTTGGGAGCCCAAATGGAGATGCAGAGGTTCTACAAACCATGATAAGAACGAGATTTTGTAAGCTAGAGAGCCTCTCTTTGTAAGTAGCATTTCTCTCATCTGGTAGTTCATTGTTAAGCTTGGGGAGGAACCTACACTTGCTCAAATAGCCAGGAATATTCTGAAAAACAGTTGAAACAAGATTACGATTTGACAAATTTAAACCTGGGTTAAGACAATTTTCTCCAATATAAACACAAACACTCACATTTGGCAGCTTCAGATACCCACTAGGAGCTAAGTGAGACTGCAGATAAACAAATGAACAGTGCCATCAAGGTTTCATCGTAAATTCTATCTTTAGCTTTACATGAAAGTGTACCAAGACACAAACCTGGATATAGTCGGTGTAGACCTCGCTTCTGATTAGATTGTCCACAATAATGCAAAAGATGCCACTCTGTAGAGAAGGAAGTGTGGTATTCATCAAAAAAATTGCTGCTGCAACAATTGTAGAACTTGATAGAGAATGAAATTCAAACAAAAAAAAATACTATGTAAAATTTTTTGGAAAATGGAGGGAGTATGTAAGAATTTCAGATAAGCAAAAAAATTTATCAAGTATATATATCGAAATACCTATTTGATCTAATGCACCACTCATCTCACCTTTTTCTGTTCCTCTTAACCTGTTTATTATGGATATTCTCACACAATTAACATGATTGAGTATGCGAGATATCTTAGTTCTTACTACAAAAAAGAAATCTATTATTCATCCCTCCAAAACACTGAAGAAAAATGAAGGTGAGATGAGACTTACACCACATAAGGGAACTGAAGCGGTACCAGCATGTGGTCCTCCTAGAGAGACGAGATTCCTGACCTGACTCATGAAAGCATTTCAGAATCATGAGTACAACAGCATTCCTGATTAGTGATTGCTGGTTAAGTAACATGTGATGGAGAATATGAGTCCATGAAAGAAGACATTAATTAAATAAGTATTCTGGCACAGAGCATTTCATCAGCTGAATACCACCCTCTAGGAAAAGTAGAAATAAGAAATTCATCCTGTAAAATACCATTTCTGTCACTATATTATCATGAAAACATCCATGCTTCATAAAGCACAATAGCACATTACAGTGCAAAAGAACTGTTAGGTTCTATATTGTGATCAAACAACTAAATTATGATAGGGTTATTACAACTGTAGAATAAAAGCTCTTGTCCATAAAATTGGCATCCTAAAGACAATTAAATACTTAGAAATAAGACTTGCAACATATCTTAGATGGTCCTTACTGGTGGTCCTCCATCACAAAACTCCACAACTCCTCGCCCAATTAAGTTACCCTGCAAGAGCAATTGCAATGATTGTACAATGCTGCTATTAACATCTAAAACACAAAGATCAGGAAAAGGGCTCATGTGTTCAAGCACAAAGCCCGCACATGCACTCCCCTAGATAGATGAGACAAATGCCAGATATCAGTTTTAACACCCATTTCTTTGTCAAAGGTAAACTGAGGGTGGGAAGATGAAATTGATAATTCATCTTACACAGACGAGTACATATAGAAAAAAAATAAACAAAAATCAGTAGAAACAAATGAGAAGCAGGAAGGAAGAGGGAGGGCATCCCACAACTGCATCCGATGTTCATCTCAGTGCTTGCTATAGGTGACACTTGGGCCAGCACAGAAAACAAAGGTGCACAATCTAAGAAAGTTACCTGGGAAAGACCAACTATGTTGTAGCCATTCTGGAGTTCTTTCATTTGCTTCACCTGATGTAGTTTGAACTTATATGAGTTGATAAAACTTTGGAATAGCTACAATTAAGGAATCCACATTGTCATTACCCACCTTATTGCATACAATTTCAGTCTGCAGGTCAAAGAAAAACATCAAATTGCAATCAGATAATGGATAAGTGCATTCACTAGGAAAAAAATGTAAGTTAATTTGCCTTGCCTGTTCTTGTAGTGGCTTAAACCAAGAATCCCATGCTCCATCTCCAATTTCTCTGAAACAATTTGAAAACAGAGAATAATGCATTTAAAGTTGTAATCCAGTTTGTCCATAAAGTCAGATTAGAAGATATCCAAACACATTAGATCCCCATTCTTTGACTCAAGTTTCTCACCAACGGAAAAAGGGGCCAAGTATTTTATTTCTTCCCCAAATTGTGGTGTTAAAAAGTAATGTTCTGAAACATTACATTAAGCAAATCCTCCATCAATTTGATCATTTCTACCAGGATGCAATGGTTAAATATATATAGATGTTTCACTATATCCCCAAGATCAAAACCCTAGATTCTGTCGAACAAGAAGTTGCCCAGAAACTTAAGCCTCAAGGAACTGCAAATCACAATTGATTTTGTCAGGCCATTTGAGAAATACAACCTATCTACAATCAATAAAAAAACGGTAATTGATAAAGAAATACAAATAATATACTGTATTTATTATAAAATCTACTGCAGCACAACCAAAGCGTTTCCTATAACCTACTACTTCAAAATAGGGTGGAAGATGGAAAAACCCCCAAATTTTCCTTCTCTTGAATATAGAAAAGTTTCCAATGAAAAAGATTAATAAAGAAAGCCAATCGAATAGATAATAGAAACAATCTCACATGCAGTATCCTTCTTTTCCGGACCATTCGCTGAGTTCCTGGGTAAAGTGCTTCATTCCTCTGTTGGAGCACTGATCCCCAATGCCTACAACAAAAAAACAAAAAACCAGCCCGAGTATTCGCAATGCGCAAAAAACTTAAAAGAATCGAACGATGAAGGCGTGTTCGTAGGAATTAGGAAGCAATACCATGGAGAACGATGAAAGGTATCGAAAGAGACTCCGGGACGAAAGCTAAAGCGATAACAGCGATGAAAAACAAAGATGAAGACCCCATTTCGCAGCGATTTCAAACTGTCTTTTGTATCCAATCGGTAAGTTTTCAGGCGCACGGCAGTCGGAATCTGATCGAATGGGCTGCTCCCGGCACCACAGCAAAATGGGTGGACTGTGGAGCAATGATGACTTGACTGGCCGGCGGTATCCGTGCAAACTTCTGATTATTTCTTTATTTATTTATATCTTAGGCGAGAAGGGTATGCTTAAAATTTTCCACAGGAAAATTTGCAAGAGTTTTGTGAGTGAATTTTCTTTCATTTCTCTAATTTATTTTTATTTACTCCCTCCGTCCCATTTAACTTGTCTTGTTTGACTTTTGCACACAATCCAATGCACGTTTTCATCAGTTAATATCTCAAAATATATACAACAAAAAATTATGTAAAATATATATTCTAAAACTACATGATTATACGATTCTAACAAGATCCAACTCGACTATTTTTTCCAAATGTAAACTTGCAATAAAATCGAGTTAAAGTTGAACAATGAACAGTGTCAAAAAGTCAAACAGGACATGTTTGGTGGGACGGAGGGAGTATTTATTTATGCATTTTCTGATTCAATTTTACTCCTAAAATTAGAGAAGTACAACTGTTTTATGAGAGGGGATAAAACAGTTAGTCAATACTACAATCTAACTTCATAATCCTCGTACTATAATAACACAGATTCAATTAATGAATGAACCCTAGATTTCATGTATTCTATTTTATTTTATTCTAGCTCCGTTGAGACGATATTTATTTGTTGATCTTTCTAGCTATGCCTGCCATCAATTTCTTGAACAGACCGTCACATTACCTTCTTTCCTCATCGTTTCAATTGCATGTAACTTTGCACATCTGACATCTCTTATGTACAAAATAGTATAAAGAAGAAAACTGTGGAAATGCCTTGTAATGCTTTAAATTTCTTACGAATATGGGTACAGATTAGACAACACTACAAACAATTGCTTCATAATTATCACACACAATCTCATACCAGCTGCCTAATCACAAACAATATAGTAGCTAGTACTATGTCCCTGCCAAGCTGACTTTTTTTTACATTCTCTTCCCATTTTTTTTTTCTTTTTTTTGGGGGGGGGGGGGGGGGGGGGTAAGCCAATGGCCAGATCTCTTCCCATTTGGAACCGAATAAAAATTACTACTTTCATTCAACACAGAAAGGGGGAAAGCATTCAAATTGCTTCATATTCTCCCAGTAATAATTTATCACCACCACCACCAAACTCCATATCTGGTCCTTTTGTTTCCTTCACCATGTTTTCATCACTCAATCCCACATTATCATTATGCTTACAGATTTTGGTATAGGCATACTTTAACATTATCCCCAACATGAAAAATGCCAACATCATACCTGCCACCACTGCACAAACTATTACTGTCAGTCACTAATAACATGTCCTAAAAAGTGAAACTATGTAAGGAAATAAAATTAAACAAACAAAACAAACTGCATCACTTATTTCCATTCCAAACCCGATTAAGCACACACTGCATAGGGGTGGCTCGTATTGTCATGTGAATATATATGTGGTATGTGATAATATGTGTGTGTGTGTGTGTGTGTGTGTATTGCCGGCCGCCCTGTGTAGATTTAAGTATGACATGTAAATAGAGACACGTGGAGCCTAGAGGGGAAACTCATAGAGTTTGACAATAATGACAATTTCAATTACCTTGGAAATGCTTCCTGTGTCCTGTTTCTCCTATGTTTTCTCCAGAGGGAATCGGGCCCCACGTCAGCCTGAGCCCGAAACTGCTGTCCGACAGGTAAGGGCTGTAGGAAAACGGTATGGCGACAACCTTCACAACGCTGCAAGAAGAGAGCACCCGAGAAGAGGGCTCCACAACGTACACATGATGTCCAAATCCACTCTGACAAGGGACCTCTACAAAGGAACCCTCGAGCTTGTACGAACAGTTTACATACATGTACTCCTTCAGTACATAGTAGTATCTAAAAGGCGTGGCGGACATGTTCAGGTTCAGGAAAACCTCGGGAACACAGCTTTTAGGATCGATCAGGTCGAGCCTCCGGGTACCGTAGGAGATGGACTTCACAGCCAAATCACCATAGCCGGGGAAATGGATCATGGTGGCGTTGTCCCGACAGGACAGGGCGAATCCTGGAAGGCCACAGTGGTCGGGATGGATGCCATGGATTTGGAAAGGGGGCTGAATTTCGGGGGAGTTGAGGCTGCACTTGGCTGGTGTGCAGATGTTGGAAGCATGACAGAGCTTTGTAAGAACAAGAAGAAGAGATAATAATAAGATTGGGACATCCATGGATTGAATGGATTTATTACAGTATGCAGCTAAGGTACTATAAATGAAGAGACACAACAGAAATGGAAAAATAACCCATATGGTCCCTTAACTTTGTCGGATTTCGCAATCAGTCCCACAACTTTTGAATTAACACAATCCGTCCACTAAGTTTCTTAATTTTAGCACAATCCGTCCATATACTCAATTTACCTCCATTTGTACTCCATTTTCCCATACCGTCCCATACAAATGGAGACAAATTAAGTACAAATGGAGACAAATTGAGTATATGGGACGGATTGTGCTAAAATTAAGAAACTTAGTGGATGGATTGTGTTAATTCAAAAGTTGTGGGACTGAATGCGAAATCCGGCAAAGTTAAGGGACCATATGAGTTATTTTTCCCAAAAGAAATACATGTTGCAATTTGCAAAGTGAAGTCAAGAAAGGAATAAATGCATTAGGGACTATTCAAAGTCAAGGGATTTACTATTTAAAATACTGACTCGCTGAGTTCTACAAGCTCAAGTCTAATAAAGACCTAGAGTCGGGTTTATAGTACTTTTTGATATGACAGCTTTACGGAAATTCAACAATCATTAAAAGAATTCAACAACCAGTAAATTCAACAACAATTGGAATGAAGTTGCACGGCAGGAGTAAAGGGCCAAGAGGGTTGGTAAGCTGTCCTTGTTTCTTCTATTTGGACTTGGAATAATCACCGAACGCAGAGCAACTATGGTTAAACTAACATTCTTGTATCATTCTGTTTGCATCAATGCGTAAGAAAACAATTCGCAATTACCATAATTTAATCCATCCACAGATTCTTATTTCACCACTGAAAGACTGAAAATAATACTATAAAATAAACCAATAAAATAAAATAAAATACAGGTCGTCACAAAATACAAAGGATTTGATACAAGAAAAAAGAATATTTCTAAACAAATTTGGATTCCTCAACCAAATAAATAAATAATAATGATAATTTTTTTTTTTTTTTTTAACCCCAGAATATGAAAGATACAACACACATCCATCACACACCAACGTCTAGATATAGAACCTGTCTTCCAACAAAGATGGACCTCTGAAGTCTGAATAAGGAGACACTAAAATGGATGATGTTTTAGTGATTTGATTGGAACTCTTGCCGGTTTCCTCTAGCAAGCACATTGGGAATGTAAGGTTCTGGGAAGAATGAGGGTCAAAGAGCATCCCTTGCCAGCTTCACTGGTTTTTCGTTCAAGAATGATACATCGCTGTTTCGAGTGAGTAGTAGATGGTGGTCAGGATCCTCCACCTCGCCATCTCCTGATGCAGATGATGCGCCAGAATGGCTTCCATCTTTTGTTTTATCGAAGAAATGAGAAACTTAGTTAACCGTACAAGCAGCCAAAAATCCAAAACTAAGTAAACAGAAGTGAAATAGTTTGATTCGAAGAAAACATAGATTTGAGCGTAGATGTTTCTAGAACGTGAATATTACCTGAAAACATTTGATTATCTGAAGCATGTCTGACAGATGTGGACTCAAAACTCTCAGGCAGCAGACAACTACAGAATGAACCTGGATAACAAAAGACTGATGTCAGAATATTTGGAAATAGTATACTAATTAAATAAAAGGGTGTCAGTTCTCTATGTAAAGGCAATTGCAGGGAATGTTTTTGGTTAGAAGGATCGTCTAACAAATGCAAGAAAACATTTCTCACCTATTCGAGCCAGTCGATTCACCCACCCAGGTATAGATTTTCCAGTTAAACGCTGACTAACTTCATCAGTGAAATGGTTACAATTCTTAGAAATCAAATGGTATGTGTCCCCATGATATTCGTTGGATAGATGCTCCATGAATGACCGGAATTCTGAACGCGACAACTCGGTGGTGCCCAAAATAATTGAGCGCCGAAAAATAAAACCAGGGCAACTTCTTGGTTCAACCTCAAACACGCCACTGCTTGGGTAATCATGGGCACCAAAGCCGTACTCTACGCCATGTGCTGTTAGAAATAAATTACAAATCAGAGCATGTGCTGTTAGAAATAAATTACAAATCAGACGCATCTTACACCAACACGTCTAGTGAACATTCCACTGGCGCAGAAACTATTATAGATGGAATATATAAAGTAGGTGGAGGTTCCACTGAACCAGAGGCACATATAAAGATAGGGAATCGAGTTACTTAAAATTCACAATATAACAATCAGCCATATATGATTTTGCTGCTTAGATGAACCTCACCTACAACCAGATAATGCATTTGGCTTAGGAAAAACAAATTAATATACACCTTTCTTGAAGTGTTGTTGAGCTGCAGTATATTTGTATTGTGTTCGTATTACCTAATAAAGCACACACTAACTCAGGCTTCATTACTAATTTGCAAGAAGGAAAAGTTCATGGCAAAAGACTGCAGCAATACACTGACAAAATTTGTCATGGTTGATAGCACGTAATAAAAAGAATAAAAAGGAATTTTTTTTATATATGCAATTATGCGCTATATATGTGTAGGGATGGATCAAAATCTGAAGCTGTAGCACCATCTGGCGCTAATCACCTGGTCAACACTTCAAAACCTATAAACTAGTTAAACCATTCCATCATTCGTATGAATAAAGTGACCATGAGATGGCAAAATCTTATGATCAACAATAATATCTAATCAAGCTTGAATCCACACACAAGCATGCAACAACTCACTATACATATAGTAGCCCCACCAAGTCACAAATGATTGTGATAAATTTATAAGAAGCTTAGGTATAGAATCACAAGAAATTTATTCAGGGCGACCAAGGTTTTGCATAGTAATCAGTTCCAAATTGTCATTTGTACTAATTCCCAGTGTTTCTGAAACATTTTTGCCACATACCAAAAATGAAAAATTTCTTTAAGCACCAAACCAAGCACTTGCCAACAATACAACACACATCAAACATGCCATGAAAGCAAAATTCAATATGTAATGCCTAACACATGTAAAGACGAATATAAAAAATTAATCAAACACAAAGGCAAAGGTGTGCAACAAATTATTCAACCAAATTGTTATAATGAAACATCTGGTTATACCTTCAATACCGGAATGGAAGATTCCCAGGCCAAACCAGTAAAGGTAATTGTTGATGGGAGTGAGATCATATACATTTAGAAATAGCAATGCAGGACTTTTCTCGGTGTTGCTTTCCTCTGTAGGTGAACTATCTGTGCTGGATGAAATTGGAAACAATTGCATTTTATCTAGCACCCAACCTTCACCATGAACCGGTTCCCTAAAAAGATTATATCAGTATGCTCTTGTTATATCTCCAGCTCAGTACTCAGCATGGAATACCTGAAATATTTTGATAGAAAGAGGGGATAATTGCTCAAAATAGGGTACTGCGAATGAATGACAAGCTCTACAAAACACATACTACAGTCTACAGGACTGCCAACATATTGCAGAGAAACTTCATTGAACATTCAAACCTCATATTTTGAAAGTAAGAGTTCTAAAGAAGTTGGCACCCTGATGTTTGTCAAAACAAATGTGATTAAAATTTAAGACATAAGAATTGTGATTTGTTAACACATTCCTTCATTCCTATAACAAAATTCTGAGAACAGTTTGGCCAAATTAAATGAGAATGGAAAACCGTGAAAGGGGTGAACAATGGCAAATTTGAAGTAAAGAAGAAACGAATGAATTCCTTTCAAGGACAAAAGGATGCAATGAGAACATATGCATTAGTGATTGCCATTTCCTCCTTGCCTTAATAGAAATATCTTTAAGATAGGCGTTTCAAGGGCAAAAAGAAAAACACTATCAATATTGCATGCTTCTCCCAAACAAGATTCCATAAAGATCACTCTATCTACTCGGAACATGCATTTTCCCAAACATTTCAAGAAGAAGATGCATAAATCTCTTTCACATACACACGAAAAGGAAAACACTAAACAACTGCTGAGAATTACTAAAAAAAGAAAAAAGAAATTAGATGCTCCAACAGCCAGTAGATCATGAAAATATCGATTTGGCCAGAAACAATTTCCCAAATTGATGCATAATCAACAATATTTAAAATTACATATTAAATCCCCTAAATTAACACGAAAATCACTTCAAAACGACCCAACGCTGGACAAGGACTCAACAAATCAACGATTTAAAAATAAATTGGTCAAGATTCACGGAACGGATCGGGCAAGATAAAATTAACCGGAATGTAGGGCAATGAGCCAATGACAATACCACGAGAAAGGGGAAATGCAGTGAAGCGCGTCCTGGGATGCGAATCGACGCCACGGACGAACCGCAGGCCGCGGTGATCCGGTGAATTAGTGCGTAACAGCAACGGAGGGATTGGTGTCGAGACCGTGCAGCGGCGGCGGAGACGGCGGCAACGGTCGGAAGATCGGTGGAGGAGAAGAAGGGACGACAAATGAGTGGCGTGGTCAGCGTGGAGATGGGAGTGGCGGATGTTTGTTTTCGCTGGAGCCAAATGGGCAGGCAAAAGGAGATCGATCGTGGACCGTTGGATCTCAAGGGAACTCCGCTGAGCTTTAGAGTTTGAAGTTTTGACACAGTCAACGTGCTCGACCCGACCCGGATCCTGCCAGGCTGTCTTGTTCTTTTGTCGGGAACGGGCCACGGAGCACGGATTGAGTTCAAGAACGGCGTCGACTAAATTCGATACAATCTGAATCTCTGACCCATGCCATTTAAGTAAAAATTTAACAATTTAACCGTCGCCCATTCATAGAAGTATTTTTTTTTTTTTTTTTTTTTGATGAGCCATAACGGCCGGACAAGGAGAAGAGACAAAGTAAAAGGAAAAAAAATACAAACAGCAAGGCAAAGGAAAGGAAAACACAGCAAGCTTAAGCAAGACCCAACGAATCAGGGGAAGAAACAGCCCCAGCTCTGTCCCCCCTCAAGCTCCCCAGTCCTGAAATTTGGGAAGGCCCCTGTCGTGTAGAAAGGCCTCATGTTTAGCCTCTTTATCCGCCATTATATTCCCTTCTCGATCATGCATCCATCAAATTTCCTCTTCTTGTCCCTAATCCGATATATGAGTGGAGCCAAAGAGTGGCTCGGTGTATCAGCTTCCAGAGAAGTGATAACATCTAGAGAATCCGTATAACATCAATCTCTTTTAATCCCTTTCAGAAGAATGAAGTCTAAGGCCTGCTGCAAGTGCAGCAAGTTCGGTTTTGCAAATAAAATAAAAATAAAAGAATAATTATGCTTTAAATTGAGCTAAAACTACTTAATATGACTCTTGAAATGAACTCAATATTGGTCATTCAAGGTAAACCATACAATTATATCCAAGCTTTCTTGGAGAACCATACTCTTCCCAAATGTCATCACATACACAAATAGAATTAATTTTCCAAATGGAAGATATAATAATCTGGAAATTGAGATACAATATACTCCCTCCGTTTTTCTATAACTTTACCTTATGCATAGTAGATAGAGTACTATTCATTAAGTAACTTTGATTCTAACTTTTTAGCACAATTATATAAGATAAAACATAGTCAAGTGGGATGTTGTTGGATTCGTCAAATCATGTAGTTTTGGAATATCAATTTTTTATTTATTTATTTTTTTACTCCATAATTTTTACTTGTATATAATTTGAGATATTAATGATTGAATATGTACATTGGATTACGTGTTGTGCAGAAATTGAGAGGTTTAAAAACACGGAGGGAGTACTAAGCCGAAAATGAAATATTCTTGAATCAAATTCGTGATGATGTGCCTTTATAACATCTTTTACGACCTAAAACTGTAACCAGATTCAAAAGAAAATGTTTGATCAACTTTAGAAAGTGTGGGATTTAATTAATCAATACAGAGGCCAAAAGGGTACGGCTAGCGTGCAGGCGTGCAGGAGTACAACTGTGGGTGGAGGGAGCATTTTTGTGATTTACACCAAAATTTTGAGGGCTAGGGTTATTTTTGTGATGTTTTTATTTTTTGACTTTTTTACTTTGAAACATCACAAAAAAATGTTGGGGACATCACCATTGTGTAGTCTGCATATGCAGCTAAAAAGTGTAACCGTACCCAAACTGAATTGCGAAATTAATGTACACTTCATTTTATGTATGATACGACATTCTCATAGACATATGCATGTAATGATATTCCTGTTTCTTGGTTCAGTGGTACCAACGCCTAAGCTATATGGGTAAGGATGACCTATAAACCCATAAAGCCAGAATAAAGGTAGAAGGATGATTCACTTTTAAGTTGAAGATTCATTATCCAGTGACACCCATTTTTAAGCACCAGCAAGAGAAGAAACCTTAAAATTCACAATGCGCACCTATGTATGCATTGAGCACAAATGTTGCAATTGGAAATATACATTACATATATACAAACACAACACACAGACATGCTTGATTAGCATTACAATTAACACCACTACACCAATGGCCCTTTTTTTTTTTCAAGGAATATCAATTTGTTCATGCAGCTGTACAATTGAAGTACAGCGAAGACAGCTTCCCATCGAATCTGGAGAACACTCGATGAACAGCCAGTCCACAGTAGCGCTGCCCAAGCCGTGCCATGCATATTTCCACGATTTTCTTGAACATGCTGTCTCCCCGGATTAAGGGTTGGGTCACAAACTCCTCCAAAGGCATCCACTTGGCGGCTCGAACTTCCAGATCATCAACTCGGATTTCAGCTGACACGGCCCGCAGCATGCACACGAAGAACAGATCTGACTTCTCGAAAGAAACATTTTTCGCGTGCCTGAATGGAGCATGGAGAAAGCGTGTCAATTGCAGGAGGAAGGCCAAATTCATGTTTGGTGCTTTTTAAGATTATCAAATACTATAAAAAATAGCTTTATGAAATGATAATGTCTTTGTACCTGAAAGCTACAACTTCAACAAATTCAGAGTCGATCTGTTAAGGAAAAACAAAATTGGATAAATTCACTGCGGTGAGCATAGACACTAAATGAATTTCAAGAACAGAGCAGTTGAGCTGCACGAGTACCATACCCCGGTTTCTTCTTTTACTTCTCTTACAGCTCCTGTGCAGATTTCTTCAGACTGATAAACGGAGTAACATTGTATGAGTTACATATATAGTATCATTAAAGTAAAGAAAGTCACGTTTCGAATTTATTAGAAGGCACCTCAAGAATGAAGCCAGTGGGTATCTTCCAGAGGCCAAGAAGGGATGGAACACAGTGCTTTTCTTGTACAACGAGGACCTGCACTTACACGATCCAGAGTTAGTAAGAAGTTTTGCATTAACGGTCGGTGTTCGGGCATGAAGATTGGAGAAAGAATAGATTTTGCAACACGAGAAAGAATGTACCTCGTCCTTATCATTGATCACGAAAGAACCGACTCCTACATGATGGGATGCATTAGGTGGAAGAAGGCAAGGTTCGTCCGGGATCCAATATGTCATCATGACATATGATTTCTCAGCATGATGGTACTCAAATCCTTCCTACAAGAAGCGAGTACTTTTAAGGCGTTTGGTCTGGCATTCGAGGAATTAACAGTTGAAGAAATCGTATAACTTGGAAATGGGCATATACCTGCACGGCAATAGGAACAAGTGCGGATCTTTCGAGTGGCAGCTTCAGCCAAACACCCTTCTTTCCCTGAAATCAAGGGCTTCGGATTATTGGTTGAATTCGGATTTGTTGTGTTGATTTAGAGAGGCGTAGAGCGGAGTGCTTAAAAGAAGATACCTTCATTTTCCAGTGGAATATGGATGTACGAAGTACCGAGGCAAAAACACTGGGACTGGAAGGCAGAGTCGCTGGATTTACAACAACTCCTTCATAATCATCATCGAATGCATCAAGGACTTCGACACTCTTGAACAGGAGACCTGATGAACTCAAACCATTTGAACGGTGGTTGATTCGGTAAGAAATAGAGTCGAGAAAATCCTGGTGGCTGAAGGCACTTGTACGATGATCTCCTGACGTACTTGAATATGAAGCACGCGGGAAAGTGCTGGCAAAGGATCCTGAAATGAGATAAAAACAAAAACTCATCAAAGGATCTCAGACAACTTGGTGACGACGAGCAGTTTCAGAAGAAAGAATTTTAGAGCACAATGAAAATTTGGATTCATGAACAAGTTTTGAATGTTTAAAGGAATCGTATCATTAGAAACAATAGTGTCCATTTGAGTTGCACAGATCAAACGGGTCTAATGATTCACAAAACAACATTTTACTGGGAAGATTTCTAAGATTAGCAAGCTTCATAATCATCGATACATAAGAGCTATGGCAACTCCATCTGCGCAGGTTTCAAACCATCATTCTTCATATTGCAGAAGAAATCTAACTAGAAAGCAACAAATACCGTGATTCACAAGTACTACTAAATTTCCTCATTAAAACGACGAAAAGCCACAGATTGCCCACACAAGCAAAATGTCCAGAAGATGAACTAAGAATAGAAGGAACTGTTAAGGTTACCTCTGCAGGAACGAATCTGCTGTCTGACTTTCACACTGTGACTATTCACAAAAAGATTTGAAAGAAAAGCGTCTGACCCGGATAATTTCAACTCCATAAACAAATACTAGTAAAAATTAGTGTATCTCGAGAAACCCAAGAAGAGCCTTGGTTAATTTATACTGAATCACAGTGAGAAGAACACACTACGTTTCTTCAAGAATATTCTGAAGATCTCACCAATAAATTGATTGAAAACAAGAAGAATTCTTTGCAATCTTCACGCGACGATTATCACTAAGGCAAATGGATAAAAGCTGTTAAGACATTGGGTAGTGGACATGACAATTAACAAAGAAAACAGGAGTATAAGACGGGAAATGAATGCAGTGAACAAAAGCAAGAGTACATAATATAGGCAAGCTGGGATTAGAATCATCAACAAATATCGCAATGTTGGGTTGGGAATCGACGTGGAGTCCCGGATTTGTGGTGGGAAATGCGGCTCCACCCACAAAAACGACAAAGGAAGCATAAAATTGAAAACCTAACCCAGAAAAAGATCTCTAGGCCGAGTGAAAATAGCGAATCAAATTACCAATGACGATGCACGGTTAAAGTAACACAAGTGGGGCATCTATCGTCGAGTGAGACAAATTACCAATCCAATCGGACCGCGTGGAGCAATATTCACGTGGATCAGTCACTTTCAGCAGGAGTTAAACATGTGGTGGTGGATTTGATTGAATTCACATTGACGGTCGGCGGATGCCCTAGAAAAATTGAATCAAAGTGAAAGACACGGGCATTGATTCTAGGGCACAAACACAATAAACGGTATGATGATGAGCAGAGCTGAAGGCTGAGGCCTGAGGGGATAGACAGATGATGGCAGAGCCAGCGGGCGGAGCGTGAATATCACTGCGACGTTCGGCGCGTTAAGAAATGGAGGATTACGTGGACGCATCATGCAAGTGACCATTGCGTGGTGGATGGCATAATTATTACGGAGTACAGACCATGTTATAGTCGTGCATATTTGAGTATTATTTTATTTTTTACAATTAATATCCCATCTTATATTTTATTAAAACATGAAGTAAATGACTTTCTGAGTATGAAAAACTAAAATAAATTTGTTTAAAAAATAATTCCAAAACCAAAATAAATAAAAGAAATCATTAAGATTAAAAGCATAGTAAGAAGTTACTGAAATTGCAAAAACTTGCACCATTGGCCATTGGGCATTTTTGGTCTGTTAAAATATGTCTGTAGTCTGTAGTAAAGTTTAAATTCGATGGGATATTCCTCATTATATTTTCATGTAATGAACTTCCCCTAAAAAATTAGGGGAGTATTTAAATAGGAAATTTGTGATTATAATAGTATTTGGGAATGAATCAGTGTGACGTTTGGGCAGATACTAATATAGTAGTACTAGTACTTGTCACTTGAATACAAAATAGGTAAAGCCTGTAATAATTGTGAAATGTGACATTAGTAGTACATTACAGAACAGAACCGAACCTTATCCATGTTGAAGAGTAGGTCCATATATTGCGTGGCAAGAGAATTATTTTACACTATTTTGGATGATGAAAACAAATCAGTTTATTTTATTTAAATTGAAGACTACGCCCACTTGTTTGGAAACGACGGATGAGATTCCAGATGCAATTTTTTCTTTGTTTCTTTAGTACAATCTCCAGAGGCAAATTGATCATTGATATAAGTACATCAATGTTTTCATCAATACCATATTGATTTTAGAACCACATGTTTAAAAGCAAGTACATGTTGATGAATATTCAAGGAGTGATTGTTGAATACTGTAAAGGATGATCTTAAAGAAACTAAACCATTTTATCCAGGCCCGTGCAATTCGAAAGTAGGATTTTCGGAGCGTACTCGGGAGGTCCAGATTTTTCTCAAGAACAATGACACGCAACACCTCAATAATGACGAATACAAGGCCTCTCTATCTTCTTCATTTCTTCCACTTTTGTCCAGAATTCAACATGAATATAATGAAAAATGGAAATACATCTATCTCTATCCTAGACTGGCTATGGAATACCACAATATGCTGCTCTTATTGATTATCTTGTGCAGATTTCCACAACGAACTGCGATCAACCCCCGTGGAAACTCCATCATAGTACGAGGAATGAACGTCACAAGACGAATGTAGACACAACTGAAAAATCAGGGACTGGAGTCAGGGTTCCATGATTAGACCGTGTAGTGTGAGTTCACATCAATGTCTAGTCCTTTCAGCCTGGCGAACGATTCCACTCTTCCTTTCAAGGTGTGGAGCTCCCTCAACCTATATATATAAAAAAAAGATAAGATAAAAAGAATAAGCAACAATTTCATTGTATTTATCAGAAAGAATGACATTAACCATAGCCACGCAATGTGGGGATTGCTGCAAGAAAATAAGTATGTTTTGGTTCTGTGGAGTTTACATTGATAGATAAGCGTGGAGCTCAGAAAATATGTACTTGAACAAACATAGTAAGTAGGAGATGTACACCTTGCCACTTCCGCGCGCCTTCTTGCTTCGTCGGCCATCATATTCATGTCCCTAAATGTGTTTTTCTTTTCAACAAACGATTTGGCTTCTACCGACTGAAGGCCATGGCGAGTTCGCTGTTCAGTAGCCCATGCAGCTTCTCGAGCTTCCTTACCAAAGTCCTTCTGGGAAGTGAAAGCAGTCTGGAAACGAAAAAACATTCATGAAGCAAAATTCATAAATGAGTCAGCAACAGCATATTCCGATAAGAAATATTTGGTTTAACTGACCCTCTGATTTAGCAGAAGACCCCAAGCTTTCCCACTAAGAGAATATCTAACAGCAAACTTAATAGGATCGAGAAATATGTAGGTTACTATATTAAACAGCCATATCACGGCAGTCCAACCCCATCCAATTTTCCTGATTCCAAAGGTATCATTGGTCACCACTGCAGATAGTAAAGTTGCAACCTGCATTTGTGATGCAGAAGTATTAAGATAAATTTGGACTGTTTGGAGAACTTCAAAACCAGCAGTGCCTTCTCATTACCAATTGTGCTATGATGAAAGCACCGACGAGAAGAAGACCAGGTCTTTCCATGAAGGACCATCCTTGGGATCGAGTGACAAATATCAATGCTTGGCTGATTGTGCTAACTTGAAGATAAATGGCAGATGCTAACTTATCTTTCAGTTCTTTTGAGCTGTCGTCTAGTAGACTACCAGAGTGCTTGCTAAAATCGTCTACATTGAAACGATCCTGATGAAAAACACCACATAATTAATTAATGCAATTCCTATTAGGAAGTTCTTGGCAAAAAGAGATGTGAAATGATGAGAAAGGAGGTGTGCTGACCGCAAAAAAGCTGGTTTCATAAGCTAGATAGAAAAACAATACAGTCATCAAAGCAAGGTAACTTCCTAGAACAATCCCAGTTGCAAAAATTTCGCTTAGTTTCCAGCTGTCGGGCATTGGAGATGGCTTGACCCTATCTTTCGATATAGTCATTATAGTGCCTGAAGATATCTCAGGATAATTAGAAGAAAGATTTCAAAAATGTGTACTCCAGCATTTTGTGACAAAAGGACAAAAAGTCGGCATAATCATTGTCCACTTTTAAAAGGAGGATGGGAAAATTTACCATCATTGAGAATGGCAATGATAAGAACCATAAATGGGGGGAAGTCAAATTTCCAAAATGCAGTCAACAACAAGAATCCCAGCTGTTAAAAGAAATCATAACCACAATTCAACAGCTTTAAAAAATTCAGCTAATGAAATTCATTATGGTCAAACTACGGCAAGAAAAGATGAACAATAGATTACCACAATACGTATTGTAATGGATACTGCATAAATCTGCAGAAAGTAAGAGAATTTGTTCAGCATAGCTTCAAATGCAAACTATTTCATTTTAGGTAAAGTTAGGTTTTTTTGTCTCACAGTGTAATTTTTCATCCTCTGGAAGATGGCACGGCTTGTTAGTACAGCACTGATAATGACACTCAACCCTGGTTCAGTCAGAACTATATCAGAGGCACTCCGAGCAGCATCAGTTGCATCTGCAACAGCAATTCCAATATCAGCAACCTTCAATGCTGGTGCATCATTGACCCCATCGCCAGTCA
This sequence comes from Hygrophila difformis, assembly GCA_030278955.1. Lineage (NCBI taxonomy): Eukaryota > Viridiplantae > Streptophyta > Magnoliopsida > Lamiales > Acanthaceae > Hygrophila > Hygrophila difformis. The sequence continues at coordinate 1,517,663 of JAOANR010000006.1, read as the reverse complement.
TTCCACAAATGTGTTTGCGCGTCTGTAGAATCTTGACTATCTCATACTTATGTTCTGCAATGCATAAAGGAAATTCAATGAGATCAAACTGAATTCAAATCAAATTCCCATGCCACAGGTAAGATAATTACCCGGAAAAACTCCAGCAAAGCCGTCGGCTTTCTCAATGAGCTCTTCAACAGGTAGAGCAGCAACTGAAGAATCCTTGTGATCCCCAAGCAATGATGAAGAAGGATACATGTTTGTGCCCATCCCGAGGCGTCTTCCAGTCTCCTTACCAATTGCTAACTGGTCACCTGAAACATTTTCCACCACCACTTGTTTCTTATCGATCAGTAAATGTGAAATAATGTACTACTATTTTGCAAACGGAGGAACCAGACACCAACAGGGCATTTGGTTGGGAGGTTTGGATACGATAAATATGATTTAAATCCAAACAATGTGTTTGGTAAGATGGATTTGAGATGAGGATTCAAGTCCATTATCAAATAAAGAGGGGTTAGGCGAAACGCTAAGCCAAATCCTATACAGATTCCAATTCCGGCATCAAAGCACCTGTCCCTCAAATTAATGAAACAAATTTTAGTATTGATTCAGACCTGTAATCATCTTGACACTAACCCCAAGATCTAGAGCTTTTCTGATAGTCTCAGCACTGTCATGACGGGGTGGATCAAAGAGAGGGAGAAGGCCAATAAATTCCCACGGTCCACCAGGACTTTCTTTGGTTCCCTCAGGTACTTCCTGTAGTAACAATATGCTTCAGAATATGTCTTCTAGGAGGCTTATTCAGTCAGAATTGAATCAAAAAATGGAACCTGATGAGCAACTGCAAGTGAGCGGAGACCTCTCTCTGCAAATTTATCAATGGTGGAGTGCACTTTCTTTGCAATATCAGCTTTGTTCCAAGACAAGTTTAGGATCTGAATAATTATGAAGAATAAATTGTTTTGTTGAAGTTTGAAGGTTAACGATAAGGCAGTAACACTACCAGTTGAATGGTTCATTATATAAATGATTACCAATATATGATATTTATATTCAGTTAAAATAAGATCAACAAACAGTCATATTTCTATTAATTCATTGGTTTAGTCCATGTTGTTACCTGCTCTGGGGCACCTTTGCTGACTCTATGCATTTTACCATTGGTATCTAAATAGGTAAGTGCTGTCCTCTTATCAGTTGGGTTGAATGGAAGGAAGTGAACCTCAGTAATTCCTGCCCGTGCCTTTCATTGTTGCAAAAAATACAAATTTTGTTGATGGATTAGATGAAAGAAGAAAGCAATAGCCATATAAAAGAACTGTTATTGCTAGGCTATTACTGGGTACCTCTTTAGGATCGTCCAGCATAGAAACAATTGCGCAGTCAATAGCATCTTGATTTTCCAACCTTGACGCCCTTGCAGCCATCAAGACAACCATGTCTTTGTCAACATCTTTTGCAAAAACCTGTAGCAAAATAAGATGGGGTTAAGATTTTAAGGAATTGCTGCGTGGATCTGTTTGTAGAGTCTCTGATTGTCTCTTTAGATGAAGGAAGATTCTCAAAGTACTATAGTACTACCTCGATAATATTTTTGTCCACTGTCAGTTTGTTTAGAGTCAGGGTTCCAGTTTTGTCACTGCACAGAACATCCATCCCAGCCATTTCCTCTATTGCTGTCATTCTTTTTGTTATGGCACCCTGCAAACAAGGGAAAAATTAAGAATCTTCATGGTACTCCTATAAGACGATTCTCTTGCCACATATTTTGCATCGGTTGCTACTTTACTGACCTGCTGGGCGAGGCGGTGTGAGCCAATAGCCATCGTAACAGACAGAACTGTTGGCATTGCAATGGGGATGCCACCAATCAATAGGACAAGGAGGTTTTTCACGGCTTCTTTGGGAGTCCTCTTTTGGTAAGCAAACAACACAATGATTTCAATAATCATCCCGGTTGCAATTGAGCAAATGCAGAAGTTACCAATTGAAGTCAAGACCTGAATTATAAATAAAAAGATACATTTGCAGTTTTGGCATCAGCTTTTCACATGCAGTTTTAAGCAAAAATTAAAAATGTCACAAAATGAAAAATAATGCTGACTTTCTGAAAATGCCCAACATGTGTTGTGTTTTCGACAAGATGAGCCGCTTTTCCAAAGAAAGTATGCACACCGGTGGCGATAACAACAGCTTCAATTTCACCTTGTTTACATGTGGACCCTGAATACACTCCATCTCCAGGGTTCTTAGTTACTGGGAGCGACTCCCCTGTTAAAGCAGACTGAAAATATGTACTCAAAAGTTTAGAAACCAATGCCGTTCCTGTTAATTTTCAGCAATGTGAGTAATTTTTTCCTCAATGCTGAGATGGCTGCTACCCGAAGCACTGTGCTTCACTCTTTAACCTATGGTTATTTGATTTCTTTAAACACAAACAAGATCACCAGCTGAGACAATTTGAAATATACCTGATCTATTTTCAGTGGATCACCTTGCAGTAACCTCGCATCAGCAGGAATTATATCTCCAAGTTTAATACTAATAATATCTCCAGGAACCAAGACAGAGGCATCTTCTTCATTCCATTTTCCATCACGTAAAACCTGATTATGGGAACACATGTATATGGATCTCATGCACATGATATTGGAAATTGATATAACTTCTTCAAAAGTACTAAAAATGTCAAGGTCTTCTCGAATATGACCTTAGCCTTAGGAGCCAACCGAGCCATAAGAGCTGCCGCAGCATTTCCAGCATTATTCTCCTCTACAAAACTAATAGTTGAATTGACGAGTAGAAGTGCCATAATCCCAACGAAATCACTATAATCAACTTTATTCTTCTGAAAAAGAGTTTCAAATATCTGAATATGGGTGCACATTTGACATTACATGGAATGCAGAAACTAAACTAGGTTTACCTTCTCATGAGGAATGGCTATAGCCATGATAGCTGCTGCTTCCATAACCCACGATAATGGATTCCACATAAATCCAAGAAACTTTAAAATTTTGTTCTCCTGAAAACAATAAGGATCCAATGGATTATCATCCAGACCAAATGCCAGTAACAAAATGGCATACTTTATTATTCTAGCAGAAATTGAGGAGTGTTGAAGAACATAAGAAAGGAGAGAATAGATACCGATTTCTCCTCAAGTTTATTATATCCAAACACTTCCAATCGTCTCTGAACCTCGACAGAGCTCAGACCCTCTTTTGTGCATTTCAAATTCTCAAAAACTTCTTCGAGAGGGATATTCTCCTGCCAGGGGCATTCTAAATATTACTACATTGGCATCACACAGTCATTCTAAGTAGTACAAGAATATGTATTGAATGGCGTGAAATCTGCCACAAATCAAATGAATAACAAAGGGGAAACAGGAAAAACCCAATCATAAACACCATCCAAGCTTCTCACAAGATCAACAGAGCAGAGGAATTACCAAATCAACTGTTTCATTGTTAATGGCTTCTAGGGCAACGTCGGTTTTTTCCAAGTCCATTGGAGCTGTCTCGATTACACCTCCACGGGAAGACTCTGCAACAATCAGACACCATTCAATTACTCAATCCCAACAATTTGAGAAACCAAAATTAAGAACTAACAAGAAAAAATCGTTTATATCTGTTCCAATTATCACCTGCGCGGCATAATTCAGTTTAACCTAAACAAATTAAATCCTTATTCCAAACCACTTGTCAAACCGTACTTCAAGAGTAATTAGGATACAAAAGTTCACCTATAGATCACTCCAACTAGTGTCCTCGACCGAACTAATCCACTGCACTTGAACTGGGGAAAGAATTGCAACGAACGATCGATTGGGCGGATGAAGCAGCGCTGTTCCATGGGTTTATATATATACATTGGTACAATTCGCACATCGTTTGTATCTTCCATGCCGATTACAGGCACAAGAATTCAATTCGCCAGCACTCAGGTTGCAAGACGACGAAGATTGGGCTTATGATACTCCGCCAACAAAGCATCCGTTGAGAAAGGTATACAAATCGACTGAAAACTTTGGTGATACTTCCGTGCTCCATGGACCGCAACACCGGGAAAATCTGAACCGTTGGAGGCTACCTCAAACTCTATCCAGCGGCGCCGATTCATCAGGATAGTGAGATGGAGTGCGACTGTGCGCAGAAAGTAGTAGTAGTACAGCAGTCGGACAAAATTTTGGATATTAACTAGGATTTTAACAATGTACGGCTTATGTGTACTCTTTCTGTCCATATATTATTCCCATTTAACCTTTCGGAACGACGGAATCAAACCAAATTTGGATTGGGGAGATCATTACAAAGTGGCCAGAAAATTACTCAATATTGAAAATGACTTTGCTAGGGTGTAGTGGTATACGTTTAGATCCTTTGCAAAATACTAAAACAGTAGTATATAGTATTGAAGGATGATATGCTACCTTGAATATCATCGCCAAGAATATACAGTACTCCCTCTATCCCATTTAACTTGTCATGTTTGATTTCTGCACACAATCTAATATACTTTTCAACCGTTAATATCTTTAAATATGTACAACAAAAAAATATGTAAAATACATATTCTAAAACTACATGATCATACGATTCTAAGAAGACCCAATTCGATTGCTTTTTTCAAATATATATTTACAATAAAATTGAGTCAAAATTAAACAATGAACAGTGCAAAAAATTCAAACATGACAAGATGGCTGGGACGGAGGGAGGGAGTAGTAGCTAGGAAATATCATTGGCCTTCACTCAATATTTAATACTAATACTTATCTGACAAAAAGCTTTGGAAAACAACAGACATGCATTCGTGTTATGCTGTTCTTTTTTGTATGTGTTTTCATTATAAAAAAAATGCACGAATGATGTGTTTTTATATTTTCAACTTTCTTGTTTAAGTGTTGCCCGATGCAAAATGGACGTGTCCAAAAAAACTAAAGCAACGGACATTGGATTATATATATATATATATACATACAACATTGTAATTATTTTTATAATGGAATATTTCTATATGGCATCAAAAACCAATTTCGTTGCGAATCACAATTATTTGTGATAATGGCATCTGCAACGAATCTCGTTCCGTCCCAAAACATCTTATTGCAAGATGGGAAATTTCACTGTAAATCACGATATACGAAAGCAACATTATATTGTATGGACAAGGAAATTTTATCCTTTGTCAGTATGTCATGCAACACTTTGCGAATGAACTGTTTGGCATTTTTTAAAATTTTTCTTGCCATGCACATTAATATTAGATCCTAAATATGCATTACCTTTCTGGGTTCTGCTCTACCTAAAGAATATGCATTACCAACATATATAAAGTACTACTAATAAAATTACCAACATAACATTTCGAAAGTTTAAATGCACCAACAAAACGTCATGCTATTTGTATTTTTTGGTATTTTTGTGATAAATTTTAATACTATAAAACTTGCTATTTGTATTTTCATGACAAATTTTTTAATAGAAACTCGTCCGGTTTTTTTTTTTTTTTTTTTTTTTCAACGTCCACAACCTCATCTCATTCAAGATAAACAAAAACCCTAAATTGAAAGCGTGATCATGCAAACCAATTGCACATGCAAACAAAAATGTTTTCCAAACAAAAAAATAATTCCGTACAACGCTTTTCGAAAAAATAGGTCAGTCATACGAAATAGTCAAATATCAAAGACAAGAAATTGTCAGCTGTACTGACTGAGAAGCTCCTAAACTTTTGAATCTTTTGCTTATACATATTAGGTCAACTTTTCCTATACAATCATTGAATAATGAATATCATTGTGCACGTCATTTACTAGTTTAATATTCTCCTCTCAAATAATTATCCGTATTTCATTGTTTAATTTTATTTTTTATATTTAACTAAATTTTATATTTATTAATAGCATAATTTTGAAATATATATATTTTTATAACTTTTATTTATATATTTCAAGATATCAACGTTTCCATAAGAAATATGTACTATATATTGAAGTATAAAATTGAAAGGCACATCTGAGATGGAAGAAAGTATTATTTTTATTTCCTTCCACATACTATACAATTCATCACTTATTTTATTTTACTCCTCATAAAAGTTCATGAGCCTGCTGGGAATTAGCTGTTAGCTGTTAACTGATTCTGTGAGTGATAATGAGTTAAAATTAACTTTTTGACAATTTCTAGACTAACTTTTTGCCTATAATAAGCTAAAATCCAAAATACTGCTATTTGCAGCGGTTTAAAAAAAAAACTGATTGAACACTGTTTTAAATTATTTTTGTCTTTTTAAATAAGCTAATTTTCTTAAATTGTCTCACAAAAAACTAATTCTGAGTTAGCTGTTTCACCAAACAGGGCCCATATTATTATAGTCTTACAAAACTATTATTATTAAAGTGATTATCAGTTTTTGTAGTTATTTCTTCAATTTTTTTTTTTTATTTTTTTTTATTGGCATTTTCAGTTTATCTGTATAGAATGCAGGGCAAGCAAGGAAGCTCAAGATTCAAGAACCAACCTTTCTTACAGCAAATTTCAACAATATTGCTGCCCATTCAAATTTACTAATTGGGATCTGTAATAATTTAGAAAAGTATTCTCGAAAAAGGCAAGATCTTAGTTTCTTTCTTTTTTTTTTTTAAAAAAAAAAAATGATATCGATCTATTCAATTTTGATGTAATATATGATTTTTATGGTTTTAATATATTTTTTAGCTCATAAATTTAAGAATTTTAGTGCAGTGTACATTTTTTTTTTTCTGGTTACAAGAGTTTCAAAGAAAAACTTCGTTCGCAATTATAAAAGAATTTTGAATTTTAATGAAATCTATAAAATACAGTATGTACCAAAAAGGAAAGCTGTAGATACAAAAGGAAAAGAAATAAATAAATAAATAAAGAAATTGAATTTTGCCCTATCATTGGACAAACGGTGAGGACGCCCAAAATGACGGCGTCAAAGGCCCCCACTCCGCCGTTTCACTCTTCATCACCACCGCCGTTTCACACTTCATCGCCTTCACCATCCTCTCGTCCACAATCTCCTCCACCGTCTCCCTCCGACGCTTCCCTCCGCCGTCCAACTCCCGCTGAATCTCCAGGGGGAAGTTAAGAATCGCCTTGCTTCCTCTCATCCTGAATGCCGCCCTGTCGTAAGCCCTCGCCGCCTCCACCGCCGTGTCAAACGTCCCCAGCCACAAACGTGACCCTCGGCGGTTGGGATCACGGATCTCCGCCGCGAACTTGCCCCACGGCCTTCTCCTCACTCCTCTGTATCGCCGCTCCTCCTCTTCCATCGCCGCAGCGGAGATCAACGGCCGATCCTTCGCTCCAAACTCAATCCACTCCACCTTCCTCACCGCTGCCGGCAGTTCGATCCTCAGCGATGGTTTTTCCCTCGCCGGCGCCGCCGGGGGACTCGTCCGATCCTGCTGAAAATTCTGGAAGTAATCGAAAATTGAGAGGTCGGAATCGCAGGTGGATAACGAAGAATCACTCGGGTCGGAATCGGAAGTTGAAACTGACGAATTCACGCAATGAAGCGCAGAGGGAGAAAATTCGCCCAAAAGATGAACCCTAATTTGCTCAAGGACAGAAGCCTCATCAACCATTGTTGCCATAACACAACAAATTTCGAATCAGATGGTTTCACAAGGTTGAATTATCAGTATTCAGTACAAAGGAATTACTAAAAATGAGCTTTCTTGCTTACCGAGTGTGGAAGTCAGTAGCGGAAATCGTCGGCCATATATACTTGGTGAGACGACGCTTCCCAGGTTGTTTCGTCAGGACATTTCGGTCAAAACTAGAGCTGGTCTTTGAATCGATCCAGGCCGTTCGATTGGATGACATTCTTTGGTCAATAGTGAAGGGACGGTTGAGATGTCTTATCTGATCGCATCGTTTTTATCTTATTGAGAATTGGACTTTATTGTTAAAAAATTGATGGCGATACAGGTTGGAGGAAGCTTCTATAGTGTGTTCTATGTCCGTTCCGGATAGACAATTTGTTATTGTTTACTTACTATATTTGTTTTCAAGCAACATCCGGGATCCTGTAATAAAGAGGAAAATAAATTAAATAGGGATATATACTATAATTTGGAATCTATTGTATATTTACAAATAATAGTTGAAATTCGAATAAATTTATAATTTGTGTTATTTAAATTCTCACCACCATTTTAAATAAAATAAAAGGCCATGGTGCGGAACCTAAATTTATATCGCACATATTTTGCTCCAGAACTCAGCAACATAATTGAATTAATTCCAGTCGGCTATATATGACGATGTTTGAAGGTTGTGAATTCGAATACCTACCCGCCTATAAGTGTCTCTACACGATGTATTTAAGTTAACTAAAGACGAAGAGTTTAATTACAAGTATAATAGTATGATAATAACAAAGCACTTGAGTATATATGTTTAAACAAATGGAAAGTTCCACGCTGATTAGATCTAGATGGAGTTGTTAACGCGGAAATTCAGGATAAAAGATTTCTCTTTTATTAATGAACTTTGAGGAAGGATTACAAAAACAATGGAGGAAAGATTACAGGAATTGAAAGAAAAGCTGTAAAGGAATCGAAAAACTATTGAAAACTGTAAAGTGCGGGAAAGCAGTAAAGAAAGTAAAAATATAAAAACTGGCTCTCTGAGGAGAAGATTGGAGATCCCCCTTGCGTATGATGCCGCCTGCACTTATATAATGGGAGGTCTTCAAGCTTGAACGCTCCATCCCTAAATTTGTTTCCTTAGGTGACGCGATTTGTTTCCATGATTGGTGATTCGTCTCATTGGTTAAGGATTCACTCCTTCATTGTATGAGGTTCCTCATCTTGAAGGTGTCTTGATGGAATGGGCTGTGGCTACGCGGCCTCCCTCTTCCGGATATATTTTCCCCAACTGGGTCACTGGGCCACTGTTTGACTGGGCCACTGGAATTCTCGCTTGATGGTATCCTCACAGAATGGGTGATCTAGACTCCACTCAAGTGGGTGATCTAGACTCCAAGTGGGTGATCTAGACTCGTTGGGTGATCTAGACTCCAAGTGGGTGATCTAGACTCCCTTGGGTTGGGTGATCTAGACTCCACTCAAGTGGGTGATCTAGACTCCAAGTGGTGATCTAGACTCGTTGGGTGATCTAGACTCCATTGGGTGATCTAAACTCCAAGTGGGTGATCTAGACTCCCTTGGGTTGGGTGATCTAGACTCCCTGTTTCGGATATATTTTCATCACCGACTGGGCCGGACAGTGCAAACATAGATGGGCCTCCAATCATGGACTTTAATATTTTTTCTGAAGTTAACAGATGCCCCCCTCGCGCATTTTGTCTGATTAGCAATTTAAGATAAATTTGCGCGCTTAATTCAAGTTTGTAGGCCCATCGAGGCCATTATGCCTCATTTTTCTTTGCCGGCCGCCACCGTCGAGATCGCTGCCGGGCGCCGCCGTTGCTGCTGACGCCGTCGTTGCCTCGAGGAGTCGTCGCCAGCATGTTGCTTGAAGGCCGCCATCTACCCGAGAGGAGGCCGCCACCCTTGCGCGTCCACCCCTTGCAGGCCGCCACCTTCATCGCAGCTGGAGGCCGCCAGCTTCTGAGATGAGACCATCACCTTCTGAGCACAAGGCCGCCATCTGTTCTGACACGAGGCCGCCATCCGTGTTGCCTAGGGGAGCCGCCATCCTTCTTCGCTGGAGGCCGCCACCTTCACTCCGGAGGCCGCCACCTTCGCTCGGAGACCGCCACCCTGTGCTTGCACCAGGGCCGCCACTGCTGTCTGAGAGGCCGCCATCCATCTCACCTTGGCCGCCACTCTTCACCACGAATCGGGTAAGTTCCTCATGCTCTCTTATCTTTATTTTGTTATGTATATTTGATAACATGAATTCCAGCTAGACCACTTATCTCCACTTTGTTTGTCATTACCTATCATGACTTTGACATAGGAAGGATTCTAGCTAGACCACTTATCTCCACATTGCTTTTTATTGCATGTCTTTGACATAGGAAGGATTCTAGCTAACCTAGTGTCGCTTCTTTAGTCATCCCACGCTTTACTCATGACATATGATCTAGTAGACGACACCACTCCGGCCGCCACTCCCTTGGCCCAGGCCGCCACTCCATCAGCTCAGGCCGCCACCCGAAGGCCGCGAGCGCCGTCCTCAGTCACCGACTATTCGGCCTCCAAGGCCGCTGTCGACTGCGTTCAAGGGCCACTATCCAGGGTTTTTATCTGCATTGGCCAGCACTCTTGGTTCGTCTTCCTCTTTATCATGTTTCAATTTCTCAAAATGAGTTACGTGTATAGGTAGACGCTTTTCATCTTGTTCCTCAAAGAACTTTTCCAAGCGGGCCGCTTTCTCGGCCAACTGGGCAAGATCAGTCGCATCATGCACAATTAAATGTTCCTTTAATTTTGGCAACATATTAGCCACTGCTATATTGGCTATTTCCCGATCCGGGATTTCTATGGTGCACCGACCTTTCAGCCGTTGTAATCTATTGATAAAAGTATTTGCCGCCTCATCGGCATATTGTTTGGCATTCGTAAGGTCTGCAAGACTTACCAGTGATAGTGGAGTATAGAATCTATCATGGAATGCTCGTTCGAGGTCGGCCCAATTTTGAATTGAGTTAGGCCGCAAGGAAGCAAACCACGCAAAGGCAGGTCCGGTGAGGGATGAACAGAACAGTTTTAATTTCAGCCAATCATTGGCCGCTGCTTCCCCGCACTGAGTAGTGAACCTTCCAACATGCTCCACAGTGGACTTGCCATCATCCCCTGTAAAGGTGGTGAACTCGGGCATCTTGAAGCCCCTTGGGTAGGGATGCATGGTGTCTACCCAGTCAGGATATGGCTTCCGGTACGTAGGCCGCTCCATCGGCTTTAACTGAATTCCGAAGTGCTGCTGCATCATGTCCGCGAGCAGCTCCGGTGAAATCACGGGTGCCTGCGTAGGAGGCACGGCGGCAGGTGTTGTGGGTATTCCACATGGTTGAAGAGCGTGTCCACCTGTGTGCATGGGAGTGGCGGTCGGTAGCATGGGAGCCGCCATTACTCCGCTTGTCTGTGGAGCCTGCCCCCTAGGGTTGTTGGCATCCAACCCGGGTTGAGAGGAGCCGCCACATACGGTGTTGGGATGCTCGGCATCTGAGGAGCCGCCTGTCTTGGTGCCGTGCTAGGCCCGGCCGCCATGCAGCCTGGTGTAGGATTGGTTGCCATTAACGGATTTGATGGAACATACACCGGCATGGGAGATGCCACGTAACCCAAATTCGGCAGGCTGGGTGCCGCTGGTGAGAAAGTATACGCTGTCTGGTACGACTGTGGAAACATACTGGCCACGCTTCCAGAATCCTGGAGTGGCGGCTGGCTAGGTGTGTTTCCCCATATTCGCTGTTGTCCTCCCGACGGTCCCGGGTATGGAGTGCTTGGTGTCATAGTGGTACTGGGTGCCGGGGGGCTTCCATCGCGCAAGGAACCGCATATCTGGCTGGTTTGGTCGGCCATAGCAGGCCGCAGAACGTCCATCAAGTGCCTTGTAAGTAAAGGCATGAATTCGGCCATCGATTCAGTTATCGATAGCCGTATTTGCTCGGACAATGTAGGGGCCTGCATAAACCCATGTAACGGTTGAGAGGTGCTCGCCGTTTCACCGGCGTCCTCTTCCGTTCGCTTGATCGTCTGATCTTGTAGGGATATGTCTTCAAACTTCTGTGTCAAGTCAACAATAACTTTTCCGGATCTAAGACGCATACACAACTCGAAGCGGATATGGTCTCAAATCGAGTCCCACTGGGCGTGCCAATTTGTTAACGCGGAAATTCGGGATAAAAGATTTCTCTTTTATTAATGAACTTTGAGGAAGGATTACAAAAACAATGGAGGAAAGATTACATGAATTGAAAGAAAAGCTGTAAAGGAATCGAAAAACTATTGAAAACTGTAAAGTGCGGGAAAGCAGTAAAGAAAGTAAAAATATAAAAACTGGCTCTCTGAGGAGAAGATTGGAGATCCCCCTTGCGTATGATACCGCCTGCACTTATATAATGGGAGGTCTTCAAGCTTGAACGCTCCATCCCTAAATTTGTTTCCTTAGGTGATGCGATTTGTTTCCATGATTGGTGATTCGTCTCCTTGGTTAAGGATTCACTCCTTCATTGTATGAGGTTCCTCATCTTGAAGGTGTCTTGACGGAATGGGCTGTGGCTACGCGGCCTCCCTCTTCCGGATATATTTTCCCCAACTGGGTCACTGGGCCACTGTTTGACTGGGCCACTGGAATTCTCGCTTGAGGGTATCCTCACAGAATGGGTGATCTAGACTCCACTCAAGTGGGTGATCTAGACTCCAAGTGGGTGATCTAGACTCGTTGGGTGATCTAGACTCCAAGTGGGTGATCTAGACTCCCTTGGGTTGGGTGATCTAGACTCCACTCAAGTGGGTGATCTAGACTCGTTGGGTGATCTAGACTCCAAGTGGGTGATCTAGACTCCCTTGGGTGATCTAAACTCCAAGTGGGTGATCTAGACTCCCTTGGGTTGGGTGATCTAGACTCCCTGTTTCGGATATATTTTTATCACCGACTGGGCCGGACAGTGCAAACATAGATGGGCCTCCAATCATGGACTTTAATATTTTTTCTGAAGTTAACAGGAGTTAATTAGTTGTAACTTGTAAGTTAGCTTGCAAGAAGAGATAAGGTTTAGCATCGACAGGTTTGAGGATTTAAAGGAACTTGTAAGAACACAAAAACAAGTCTACAAGGGTATGAGTATGATCACAATAAGATACTATAAAGAAATTAAAAGTAATGGAGTCTAGAAGGAATGTATCATCATGCTGACTTATAGGGATTTAAATAAAATTTATCAATAATTTATGCGCCATATCATCAGGTTTATGCTTATCAATTTCCACAACAAAATACCTCTATACCAGTTAGCTTAAATAGCTTTACTTATTATTTAACCAAGATCTCAGGTTCAAAAACTGATTTTGCGTCTAGAAATCTTTTAAGAGATTATTTTGCTAAGCTCACTCACACCTTGAAAATTAATCTTGGAATGAGAAAATCCCTAGTTGGTCACAAAAAGAAACATATATATTTTCCTAGAAATTAGAATACATATTTGGGTGATCGGTAATAGTCAAATGGATTGGAGGAAGCCAGGTTGATTCCTAAGAACCAAACTCTTGTTCTTTCTTTTTTTTTTAATTTTTTTTTTCAATAATCATGTTGTCCTCATTATTTGAGTTTCGTGCTGTATCATATTTCTATTTATTACTCTATTCCTTTTACATAAAGATACATGTATTCTAGAACAACATATAAGTATGAGTATTAAATAGAGGGAGGCACTGATAATTTATTAGGAAAATGATTGAATTCAAAAGAAGCACCAATCAGAAAGAATTTATTTATTTATTTATTTTATTATTATTATTATTATTATTATTATTATTATTATTATTATTATTATTATTATTATTATTATTATTATTATTATTAAACTTGCATGCATGCATCATGTATGCCTGTGCCTTTAATTTGAGCTTGTTTATTCACGAGTTTTAATCACCTAGCTATATATTCCCACAAGTTTGTCCAGATCTCATGACCTAATTTTGCATAACTTCCACTCCATGGAATGCCTAATTAGCTAACGTAACACTCTTTAATTTGTAGTACATACATTGTTTATGATCTTTTTGGCAGAGAATTAGTTAAGCCTTTCGAAGTTGGAAGCATTAATTATTTCTTATTTTTAAATTATGCCTAAGCTCGTTTGGGTTAAAAGAAATTGAATGTGGAGAATTCATGTATTTAAATCCATATTTATTTAGTTACATTATTGAGTCTGTATATATATATATATATATATATATATATATGTCTTGTAGGCCAAACAAGGCCAGGAAAACATACTCTACAAGTTCCTGTAAATCTGAACACTACAAAGGCATACTTGTTCTTGTTTGCTATGCTGGATCTATCTTTAAAAAAAATTATTAAATACTCCCTCCGTCCCACTCCAAGTGTCTTGCTACTGTTGGGCACGGGAATTAAGGTAGAGTTGGTTTGTGAGTATATGGTGGGGTCCACATAGTTGTTGGAGGGGGAAATTATTTCTATTTATAGAAAGAAGACATTTGTAATGGGACATCCAAAAATAGTAAGTAGGACATTTGGAGTGGGACGGAGGGAGTATTGTATAGCTTATGAAGTAGTATATAAGTATTTATAATTTTTTCAAAGTAACAAGAAAATTTATGCTGTTAATTATTGTGCAATCTCTCCAACACTCACATGAAAAGTAGCTGGCTTATTAGTATTTTTATTTCTCACCAAATTAAAACTACAATTGTGTAATTAGGGTTGAAATTAAAGATCTGTCCCTCGAGAAGATTGACATATTCCTAAATTCCTTGCCGTGTTCACAGTAGGATTATTAAATAATATTTGCATATTATTATAGGATGATGATGACTTAGTCCCTAAACAAGAATTCAACATATGTAGTAGTTAAGTTCCCAATCTGCAAAAACATTAAACTTGTCTCTCTTTTTTTTTAGGTCAGTCATCCGTGGAATAATTCATGTGTTTGAAACCGAACTTTCAACTGCTGCAATAATTTCTGTCTGTCCACATTATTATTATACAGTATATTTTTGGTTATTTATTTGTCAAAATGATGAAGACTAGCTAGTAGTATTATCCATCTTTCAAATCGAATGTTCATGTGATTTCATTGTCTTGCTGACTTGCATGATTCATAATGCCATATCCATTGTGCTATTAAACGTGATTGAAATAGTTAATTTACCATTCCTATATTAAATAGTACTTCTCCACTAGTTAGTTACACAATTAATTTTTCTTTCTTTTCTTTTTTTTTTTTCTAAAAAAAATTTATGCACATAAAAATAGTAAAATAAACCGATATAAAGGTGATTGCCGACCCACAGTCAGTTACTATATTAGTACTAATTATAAAATGCGAATTTTTATTGTGAATGATGAAAATACCATAAGTACCCATCAACCCAAAATTATAGTAGTATTGCCCAATTTATCTAGGATAATGAAAAAATAAGTCAATTGTTTATCTTAATTAAGAAAGTTCGCTCTCAAATTTAGACATTATTTACCAACAGCTGTTGGCTTGAGTGGATGTGGGCTCTAGTCGCTTAAGCAAGGTTTCGGGTTCGAGCCTTGTATATGCAAAAAACTGCTTTGGGAGAGGCGCCCTTAATTGCCCTTGCAGATTCTCGAGGGATTAGTGTTGAGTCCAATGTGGCCTGAGGATATCCTGGTATTCACCTAAAATTTAGAAATTATTTTCAGTGCTCACAACTATCTAACTTTGTCATCCAAATAGAACTCAGCAAGATATTATACTTTCAAAAATATTGAAGAATTATTTAAATGATGATATATAATCTTTATCAATTATAGGAAGTGTCGAAACCAGAATTTATCCAATAACCGCCTCTTAAAATATTATTATTTTATCGACTCTATCTTTGTGAATTCTCGGCTTCTTGTTGGCTTCTAAAGTGTATGATTGAGTTTCCATTGTCGGCATTATATAATGTAACGCTTAGAAAATTTAAAATTTATTTTCTGCGACGCTTACTCACCTATAATATATATATAGTGTAACGCTCAATTAGATTAAGCTTGAAAGTGCAGGGTATATAAATTCTCATACGAATGCAGAATAACAAAGAACAAACCGTAACACGACATGAATAAAAGCATTAATAAATATCACAATATATACTACTAGTATATTTTTTTGGATGAGCCTTTTTAGTGGGAATCGGAAGTAAGGGGAAATGACCACTAGGCCAATTCCTCGTTCCTCAATATATACTAGTAGTATTTGGTCTACAAGTCCTGATCTAGTACTTTAGAAAATAATATTCCCTCCATCCCATTACATATGTCTGCTTGTTACTGGTAGAGTTGATATATAAGTATATGATGAGGTCCACATAGTTGTTGGAGGGGAAAATTATTTCCATTTATAAAAAAAAGGAAATTTATAATTGGACATCCAAAAGTAATAAGTAGAACGTTTGTAGTACATATTAGCCGCGGGACCAATATCAAGTAATCCTAGAGCACACGGGTCCGTTTGTGGCTTGCATATTGGACTAAAGAATCTAAGCCAGTTTTATAGGATGGTGAGTTCTTTCTCGATTTTATTTATAATCAATTTTATATCAACTTGTTTAAATTAAAATTTTATTAGACCATGTCCTATTGTCCTTAGAAAGAATTAATTCGTGGAGTAAAATAATATCCGGATTGAATAAAAATATATTCAAATTCATATCTAGATAGCGGTCAACCATGGAATTAATCACTTGTTATTCTGACATAATCCAAGGTCAACATTGAATTCATGTGGTCATGCAACCCTTCGTTTTTTCTTTCTTTCTCATAATAACTACATGCACTTTTCCTAAAAGAAGCATGATAGGAGTATCTTTCAAGGGGATCTTTTTCAATCTACTATTGAGGGGAAAATTGGCCTTTTTTGGGTAATCGTTTGATTTCTTTTAAAAAAGTCTTGATTGCTTGATCCCCTTAATTTAAGCTTTCCCACTATTAAATTACCCAATTATATATCCCAAAAATAATGATGATAATAATAAAAATGATGATAATGATGATGAAGGAAGCGTTTGGATGAACTTTGAAAAAAAGTCAGAAGCTAATAAACAGCAAAAGTCAAAAGTAAAAATATAATTTTGTGTTTAGATGTAATTTTAAAAAATAGTTTTTTTTTTCCCTAAAAGTATTGGATGTGCTAAAGTGAAATTTTTTTTTTTGAAATGTGCCAATTTTCACAAAAGACATGTTACTTTTTTATAGTGTAAATAAACTCAAATATAAATATATAATGGGGATGTTTGGGAGTCAGCAGATCCGCTAGCAGATAGCAGATTCGGAGAGAGAACTGTGAGAGGATATGCTCTTCCAATATGCTATATGCTAGTAAATATGCTTGCTCCCAAACATACTCAATATATAATATATACATATTATATATTTTAATAAAAACATCATCCGTTCTCATTTAATTATTCTATTTGCATAGTGATGATTATTTATTAATTTTGATCAAATTTTTTAACATAGTTATACATTAAAATTTATAGTCAAGTGAGATCTTGTTAAAATCGTCTAATCATTTAGTTTTAAAATATTAAATTTTTATAATTTCACTTATATACAATATGAGTTATTATTGATATTTTTTTTGCTGAACAGAAATTGTGGTGGGAGCCCATGCTACACAAATTACAAAGGGAATAAAAGGGAGGGATGGGGAGCTGATGGGGAATCAAACATAAAACCTTTATGTTGGAAGTCAATGTACTTAACCACTTGGGCTAATTAAGTCCTCATCCTCACGTTATTATTGATTAAAAATATTTATTGAATTACGTGAAATTCATAAATGGTAAATATATTAAAGAACAAGTGTAAGTATTATGTAAATATTTTATATATTTTATTATATTTATATATATATATATATGTAAAGATTATATATGTTTACTTACATTATATAAATATTATATCTATTTACCATATAAATATATTTATGTTTATTTACATGAATAAATATATATATCTAATATATATATATGCAAGACATTTGTTACTATTCCCAGGAATAGTAAATGTAGGGTTAGATTTCCCGTTTTGTCCTTCGTCTACACTACGTCGTTTATTTCAATGTCCGATTTCCCCTATTTTTCTTTCGCAGGAACGCTCCAATCTCCGATTTCCGTTCTCCATTCTCCGTTCTCCGGGCTCGGCTGTCCAGGCAAAACCCACGGTTTTGCACGGTTTTGCCCCTGCTTTTGTTTTTCCACTGAAGCCGAAATTCCCCCATCATTCAATCTCCTCCTTGTAGCCTAATTAGCCTAATTGCTCCTTCTCTCGCTTAGTCGGTCGTTCCCGCAATTCCCTCTTCAATCTCCTCATCTTTGTAGCCCTAATTGCTCCACCGCCTCCGTTTCGTCAACCCTTCCCGCATCCATCTTTAATCTCCTCCATATCCCTAATCGCTCAGCGTCCTCCGTTTCGTCAGCCCTTGCCCTGCCCCAGCTCGCAGGGCCACCGGCGCACTGGTCGCACCGCCGCCATAGGCCGGAGTTGCTCTCCGCCAGCAACCTTACCCTACTCCCGCTGTCGTTCAGGTATAAAATCATACATTGTTTAATTTGGGGATTTTGAGTTGCAGACTGTGATTTAGGGCTTTTAATTTGAGTGACTTGTTGGCGTAGGAGTTGCATTCCCGTCGCCTTCTTCGCCGGATTCCAGTCGCACTGTCGCGATTTCGGCATCCCGACTTCTTGTCGTTCCAACGCCGAGCAGCAAGCCCCAACCCCCAAATCGCGCCTGTCCCATTTTGGTTCAAGCACTCGAACCCACGATGCCATTGAGCTCGAGCCAACCAATTTGCGGCTCCGCGAGGGGTCGAGCCCACCGGTCCAGTAGCGCATCCGGCCACTCGGAGGAAGGCCACAACAGATTTGGGGAACTCGTTTGGCGTCGAGCATAAGGGAGGTCGCCGGTGGTGGAAGAAATTGTAGCTCCACCGTTGGTACGTTCCTACTCAACTTCATTAAAACCGTTGATAGAATTGGCGCTTCTTGCTTCCTGAAAATTTGGGCATTTTGTTTTTAACTTCGTTGTTGGTAGAATTAGAGGTCGTTTCAGTTTCAGTGCTTCTTTCATTTTTGTTTCTTGTTCCACCGGTCCAGTGCTTCTTGTTTCATTGTTGCTTTTAAACAATCATCCGCCTCTGCGGCTCGTTTCAGTTTGTGAACTTTGTTTCGAAATTACGTTGTTGTAAGATTTATCCCCAATCCGTTGGTTTGCATTCTCGCCTTTGGTTTGGTTATATGAATGACCATGAATTGAAAGTTGAATTTGTTAGATTTTTGACAGATTACTGTAAGATTCTATAGTTGAATTGGTTTTATTCCTGTTGCTGTAAGATTACTGAATTTTTGGTTTGGCAGATTTTTCAAATTGTTGTGTTGTTTGCTTGTGCTGTTTGCCTAGAGAGATCTTAATTTGAGTTTTTCATATTGTTGCACATGTAAAAAAATTCATGTTTTTTTTGCTTTAGTTGTTTCAAATTTTGGGACTCAACTGCGTATCTCTTCTCCGTCTACAGAATTGGGTTTAATTTTTCCAGTCTATTTTTGTACTATAGTGCCAAACATAACTTTATATGTGCATTTTTTAAATTTATATTTCAGGGCATCTATTTATAGAATTAGTATTTTCTGCTTTCCTTGCCATTGAACATGTATTTCAATTGATTATATGCTATTGCCTTAATGAACACTATGGTTGTCGTTGTTTCGAACCACTCTGCTCATCTGCTGCCAATGCCATTCTGTTGATCGTTTCACTTTGAGAATTATGAGGTGATTTTAACGGTTTTTTTTAAAAAAATAAAAATCATTTGTTAAAGCCTAAGGTTTTAAGTTTTCTAGATTTTGAACTTCTCGTGAAATTTAAATGGTTATTCGTATATCATTAGTGGATCCATTTATTGTTTTGATTGGTTCACCTCTGCTCTTGTAGATTTTTTCTTTCAATTAGTGATTTCTATTGAACATTTACATTCATATGTTTTCAAATTTGTTGTTTCTGTTGGTAGATAATTTTATTATCCAGCTATTGCAAATAGCAGCCATCATTATTGTCTGACACTATATTTTGTGCCCCCTGGTTTGTAGTGTCAGCTCGCTCTCTAATTTGTCTTGTTTGCTACTGCTTTGTGCATCTCAAAAGTGTTACCGCTGTTGTCGCTCCTTAGAAAAAGACCTTTGTAAATCCTATTTTTCTGTAGCTGTGAGGCTTGTCCGGAATTAGCTGCTCACGTTTGGAAAGTCATCGCCGTCCTTTTTCTTTCTTCACGAGTTTGTTTGTGTGCTTTATTTGTTGTCTGCTTCATTTTCATTTCTATGATCACACTTCAGCTAATGTTAAAGGGTCAAGCAGATGAGCAAAGCACCATACTGGCATTAAAAATTGTACAACATTCTTATAACTGGTGAATATTTATGGGATGGGATTGGCCTGTTGCTAATTTTGTGCTTAAAAGTAGTACAACATTCTTAATTCCCTTGCTGTAGATTCCTTATATTTTTTTTTGGTCTTGCCTGTTTGAATTTTGCTATGCAATTATTTCTTCTTTTTGTTTGTTCCTGGATATGTAATTGAACTGTCTATAATAATAATTTTATATGCAATTTTATAATAAATAGTATTTCTATTGTTTCCTTCTTACATAATTCCTCGTGTTCATATCAATAAATATTTCTATATTGGACAATTGAATTTTTAATCTTTAAGCTTCAATCTATAACCCCACTTGAGTTGATGTTGAGCAAAGTATAAAAGTATACATCTCTGCCATGTTTTTGTGGAATTGGATATTTTGGAATCTGCACTATATCTTTGGTGTGGATGACATACCTTATTGCTTTTCAGATTCATTGGTCCATGCAAAAGTCTTGGAATCTCTCTATGATTCTGGCAAACCCAGGGCCATTGGGGTTAGCAACTTTTCAGGTAAGAAGATAGGGGCTGGAAATTACTCGTGTTCGTCCTGCTGTAAACCAGGTTCAGGTGGAATGCCATCCATCATGGCAGCAGCCCAAGCTTAGGGAGTTCTGTAAAGCCAAGGGAGTTCAGCTTTCTGTGAGTTGACTGCGGTAATGAGAAAAACATTGCCATTAAGCTTCATTACTAGCATCAATCCTTATTGATTAAATTTGTATTAGTACTAATGCCATACCTTTCGTGCAGCAAAACGCTCATTGACATCATGTGGATTTAAAACCAAACACCAGGTCTTACAAACTAACATCATCAGGATACCTCAGGTTGTATTCAGCTAATGGGTATGTAAACGGGTTTAAAATAGTCGAGTTCACCTTTCGGCATGAGCAAGAAAAAGCAATTCTTATTGACAAGAAAAGAAGGTGCCGAACGAAATAGTTGGAGTTGGGTTCCGAGGCTGTCAATTTTAGTAGTGGTATGGTATTTCAGTTTCTTAGTTCAGCCTTATTTATAGTGCTACATGTGGTCTGTGTAATTTGTAGGTGGGCTTTTCCGTTTCGTTCTCATCGCCACTGCAATTACGATTTGGCTAATGGACTATAAATTCCTGCCGTCTATTTCAATTCACAATTTTTTTTTTCATTTCGGCTACAAGTTTTATTGCTTTGTGTCTTTATTACAGTAGTTCTACTTTGTTTTCTCTTCAATGCATGCATTTTCTTCGTTTCGAGGAGTATCTCCCTTTGTTTCCTTTCTTAAATATATCTTCATGCATTTTTCCTCAGATCTATTTTGATGCATCATATTTTCTTCTTGGACCATGAGAATGGTTATTTCGGGTTCGTTTAGAATTTCAATCAATTTTGCTGCTCTGTTATCATAAGTATAGCTTGCACTACCTGCACCAATGGTACCAACCTAAACCATTACTAATAATTTGTACCAAGGCATAACACTGACGCCCACTTCTGCAAGAAGCTACAAAACAAGAAAGCATTGGAAAAGGTGCTCCGTGAGAAAATTTACTGGAATGTAGCACCAGACACACAGCAAACTGACATAGCAACTCTCATCCACTCTCCACCGGTAGCACAAACTCTAACAATATAATACATTGTTCATTCACAAAAGCTGAAATCATTTCCCTGCTCACACCATTCCGCTGCCCCTGCCACTCTTTAGATTCTTCTTGGAATTGTTTTCAACATTATTAATTTATTTCTTTATCCAGGGACAATATCATTGCAGAGCTCAGTTTCAAATACTTGAGCAGAAGCTTGGCAAGGTCACATACATAGCTTGCAAAGTTTGCACCATTGGACTCATTGCACCACCAAACAAAGTGTACTGGTGTTTCAAATGTAAAGACTACATACAGTTCGAAGAAAGGTTGGTCCAGCTGTTCGTCGGCAAAATTTATGTCATCAAATTCATATACCTCTCCATTAACTTAACTAAGCAACATTAAACTTACTTTTTACAGAATCAAGATTCCACTTGAACTCCAAGACCAAACAGATTCTGTTGAATGTGTTGCCTTCGAAGAATATGCAGAAGCACTTTTGGGCATCAGCCCCACCGATATCTTGAAGATGACACCTGAGGTAATCCGTTCTTCTTCACTCTTTTTATGACTACAGATTCACCTGCATAATTTACCCTAAACTCATTTTCCTTCGTTTACTTCATCTTCATTCAATAACAATTGTTCTTTCTATAATTCATCTTAAACAACACAGGAAAGGACCGACCTTTGTGCATTCCGGAATGATGAGATCCAGCTCCAAATGGTCGACGTTACAATCAAGAAAAAGTTACCCACATCCACAACTTTCAACCACGATAACTACGTATTGACCAAAATTGAAGACTATCCCACCAATGAAGGTTCTTTCCATTATCCAAATTAAACTCTTAAAAATATAGATGTTTCTTTTAAATCTATTTATACCGTAACATTCCATCTCCACCACAGATTCTTCCACGCACGCCTCCTCCATTACAAATGGCAGAATCCCAAAGCTCTGGCATAGCACCTGAACTCCGCAAACTGTCTGCACAGCCCCATGAAGAATCCAGCACGGCGAAAAACCTTCTACCTGCTTTCACAAGCCAGGATATTCTGCCCCAAATCCTCTCTGAAAAACCTACTGCCGCCTTCACTGGAAGCCCGTCCAAGAAAACTAAGCCAAACACCAGGAACCCTAGAATCAAGCCACCCAAACAGGATTAGAACCTGTTGCAAACTCTGCTGAATTGCAATTGCAAAAAAACAAAAAAATTGTAGGACAATGTGAGGTTTCAAAAACACATGTACTCATATGCAGCTTTTGCCTAACCTTTTGGCAGTTTTTCGCTAACATTTTGACATTAACTTGCACCGTAGAACCTACTACTTCCTGAATATTGATGCAGGGTGTATGCCATTTTGTATTACTTTGCCTTTGCGCATACACTCTCAGGCAGTATGATATCTGTTTCCATTTTACTAACTTGTTGTTAGCCGTACATGCTTACATTTCAATCCCGATATGCGTTCTGACGATTGTCTCGCGCGGCGTAGCGCGCGAGAGACGAATTCTAGTATATATATAAAATAACTAGTTGGGGGTATTTTAGACTTTTTAATATTTTAATATGTGCTTTTGATTTCTGCTTTTGAGAGAAGAACCATAGGCTTTTTGAGGTGCTTCTGTTTATTTTCAAAAGCTCATTCAAACACATTGAAAATATTTTTGCACATTTTGTATATAAAAAAATATTTTTGCTAGACGCAAAAAGACAAAAATATATTTCCAAACTACATCCCAGCGAAAAACGTCTAATTAAGCAAAAGAGAGAAATTATATGTGCAATAGATGAGAACGGATTGATTGAAGTTTATACTATATATTTTTACCTTATCATTTTCATTCTTTTGGGTCAAGGGTTTAAAAGGGATATATGAACGGATTGGAGTTATTAAAAATAGCACATGAAAAAAGAAAGTAAACTAATAAATATCACCTATAAGTTTTTTTGGAAGGATACACAATGTAATAAGTTAAAACGTTTTTTTTTTTTTATTTAAGATTATTATTAAAAATATATATTCACTTACTGTAAAAGATGGAAAAAGTAATTACAGAAGATTACATTCACTTTCCTCATAATTTTTTTAGGGAAATATGTGTGCTCATCATATCACTATATATAATGCACGCATACAGACACACTACTACATCACAAGAAACAACGAAACAAAACACTTAATTACTACATAAAATAAAATAACAATGGGGTGTGCCACAATGGTTAGCATTGTTGTTGCTCTAATCTGTGGTTTTGTAATAATGCAAACAAAGGCGGCCGACAATCGTTTTCAGACATACTACAACCCTCAGTGGGGACAAGACCATCTCACAGTGACTCCCCAAGGCACTGAGGTTCAACTCAAGATGGATAGATCCTCAGGTATGTCGTGTCTAATGATTAATTATATATGTAAATACTATCATCAAAGTGATAATAGATGTCTAAATGTGCATATTTATGATGTGAATATATAGGGGCCGGATTCAGGTCAAAGTCTGACTTTGGATCAGGGTTGTTCCACATACGTATGCAGATTCCAGAAAAGAAAACTGGAGGAATCGTCACATCATTTTTTGTAATAAATTACTACTCCATTGCAACTGGAAGTTCCTTTCATATTTATATACTACTCCCTCCATTTTTATTTAACATTACCCTTTGAATAGTAGATGCTATTCATCAAGTGACTTTATTTCAACTTTTTAATATAGTTATATAAGATAAAAGATAGCCAAGTGAGATGTTGTTGGATTCGTCTAATCGCATAGTTTTAGAATATAAAATTTTTATAATTTTTACTTGTATATAATTTGAATTATTAATGATTAAAAATGTGTATTGGATTGCGTGCAGGATAGAAATAGTGAAGATATAAAAAAATGGAGGGAGTATGATATGATGATTTTGAATGTTTTTTTTACTTGTGATTGGTAATTAAATTAAATGTACATGTCGTGCAGCTGTATTCAGTGCCAGAGTACGGGCAAAACCCTGGAAACCATTTTGAAATAGACTACGAGTTCCTGGGGACGAATGGGACAGTGCAAACCAACGTGTACGATGATGACATGGGCCATAGAGAACAAAGCTTCCACCTTTGGTTCGATCCATCCAAGGGTTTTCATTCTTATGAGATTCTTTGGAACTCACACCAGATCGCGTACACTACACTAACGACCCTGATCTCTTCTCTTATTACATCCTTTGATCCTTTCATTTCACACAATGCATGCAATATTAATTTAAGATCTCATTTCCTTTATTTACCACATATTAATTGTACCCTTGAAATTAATATGATTAATAATGTTTTTTTAAAAAAACTTACTCTTTCTACTATAAACATTTTTTTAAAAAAAGATTTTATACTAACTTTTAGAGAATTGCCTTTTCTTCTTTTGAGCTCCTTTATTAACTAATTCTATATATAAATAATTTTCTTTTAAAATAAAATTATATAGTAATTATTTGTAGATGGGATCGGAAGAGTATGTGTGTATGTTAAGTTTAATCATGTGCAAAATCTAACTCCCATTATATATTACGGAATACCTTGTTTTCAATAAATATTACTCGAATTAACCAAGAAAATCGCATACATATATACTAATTAAAATATTCCTATTTGGTGTAGATATATCATAGTATAATAATTGAATGAAAATATATATATATTTACTTGATATTTGATATTATTGAATATACTTGATTTAATGATATTTTACTATACATATATAGATGATCAAACAATGATAAATTTTGAAATCATGTAGCTTTTTGTCTCCTAAAACAACATACTTATTATTTTTCAAACAACTAAGATCTCACTAAAATTTTAACACATAGTTTCTATATATGTCACTAAAATTTGATCATCAATCAATATTGCACTTTCTTGTGCATTCATACATGTAATATAATTACACGCGATATTATTACTACTATTATTGCAGATTCTTTGTGGACGGCATTCCCATACGAGTGTTCAAGAACAACGAAGCTCACGGGATTAAATTTCCGAACAAGCCAATGCACATCGAAGCGAGTATATGGAACGCGGACTGGGCAGGACAAGTCGACTGGAGCCAGGCCCCTTTTATAGCCCGGTTCGGTGATTTTGCCTTCAGTGCTTGCTCCATTGCTCCAAATGCCCCCGATGTCTCCTCGTGTGCTTCCAACACCTTTTTCTGGAATCAGCAGAAATATTGGGACCTCAGCCCTGCCCAAAAACAACAGATGCAGCAATACAGGTCCAAGTATATGACCTACGACTATTGCGCCAAGCAGGGCCAAGCTTTTAAGGAATGTGCGTTTAATAACGCATGATGATATATGATATGATATGATAATGTTGTCGTGTGACGACATAGAATTAATCGAATAAGGCGGCAGGAATTTGTTGCAATAATTTAGTTAAAACTAAAGTGGCATTCATTTGCTGCTGTATGCACTCGATCTCCATAGCATATGTTAGATGAACCTTATTATGCATCAATAACATAAAACCCTAGCTTGCTATTTTATGCTTTGGAAATATTTTGGATGTCGTTGATTTTTTTCTTGATTTTTCTTTCCATGTTCTCTCGTAAATTTTATTGTCCAGTGATTTATCACGATTGAAAATAAATGTAAACGAAATTTAAGGTTGCAAAATGTAAACTAATAATCATGCATGATTAATATAGTTATCAAATGAACCCTAGCTCCTATTACAATATACTAATCAAATTTGTATAGCATAATTAAAATAGAAAAGATATGGTAGAAAATGTATATAATAATGAACTTTCCGAAAAAATTTAATTAAACATAAAACATAAACAAATAAAATTGCACGGCCAACCCTAAACCACTTTAATTTGGGTTGGGCCAAATTCAGAAGACCTGGGACACAAAGTTTGCCTAACGGCCAAGCACACTAGGCCCCCAAATTTAATTGGTTTAACCCCATTGAAAAGGTGGGCCCATCTCAACCTAACACCCTTTGAGTCTTTCTAAGGAAAAATGATACTAGTAATTTTAAAAACTATTTTGGAAAATAACTCTTTTTAAATTATTTTTTCTGCTATAGAGCCTATACAAGCTAGGAAAGGGTGGTGGGAGTACATACCACACAAATTACAAAGGGAATAAAGGGGAGAGATAAGGGCCGGGTGGGGAATCGAACCCCAACCTATAGATTGAGAGTTAAGGGACTTGTAAGTTCTCACCCCACTTTTCTTATAGTTGGAAAATTACTAATTAAATTTATAAAATACCAGGCTAATACATTATACATATAATCTATTTTCTGGATTATTAAATTAATTACTGTTACTTTGTAAACGTTTTTTTTTTTTTAATGAAAATGATATTTAGGAAACTAAAAGTGATTCGGTATAATAACGATGTTACTTTGTAAACGATTTTTTTAATAATTGGAAATGATATTTAGGAAAGTAAAAGTGATTCGGTAGAATAAACGTATGGATAGTGAATACTTTGGGCTGGGAACATTTTTATATATAAATTTTTCAGGTACATGTAATGAAAAACCTCAAAGTTATTCGCATCGAAATTTCCAATAGTGAGGAATTGGCTATCTTTCATGAGTTCTATTTATTTAGGTTCAAATGAAATTATTTCCGGGGTTGGGACTTATCCTAGTGGTTCGAATCTTCACCCTACCCCCAATCTCTCCCTTTTTTGTTCTCTTTATAATTTGTGTGGCATGAACTCTCACCAACCCCTTCCCAGCCTTTAATGGCTCCTAAAAAAGGCTTTGGTTATGGTGCGACTATGCAATCTGCAGTATATCAAGGCGAGAATCTCAACCGTTCATTTAAATCCAATGGTTGTAAATGATTGAGGGTAAAGTTGTTCAAAAAATATTTATAATGGTTTTGTCGCTGAAATATATATAAGGTTGCATAAGGTATATCGCTGAAATACACACAACTCATCGCTGAAATATATTAAACCACGGAATTGGAGTTGCAACTTTTACGAAGTCGCTGAAATGCACATCATCCAGTCGCTGAAAAATACTATTGCACGTCGCTGAAATATATTATAATACGTAGCTGAACTACATAGAAGCCGTCGCTGAAATATATTAAACGAAAAATTGGGGTTGCAACTTTACAAAGTAGCTGAAATGCACATTATCAAGTCGTTGAAAATTACTATAGCACATCGCTGAAATATAATATCACACGTCGCTGAAAATACACAGAAGCCGTTGCTGAAAACACTTTGCATGTCGCCGAAATATATTATAGCTTGTCGCTATTAATCAACATATCGTTGAAATGTACCTAAGCTGTCGCTGAAATGTACAAACTATATTTAGGAGGAATATATCAAATTTACTATTTTACCCTTCAAGTTGATCCCAACCATTAGTTTACAAATTAAATGAACGGCTGTGATGTGCTGCCGCAGCACATCAAGTCGCGGCACCCTAATGGATCCCCCTAGAAAAATGATATTATTTCCAATCCTTACTAGAGTATGCTTCCTCTGGTTTTTAAATATTGATACGGACCCACCCAACACGCAGTCCAATGCACATTTTAAATCATTAATAACTAAAATTCAGTACAAGTAAAAATTCTAAAAGTTTGATATTTAAAAATTACAATACGAGACGAATTTAACAAGATCTCACTTGGCTATATTTTAACTTATATAACCATGATAAAACTTTAAGTCAAAGTACATGAGTGAACATTAGTAAAATGTCAAATGTAGCTAACAAAAAATACGGAGGAAGTATGATACACTGTATCATATACTACCTCCGTTTCCAAGAATGTGAAACGTTTGACGTTTTGACACTATTCATTATTCGACTTTGATTCACGATTATACAATAGTTATAAAAGGGAAAACATAGTCAAGTGAGATCTTGTTAGAATCATCTCATCTTATAGTTTTATAATATCAAATTCTTATCATTTCTACTTATATACAATGTGAGTTATTAACAATTAAAAATCTTCATCGAACTGCGTGCGCAGGAAGAATGTTGTACATTCATAAAAATAGAGGAAGTAAATGCCAATTATTCAATCCCAATTTATTAGTACATGGGATGAGGACTTAGTCCAAGTGGTTAAGTCACTTGACTTTCAACCGAATGTTGGAGATTCAATTCTCCACCGCCCCCTATCCCTCTCCCTTTTCCTCCCTTTGTAATTGTGTAGTATGGGCTCCCACCACCCTTGTCCCGGCCTTCAATGGCTCATTAAAAAAAATAATAGTAATACGTTATTACTCCAATTACATAGTACTTCATATAAATATAATACAGATTAAAATTTTGATATATTTATTAATAATATGATTCCACCAATCCCGAAAAGTTTCACAACTTTGGTAACCCACAAAATTATAAGTACTAATAAACAGACAGCAGTAACAAATGAAGTATGCCTGCGGCTGTATGTAAATGTATAAATAGAAGACACCACACCACTAATTGAAAGGAGGCATCAGCTGATGAATAATTGGATCGACTTATTAATTCTTTCTTCTGTTCATCAATGGGTATTTTTTCACTTCATCTTCTTGTCCTAACTGCTCTTCTTGTCTTGCAAACAAATGCTCAAGACAACAACTTCAACACATACTACAATCCTAACTGGGGACAAAACCATATTACAGTGAACCCCCAAGGAACTGAAGCCCAGCTTCTAATAGACCAATCCTCAGGTACGATATATATATATTCACCAAGTTGTGACTGCTGTATGCATGCGGTGTCTTATGCTCAAAACTTGTTGTGTGTCTTTCTCTATGCATGGTTGTTGGAATTTTGTACGCTTTTGATTAAAAAATTTGGGTGAAGCAGGTGCTGGATTTAGGTCGAAATCAGGTTATGGTTCAGGTTTGTTTCACATGAAGATGAAGATAACAGACAAGAAAACTGGAGGAATTATTACCTCCTTCTATGTAAGAAGTACTTGGTTAGTTGGACCATTATTATATTTACTTTTAAGGATATTATATATATATATATATATATATTCTATTATTAATCACTCCTATTATGTAATTTAACTCTGATACAAGGGAATAAATAAATGAATTAGGGTTCCATGTTTGGCAGTTAACTTCAGTGCAACCAAATGAAGCACCCGGAAACCATTTCGAGCTCGATTTCGAGTTCATGGGCACCAATGGCAGATTGAGCACCAATATTTTTAATAACGATTCAGGACATCGCGAGCAAGCCTTCAACCTCTGGTTTGATCCATCTCAGGATTTTCACAGTTATGACATCTTGTGGAACTCCCACCAAATAGTGTAAGATTCTTTTCTTTTTACTTGTAATGAAAAAAACATAGTTGTTAAGATCCCGATACTGATCTTAAGATCTTACGATTTTAATGATCACACCTCTCTAAAACGATCCCGATCCTTGTAGGATCTTAAAAATAGTAAGATCCCGATTCTGATAGTAGAATGTTACGATCTTATGGTCATACTCCCTCAAACCCTTCTACAATCTTACGATCTTACCCTCTTAAACGCATAATTTTTTTTATAATATTTTATGATTTGGGATCAAAATAACAATTTTCCTTTAATTTTAAACTTAAGAGCTTGCATTCTTTATGTATGATGTGTAAAAAACATAATATATATGTATGTGGAAATATTTTATGTTTGATTGTGATATTTTTGTACTGTAATGTATTAATTAACTTGCAAGATTCATAAACACACGAAATAATGGTTTTACTTGTTAGTATGCATAATTGAGTTTATCCATTATTGCAATTTAATAAGATCTTAGGATCCCCATTCGATTCTACGATCTCGATCTTGTAGAAAAAAAAAAAAAAAAACGATCCCATACAGGATCCCGATCTTAAAAACCTTGGAAAAAACAACTCCTATTTATTACTACATGTAGCAGCAGTACAGAAACAGTAATTTTATGATTGGTGGTGCAGGTTCTTTGTGGATAACATACCCCTACGAATTTTCAAGAACAACACGGCACATGGTTTGGGCTACTTTTCCAAACCACTGCACATCGAGGCTAGCTTGTGGGAAGCCCCCTGGGCTGGAAAGGTCGACTGGAGTTTGGCCCCCTTTTTCGCTTATTACCAGGACTTTGGTTTCAATGCTTGCACCGCTCCTGCTGCTGCTGCTGGTGGCTCCATTTCAGATTGTGCTTCTGAAAACTATCCGTGGAACCAACCAAAAAATTGGCAATTGAGTGACGCACAGAAGCAGCAAATGAAGGATTACAGGGCAAAGTATATGGCTTATGACTACTGCACTAATTCGCCTGATCATGACAAGAAACTCGAGTGTACCCTCAACGATGCTTGATCCAATCCTCCTCCACCTTAATTTTAATTATATTCAAATTTCTCTTCAGAAATGAATTATTCAGTCGAGGTTATTATTATAGAGCAAAACTACGACGTACACATTGGACACCTTTATTACAGTTAATAGTAATGAAATTGTGTCGAGTTTGTATAATTTAAATGTCCAATAATAATAATAATAATGTCATATCCTTAAACTGTATCATCATAATTTTATAGTTAATGGTAAAAAGAATTTGCAGTCAGACACTAATTATTAAGGGAACATTCCAATTTATGCTTGTCGTCCTCCGGGGGGGAAGGGGTACGGGTGCAGTAGTCATGAACCATATACTTGGCTCTGTACTCCTTAAGTTGGTTCTTCTGTGTGTCCGTTAGCTCCCAATTGTTCCATGGGAACTCGTCGGAAGCACAAGCCGAGACGTCTCTGGTTCCATCAGGAACCGAGCAAGCATCGAACATGAAATCCGACAAGTATGATGTGAAAGGGCCTAGACCCCAATTGGTGTCTCCCGCCCAGGAGGCATTCCATAAGCTTGCCTCCATATGCAACGGCCGCCATGGATACCCTACACCTTGGGCCGAGCTGTTCTTGAACACTCGGATGGGTATGTTATCGATCAAGAATCTAAACAAGTGGATGGGGAGAAATTGTTTAATTTTGGAGGAAAAAAAACATAAAAAATTACTGTACTATGACACGAGCAATGGAAAATAAAAGATGTGCACTTTTGAACATGAAACTAAAATGTAAGGAAGAGTACAGAACAAGTGGAGGTTATTACAGGATCTGATTGGGATTCCAAAGGATGTCATAATTGTGAAAATCTTGTGAAGGGTCAAACCAGAGCCTGAATTGTTGCTCTCGATTCCCAGAGTCATCGTTAAAAATATTGGTGCTCAATACACCGCCCGTGCCGAAGAACTCAAAGTCCATCTCAAAATGATTCTGTCCTGAGGTTTGATCACCAGCAGCCACTGAAGTTAACTGTCAAATTCGCAACCCTTTAATTAGAATTTACTCCCAATCAACAACCTATATATGGTGAGGGAATTCTTACAACCAGAAAAAACCAGCCAAGCCAACATACAAGAAGAAATAAGAACAATGAATTGAATAAGTTCTTACATAAAAGGTTGTAAGGATTCCGCCAGTCTTCTGGTACGGTATCTTCATCTTTACGTGAAATAAACCTGACCCATAGCTTACTTTCGATCTAAATCCTGCACCACCTGTGTATCAGAAAAGATCAGTAAAATAAATATGAAGCAAAATACTGCTGCTGATACATTATAGATCGATATAGATAACATACAGATCACCTGAGTATTGGTCTATTAGAAGCTTGGCCTCAGTTCCTTGGGGGTTTACTGTAATGTGGTTTTGTCCCCACGTAGGGGAGTAATATGTGTAGAAATTGTCGGGTTGTGCATTTGTTTGCAAGGCAACAAGAGCAATTAGGACAAGAAGAAGAAGAAGTGAAAGAAGGCCCATGGAACAGATCAATTAGCAAGTTTGAGCTGATAGTGAGTGGTTGTGTCATTGAATTGATGGTGTCTTGTATTTATACATCTATATATATTACAGGCATATTTGGTTATTATTTTATTAGTATAAAATAGGTCACTACAAGACTATTTGGTAGGGGTGGGCACGGTTCGGATACTCGAATTTTTTCAGGTATTTGCTAACCGAACCGAACCGAGCAAATATTCGAAGTTGCGAACCGAAACTGAACCGAAAATTTCGGTTAACCGAAAGTTCGGTTAACCGAGAAAAATTCAACTATTTGCGGATTATTCGAACCGAACCGAATCGACCTATCATATGCCAAATATGCACTCAAAATAACCGAAATATCGGTTAACCGAAAAAAAACTACTATTTGCAAATAATAGAAACTGAACCGAACCGAACCGAATCATTAAAATCCAAAAACAAATTTAGAGAATAAATATCCAAAAAACATGTCATTAGCCACAATATTACAAAACATACATGCTATCAATTAAAATATGCAAAACACTTTTAGAATTCAGTAATCTCCCTTTCTTCCTCATATTTCGTTTGATTCCTGAAATGTAGATCAACACGAATTCAGTTCCTAAAAAGCAAGAAATCATAAGACAAAACAAATACAAACATTATTCAAACAATGAAATTTACTGAAGATAAAATCGTAAAGAATGAGTAAAAATATTTTTAAAGCCCTGGCAATTGGCAAACATCTAATTCATTCAATTATCCAAGTAAGTATTCCACAAGATAACAAATAAACATTGAGATAAATAATGAGAAGAAAATCCCATAAAATCATTCAAACTAAACATAATACTTTAACAAGGTCTAGCAGTACTAAACAATGTCCATACAGCAACATTCTTACCACATGCTCATAATGAAAATAAACCACAGCAGCAGCATAGCAACATTCTTACATAATTAAGCATTTACCTCAGCAAATGTATTTGAAAGATATACTAAAGAACCTAAAGAATTAAGCATTTACCTCAACTCAAATAATCTTCATGGCTAGTCATCCAAATCCAAAGATTAGCTATCCATACTAGTTTTTGAACCCATTGACTCCATTATTCTATATTCAAATAAGAGAATACAATATTAATGCTCTGTTCAAGAACTAACAAAAGCATAACAATTGCTACCAAAATGGATATGTTCAAAAGAGATACTGGAAGTGTCTCGTTTCTGTTCTACTTCCAATTTGTAATAATTTTAATTCCCTGTACTACTTTGGGATCTGATTTTTTATTTTAATTTTCTTGTTGAATTTTAAACAGCAATTGCCACAAAGTCACTTGAAATAACCTAAATATACATCAAGGCGGAAGGGACTAATTATTCAACACATTAATACAAATTATTCCTAGAATAACCAGTGTGGAGGCAAAGAAAAGTTGGGGTTTACGGGGCATGAGTCATGACAAGGAGCAGGCAAATCAAATCAAAATATGAATACTAATTATTCCGAATGCAAGAAAAGTTGGGGTTTGCAGGGAAATCTATAAAATTGGTGAGCAACTTAAGAAAAGCTCTTACACAGTGCCGGAAGGGACGGCTTCGCGAAGGAAGGGGACGACCGGCGGGGATGTGCGGCGAGCGATTGCAGCAACGGAGCAGTCTCGCGAAGGAAGGGAAGGACGGAAGGGCTGAGTGCGGCGGCGCTGTGCCGCTATCAAGGCCGGAAGGTCGAAGAGGATGACGGAATGACGAGATGAAGAGGATGTCGGGATGAAGAGGAATAGAGGAAGCGGCGCAGGCGCTGTGTGTGGAAGGCGGAAGAGGTATTAGACTATTAGGGTTAGTAGAACAATTAAAATTTTATTATATTTTTAGAAATAATATATTATATATAAATATATATTTAAAGAATAAAATTTAATAATAATATACGGTTCGGTTCGGTTAACCGGGGTTAAAATTTTGTAAAAACCGAAACCGAACCGAACCGAACAAATACCTGTGTTGAGGTATTTGTAACCGAACCGAATGCCCCGGTTAACCGAAAATTCGATTCGGATTCGATTCGGATCAGCGGTTCAACGGTTCGGTTCGGATTTTTTGCCCACCCCTACTATTTGGCATCCGCCCTTGACACTTTATAGTGGTCTAAAATTAATAGTATTAAGCTCTTGTAGTTGTCTACTTTAATAATTATCTCAACTCCAATTATTTACCAAATACTATAGCCTAAATGGTAACCAGTTTCACCCGTCAAAATTTGACCACAATAATCACTTGCCATGGTTTTGGTGGATAGAATTGTAATTTCGTTCAAAAATGGCCATGGCTTTTCTTGCATTTTAGCTTCTAAATTGTCCAGACTGCTCGATCTTTCCCCGCAAGAAAATGCAGCAGACAACAATTTCAATGCACACCATATAACCATATTCCTCGATGGGAAAAAAAATCACATTACACACTACAAGAAAAAACCCAATTACCGACCCCAATTACCGACCAACAGAGTACGGGTCGGATTTACCGACCCCATTACCGACCCCAAAATGGGGTCGGTAATATTTAGCCGTTATTGGGATCCAGGGCATTCGACAACCAAAACACCGACCACAATAAATATGGTTGGCGTTACCGACCCCATTACCGACCCCAATTGGGGTCTGTGGTTTTTTTCCCATTTTTTTTTTATTTTTATCATATTACCGACCCCATTACCGGTAGTTTTTTCCATTTCTATTTTTATTTTTATTGTATTAATGATACCATTACCGACCCCAATTGGGGGTCGGTAGTTTTTGTTTTCCAATTTTTATTATTTTTTCCTTTTTTTTATTATTTATTTAATATCTTTATTAAATAATTATTTATTATTTTTATAATTTAATTAATTATTTATTTAAATCATTTTACTTAATTTTTATTTTATAATTTATTTATTAATTAATTAATTTAATTACAGAATTTTATAACATATTTAATTAATTTTATTTTTAATTTTTACTTCATAGTATTTTTATTAAAAATAAATTTATGTTATGATTTATATATATTTATTTTTTCTTATTTTTTCATTATTTTATTATTTATTTTATATTTTATTCAATATATCTTTAATTATTTATATAATTTATTTATTTATTTATTTATTAAATTTAATAATTTATTTAATTAATTTAATATTTAATTTTAACTCATAGTATTTTTATTAAAAAAAATATGTTACTATTAACATTTATTTTAATTTTGAATAATTTTATTATTTTAATTAATTCATTGATTTCAATTTTTCTTGATTTAATTAATTTTATTTTTAATTAATTAATAAATTTTTATTATTTAATTAATTTAATATTTTTATAAAATTTTTAATTTAATTAATATTTATTCATATTGATTTCTGTTTTATTATATTTAATTACTGTTTTAATTAATTTTACCCATTTAATTTAATTTTATATTTTATATAATTAATGAATTATTCTATTTATTTATTTAATTAGTATTAATTTTTATATTAATCTTTAAGTTATTAATTTACACATTTATATGTATAAATACTATATATATTTAATAAGTTGCATATGATAACATGAAAAGTTGTGTATCCGGATGGTACGCGCGCGAGTGAGAAACCTTCTTCACCTGGGTTCGAATCCCCTCTTCAGCATTGGGGATGAATTAATATATATGACACGTGGCGGCTTCTCATTGGCGGTGCAAAGGCGTAGCCCAGCCGGTTAAGTTGTAAGTGAGGCTGAGGTGGTGGGTTCGAGCTCTCCTGAGCACATTTTATCTAATATAAGGGATTTACCGACCCCATATTGGGGTCGGTAATTTCTGGACCACAAGGTCCCAGTCCCTTAATTACCGACCCCACATTGGGGTCGGTAATGGGGTCGGTAATTTCTGGACCACAAGGTCCCAGTCCCTAAATTACCGACCCACATGGGGTCGGTAATGGGGTCGGTAAATCACCGACCACAATCTCCCGTGGTCGGTTTTGGATTACCTACCCGTAATTTACCGACCCGGGTTTGGGGTCGGTAATGGGGTCGGTAAGGGTCTAAACGACCCGTAAAACCCTGTTACCGACCCCATTTTGGGGTCGGTAATCCTTAGGGATGAAAACGGTACGGATACGGTCGGATAGTGTCGGATACGGATATTATCCATATTTTTTTTGTCGAATTCGGTATCGAATACGGATGGGCCGGATACGAATACGGTTTCGGATATTTCGGATTACGGATACGGTACGGATATATGACGGATACGGATTCAATCGGATTCAGATTATCGGATAATTTTTTATGATTTTTTTTTAAAAATTTGATTTTTTTATTATTATTAATATTTTTTAATTATTAAATAATAATATATTAATATATTCGGATATCCATATTTAAAATCCGGATAATATCCTATCAATTTTCGGATACGGTCGGATATTCTCGGATACGGTTAGATATTTTCGAATACGAATACGAATGCGGATATTAAAATACGGATTCGGATTCGGATACGAATATTGAAATATCCGTCCGGATAGCAGAAAACGGATTCGGATTCGAATATAATCGGATACGGCATCGGATCGGTCGGATATTTACCGTACCGCTTTCACCCCTAGTAATCCTGACTTTTCTTGTAGTGACAGGTATAAAATTCTTGCATAGTACTCCCTCCGTCCCACGAAGTTTGACACCTATTCCTTTTTTTTGGTGTCCCACGAAGTTTGACACATTTCCATTTTTAGATAAATTAAATTAATATAAGTTTGATTAGAATTTTAATTATTGTCAAATCCCATTAAAAGTAATAACTTTTACTATTCTGCACAAATTCCAATACAATTTTACTTTTCTACACAAAGTCCCTTATATTTCTTTAATTCTTAATATTTCAAAATTGGTACAGATAAAAATTATATAAAATATATATTATAAAACTACACGATTAGACGATTCTAACAAGACCATAATTGATTATTTTTCTCTAATTACATCATTACGATAACATTAAGTCAAAGTTAAATAATAACCAGTATCAAAATTTATTAGAATTTTAAATACAAACACTCACACCACTTTAACTACTAAACCCCACTACCTAAATTACCGTGCACAAAAGAAAGGTGTCAAACTTCGCGGGACGGAGGGAGTACTACTATAACAAAAAAAAAAAGAAAAGAAAAATAGTACTACCAAAAAAAAAAACAAAGAAAGAAAGAAAGAAAGGAAAAAAAAAAATAGTACTATAACATATTACGGTTCAGGTTATTAATTAAAATGGATGCCATATAAATTCAGTAGGACAGCTATATATTTCATTTTCTCATTTATTTGAAGTCGATCTATATATTAAATAGGGTCATATATATCAGTATTTATTATTCAAATATCCTATGAATATATTTTTATTCTCTTATTTACTTTATTTCAATTGGATGAGCTAATTTATGTTGATTTTATGTTCATTCATTATAATTCTTTTGGGGTCATATCTTTTTGCATTAAACTTCATATATCCACGTATCCTATCCAACTAGAGGAGTGGGCGGTTGGCACATTTTAGTGTTTCGAAATTGTTAAAATTGGCCTTTAATTTGTGTCATATAAATTTAAGGATAATTAGAATTGGAATACTAAGTGGGTGTTTGTATCTGCGTTTTGGGCAGAGTATCTGATTATTGCGTTTGCGAAATGCAAATAATTAGTTAATCATGTTTGTGTACTAACTTCCAATAATCTACTATTATATACCATTTTGGTGCTGCAAGAAAATTGCGTTTAACCAAAAATAGATGTTACCATATTATTGCCTTTTGAGGTAATGAAAAATGCAAGTCCAAACACTTTTAATTGATTATCTGATTATTGCGATTTGAAACAGCATAAACTCATCCAAACACTTAATTTTCTACAGCACGTTTTGTTACATCAATTATCCGATTATCCGTTTTCTAAACGCTGCAGCACTTTTTATAAACGCACATCCAAACACCCTTTCACATGCGATATAGGGATGATGACTAGCTCAAGTGACAAAGTCTCTGTCTTCCAACCTTAGGTTGGGGTTCGATTTCCCACCCGGAACCATATCCCTCCCATTTATCCCTTTATAATTTTGTGGTATGAACACACACCACCTTTTATCTGACTTCGATTTAAAAAAATAAATAAAAATACATACGACAAATAATTAGCATTATTACATTGTACATGAAGGTTTATTACGACTGCAATATACGAAGTGTAGAGTAAATATTTTATACGGGACTGAATTGAATGACTATACATTATTGATATTGCAGTATTTACCAACACATATATCTATATTATAGTAAATCTGTTGTTCCTTTTATAAACTAAATACTCTTTGCTCTTCACAAAAATAGCCTTAGAAAAGTCCATAAAATAGCCTTATTGACCACTTATAAATAAAAATGCCTTCTTAGCATTAAAGAACTTTCACTATAAATACTATGTAAACAAATGAATTAATGGAGATATTAGATCTGATTTCAAAATCTCTATTCATTGCTTTGTATTGCATAGGGCTGTCAAAATGGGCTTGGCCCGTTGGGCCAGCCCGCCCCCGCCTCCCAAAGGTTGGATTGGGCTGAATAAATAAAGGTCGGTTTGGAAGCGGGCCTAAATGGACTAGCCTGCCTGAACCCGTCGTCGCTTGGGCTGGCCCGTGGCGGGTGCGGGCCAGCCTGCGGGCTAAGCTAAAATTTTAATTTATTTAATTTTTTGTTAAGTTTGTTATGAAAATCTAAATAACATATGTATTTGTAAGAATATTGATTAGTTGAATATTATTTGAATTCATATATTTTAATTTGATATTAGTTAATATAATTTATTTTATAATTTTTTAAATTATAAATTAAATTATATTAACTAAATTAAATTAGAATAATTTTAAAGCTCACTTTATATGACATGAGCTACTTAACATTACTTTTTCAACTAATTATTTTCAAAAAAAATATTATACAAAATTAAACTAAATCATTTTAGTTTTATTAAAAATAATATTTAATTTTAAAATTAGTTAATATATTTAATTTTGGATAACTAACGATATTATACAATTTATTATATAATTGTAATTTAATTTATTAATTAAATAAAAAACCGCGAGCTAGCCCTCCTGGCTCGCAACCCGCCGGTGGGTTGGTCTGGGCTAAGGTTATTCTAGCCCGCCCCGCCGTGGGCCCAACCCGCCTAAGCCCGCGAAATGGTGGGCTTGGCCCGTGTCGCCCCGTCAGCCCGTCTTGACACCTCTAGTATTGCATCACTTTTCTGCATTCAATTAATTACCTTCTGTAATGCAATTCTCTATACGTATTTAATATATATATATAATATACATAACTTACACAGATATAGTTATATTATATATAGATTATTTTAGAAGCCATTGAAGGATATTATACATATATCTAGAAGGAGAAATAGGTTGGAAAGAAAATAATATTTTAATTTATATTAAAAAAATTATATTTCACAATATTTATTGAATAATACAATATTTAATTTATTTATTTTTGTTTAATTAATACTATGTTTTATTTTTTTGGGCAAAAATTAAAATTACAGAATTTGTGACTGCCCGTGGTGTGTTATGGGCACTTGCCACTTAGCCTGTAATTTTCTAAATAAAAGGAACAGTATGTAATTTTCTAAACTTGTGTTATATGACATTTCCATGGATTCGATTCACACTTGTGTATCTAATCTAATTAAGCAATAGCTAAACCCTTATAAAACAACACTGCTTATTATGTTTATTTTATTTCGATGAGTACGTAATTTCTTGGTTATCCTATGAATCTATGATATAGCTCATGATTTATTTGAATTGAAGATAAAAATTTTAGGGGCAATTTATAGTAATTAAAGTTATATGAAGCAGTTTGCATGCACTAGCTCGGTACACATGTACAATATAATTGACTAATAATTAAAATGATCATTAATTGGTAGCTAGCAATATTGGTACGTAATCAAATTAAAAATTTTAACCACCTTGAGAATGGAATTATCACTCACACTCATCTAAATTCCAAAAAGGCAAAATCTTAAAAATATTTTTTATTTTTTATTTTTTAAAAAAAAAACATTTAAATTTGGCTTTGGTTTTACCCATTCAAAGCCTTAACATAGCATGGACATGGCATGCATTTAATATGTCTGCCATTTATTAATTCATGAATTTTAATTAAATACTAAATAAAGGTAGATATTGTTTGTTATACGTAATTATTTAAAACCTATAGCCAGAATGTCTGAATAGCTAGATATATAAATGTGCATGACATATAGACGTCCAATTGAAAATTCATCAAAACATATAAGAAAACCCTAATAAAGAAAGACGGATCGACTTCAAGGAAATATTAGATTGAGTTATTCCTTTAAAAATTTCAACAATTTATTAATGGTATGCTAGCTCATTATATCGGTGTTATAGTACACCGTCATAACACGACACATGCTGTCCTAAATTTTAATAAATTCTTTTCCAACAAAGAAAAATTTATTTTGATTATGACATGTACCAATATGATAAAATTTCAATATTTGGATTTTGGGATTCATATTTATTCCTTAGTCATTTAGTATTGGTTTATCTATATATACTTACAATATGTATGTATGTATGTATAGACAACATTTTAAGAAATTAAAGATATTTCAAGTAAATTTTATTAAGGATTTAAATCAATTTCAAATTTTCCATGAATTCCTATGTGACAACCAACAAAGACGACCTCTTTGCTCCTATACACGAAAAGAAGCTGGAGTAATTTTGCCTATAAATACAGCTCCGCATCGAAGACAATCACTCATCACCCCAATTTCAATTGGATTTCATTGTGGTTATTCACTATGATGACAATCTCTTTCAGACATTCACTGGCCTTTCTTACATTTTATCTTGTTGTCCTAACTGCTTTTGCACTGCAAGCAAATGCAGCAGACAGCAACTTCAATACATACTATTATCCTCAATGGGGACAAAATCACATTTCAGTGAACCCTCAAGGAACTCAGGCCCAACTTCTAATAGACCAGTCCTCAGGTCTGTAAGAAATAGTATATAATTACAGTACTATATTACTCCTAATACATAGACTTTCTTAATTTTGTATGGCTATTGAAAATTCTAGATTGTGCTACTTCCTCATTAACTTTTTTTTTTTGTTGGATGAAATAGGTGCTGGATTTAGGTCGAAAGCGGATTATGGTTCAGGTTTGTTTCACGTGAAAATGAAGATACCAAACAAGAAAACTGGAGGAATTCTCACCACGTTCTACGTATATAAGAATTTTCTTGGAGCATTATTTTCTTAATTTGCTAATTATTTTCATTTTTACGTACCCGCAATTATTCTCCCAAGTTACTTTTTACTACTAGCTAGCTAGAATAAATGATTTCGGGTTTCCATGTATGGCAGTTAACTTCAGTGCAACCAAATGACCCACCCGGAAACCATTTCGAGCTCGACTTCGAGTTCATGGGGACCAATGGCAGATTGAGCACCAATATTTTCAATAACGATTCAGGACATCGAGAGCAAGCCTTCAATCTCTGGTTTGATCCATCTCAGGATTTTCACAGTTATGATATCTTGTGGAACTCCCACCAAATAGTGTAAGATAATTCTTTTCTTTTAAGCTGTTGTAATAAAAACTACATACTCCTATTTATTACTTACTACATGTAGCAGTACAGTACAGAAACAGTAATATATATATTTTATGATTGGTGCTGCAGGTTCTTTGTGGATAACATTCCCATACGGGTTTTCAAGAACAACTCGGCACATGGTTTGGGCTACTTTTCCAAACCATTGCACATCGAGGCTAGCATGTGGGAAGCCCCTTGGGCTGGACAGGTCGACTGGAGTCTGGCCCCCTTTTTCGCTTATTACGAGGATTTTGGTTTCGATGCTTGCACCGCTCCTGCTGCTGGTGGCTCCATTTCCGATTGTGCTTCCGAAAACTATCCGTGGAACCAACAAAAAAATTGGCAGTTGAGTGACGCACAGAAGCAGCAAATGAAGGATTACAGGGCAAAGTATATGGCTTATGACTACTGCACTAATTCATCTGACAAGAAACTCGAGTGTAGCCTTAATGATGCTTGATCGGCCCATCTGATTATGCAAATTTGTAATAAAATAATTCCATGAAGTTTACTACAGAGAAAATGCATTAGACAGATAGATTATTTACGGTTGTAATGAAATTATATATAGATGAAGTTTGAGGTAAGGGAATGGGAGTGTAATAGTTTGTGATTTGCTGCTGATCGATATATATCATCCGTTATATTCAGAATATAATTGTTATTATTAGCTAGTAGTAATTGTGAAGCATTAAAATATGACAAATAGCTACAAAGAAGCATTACCTTGAGTACCAAAACAAGTAACAAAACAATTTCAAAGAAACAAGAAGAAAATAGAAGAGGCCAATATCGTTCCTATATATACGGGACAACGTACGAATTAAAGGCACGACAAGTCATTGACTATTTATTTTATGGACAGTGTTGTTATCTATATATTCGTTAGGAAATTTTAAATGTGTTGCCAATGCTGGTTTTGTCCTCATCAATCATCGGAGATAATAATGGCGTTTCTTCCTATGATTGTAACCGTCCTAATCTCTTTTGCATTACAAGTGAATGGGAATGATTTCGATACAAACTACTATGCTAGATGGGGAGAGGAAAATATTGTAGTTGGTGTCGACGGATCTCAGGTCACCCTTCAGTTAGACCAGTCCTCAGGTTACATACATTTACACGAATAACAAATTCTTATTACATCATCGTACATCATTCGGAACATCGATCTTCCTCCATCAGACTAATTCAAAAATAATCGTACCATTTTGTAGGGTCTGGATTTACGTCGAAAGAGAATTTTGGTTCGGGTTTATTCCATTTCAAGCTGAAGCTACCACCACAGAGAAGTCCCGGAGGAGTTGTTACAACCTTCTATGTAAGATCATTACATTTGGGGTGGTTGTCATTTTATTGATCGGGTAAATGTAAATAATTCCTGATTTGTTTTGGCGGTGTATTGGTTTAGTTAATAAATGTAGGACAAGAACAGGCCGAGGAAGATCATTTCGAGGTCGACTTCGAATTCGTCGGCACGACGGGGAGATTAAGCACCAATATTTTCAACAACGATGGAGGGCATAGAGAACAAGGGTTCCAGCTCTGGTTCGATCCATCGCTCGATTTTCATAATTACGACATTCTATGGAATCCTCGTCACATAGTGTAAGAATTATGAATTTTCTCACATAGTATTTGCAATAACAACACGTATAGATTTTGCAATCTGGTTACGATACAACTCTTAATATGGTGGCAGCCACCTCCACACATGCACTTCTCCAGATTTTGTAACAAAAATTACTCAACTAATAACGAACATTCAAATTCTACCTGTGGTAGATTTTTTGTGGACAACGTTCCAATTCGGGTGTTCAAGAACAACACGGCGCAGGGGTTCGCGTACCCAAACAAGCCAATGCACATAGAAGCCAGCATATGGAACACGTCGGGGTGGGCCGGAAACATAACCTGGACTCACGCCCCATTTATTGCAACGTACAAAGATTTAGGGATCAATGCCTGCCCGGTTCCCGCAGAGACAACCGACGTGTTGGGGTGCGCCTCCCAGCAACTACCCTGGAACAAGCAGAACTTCATGAAACTGACCGACGAGCAGAAGCAGCAGCTGAAGGATACGAGAGCGAAGCACATGAATTACAACTACTGCGACATATCGCCCGACAAGAAGAGGGAATGCGAGCTGAACGAGGAATTGGTGGACGATGAGTCTCTATGGATGCCCGCGCCGTGGAATAGCGCGCCGGTTCCGCCGCCGCCGGCCGATGCGCCGTTGGCTGCAGATGGACCGGTGGCTGATGGGCCGGTGGCGGATGGACCGTTGGCTGATGGACCGGAGGCTGATTCACCGTCGAGTGATGGACCGGATTCCGATTCACCATTTGATGATGAAGAAGTGACGACGGATGATAGTGCAGCGGCAGATAAGTGTGTAACCACTAATTATGGGCTTATTATGTATGTTTTTCCGGCGTTGGTTTTTCTTTGTATTTGCGATGCACGAGGGTTGGTCCGAATTTCAGGATTGAGTTAATCCTAGCTTGTAATTACTGAGTTGATTTTATTTTGTCCTCAGTTCACGAATAATGTATGTGGACTGTCGAGTGACGGAAAAGGGCAATCACTGTGTCTTTCTTATTGTTGTACGTTTATAGTTTCTGTAGTATTGTTATTTCAGTAATATATAGTAGTCTGTATTAGGTTTTTGGTGGGCATTATAATTCCCATTTGGATAAAGCATCTGATGCCTGGCCAGGCCGCCCCAAGCTAACATGCATACATGGGACATGTACATATTTGAATTCCTA
Source organism: Hygrophila difformis (assembly GCA_030278955.1). NCBI lineage: Eukaryota > Viridiplantae > Streptophyta > Magnoliopsida > Lamiales > Acanthaceae > Hygrophila > Hygrophila difformis. Next base: position 1,472,677 of record JAOANR010000006.1, on the reverse strand, counting down.
AATCAAACCAACTTTATTGAAAAATTGAAGTTTTGATTTTTAATATTTTAAATTAAATGTTGATCCCCATGAATCAAACCAATGTGCAAATTTATTTATTTATTTATGTATTTTTTTTTAAAAAAAAAAAGCCACGAAAGATGTATATATAACATATATAGACTAAAATTTGAAATTGAAATAGACCATATATAATTAGTTTGAATTTAAAATTTTAGAAATATTAATCCTCCGACGGAAACCCTAACGTGGGTTGGGTGCAATTGATAAGTAGATCAAGGCATCATATCCATCATTAAGACAAAATTAATATGAGCGAGCACATCTGCCGAATCCAATTTAATTAGTTGTACATCCGGCAGTTGATGACAATCAAGTTCTCTTCTTATCTTATAAAGCAGTACTTGAATCTACAAGGTAGATGATCAGAGACCACAGACTAATATTATAGCAATACTTGACTACTGTTGTTTTCATGAATTAACTTTCACTAAACAAAAATGATGAAACAAGACGATGGATCCGGCCGATGGTAAAGAGAATGGGTCGTCTAGCTTAATTATTCATGAAAGAATGTCGATCTGATAAAAAGAAATATTCATTTTCTATATACATAAGATGGTCGCGAATTTTCATCCCTTTCATATATGCGCAAAATGCCCAGTAGTCTTCTCGACGATCGTCTGCTCATCATGCCAATAATTAAGTGTAAAAATATTACTACTAATTAATAGTATCATTCTGTTATTGTATCGGTTCCAATTGAATATATATAAACTCGTTAATTAATTTACCTATCAACAATAAACGACTAGTCAAATTTTTTTAAACATACTCATAGTTATACATACTACTCTCATCACTCACACTTATAATATCTAAGACAATATCTGATTATAAATATATTTGACTAAGATTTTGAAGCATATTTGATAACAAATAACCAGTTAGGATTGAGTGCAACTGCCTGCATTTGCATGAGAAAGTATTTTTTTTTTTTTGTTATGTTTTAAAACTTTTGTGATGTGTGATAAATTATTGTGATTAGAATTATTTTATGATGTTTAAAATTTTTGTGATAAGTACTACTGCTTTTGTAATGTCAAAAATACAAACATCACAAAATTAAGTTCTCCCATCACAAAATTGAGGTGTCCCAACATGACTGCATGTGTTGGTGGGAGTGTAGTCTATATAGGAACAGAGCCGGCAAATAACATACTAATATTACAAAATTTTATTTCTTTGATATGCTATCTCTCAAACATTTTTTTTTTATTAATCTATTATTAGTATTTACTAGTAGTAAACTAGTATACTCAAATCTATACATACAATGAAAAACATTGATATTCACTTCTCAAGAGGCGTTACTAAGGGGAAAAGAAATTGTAACCCGTTAAAATTTTGTTAAATTTAGTATAAGTTTTAGAAATAATTAAACTCTTTAATTAAGGATTTATCTTTATAAAGATTTAATAGGAAAAACGAATGAATAAAATGTTACAGTACTTGTAATAATAATAATAATAATAATAATAATAATAATAATAATAATATAGTAACTTCAAATGAAACAGCAAGTTGTGATATTATAATAATATCATGTAATATAATAAAGTAAAATAGCCTAATACACACATAGTTTCCCTCCACTCATCCTTCCTCTCACAATTCAACAATTAAAACACCCTCTTTCACACACTATTTTATTTACGATAATGCCATTATTGAAATATTAAAATTCGGAAAAAATCATTCTTAAAGGCCATTTGTATATTTTCAATGTATTTATTGCGTTCATTGTATTATTAATGTATTTATCCCCTATATATATGCCCTCATTTGTCCATCCACTTGCATGATTTACACTCTCCTCTCTTTTGCCATAGGTTTATCATTTCTCTTTAGTATCATTATTTTTCCATGGCTTACGGCTGATTTTTTTTTTGTTTTTTTAATCCATGTATTTAAAATCATCTCTTTCTTATGTGTTTGTATTATACATTGCATGTATATTTTTTCTACTGCGTCTGTGTATTTAACAAATACATCTAACGTATTCTTATTACAATTCATTCATTGTATTTTGTTTATTTCATTTTTATATAGTTTCTTATATGCTGTTCATATGTTTGTACATATATAACTTTTTTTCCTTTGTTTCTAAATGCAGTGATGGATTTTGATAATGTTGAATGGATGAGAGGCTTGAATGCATGCGCATCAATATTCTTCCCAAAGAGAGGTTATAGCAAGCGTGCAAAGTTGTTCATAACCTATATACGTGATAAGAGAATGGTCCCTTGGGATGAAGAAGACCTGGAGACATTTAGATTGACGTTGGAGTTTTTTGATCTTGCTGATCGTGAGATGGAGATTGTCTATGCATCATCCGATTTCCTTGATGAGATTAAGGATACTCTACAACGTATCAAGGCATCTGTTAATCGTTGGAAAGAGACCAGAAATGCTGAAAACAAATTTTTCGCTATTCCTTCAAATACCGTGGAAAACACTATCATCTTTATGGAGTCTTTTTTCCGGAATATCTCTGAAATTTTTTTCAATGATTCAGTTCCTTATGTCGCTAGATTAGAGGATGTTTGGTTTGTTAAGATTCGTCCTCGCCTTCGAAAGATGTTGGCCAAATATAATCCCATAATATATGATGAATCTATGTAATTTTTGATTTCATGATTGAATTCGTTGAAATGAGAAGTACTGATATTTCCCCTTTTGTAAATTTATTCTACCCATATTATGGACTAGATTTATACGATTCTTATGAAATCTATAATTATAAATTTATTTATTATTATTCTGTATCGTTTTTTATTTCTTTCGGTTTAGTCTTTAATGAAATAGTATATTTTAAAATTTAACTTTGTATATTGAAAGTATAGTGTGTTTGTATCAATGACTCCATTTGAATCCATATGCTTAAATTACTTATTCCTTTTACAGAATATTATTTTTTACAATGTAACATATACTTGATTTATTTTTTTTCACTTTAGTCTTTTGTCTATCAATAACAATTCAACAAAGATTTGATTGTTGTAAATAAAAAAATTTAATAAATATTTCATCATTATATGGATTCATTTATATTTTTCCGATAAATAACTTAATTCAATCTTTTACCTTTATGCATCACATGAATGATGAGATTTCTAATAAATACAGTTCAATATTCTTTATGTGTTGATTTCAGTACCTCCATAGTAGTAATAATTGCGACCTTCCAACATATGTATCTTTATCATACCTTCATTTTTATTTTCGGAATTACTCAATAATGAAGACTAATGGTGCAAATTTCAATATTAGTTTTTAATCTTTAATGTTAATGCATAGATAAAGAATTTTCTTTTAGTTTGGATTAATTTCCCTTACAATATTAATTGAAATTTATTCTCGATGGTACATTAATTATATAGATGGCATGGAATAATTGCAATGTATGTTCGTCTGAATCTCATTGGTAATTTAATTATAGGACCGAAAATGCAAAAACCAATTTGACGTTTTAATGTTTTATCATCAATGTATCTAGGTAATCTCAACGTACAATTGTTATAATCTGTACATATTCTAGGAAATAATTCTGTTGGAAAGTGTAATTTTACATAAGTGTATCATTATTTCACTATGTATTAGTATTTAATTATACATTTACTCATTTGTTCATAGTTATTCGTAATTTTAATCATTACAGTAAAAAAATGAAACGTCCTCTTAATTATACAACCTTTTCGTGTGATCGGTTTTATTGCGTTTACATGTCATAGGTTATATAAAATATACTAAATACATAATTTCGAATAAATGTACCACATTCCATGGTCTTATATATATTCATTATAATATCCGTAGACATTTCATGAATCGATTGAATTTTTAGATTAATATCCAGGGCAATGGAACTCTCTCTTGAAGATATATATTCTTTGTCACAAGTAACTTTATAATTTCTTGGTTGCTTTGTTGTTTTTTTTTTCATTTTTTTTAAATTTTATAAATTTCGTAATTTTTCTTTACTATTTTGTAGGTTGGATCCTACAATGTCAGTGCAACTATTAATTGAAATTTATTCTCGATGGTACATTAATTATATAGATGGCATGGAATAATTGCAATGTATGTTCGTCTGAATCTCATTGGTAATTTAATTATAGGACCGAAAATGCAAAAACCAATTTGACGTTTTAATGTTTTATCATCAATGTATCTAGGTAATCTCAACGTACAATTGTTATAATCTGTACATATTCTAGGAAATAATTCTGTTGGAAAGTGTAATTTTACATAAGTGTATCATTATTTCACTATGTATTAGTATTTAATTATACATTTACTCATTTGTTCATAGTTATTCGTAATTTTAATCATTACAGTAAAAAAATGAAACGTCCTCTTAATTATACAACCTTTTCGTGTGCTCGGTTTTATTGCGTTTACATGTCATAAGTAATATAAAATATACTAAATACATAATTTCGAATAAATGTACCACATTCCATGGTCTTATATATATTCATTATAATATCCGTAGACATTTCATGAATCGATTGAATTTTTAGATTAATATCCAGGGCAATGGAACTCTCTCTTGAAGATATATATTCTTTGTCACAAGTAACTTTATAATTTCTTGGTTGCTTTGTTGATTTTTTTTTCATTTTTTTTTAATTTTATAAATTTCGTAATGTTTCTTTACTATTTTGTAGGTTGGATCCTACAATGTCAGTGCAACTGTTGTCGCTATAGATCGCTCTGCCGGTTGGTATATTTATACATGTAATTTGTGTTCGCGTGAGGTGAAGAAATTTCTCGGGTGTCCATTTTATTGCGTTATTTGTGGGAAGAGCGTGGAGTGCCCTTTGCTGCGGTATAGATTGAGAATAATTGTCTCGGATTATACAACTACATGCTATTTTCTCATTAGAAATCAAGTGGCGGAAATTATTTTTGGAATGAATGCCCTCTCTTTATTCAATGGATTAACTGAGGTAATATTAATAAAGTTATATTTTTTTAAACCATTTATACTTATATTTGTTCGTTTCATTGTAGTAATTTATTTCTTTTACTTTTTGTACGTTATTTAGGGAGAGGCTTTTCCTTCGCATATATCACAAGTGTTGCTGAATAAAAGGTTCATCTTTCGAGTAACAGTTCGAAATGAGGATTTGAGTTTTCTTCGTCCATTGTCGGTGGATCAAATGACTGCTGCACCCGTCCGCTGAAGAGGACATTCAATACGATGATGATTGCACTGCATCGAATATTATAATTTTGTTCTCATGTTCTAATTTCTTATTTGAACGTCATCTATAACATTTCCGTTTTCAAGTTATATGTTTGTATCCCATTTTCCAACTCTTCGTCTTCAATTTGGAAAAAAAAAATGAAAATTGCCTCTGAAATTTTATATTATACTTTTGTTTGTTACACTCATGCAGTTTGTTTGTATGTCAAGCTTAATTAATTAGAATGATTATACATTCTCCAATATAATAAAAATAAATCAAATACTATTATTCTGCAAAATAAATCTAAAATTCAAAACATTCATAAAAGATATAGATGTTATCTGATTTGTAGAGACGATATAAATGTCTAAAGATATAGAATTAATTATAATTTTTAATCTTTATTGGATAACCTCTAATTATAATCTTTATTGTTTATTTATAGTTCATATAATTTTTTTTTCTAATTAAACAATTGTATTCTTTATTTTTTGAAAGTAATAATAATTTATTAATCTGCAAATTGTCATTTTGCTATCCTCTCAACTGATGATTATCGGATTTTATCCCACTTCCAACTTCAAATCATTTATTACACTTCTGATTGTTGCACTTCCGTCTCTTTACCAATATTTCAATGATTTTTTCGGATATACTAAAAAATTTGGACTGATTGTGCAAATTTTAAAATTAGTTTTGAATCTTTTATTTTAATGCGTAGATAAAGATTTTATTTTTTGTTTGGATTAATTTCATTTAACCGAGGATTGTTCAAATAGAATTATAAACTTTATTTTAAAATTAGTATGGTAAAATTCTTATTTGTATTTATAAATATACAGGTCCAAACATGCAAAAATGAATGTGGTGATTTAATCTTTTATCAAAAAATATCAATATTAATATCACCTTAATAATTAATGAAAACCATAATTTTCCTATGAAAAATGTAATTTTACTTGAGCATATCATTAATTCACTCTGTATTATTTAATTTTTATATAATAAAGTTATATTCATACAATTGTTGTGACATTTTGGTTTCAGTCTCTTCATCGTCATTTTATTCTTTTATCTGTTGTACTATATATCTCTTTCAATGCAAATTGATTTTTTTCTTTTGTGTGTTGATTCTGTAATATCTATTTTTAAAATGAAATAATCTTTTTAATTTATTAATTGATGTATGAGGTGTTTTTCCCATTAAATCCCATCAACTGATATTATTATTAATCTTATTCAGACGCTTGCTTCTTGAAGTGGAAATAGCGGTCCAATATTGAATTGACTAATATCTACCTCCACCTACACCATTTACACATTATTCTAATCCTGTTCATCGTTAGGTTTTCTCTTTCTGAGGTTTTGTCTGTTATCTGAGTTCTTCCACTTCTCATTTGTGCTCTGTTATTTGTTTTTTTCTCTGATGATTCTCTTTGTAATTTGAAGGTTTTGTTACCCAGTCGTTTAATGTGAAGGAATTTCCCTTGGGCTTTCAAGGTATGTTATTTTTAGTAATGTTTAATCTTTTTTTTTTTTTTTGCCCTTTTGCTCATTATAAAGTTTTGTTGCCCTGATCTGTTTTCATTTCGGTTTAGATATTTTGAAATATTACTTTTTTTAATTATTTGCTTTGAAGCTATCTATCATTTTTTTGGTTTCTGTTAATTCAATCGATAGACTGTTTTACACTCTTTGCATTCTAATTGATTGTCTTTTTGTTTCCGTTTTTACATGTCCATTAATAAAAAAATATTTACCACTTAAGATTTTATTGTATTTAGATTTTGATTGGTAGAGTTTGGATTAATATTGTAGATGGATTCAGCTAATTATTCGAACAGCCTTCGTGTTATGTCTGATGAAGTGGAATCACTGTCTGATTCGGGTAGTTCTGCATCAGAATTTAGTATATATGCACTTGGTCGATTCAATGCGGTTAGTTTGGATATGTCCTATGTTTCTTTTAATATATCTCCGTTTGATTTATTTAGATAGTGTTCTTTTATCCGATGTTTTCCTTTTGATCTCTATTACATATATTTTACCTTTTGGTATGTTTGCTTCTGTATTTCATGTTTTAGGATAACCTTATTGGTGAGAGTACGGTATGTGGCGTCACGACATTAATGGACATGTCGTTAGAGATACTGAATGAGATTGCAGCTAAAGTATCCGAGGAGTCGTTGGAGTGTTTGTTCAATATGGCATTTAGGTAAGCTTCAACAACGATTTTATGTTTATAATATATGTTAAATTCTATGATATTAGTATAACGTGTATTTCATTTTTTCCATAAATGTTTATTAATAATGCAGCTGCAAAACTTTATTCAAGGCTGCACAATCGGAGGAGGTGTTCATTCGATGCTCAATGGATTCGTTTGTTGATACAATGTTGGATGACTTGAAAGGGAATAAGCTGGATTTTTATAATGGTTGTTTCATTTCATTCAATTACGATTTAACATTGCGTCAAACGATCGTAAGTGTCATTCTTCGTTTTTTCTGATGATTTTATAGACAATTCTGTATTTGGACTAATATTGATTTATAATATATTAACATGTACAGATTGAGTTCGTCTTGCTGAAAAATCGCCAATGGTGTATTTCACGTTTGGAATGTTCAATCAAACGTGGTCATGATGCTTCGAGATATTTTAAGTCTATCCTTCAGTTGACTTCGAAGGATCCGATGCTGATCAATGATGGTTTGAATGGAATGGTTCCATATATTTCAGACAAGGATCTGTTGGTTCATAGTCGGGATAAAGTGCTTCTGATTTTGGAACTCATTTGGACCGACAATTCACTATTTCTACCTGCTACCGTTAATTTTTGTAAAAATCCGTACCATGAGATCCCTGCAGCGATGCCGATTGATATGGATATGGACTATATGTTCGATGACCTGAAATGCCACATGTGCATTGCAACGAAGGAATGTCGCATTTTTTGTAATCCCCCATGGTTGCATTAAATGAGCACTCATTGTAGCTTAATCACAAATACTTTCATTTTCTACTTCAATTGTCTTAACATTTAATAGATAATCTGTCTTGATTTATTTTTGATTTTATTCTTCCTTTAGTTATTATTATTTAAATATGAATGTCCGACGATTTGGATATTAATATTTTGTACCTCTACTCCAATCTTTATGTATGTCTGTTTATAATACCTGTTACTAATAACAAATATGTTAGTGTGCTAAACTATGTTTAATAATATTCATTACTAAAAATACAAAGACCAGTATGATTACTCAATTTTTGGTGTGTAACGATTTTTCTATTGAATATGTGTAATATTTGAAATTAATATAAATGCATATATTTTTTAATGTGTGTTTAATCTCTCTAAATTATTCTTTAACCATCGATGAACTTTGAATTAATTTTGATGAACCAAACGATTTTTCGTGTAGATTATGTTTTTTTACTAATTTTCTATTATATTATAATAATACCTTTTTTAGTCTATATCAATTTGACTTTTCTTTTGATTTATATTATATTTACTATACATTGTATGAATAGTAATATATTTATTTATAAATTTGGCTGGATATTATATTAATTATGAATATAGAGGACCAAAAAATAAATTACCAATACTATGTTTACACATTTTTTTTATAATCGATTATGGGATGATATTTTTCAACAAACATGACGAAGCATAAACATCTCTTTTCTTATGTAGGAATGACCAACATCATGCCTAATCAATACATATCATGTTTTTTTTAACTCTGCTTCCAAATCTACAAGATATGTAAAGCAATTTCTTCCTAATTTCTTTTTCCCATAAAAGTTCCAAATCATTCATCTTCTTTGTTGGTAAGCCTTCGTAGAGTGCTGTCATTCTTTTGCAAAGTCTATTCAACTCCTCCGTGCTGTCAAGTAAAATATGTTTTGGAACATATAAGCATTCGTTCTTCGAGTCAGTAAACTCAATCCAATTCTTTATGTTTTCATTATAGCGATCAATCGTTTCCTTGAGGTTATTAGTGAAAGTTGTTGTAGCATCTGCGATCTCGCATTCTTTGATTGCAGTCTCTAAGAATTGGATAATACTAACGAACTTATTTTTCTCTGCTCTGCTCAGCCCAGGTTCATTGTCGGATAAAATTTTGGCCAATAGGTCTCTGCATGCAGCCGCATCTGAACCTCTAGGAAAGTTTAAACCTAAATACAATCGTTTAAAATGTTAAGAATAATTATAAGTATATTTCAATAATAATTTATCCGAAATTAAACCTACCCGCGTATGGTAATAGACGATTGATCGCTGATATTTGAAGTGTCCAGTATATGGGAGCCATCCTCGATTTAGACACCTCAGAGCTACGCTGTTTCTTTTTTTTTTTTTTGGGTTTATGTTGATATGTTGATTTAGCTTTTCTTATCTTCATCATAAAAAAAATATCAGTTTATATAGAAACAATGTTGAGAGAGTTGGAACGTCACAATGATTAATTCAAATGAAAAAACTTAAAGGGTACATTAATTATCGCCGTTTTGTGTATGTTCATTTGCTCAATTAATTAATTTCTTTTAAATGCATATTATAATTATTATACCTTTTAGTGTAGGAGTATGTATGTTCGTCTTAGTCTCATTTGTAATTTAAATATATTTCTTCATGTTTAAATACCAATACTGCTATTATTTAACTGAATTATGAACGTTAATTTTCTTCTATATTCAATGAATCTTCACCTGTACAGTTCCATTATTAATTGGCTTGATAATTTGATATAGTTATTTGCATAATATTAATATTATTATAGAGAAAATTAATAATGAATGATATATAATCATTAAATTATTTTTGTCGTCAAAATTGTTATTTTTCGCAATTATCAATATATATCACCAATAACGTAATTACAAACCAAATTTTGATACATTGAAGTTTTCATATATACTTATTTATAAAATTGGATATATCGAAATGAAATTTATATATATCAAACTAATCAATTACAATTCAACTTTTCTTCACATATTTCCCAAATCGAAAGGAAATGTAGATTAATTTATTCCTAATATAATCGGCCCATTCGACTTCCAAATCATGCATCTTCTCCGCCGAAAACACTTGATATCTGACATTCAGAGAATTGTAGACGATGTCCAATTCATCCGTTGTTGACATGAAAACATACTTTGGGATATATAGCATGTCGGGATTATTCCCCTCCGAGTATTCCACCCAATTCTTGATATTATCCTTATAGTTGTCCGTTGTTTCCTTCAGCTTCTGTATAAAATTTGTAGCAGCATCTGTAAAGTCACATTCTTTCTTTGCACGTTCCAAGAATCCTATAACATCCGTGATCTTCTTTCTCTCTTCTATAGGCATTTCTGGATCCATTTCTGATAAGATCCTTTCGAGTAGATCTTTGCAAGCAACAGCACTTTCACCTCTTGGGAAAGATGTTCCTGCAAAGTTTTCGTTTAAACTTGAAATAAGTTAATTTATATATATTGAATAATAACATTTGTGTTATTGACATACCTGCATATGGTAGAAGACGGTTGATTTCAGCATAATCAATCTTCGATTTGCTACTTGACATTTTACTTTTGTTGATTCCAGAACTTTTCCACATTGTTCTATTTAGACGATGTCACAGTAATTTATAATTCTTGCCTTGGTTTGAGTATTAAATGCACGTCTTTACACTTAATATTTTTGTATAATTAATACATCGGAAAATGTATTAGACGCGAGAAATCATCTTTTAGGTGTATTGCGTATTTATTGTAATTCGTCATGTCAACAATCTCTCTGGAAATTTCAAACGTTGTTTATTGTAGTATTATTTTATTCATTCATTCATCCGTGCTCATCTAATTAAATTATTGGATTATTTCATATATTTTGTTTAGTACTATTTTATTTGATGGACCATTGATCGTGGATGAAATGATTACTGCATTGGAAATTGATTATGACATTCCATCCGATGGCAATTCTTCTATGTAGATTACTGCATTGGAAAATGACATATCTGAACAAATAATTAATGTTTCCATTTATATTTTTTTAAAATTTTATATTTCATTTGTATTTCATTGTATTTATCCATTAAGCCTATGAATAAAATTCTTTTTAAAATTTCTTTGTTGATTCATTACAAAATAAATAATTCGTGACATAACTTATAAAAAAAATATAATTAGTTAAATTTTTTATAGCAACTGTGTTGCACCCAACTTATGACAATAATAAGTAAGACATCTTATTATGTTCTCTGCATAATTTTCCACTAACAGATTTCTCTTCCATTTAAAAAATATAAGTATTTTGCATAACATTAATTATTAAATGTACTGCAAAATTATGGCAATGATAAATTCACTCCACTCTGTAATGATGATTTCATATCTTTTCTACTACTTTCATTTCCAACTTTCGAATCTTTTATATTGATGATCTTAACCTGTCATTCAAACTTTCTTCTTCGACTTAACAAATTATATATTCTACTACCCTAATTTATTACATCAATTAAATAATAAATAAAAAATAGTAATTGTTTTATATTAATTAATGAATAAATGAATTTATTTATTATAATTCGTTTCTACGAATGTACTAATGTTTTTAGACTAAACGAATCATAATATGCTTAATTCAATTTAATTATCCCATTATCATATTTAATGATTATTCATATATCTAACGTATTTAGGGATTGTAAATCATCATCTATATTTTTATTTCTATTGTAATTATTAATAGTTAGTGGAACACGTTACATCCTATTCTTTGAATGCAATGTCGAGTCAATTGTCTTTTCTATTATCTGTCCCTCCACTTCTTCATTTTAACTGTTGTGGAGTAAATTGAATTCTGCCATCGTTGTAATTAAATATTGATCTTTCATTTCCTCATGTGTAGTGGACTAATAATATTAAAATCTCTATTTGCCTATTTATTTTTATATATTCGAATTTAAAAATAATCTTCAAAGTTAATACCTCATTATGCATAGTTTAAATTTATTTACTTTTACATATCCATCCAATTTAATGCGACTGTACATGCACTTTCTTATTATTTCTTGCACCCACGATTGAATTTTTCTATATATACAGTTCATTTTTTATTTTATACATGTTACCCTTCAATTACATACATTATCAAAATTCTTTCATGGAAAAAACAGCTCAACGCCCTTTAAAGAAAAGATTGGTCCCAGATCATTGTCCATTAAAAAATGAAGATGATAGTGGGAAATGTATTATCGATTTGCCCGACGATGTTCTTGGTGACATAGTTTCTCGTGTTTCTGCTTCATCTTTACAGCATATGTTTAATGCTGGATACAGGTTATTCGTCATTCCAGTCCTCAATTGCTTCTTTATTAAATTATTTTTAATTATTTTTTATTTTTTTGTTTCGTGTTTCTTTTTAAAAATAATTTAACTATTATCGATTTAATAATTATACTTTTTCAGCTGTAAGTCTATCTATCGGGCTACGAAACATCCATTGGTTTATTCGCGTTGTTGTATGGATCAATTCCGATGGTATGCATGGCCAATGAAGTTTTCTGCTAAGGGTTTGTTCTATGAAAAGTGCATGCAAAATGGTAACAGAATGCCGTTTTTAGATATTGCTTTGGTTAGTACTCTTAAATACTTCGATTAAAAAACTCCATTATTTAATTATTTAATTTATTTATTCAATTTATTGTATTCGGAGAACCCTAATACTACTTTATATTTAATCCTAAAGGAGAAATATGCCAAGTTCAATGACCTAAATGCAGCTTTGGTAATTCTGGACGAATCAATCAGATTGGGCCACGTTCCATCCATATACTTGAAGTGCATCTTCCTTCTGAGTTCTAACGGCTCTGTTCATATAAAAGAAGCTCTAAGTTTGTTTTCTTCAATATGTGGTGACAAAAAATTGTTGGTGTCTGCAAGGACAAAAGTTCTTCGTTGGTTCGGTACGATGTGGGACTTTCCAGATCTATTTCTGTCTTCTACTGTTAGGGTGTTTTGTGAAGAAAACGATCATATTATTAGCATGTTACGTGTATGGTTGGATGTTGATTACGAGCGAATGGATATTAATTGTTTAAATTGTATTGCTACCCGTGAATGCTGGCTTTTCCGGCCCAATAATCCTATTTATTGTTAATGATTATTTACTTTTATGAAATTTATTCTACTATAATTCTACTATCTGTTTAGTTTTGTATCTTTGTTGTCTATTTAATTAATAATTTGGTCCTTTAATTAATCACATTATATACTGATATTCAATCTATTAAATCCGACTTGAGATTTGATTGACTACTTAAGACCCAGAAATCTATAATGAATGGATTGAATTTTTTTTGTCATTATCAAATTTATTTCATAAACTGTATAATATAATTATTATTTATTAACATTAAATTTTTGATAGATATAATATGAGAATTATGATTCAAGTTTCGTGTATGCGTAAAAAATGCTAATTAAATAATTCTCTTAATTAGAATTATTAACCATTTTTAATTCTAATATAATAATTTCGGAGACAGCAATTACAACAGACTTAATTTTGTTTTTCCCAAAATTCTATTTACACGCGTCGAAACTATAAGTTGAATGACGTCCGTTCCGATTCAATGTCAATCTTCATTTCCCATTTAAATTTATTGACGTTCCATCACTACTTTTCCCGCAGGCTATGACTCTTCATATTTCATTCCAATTGCATATTATTATTATATTCTAAAAATATAAATTTTTTTTTTATTTTCCACGTCATATGCATCTATAAATACGTTTTATTCATTTCTTCTTAACCTGTGTCTCTCATTCATCCATTTCATTCATCCATTGGTCTTTCATTTTTGGTTTTATGTAATCAATTACTATAGTTGTGCTTTATTTTTTAATGTATGGAACTACTTTTATTATATATCTTCTTTTTTTTTTTATCAAACGGCTTAACAAATATATCAATCAATTAAAACATGCTTCACGATTATGAAATTACAAAATAAAGGATAAGTTTCTTTCATTCATCAATGATAAGTACAAATTATTCAATGATAACGATTTCGGTTTAAAACAAATAGTAAATCAGTAACCGAAGACTCTAATGGTTGTTCATAATTCTTCTATAAGTATCTGCAATTGAAATGATCCTCCCCCTGATATCTTTCGTCCACTGATTTTGCAATTTCGCTAACTTAGGACCCGTGAACCTGATATACTTCGTGTATATGAAATCAAATATTATGTCTCCCTCTTTTTTCGCTATGTCGAACACAGTATCGGATATTTTCATGTACTCTTTATTTTTCTTACAATCTTCAACCCAATTTTCAATTATTTCCTTATACCTTCGATTGTTTTCCTGAAGTTCATAGGTAAAATTTGTGGCAGCATCTACTATTTGACAATCTCTGTGCGCTTCATCCAAAAATTGTATTGTAACAAGGATGTTTTCTCTGTCTTCATCCGTTAGTCTTCCCAATTGGTTGATCAGAATATTATCTAGAATTCTTTTGCAATTTGTTATGTCTGATCCCTTTGGAAAATATTCACCTGTGTAGCGTACGGAAATATCAACTTAAATATCAATAACATAATATTCAATTATCAAATGTCTTATACATACCAGTGTATGGAAAGAACACGCTTGACTTCGGCAACTCTTTGCTTGATGAGGTCATTTTCCCAATCACATTACCCTGCTAATTGCGACAATATATATTCTATATAAATTGTTCATTCGATGGTCCATATATATACAGAATTATTATTAAAATGCTCGATTTAAATAAATATTAAACTATTATAAAATACAATTAAATCTTTATGTAGGTGCATGCATGCATGAATGTTAAGGTTTCAAAAAAATAAAGTGCAATTCAACCATTCGGTTCCTTTAATACACAATACATATTTTATGATGTATAAATTAATTTTATTTCGAATTTGCGTCCATTCATGGCATGAATGCTAAGATTTATAGTAAATCTATTTCAAGTCAAATCTTTTAGTGCTCTAATCCAAGACAAATTATAGGTAATTTAAACGGACTACAATTGTATTTAATAATTCAGCTATTATTGTTTATTATTCCCAAGATAAATTTATCTTTATTGATTTTGAATTGCGTCTGAATACAAATATTGTGATCTTTTAAATTCTGGCTCTTCATTTTCGTTTTATTGATTGTTTCGAAACTATTAACTAAGAACCGTATTCAATAGATTCCAATTTCACGTTTGAATTTTTTTTCAATGTCTGCATAATCAGTGTACGTTTAGTTCCTATCAATTAATTAATGTATAGTGAAAAACTATTTTTACTATTACTATATTTAATTTAAAGCTATCTAATTTGTGTATTATTAAAAAATTATAAAGTAAACAGAAAATTATAAAGTAAAATTAATATTTTAATTATATCGAGTGTGTTGCTTCTCCAAGTGGAAAAAATCGGTCCAATACTGAAATGACGTTTACCTACTTCTACACATTAAATTTACTTTTGTTTAAGCCTCTTCATTTTTTAGGGTTTCTTGCTCTTCGTTTAGGTTGTGATCTTTTTTTTTTAGCAATTTCTATGAATCTATATCTTTCTATTTCATCGTGTTTGATTTTCCGATATATAATATAGTTCTCCGATAGCTTTTTACGGATTTGTCTTATTTGGAAGGATTTGGATTGGTGTTTTACGGTATGTTATTCTATATTTCAACTATCTGATTTTTTTATTCTCTGTTTTTATTTGTAAGATTGTTTTCGCTGATCTGTTGCGATTGCGTTCAGTATTGTGGGAAATAGACATTTGCAATTATATTCCCGTTTTTTTGTTCTTTTAATGGGATTTTGATAGATTGTTTTCTGATATGTATTGGAGATGGCCTCTCATGAATCTTCAAATAGAAATAATATGTTGTCGGATGAGGACGATTCAGTGTCCGATTCAGGAAGCTCTTCCTCAGATGTTAGTATATATGCTCTTGGTCATATGAAATTGGTTAGTGTGGATTTTGAGTTGTTAATTTTTTTTTAATCTATATACTGCTGGAAATAATGTAATTTTGTTGGTTCATTGGTTATTTGTATGTTTGTTTATGGATTTGTTGTTATAGGATAATGTCGTTGGCGAGAGTACGGTGGACGGCGTTACTACATTAATGGACATGCCGCCAGAGATTCTGAATGAAATTGCCGCCAAAGTATCCGAGGATTCGCTGGATTATTTGTTCTCCATGGCATTTAGGTTACTTCCTACAGTTCTTATTTGATCCAAACTATTAAGTAGATTATGATCTTAATATAACCTATCATTGTTTGATTGTATAAACGTACACTATCTATGCAGCTGCAAAACTCTTTTCAATGCTGCACAATCTGACGCTGTCTTCCTTAGATGCTCAATGGATTCATTCGTTCATCTGCATATACCTCAATTGAGAGGGAATAAGATGGATTTTTACAATTCCTGCTTTATAGCAGACAATTACGACTTAATATTGCGTCAGACCATTGTAAGTACTATTTTTTAATATATTCTAGACAACTTATTATAAGTTCTGTTGTTGAACTATTAATTAATTATTTTTAATATATTAAAATGTACAGATTGAGTTTGTATTGATGAAAAGGCGACAGTGGTGTATTCTAAGTTTGCTGTGGTCGATAGGAGAGGGTCATGATGCTTCGAGATATTTTAAGTGTATTCTTGAGTTGACCTCGAAAGATCCTGGACTGATCAAAGAGGGATTGGATGGAATGATTCCATATGTTTCAGACAAGAAACTGTTGCTTCGTAGTCGGGAGAAAGTGCTTCTCATCCTTGAACGTGTCTGGATTGACGGTTCAATGTTTCAACCAATGACGTTGAATTTTTGTAACAAACCTGGCCATCCGATCCCTGCAGCAACGCCGATTGATATGGATATGCACTATGTATTCGATGACACGACGTGCAACATGTGCATTGCGACGAAGGAATGCCGGATTTTTTGTAATCCCCCATGGTTGCACTAAGCTGTGCCTTTTTAAAAAACTATTATCAAGCTCTTTTGTATTTACTCCGATGCTTTGAATATTTATTAGACAATTTGCACTTTCGTTTTTTGGTATTGTAATTCAAAGGTTTTATTTTTGTGAAATTATATGTAACATTATCGAATGCTTTTAACAGATGTTGCTTTTGTTAGTAGTCCATATAAAGTTCGATCATTTTTTTATTTAATATTGTGATTTCATATTGTAATTTTGATAGATTTATTCACTTATAATATTGCATATACTTATTTCAGTTTTTTTCAATCATTTCTTAATGCCGAAGTGTGTTAATTATGCTCTATAGAAAGAGTTCATCTCTTACATTCAACCTTCGGTGTGCATGACTACTTAAAACATTTTAAATTTATTCCCAATGTATTTAGAAATGATTTTAAACGTCTTATAATATTATGTTGTTAAAATTATGGTGCTTTTGGATCTTTTTATTTTGAGCACTATATGTCTTATTAAATTATTATATTCGATCATTTAATTAATTTTAAGGTTTATAATAAAAACACTCTTCAATCCATTATTTTAAATAATTATATTTGCATACTGTCTTAAAAAATCGAGAATCAAACCCCTTATTAATTATGTTTATATAGTTTTTTTAGTAGATATGTAACTTCTCAAGAAAATATTTTTTTTTTTAATTCTCTAATGACGTAATAATTTTCAAAAGCCACTTTTCTCTTTCTAATTATTCCATATGATGAATCACGTCTTTTACGATTCATTATCATTTCCCATTTCCCATTGCAATTAATTGATGTCTTTTCAAGTATGTTACAGGAGAGCACGACCGTCCGCGTTCCATGTTAACTATATGACCTTTTTTCTTCTATTTAATTCCAGATGGTTTTCGTCATTTCTTCATTTGATAAACTCGACTTATCCATTCAAGTAAGAATCACAAAATTTCGATATTGATCCAGAGATAATACAGTATATTGTGATGGATCAGTCTGATCAAATTAATCGTCGTCATCGCCAAATATCGTTACTTGATCTTACTCCCGATCTTTTGGGAGACATAATGTCTCGCTTATCGGCTTCATCGTTGGATGAAATGTTTACGGCCAGCTACAGGTACCATTCATCATTTTATTGTAAAGTTTTTGTTTCATTGATATGATTTAATTACTTATTATATTTTCAGTTGTAAATCCCTTTATCAAGCGACAAAGCATCCATTAGTCTATTCTAGATGTTGTATGGATTCGTTTCGAATGTTCATGAGGCCATTTCGTTGCCCTGCGAAGAGGAATTTCTTTCTTAATTGCGTGGCTAATGGCAACCCGATGCTTAAACTTCAGTCTGCAATGGTAACGAGTAGAATGTTATTTAATTATTATATTTTGATTTTTATTAATTTATTTTATTGTTACTTTTTATATCCACTTATAATTTTTTCTTAAAAAATGAACCTTCCAGATCAAACATATCGTTCATCGTGATTTGGATGGTGCTGTGTCAGTTCTGGATAAGTCCATTAAGGATGGACATCTTCCATCTGTTTATCTAAAGTCTATTTTGCTTTTTAGTAGTTATGATGCTCTGCGTTTGAAAGAAGGAGCGAGAGCGTTGTCTCTAATCAGCGGTGATAAGAAATTATTGGTTTCGCTTCGGGCAAAAGTAATTAGATGGTTTCATTGTTGGCCTAAATTTCCAAATCCTTTTTTCGATACATCTCATAAGATAATATGCGACATTAATGAGCATATTCTTAGTCTGATGCGAGGTTGGCCAGACGATGACTATGAGATTGTTCAAACAGACTGCATCCTTTGCATTGCGACGTGGGAGTGTTGGATTTTTCGTCCGGACAATGCCAAGTATATGTATTTAAGATGAATTTTTTATGATGGAGCACATGTTATTCCATATTGTATTTGATCAGACAATATTTTTGTGTTTGGCTTATGTTTTTCTATTGTTAATCATTTTTTGTTTTTGGATTGCTAAATTTGATCAATGAAATATAGTTTTGTCGAAATATTCTTATTGTTATCACTAAATTTTTTTTTTTTTAATCTATTGCCCAGCATCTGTAATTTATATGTTCTGTATGTCTAATCTATTTTTTATTGACGGGAAAACAATGAAGCTTAAAATATAATTCATACATTCTAAAACTTATATTGTAGACTATAAAACATTAGATGTGATTCATTAAAATTATTAATATCTCCTTATTTATATTATTGCATTATGTAATAATTTTATTCAGATGAAACAATTTTAGTCATACAAAAAAAATGAATAAAACACAGCCTTATATCGATTCAAAATTATAAATTTTTGCCGCTAATTATTCCAAATTTTTTTCTAATACCTACGCTTTTTGAAAAGTCAAGATGATTCTCAAATTCTCCGCTACTTCCCCCTCTCTATTCGTAATTCATTATACCATTTGTTTACATGGTGATTTTGAATGTACATTTGTGTAAAATAAAGGAAATATAAATATCAATATGATTCATATTTAATTAAATACAACTGAAAAAATTTTCAATAACCAAATACAATTCATTCTCTCTTCACAAAAACTCCAAATCGAAGTGATATGTAGATTAATTTAGGATCACGGCAGTTGTTGCATTTGTTAATTATTTACTATTATTTTATCCAAGTTAATTATGATGTGACTAAACAGTTTATATTTCCCATGCATTTGATTTGTAATCTGTGACGTTTTTCATTTATTATGATTTTATCAAATAGTGTAGTGGTTGGTGAATTTTTTATTCACGTTTGTGCAATAGATTTCATTCAGTTGACTTTGTTAAATTTTATCACACAAACAATACAATTCATACTATCTACGACATTAATAATAGACAAAATCTTTAGGTTGTGTACGAATACA
Source organism: Hygrophila difformis (assembly GCA_030278955.1). Classification (NCBI taxonomy): domain Eukaryota; kingdom Viridiplantae; phylum Streptophyta; class Magnoliopsida; order Lamiales; family Acanthaceae; genus Hygrophila; species Hygrophila difformis. The sequence goes on along the minus strand of JAOANR010000006.1, from coordinate 1,452,497 downwards.
GATTTTTAAGAATTTTTTATTGTTTATTAAAGAAAAATTAGAAGGATAATAGTAAGTAAATTAACATAATATTCGATGGTCCATATATATACAGAAGTATTATTAAATTGCTCGATTTAAATAAATATTAAACTATTATAAAATACAATTAAATCTTGATACATTTCATAATAATAAGCGTTGATTGTGCAAGATGAATCTGACCGTTTATCCTAACTCTTGGGTTCACCCTAGCCCCAATTTTTTCAAAATCATTTATTTTTTGTTCAAATAACCATTACGTTTTAAATTGCTTTTGTTTTCCCGATAATGATTATCGTCCTACAAATATTAAATATCATTCTTTGAATTAAGTATTGCATAATAATAAGTATTAATTGTGTCATATGAATTTGAACGTGTATGCTAACTTTTCGACTGACCTAATCTCCAATTTAATCAACTATATAAATTCTTTGTTAAATTCAGCTTCGCGTTTTAAATTCTATTGGTCTTCACAATATTTAATCTCATCATACAACTATTAAGTATCATTTATTTATTTAAATATCGATAATGAACGGTTTTTATTAAAGTTACATTTTCGAGTTGTTTGAGTACTCTCGAATTAAAACATTATATTAAATTATATTAAATTTTAATGAAATTAAATTTTAATAACTTACTTAAAACCTTTTGTTTTCCCTCTATTCACTATAAAATTCGATTCAGTCCATCAACATAACCACCACATCAGATACTTAATTTCATACGTTATCTTTTTATCTAATTTGTTAAAGTATCTCGAGCAATTTGTATTCACCTACATGGATAATATTGTTCCATTTAAGAATTTGAATCCTACTTCCGTCAAAGTTGCTGTGAAGGGAAGATGCGTTCGTTGTTATGCAGTGGAGGGTCAACAAAAAGATTTTTTAATCAGCTTCGAATGCATCCTGCATGACAATGAGGTTATTCCATAATTTGTCTATTGTTTAAAAGTAATCTCACTATTTATAAATATTGCCTAATTTTTTTTTTTTAAATATAGGGTACTCGATTTCATTTTACCGCATCAAGATCATTAGCAAAGAAATTTGTCAAAATTTTCGAGGAGGGTTCTATCTACTCAATTTATCGGTTCTTTGTTACTGACAACAAAGATAGATTTCGACTTACTGCTCACTATTATAAAGGCAATTTATATGGGAATTCAGTTGTAACTTCATGCAAAGATACTAATTTTCCCGATTTAAGTTACTCATTTAAACCATTTAAGGACATCTTTGCAATGGATGACCCTCAGAATGAAGCTCCGTTTGGTAATATTATTTCTATATCACATTTTTTTTTTGATGATTTAATAAATATTCTTTACAAACATTTTATTTTTCAAACTAAATAATTCGAACATAAACAAAATCTAACATTTCATCGAGGATTTTTTTGCTTCTTTTCTTAAATAGATATCATTGGCCGCGTTACAAAAATTGATGGTCCGAAGAAGAAAACTACTCGCGACGGAAAGGAGAAGCGCCTTCTCGAAGTATCCCTCCAAGATGACGAGTAATATTTTATGTCTATCTAACAATATTATTTATCTTAGTATATTGTTATTAAATTATAATTTTTTTTGCTCATTTCATCAATCTAAATTACAGGGGTCTTATGATAAGTTGTACCCTGTGGGACGAATACGTGGACGTATTTTTGTCGGGCTTCAATGAAGATGATATCACTATGAATGCATTTGTCCTTCAGTTTTGTCGAGTTAATACATACCAAGGTTTTGTTATAGTAGTATTGTATAGCAATAAATTTGTCCCAATTATTTATTTAATATCCGAATATTTTTATATATTATATTTATATATTTATTTTATTAGGTAAAACTCAAGTTCAAAACGCTTTTCGCGTGTCGAAACTTCTATTGAATCCCGATATTCTTGAGGTTAAAAATTTTATGGAACGGTTAGTTCTCTCAATTTTTTATAATATATGATTCGATTATTTCTCAAATATTTTTATTCTATATGATTTGCTGAATCAGTAAATTTATCTTAAAATATAGGATCTGCAATGTAAGCTTGCCTGAAAGTTCTCTATCCAGCTTTCCTCCTGTTAGCTTTTCATCTGATGGACAAGATATATCCTCATTCAAAATATCTACTATTAAGGACATATGTACTTCTGGAGTGGTAATTTGAATTTGGATTTCTTTTGATCGTGTATATTTTTTTTTAAAAAAAAATAATATAAAATTTCGTTTTATTTATGGGATTCATCCTTTTTGCAGGGCGGTTCATTTTATCTGAATGGAATCATTGTTCATATAGATGATTCTGCTGGATGGTTCTTTCATTCTTGCAAAACGTGTCAGAGAAAGCTAGCTGTTGTGGATTCAAACTTCTATTGCAACTCCTGTCAGTTGATGCGTTCTACCGCTGGAATGAGATATAAGTTAATAGTTTTTGTTGCGGATCATACAAGCTCATGTTCACTTCTCATTTGGGACAATCAGGCTGAGAGTATTTTAGGGAAGAGTGCATCTGTACTGCACAAGGAAATGACTGAGGTATCTTTAATTATTTCATTTAGTTTGATTACTTTTATAAATTATTAAGATTAATAATTCTAACGTTTTACATTTTCATGATTTAGGAAGTGGATTTCCCTTCATACATCTTTGAGAATTTAATGAACAAAAGGTTCATATTTAAAGTAACGATTGGAGATGGAGAAAATTGGAGGTTTGATCGTCCAATAACTGTCGATGAAATGAAAATCGCACAACCGGTTGATTTAGAAAGTCAAGTCGATGATGATTCAGGAATTTCAAATTCAATTTACTCCGAGAGTAACCAATCTTCTCAACAAACTCCCAGTTGCTCTAATGTCAAGACTATTGGTGATGATGATACCGATCTCAAGAAGAATTTGATCGATGATTTTTCTTCTTCAAAATATGATACAAAAGCAACCGTTCAAATCAAGACAGAGAAGATTGATTGATAATCCAAGTTTATTCTACTGAAGTGCACATGTTCTTATTTCATTTTTTTTTATCGTTGGAACCACATATTTTGTAGTTGAATCCATCATATTCAATGATTCCGAACATTATTCTGAAATTTTACATCGTTTTATTAATTATCATCTATCTTATGTTGAATCATTTATCTAATTAAACATTTACATTTAATTATAACAAATTTTATAACATTTTGAATTTTTTTTTGTTGTATTTTTTCCACTAAATATACAATAAAGTATAAGAATAATAGTAGATATCCATTAATTTTACAGATCGCTGTTAAAATCTGGGAAATATTACAATCAATCTCATCTAATTTTCTATGCAACAATTTTTCAATTTGTACATAATGGTATAATTCGTACAGGACCATTACTGCAAGATTCAAAATACTCTACTAATAATATCGTTTTCAATATCCAATTTTGAATATATTTACTATATATATTTTTAAGTCATTCAACACTTTGAGTATTAATTATTTATTCAAACTATACGTCATTTGGCAATTTTTTATATTTTCTAATTAATTAAAAATGTTTCATCGTACGTGTATTATTATATTTTTAATATTGTACCTAGATTTTTTTGAAATGCCTATCAATTATTCATCTTTTCTTTAGATAATAAATAACTTCAAATTCCTATGAAATTTATATCGTTCATTACTTTACCCTTTTTTCCAATAATTTCTCATTTATTAGTAATACATTATTATGTATCAATAAATCTAATATTTGAATAGTGAATAAAAAAAGAACTGTAACATCATTGTTTTGATATCCATTTAGTTTATTTACTACTCATTTAAATTAACCTCGAAATCCGTGTCATAATTATTTGTTAATTAAGAATATTTAATTGTTTTATATTAAAATTAAGTATCAGAATTATTTTTTCTGGCGGGAATTTTTATTTGTTCATGAATTTAATATTTTTTGTGATAAACAATTCAACTCCTTTATTATATTAGATGATATGATATTGTTTTTCACTTTGCCAGAAACATGAGGAATACATCCAAGAGGAACAATGATGGGAAGGAAAACATCGGAAATTCTGAAAATATTTCTCAAAATTCTCGAATTAAAATTCGAAGAATGGATGGAGAAACACAAAAAAAATACTCAATACCATCCGCTTCGAATCAGAATTTATCAAGTCCTTTTGGCAGGATTCCTCTGAGTTGCATTTCAAATGGTAGTGTTCTATCATATGATATGAATTAAATATTTACTGAAAATTCATTATATAATTTTCATTTCTATATATTGCAGGTATTGATGTATTATGCAATACATCATTTTCGCGAATTCCACCCGATCAACCTATCCAAAACCAAAGTCCGTCTCAAGTATCAGGTTGCAACGTTCTTCTCTATCCCGAATATATATGTTTAATATTGTTGTAATTTATAGTAAAAATACATTGAAATATATATAATTCTTTTCTCATAGACTAAACATTTAAATTCACAATAAATATCATCCAATATATAAACGCATTGCAAGAATAAATAATTTCATTCACATCATAGTAGTTCAATTATTATTAATTTGATGTGTCAATTAATAATTATATATGATTTCTTAAATATAATGTCTTCTGCAGTGCTCTCCCGCGATTTTGTGTTAACAAAAAATAATGAAGAGCCAGAAAAACATGCTTCATCATCTGTGAACGAAGGTTTGAATTTATTTTCAAAAAAATTGGATGACAATTTATAATGAATTAAACACAATTCTATTCGATGTATTGAATTGCAGATATTCCTTATACTTCGAATGGCCATGAGGATTTGATTGGTCTTAACAATTTACCTCTATCTGCATTTATAGGTAAATATTTAATTTTCAACCTTTAACATTATATTAAACATCGGTTTTGATTTCCAATTTTTTTTCCCAGAATACTACGATCTAGGGGATCCAACCTATGCATGCGATCATTGCCAGGCGAATTTTTGGTATGAGGAAAGACTTGGCAAACACTACAGGAGCAAACATCCAAAATATAGTGTTTGTTGTTTGAGCGGGAAAACAAGTATTCCTAGAATGCCAGAACCTCCTCAATTATTAAGGAATTACTTTTTTGGTAATAGCCGCAAGAGTAGGAATTTCCTACATCACATTAGAGCTTATAATTCTATGTTTAGTTTCACATCAATGGGAGGTAAGGTTGATAGAACCATAAATAATGGATCCTGTCCACCGATGTTCCGTATTAGTGGTCAAAATTATCATTCGATCGGAACTTTACTTCCTCCTGAGGGAAAAAATCCACAGTTCGGGCAACTCTATATATTTGATACCGACAATGAAGATCAAAATCGGATAAATGCTTTATGGTAAATATCCTGCTCTCCACAGTAGTTTAATATTTTTCTTTACACTTCATTCTCTATTCTTTTATGCATATAAACTTATATAATAATTTTTTTTTCAGTGGAACCAATGGCAGTGCACCTGAGCTTGATATTGAAATTGTTGCTGCCCTCCGAAAAATGCTGGACCAGCATAATGTTCTTACAATGTCTTATCGTATGGCGAGGGATAGATTAAACAATGACAATACAATAAATTTAAAACTTCGACTTATAAGTAGTCGAGCTCACGATGGAAGGACATACAATGCCCCTTCCGTTTCTGAAGTTGCTGCTCTTTTAGTGGGAGACTTCGATGAAAACTTGGAGGACAGAGACATAATTATTGAAAGTCACAATGGATCTCTGCAAAGGATAAATGAATCACATCCATCTTTTCTTGCTCTGCAGTATCCATTGTTGTTTCCTTATGGCGAGGACGGATTCAGAGATGGTATACCTCGGAATCATACTGGAGTAATGAAAAGAATCAATATTACTCTCAGAGAATATTTATGTTTCAGACTTCATCCCAGAGAATCTGAATTGTCTCTCATTTTTTTATCTAGAAGGTTATTCCAACAATTTTTAGTTGATACATACACAATGGTTGAGACTGGGAGACTTCTATATATCCGAAACAACCAGAAGAAATTGAGATGTGATCTGTACAAAGGACTGCATGATGCTCTTTTGGAGGGAGAATCCGAGGCTACTAATTGTGGAAAGCGTATTATATTACCTTCATCATTCACTGGCGGTGCGAGGTATTTAATACAAAATTATCAAGATGCAATGGCAATTTGTAGGTGGGCTGGGTATCCCAATCTATTCATTACATTCACGTGCAATCCTACTTGGCCTGAAATAACTAGATATGTTGCGAAGTATGGTTTGAAGGCTGCCGACAGAGCCGACATTGTTTCCCGAGTTTTCAAGATGAAATTAGACCTAATGATTCAGGATTTTAAGCGTGAAAAAATTTTTGGAGAAGTGAAAGCAGGTAAGTACCATTTCCTCTTGATATTTATTATTTATTTATTTATGTATTTATTTATTTAGCAGTTTTTATTTGTTGCAGTTGTATATACAATTGAGTTTCAGAAGAGAGGACTACCCCATGCGCATATATTATTGTTTGTTCGCGGTGGAAATAACATATGGAGTCCTCAAAAAATTGACGAGATCATTTCAGCTGAATTTCCTGACAAAGAGAATGATCCTGTATACTATGAAGCCGTTTGTAATTTAATGCTTCATGGTCCATGTGGTTCCGCATTGAAGAATGCTTCCTGCATGATAAACGATCGATGTTCAAAGTATTATCCGAAGCGTTTTGTCGACTATACTTCAGTTGATGATGAGGGATATCCTGTTTATAGACGTCGTGACAATGGCAGAAATCTTGAGAAAAATGGTTTCTTATTTGACAATCGCCATGTTGTTCCACATAACAGGTATCTCCTCATAAAGTACGGTGCACATATAAATGTTGAATGGTGTAATCAGAGTCGATCGATCAAGTATTTATTTAAATATGTTCACAAAGGCTATGATCGAGTCACAGGTTCCTTTTATGAAAGTACTGGAATAGACAGGTCCAAGGATACAACTGATGAAGTGAATAACTATTATGACTTCCGCTATATATCGCCATGTGAGGCTGCATGGAGACTCTTCATGTTTGATATTCACTACCGTACTCCATCTGTTGAACGTCTTGGTTTTCATATGCCAGGAGAACAGCCTATTGTCTTCTCAGAAGATTCATCTATTACAACAGTAGTTGATCAAGCACGGGTGAAGGAATCTCAATTTTTGTCATGGTTCAAAGCAAATTCAAAATACGAACAAGCAAGGGAACTCACCTATACTGAATTTCCATCAAAATTTGTATGGAAGGATAAATCAAGAGAATGGGTACCTAGACAAAAAGGATATTCAGTGGGAAGGATGAGCTACATTCATCCTCGAGCGGGTGAATTGTACTACATGAGATGTTTGCTCAATGTTGTCAAGGGCCCTAGGAGTTTCGAAGAGTTGCGGAAGATTGATGGCGTCCAATACAGTACATACAAAGATGCTTGCTATTCACTAGGACTTCTAGAGGATGATGGTGAATACATTGAAGCAATGAAGGAGGCCAGCAATTGGGCATCTGCGTCTAGCCTAAGAAATCTTTTTGTTTCAATACTGCTCTCATGTTCTTTAACATCTCCCGGTGATTTTTGGACGAAATCCTGGCATTACATGTCTGATGATGTATCATACAGAAATCGTGAGTTCACATTTCATTTGAATATAAATTTCAATATAATATCCTATTTTTAATCGATAATTTGTTTAATTATTTTTTTTTTGTATTTAAATTACAAATAGTTAAATTTTTTTATTGGCAGCTTCCATCATTGGAGATTCTGAGGTACAGAATGTCATTTTAATTGAAATTGAGAAATCTCTACGACTCGCAGGGATGAGCCTAAGCAATTTTCCTGATATTCCTTATCCCACTGGATTAGAATCAATCATTGATGCAAACATTCTTATTATTGATGAACTCTCATACGATCGTGCAGCTCAGATTCAGATACATAAAAATTTTATGGAGAAATGCACTGTTGAGCAGCTTCACGTACATGATTCTGTTTTGCATGCTATTAATTCAGGAAACGGTGGTGTATTTTTTCTCTATGGTTATGGTGGAACGGGTAAAACATTTGTGTGGAATGGTTTGGCTGCTGCATTGAGATCTAAAGGTGAAATTGTTCTTTGTGTTGCTTCGAGTGGCATCGCAGCGTTATTACTTCCAGGCGGAAGAACAGCTCACTCGCGTTTCAAAATACCAATTGAGGTAACAGAAGATTCCATGTGTGGAATTTCACCAAAATCTCCTCTTGCGTGTCTAATTCAAAAAGCAAAATTGATCATATGGGATGAAGCTCCCATGACTCACAGGCATTGTTACGAAGCACTAGACAGAACATTGAGAGATGTCATGAGGCCTTTAAACAGCGAGAATACAGAGTTACCATTTGGTGGAAAAACAATTGTTTTTGGTGGTGACTTTAGACAGATTCTTCCTGTAATTCCAAAAGGAACGAGGCAACAGATTGTAAATGCAAGTTTGAATTCTTCAAAATTATGGAATCTGTGCACAGTCTTCGAATTAACCAAGAATATGAGACTCCAAACTGCATCTACACCTGATGAGAGATCAGAACTAGACATTTTTTCGAGATGGTTATGTTCTCTTGGAGATGGTCTTCTTAATAGAGACAATGATGGTCTGGGAAATGTAGAGATTCCTCCTGATTTAATCATTCATTACAAGGATGATCCTGTAAGTGCAATTGTCTCAGCTGTATATCCTTCCTTTGAAGATCAAATGTTTAACTCAAGTTATCTGAAAGAGCGTGCTATTCTTGCTCCCACAATCAAGTCTATTGATGTTATCAATGCTTATATGATGTCACTCAACAAAGAAGAAAGCAGGACATATTTTAGTGCAGATGTTGCATCTCCTTCCGAAGGCGGTTTCTCAAGTTTCTCCGAGATCCATACTCAAGAATTCCTCAATTCCATTAATTGTTCGGGCATGCCCGCACATTCTCTCACGCTGAAAATTGGAACACCAGTAATGTTGCTCAGAAACATTGATTCAACTAATGGACTGTGCAATGGAACAAGATTGGTTCTCACAAGAATGGGGAAAAATGTACTTGAGGGAGAAGTATTGAATGGTGACCGTACTGGAGATAGAGTCTTGATTCCACGAATGAGCATGACGTCTTCTGATCGCAGGATACCTTTTAAATTTGTAAGACGACAATTTCCTCTAATTGTCTCTTATGCCATGACGATCAACAAGAGCCAAGGTCAGTCTTTACATCATGTTGGAGTTTTCTTGAATGAACCAGTTTTCACTCACGGACAATTATACGTTGCTGCTTCACGTGTTGTGCGGCGTTCCGGTTTGAAATTTTTATTGTCTAGAAGTCATAATCTTGATGAAAATAATCTGACATTGAATGTGGTGTATAGAGAAGTTCTTCAAAAGATTTGAACAGTTTGGTTTCATCATTTACCATCTATAAACAATTTATTTTTCTTTAGTTATCAAACCATCATTCATGAATCCATTTTCGTATAATCATAATATTATTCATTACAAGCGAAATCTATCTATGCAAATTACAAGTATTTTTCTTGCAATATCATTTATTTAGATTTTTCAACAGTTGATTCTTCTCTTTAGTTAACAATATTCTATTTTTTTATGTTATGCATAAATAAGTTATATAATTCAATATATCTCTATTATTTATACCGACAATAATATTCCTCACAAATATTATTATATTGAATACAATCGAAGTGTTCTCTTACAATAATTTATCAATTCATGTCTTACTTCAATCCCCTATATATTGTATCGTTTAATATACAACTTTTAATATATTATATACACTATTGTTATTTGTTATAGGACCAAAGTTGTAAATTTCCATTCAAAGTTGTTAAAAATACTATAAAAAATAAACTTCTAATCTCTATTAATTATCAATTGATAGGACCAGAAATGCAATAACGAATATTAGATAGAAATATTTTTTTACACTTCTATCTATCGATATATTCTTCCTTTATATTTAATAATGAAAAAATAATTCTTAATAAAATATAGCCGAATTATTATTTTCACTTATTAAACACTTATGATTAAAAATAAATTCATGTTTTATTTAAATAATTTAAATTAATTATCTACTATCAATCTAATCGTCATGTCACTACACGATTATAATTTTCATTTTAATTTTATTTGAATAAAATTGTTGTGTATATAATTGCGATTTGTATTCATTAATAAACGAAATGAAAATTTATCAAAAATTGAAAATATATCTTTTAGGATAACATATAAATAATAATCTTAATTACATGACCAAATAATAATAATAATCAGCTATTATTTTTTATATTAGCATATAAATAACTTACAAAAAATTAGAAAATCCCGCGGGTACCGCGGGTGGTATGTCTAGTAGTACTTAAAATGAAACAGCAAGTTGTGATAGTATAATACTATTGTTCGCTATAAATAGAAAGGATGGGAATTTGAAACTTCCAGGTTACTACTCACCCTGCACATCACTCTGATTCTGATCCATTCCAAATTTCCAATTTCAATATCTTCAGACTTAAAGACTTGAACAACGTAATTCCCATTCCGTATATAATTGTGACTGTGTGAATCTGACTGAGGACCCTTTATTATTACTTCACATTACAGTGTTTACACCATGTCCCTCCTCTTTACCAGTCAAATTTTCAATTCAATTACCAACTTGACATATAGTACTATTCATTCTTCAACCAATACTTTTTTAATAATAATAATAATAATAATAATAATAATAATAATAATAATAATAATAATAATAATAATAATAATAATAATAAGAATACAGTGTTTAGTGTTTAAGTAAGAATGCAAAATCTTCCTTAAAGTCATAAGAGTCTCAAGAAACTAATTTTGCGTCTTAAGCCCAAGATTATTAGTTATAAGTAGTAATATTTTCCAACTCGTACGTACTAGCTTTTGAATTTTCTCTGGTTTTGTATTCAAAATTATGCAAAAGATGTTGATTCATTGGTAAAACAAAGTAACCGCTACCGTACACCAAATTTGCTCAAAATAGAAGTACAGTACTCCCTCGTGCCCTTCTTGTTTCTATTCAATTATAAAGCTACTTGCATCCCTTCATTCAAATCAATACTACAATTTTTAAACAACTGAAAAATTTAAATTTTAAAAAAAAAAAAAATGGAACCAATTTACTGAAAATGCATTATTCAATTAATTGGGTACATTAATATTTCTTTTAAAAATCCAGATTCTCCAATCACAGATCCAATCCACATATATACTGCTATATTAACATTTGAAAATAAATAAATATATTAACCCTAGTATTATTAGTATTCGATGAATATTGCATTAATCACGTCCCTAAATTTGTCCTTATCTCTTTTCAAAGATGAGGCATAAAAACTTCCAAAATCTTATAAACTTATATATAATTATTCTATGCTAAATTATGCAATTAATCATTTATCAAAGGCAGCTAAGGTCGCTGGCTACCTAGCTAGTTGCATCAATACCCAACAGTTTCAATATTACACGCATTATTATAGTAAAACTTTTAAAAGATACTCAAGTGTTTTATTACACCTAGTAGGCTTCTTTTTTATTTAAAAGTATATCTGCACCATTTCATTATTAAAGCTTTGTACTAATAAAAAAATAAATAAATTGTTTTATAAAGAAAAATGATATACCTCTCTCCTAGCCCTAGCTAATAGCTAATCAGTTAAATATTTGTACAGAAAAGGGTCATTTTCTTTATGAGATAAACTTAATAATCTGATGGCCCTACATACATAATATACTAGTATTTTATTAAAGAAGATCCACCAAGGATATGCACTATTTATCCAAAACTATAGTAGTATATGATTATTAACTACATGAGGGACAAGACATAGAAACTTCCCTGTCCTGGTTAGATGTACTTATTAATTGGACCCAATAGTTTAGCTGCCATTCATGCATGCAAAAGCAATGCATCCCCAAAATAGTTCCAACACATTTAAAATGATCCTCGAATATCATTATTCTTGTTCTATATGTATTATGTATATATCTAATTTAATTTGTGGCAGCCAAGATAATTTAATGTTAAACTTCACTATCGGCATAACCTTAAAAAAATATTTATCACTAATAATGAACTTGACATCATAAGATTAATTGGATACAGATTAATTATATTTACACACCGTATTATATATATTCAGTGTCCAGTGAAATAATATTATTGAGCAGTTAATTTTCTTATAGCTCAGATCGGATATGGTGTTCAATTGTTTTTTATTCTGTGAAATTTATTTGAAATGTCTTATATAGTGTACATTTTGACTGGATCAAAATTAGTATATTTGCAGCGTCCCACGTGCGTAAATACTAAATTAGATGGTGACAATAATTAATATTCACGACTGTTTCAGGTGTAATTCTTTTCTTTTTCAAAGTGTGTGTTTTGAATTAATTAAGTACTTATTTTGTTTTCATCTATTACTAAAATAAAGTAATTAAAATCAGACCGATAGTTATATATCCATTCCAAAATTAATTAATGTCTTGTTCCAATCGTCAAAGTCCCAAGAATACTATTCCTACAGTATCACCATTTCCCAACTGTATCTGTATATAATATCATTCTTTAATATATATTTTAATAACATTTACGTAGGTTTTATTATTCATGGAGTAATCTTAATTCGACTTTTTAATATAATTACATAAAATAAAATACAATCAAGTGAGATATTTATTAGATATTAGATACGTCTAATCATATAATTTTATAATATTAAATTTTTTTAATTTTTATTTTTATATAACTTTGATAATTAATCGTTAAAAAATTAAATCGAAATGCGTGAATATCAAGAATAATACTTTACTAATATAATATTAAAAGATAAAAGTAAAAAAGAAAAGTAAATATGAAATAAATTTGGGTGGTAAAATTGTTGGCAACCGCGAAAGCAAAAATGTAGTAAAACTTAAGCCAGAGGCCAGAATGGGGTGAGAATATTTTAAAACTTGAGAGTCATTCTTCCACGTACTCTGAATGTATTGTAGTGTAGAATTTAATTTAATTTAATTTGCTAATTAATTCCACAAATGAAAACAATTAAACATGGCTACGGTTAGTCCACGAAATGCATATAATTAACAAATAATTAGCAAAGTTGCACAAGGGGGCCAAAAAAAAAGGTTATATATATTCCACGAACTTATAGTATTATTATAATACTATATGCTAGTTTTATATATAAATTAAAATTGTAATGAATTTGGGTTTTATACGTTAAGCTAGTGTTTTATATAAAGTATAAGTATATTTATATATATATATATATATATATATATTAAATTGGTGATGAGTATTGGTGTTCGTTCCATTGTGCTTGGCCACGCCAATTCTGGTTAAAAGGAGTTGTGGTAAACTTCACTTTTTTTTTCTTGTCGAAAATAGAGGTGTTAGCACAAATAAGTTATACAGTCGTGCCATTGCCCCATTGATATATGTATACGGAGTATATAATATATACAGTGAAAGGTCCACCAGAAATTTTATGAATTTTACCAAATTATAGCAATTATGAATTCTTTTAATTTAACAATAGTACTGTCGTACGTAATATATAGTAATAATAATTGAAATGTGAATTTTACAATCATGCATGCCTTTGCTGTAAATAAAGTGGAAATCTGGAAACACTATTCATATCCACTAGAAATTTTTAAATAATTTAACTATTTAATTGATTTAACAACAATAAATAAAAATAGAAAAAGTATAATGTATAATGCATATTCAAAGTGACGACAGTCTTTATTGAACGAACGGCCATTTGCCAACGCCAAGGACCATATATATGTAGTAGCTAGTTGCATTATTTTATCATTTTGATCCATCATTTTGTCGATCAATTTGCAATAGGATTTGGGAAACGACAAGTGCCCTATTGCTTTCTAAGTTGCACTCCAGACCTCATCAAATTGTTCGATTCATGCACTCTGCACACTTCCTAATCCTATCCTAAATATTAATATTAATAATCCCTAAATAGTAGTACTAATTTTTAGTCATCATATACATAAAGTAGTATTCCCAAACGGTATTACTCACGTGCACAATTAATAATTCATACTTTTCCATGCCTCTATCGAAGCTTCATGGAATCACCCATTTCCCTCTTCCAAAAGAATTTCATCCCATCAAGTTTGAATTCCTTTTTCCTTTTTTAGCTTTATCCGCCATATGCAATGAACCTTCCAAAATGTAGCATTAGTATATATATATATGGGGGTTTGGGGTCTGTCCTTGTTTAGGATCCTGTCTTCAATTCAACTAGACCACAGCTAGCTCTAAGTTCAGACCACTCATAAAACCCTAATTGAATTTTATAGTACTTACTATATATATAGATAATAATTATCTATCCTTAATTTGCCAGAATGATGTATGAAAGTGATGAATACGAATCTGATTTGGCACTTCTTGACACCATTCGGAGACATTTGCTTGATGATTCGCAAGCTAATTTCTTTTTCTCCAATGTCGAAGGGGGGGCCACTGTGCCGGATATTTCCCACGGTTTTCCTGATCAGTTTCACACGGCTGCTGGTGTTATGCCGGTGATGGAAGGAAGTTCCGATGATGAGTTTGTTTACGGGGTCTATGGCGGTGGAGGCAATGCGGGGATGATGATGGTGATGCCGCCTGCGGCGGCTGTGGTGAAGCCGGAGCCGGAGCCGGAGCCGGAATTCTCCTTTGGAGAGCCGGGGATTCTGGATTTTGCCGCCGCGGCGGCGGCAATGGTGGTGCCGGAGAGGGCGGTGGTGGCGGAGGAGGCGCCGGTGAGGGGGAGGCATTTCAGAGGGGTGAGGCAGCGGCCGTGGGGGAAGTTCGCGGCGGAGATAAGGGACCCGGCGAAGAACGGGGCGAGGGTGTGGCTGGGGACGTACGAGACGGCGGAGGACGCGGCGCTGGCATACGACAGGGCGGCGTTCAGCATGAGGGGGTCGCGGGCGCTGCTGAATTTCCCGCTGAGGATAAACTCCGGGGAGCCAGCGCCGGTGAGGATAACGTCGAAGAGGGCGGCGGTGGGGGGGCCCAATAGGACCACGGTTTTCAAGAGGCGGAAAGCAGCACAAGCTAGTGTGGCGCAACAACTTGCAGCAGCAAATGGTGGATATAATTTCAATCAAAATTGATTTTCATTTTTTTTTTTTTTTTGTTTCTTATACAGTAGTATAATTTGTGCAAAAAGAAAGAAAGAAAAAAAAAAAAAAAACCCCTTGTGGTTTCATACTTTTATTCATTGTTAGTAGTTTTTACAAAATTGGGATTGCTCAATTTGATGTAATAATTGTCAAATAATTAATGTGTGGAGTGAATTGATTGATGATTCATGCCCACAACTAATAAGTTAACATTTATAAGTTCAGTGGTGTTTCAAAAAGCGTTATATATATGATGAGAGAGCATGCGTGCATTAATTAAACAACAGTAGCGATGGAGCTAGTAATAATAGTACATTGAATTGATAGAAGAAACTTCTTCATACAGAAAATTGAATTATATTATGCCTTATGATCTCTAATATATACAGTATGAAGTAGTCTTTCAGAAACCCTGCATCATAAAATTAACTTGAGTTATTAGTGCATTCTGCTGCAGGTACGTACGTGTTGATAATTCTATAGTACATATATACTTCCTCCGTTTTTTAAAGATAGCTACTAACCAACCCAGCACGCAGTCCAATGCACAATTTAAACCATTAATAACTCAAATTCGGTAGAAGTAAAAATTCTAAAACTTCGGTATTTAAAAACTACAAGATGAGACGAATCTAACAAGATCTCATTTGGCTATATTTTAACTTGTATATCTATGATAAAACTTCAAATCAAAGTGTTTAGGTGAATAGTGTCAATTTTACCAATGTAGCTATCTTTTCAAAACGGATGGAGTATATAGTAAGATACAGGGGATATTGAGTATGTAGAGAAATTCATTGAATTCCTTTGATTATTTGTTGCTTAATTGGGATTTTATTCCGATCCATAAGCAGGAGCCGGCGGTTGCATTGGCATTGAATAATAAACATTAATCCACTCCGATCCATCCACTAGGCACTAGCTAATAATTAAGAGCAACTCCAGCAGGCTTTGCAAAATGGTGAAAAACGCCAAAGTAGAGGCAAGAGATTCTCCAGCAGGTAGCGGCAGACGGGAAATACAACGCCATTTTCCTGTTGGATGAATAGTGCAACGTTAATTTCCCAGGGCTAGTGTAGCCCACCACTATTTCACTTTCCCTTCTTCTTTTTTTTCCCTCATTTATTTGATTTGTATTTGGGAAGGAATTTTTACTTTTTATACTGTATGTATTTTTTAAATTTAAACTTCCAGTAATACTTAATAATAAAACAAATGTATATTTTGATTATTAAGTAAATTTTAAAGATCAAGATATGTATAGTTGTTCAAAGTAGATTTAAAATTGTAACAAAATTTTAAATACTTTTTTAAATTTTATAATATTTAACTAAATTATAAAAACATTGCATTAATATAAATTAAAATACATAATTAAAAAAAATTAAAATTAAACAAAAACAGAAATAAAATATTTATTTTAATAAAATTTTAATTTATAAAAGTTAAATACTACGTATAACATATATTTAATATATACCACAAAGTAATTTAATAGATAAAAATAAATTAATAGTAAAAGGAATCAAAATAGAATATTCTTAAGTAGAGAAAAATTTAGAGTTGATTGTTGGAGATGAAAATTGAAAAACTGTAAACTGGGAAATAAAGTAGAGTTGACTGGGAAATAACATTTATTGCTGGAGATGGCCTAAGGTATCGGAGAATACATGCATGCACCCTCTTCTTAGCTTCAACAACTTTAAAGTTTTGCCCCATGCCGCCCCTTATTAAATACTGTTACGACTCCGATCCTACTACGGGAACTTCATTTTTCTAATAATATTTTATATTTAAATTTTAATATCAAATTATTAAACCATTCATGACTACATACATACTACAACAATAATATAATACTCCCATTTGCTATTATATACGTATAATATTATTGTTAAATCTTGCTGATAGTATTTTATTTATATATGGCAAAACTGTAAGAAGGATATATGTGAAATGTGATAATGTTCCTATATATATCCTATTGATGCGTAATAAGATCCATCCATCGTCTCTTTGAAAATTACAACTATCATACAGACGACGCATCAAGACAAATTTACTTCATATTATATGCATCATCTCCTTTTCTTTTTTCCCTCTATATAGTATTCAATTATTGTTAAATCTTGCTGATATTTTATATATGGCAAAACTGTAAGGATGTGAAATGTGATGTTGCTATTGATTGATACTTAAGATCCATGCATTTCTCTTTTAAAAAATAAACAAATAAATAAATTACAACTATCATACAGACGACGCATCAAGACAAATTTACTTCATATTTATATCGATCTCCTTTTCTTTTTTTTTTTGTCTCTATTGATTAATTTAAGATGTATGTATATAGCCCTATTTGGAATCCGTCCGCCTATTTTTAATTATTTCACTCTTTTCTTCTGATTTTTACCCATTGCATGGAACACCTTCAAATTAGCAAAGCTGTATATTTACACAAATCAAGGTTGGAATGTAATAACAAGTGACTCTGATTTAGCTCTTGTAACTCAATCTGATAATCACCTGATGATGCATTATTAAGAGGGGTGTTTGGATGTGCATTTTAAAAAATGCTGCAGCGTTTAGAATATGGAAATTGCTGTAACAAAACGTGCTGTAGAAAATTAAGTGTTTGGATGAGCTTATGCTGTTTCAAGTTGCAATAATCAGATAATTATTAAAAAGTATTTGGATTTACATTTTTCATTATCTCAACAGGCAACAATATGGTAAAATCTATTTTTGGCTAAACGCAATTTTCTTGCAGCACCAAAATGTAGCTGCAAGAAAATAGTACGTGTTTTCATTCCCTCAAAACGCAAATAATAGATTATTGGAAGTTAGTACACAAACAGGATTAACTAATTATTTACGTTTTATAAATGCAATAATCAGATAATCTGTCTCAAAACGCACAAAGAAACACGCCCTCTAATTACACTATTACTAACGATTCGATCTTCATTTGCCCTTCCGACAAACTTTTCTCTAATTTCATCCATAATGCATATAGGCTAATTCACTGTGATTAGCTCTTGTAACTTTGTTACTTTTCAGTATATAATAATAATAATAATTAATAATAATAATAATAATTAATTATTATTATTATTATTATTATTATTATTATTATTATTATTATTATTATTATTATTATAATAATAATTAATAATAATAATAATAATTAATTATTATTATTATTATTATTATTATTATTATTTAAAATATCAATTTTAAAAGCATAAATTTTGGGGTTAGGAACTTACCCAAGTGGTAACTCCCAACCAATAGATTAGGGGTTCGAATCCCACCCGGTCTCTATCACTCCCCGTTGTTGTCTTTGTAATTGTGTGGCATGGGTTCCCACCACCCTTTTCAGGTCTTCAATAGCTCCTAAAAAGAGCATAAATTTTTCACTCTTTACATCCAATCAAATAATCAGCAGCCGTGTGTTCACAAAATAGTTATGGGTTCCCACCTTTACAACCCTTTAAGCAAAACGAACAAAAGTATTTATTGTTATATATTATCCAAATTGAATTTGAGCTCTATTGGGATAGACATGCAGAAAATATAAATTTATATTGACCCATCTATAGGAAAAGTCATGCAGAAAATATAAATTTAAAAGAGTCAAGTGGTTGGAAAATAGTAGTAGTACACTACATACAGACCAATTGATGGTGTAAGACAATCCTTTTTAAAGCAAATGTTCAATAAAAGGAAAAGAAAGAAAATAACAGTTGCCTTTTGAAGATAGAAAATAATGGCAATGTATTACTACATCATATAAATTGAATTATTCATTTGGCTCAGTTTTTAATATGACGGGCGGAAGTAGATATTTTCATTTGTGAATGCCCAAATTTGTGCTTGACTTTTTAATTTATTTATAATTTAAAAAAAAAAAAAAAAAAAAAAAAAAAAAAAAAAAAAAGAAGAGGAACTTTTGAATAATGAAGCCTAATTGTTTGTAGTAACCTTTTAACTTACGAGCCGGCACCCACAATCGAACTCAACTTTTTCTTATTCATTTGTAGTCATCTTTTTACGAAAATTTAAGCAAATTAAGCAACTAGATACATAAGGCTATGAACTTTTGATTAATGAATTGATGGAAGCTTGAGTGGGACATCAATTTGGGGCTGTAGTCGCTTAAGCAGAATCTCGGGTTCGAGTCTTGTGTATATCAAAAAAACAACTTTGGTATAGGCACCCTTCATTAGCCATGCAAATCCTCGGGTGATTAATCTTAGGTCCAATATGACCTGAGAATACCCAGTTATTCACCAAAAAATGAATTGGTGGAAGCTCAATACAAATTACAAAGGAAAAATAAATTATACTTCCTCCGTTCCTTTTTAAATGCTACATACTCACATTTCACGCAATCCAATACATATTTTTAATGCTTCATAACTCAAATTGCATACAAATAAAAATTGTGAAATTTTGATATTCTAAATCTATGCGATTAGACGAATCCAACAAGATCTCACTTGACTATATTTTATCTTATATAATTATATTAAAAAGTCGAGTCAAAGCTACTCAATGAACAGTGCCAAAAGTCAAAATGTGCATTTAAAAAGGAACGGAGGAAGTATATAGTACAAGGTAGTAAGGAATCGAATCTCCAAGCTCAAGATTGGGTATCAAAAGGCCCGATTGCTAGCCTAAACCCCATTCCAACTACAGTTTCTCAGGTGAATACCAGAGTGTCCCCATGCCTCATTTGACCCAAGACTAATCACTCGATGATCGCGTGGACATTGAATGGTTGTCTCTCCCAATACAAAGGCTCGAACTGAAACCTTTGCTTAAGCTGCCAGAGCCCCATACCACTCAAGCCAACTACGTTTGGTCCATTCCACCTACAGTTGATAATGGTGTTTTCATTTTTCTTTTTCTAAAAAGAAAATTCTATTTGTTCTCAAAATCTCATCCATATGGAGTACTTCCTCCGTTTCTTTTTAAGTGTAACATATAAGGAAATGACATAGAATTTAATGCAAGAAATAAAAGTGCTTTAGTGGAAGTCTTACCTTTAAAAACATTCTATATGTGGCAATATAACATTTATTATGAAATACCCAAAAATTTGAAAGTATTACACTTAAAAAAAGAAAAAGTATATGTTTTGGTCCCATAAATTGTGTCTAAATTTGGGCCCATCCTATATACGGTTCAGTTAGCTAATGCTTTAAAGAGTTTCAGGTAATAAAATAGTAACAATCAGGTCAATAATTCACAAGAACAATAATTCAGGACCTAAAGATACTCTACACACCCATGACTCCACATCGTTTTTTATCCTTTTTCTTCTTCTTCTTCTTCTTCTTCTTTTTTTTTTTTTTTTTTTTTTACCGTTAAGGCGCAACATGCTCAGAAGAAAGCTACAAAAATAAAAGAACATACAGCAAAAATGATAATCCTACTACTCAATTTAATTACCTGAAATGGAGATTTGTTCCCTCTGGTCTCATGGGCCTTTGGTGATTTTAATGTACCTGTGCTTGCATTCATGGGAAATGAATGGAATGCAACAACTAATAATTAGTCAGAATAGTTCCAACTTCCTTGTCCAACAAAGTACTATATTTTTTTTTTTTTTTAGTAGCCAAAGGCCGGATAACAGGAATAAGAAAACAACAAAGAAGGAAAAACGCAAAGAAACGAAAAGCAACAAAAGACAAGGCGGATTACTCCCTAGGAAACCAAGTTCCTATGGCATCCGCAAAGAGTTCCTTTCTAACACAATCGGGAGGAAACGCCCACGTGGTAAAGAACTCTTCCTTGGATGCACCTCTCCGAGCCAAAACATCCGCTACCTTATTCCCTTCGCGAAGGACGTGCCGGACGTCCACAGTAGTAAAGGTCTTCAAGGCCCTTCTAATCTTCATCAAAATGGGGCCAAAAGTGAGTGCATCCTCCCCTTTGTCCAGCATCCTAATAGCCTCCTTAGAGTCCGAGAGGACTAGAATGTTACGGATCCCTAAAGTTCCCACATAATCCAGCCCATATGCGATCGCAGCAAGCTCAGCGAAGAGGGTGGAGGTTTTCCCAAGGTAGCCGCATCCTCCCCCCCTCCATAGTCCGTTCCCTTCCCTGACCACGAACCCGTAGCCAGCTCGGCCGCTTGAACCCAGTCGGCTCCCGTCTACATTCAAGATAATACCTTGCTCCCCGATCATGTTCCATTTAATCATCCTTGTGACACCATGATGCTGGAGATCTGCGTTCCTGCCCTGCTCAACATCAAGGGAGAGGGTCATGATATCCTTAATAAGTCTCCAGGGGGGTTTCTCCAAGCCTTTGAAGACTCGAGCGTTCCTTTCCAACCAGAACACCCACAGAGCCAACACAAATTTGACACCATGTAGCTTATAAAAGTTTTTGAGGACCGTCCGCACAGCTTCCCGGGGCATCTGATCGCAATCCTCTGGAACAACGATATTGAGCCTCCTCCAACAAAGCCTGACCCAGTTGCAGTAGAATAAACAGTGCCCCCAAGTTTCCTTATCTAGACCACAGATGAGGCAAAGGGGGGAGGGAGTCAGGTTCCTCTTGAATCTGGTATCATTCACCGGCAGAGAATTGTGGGAAATAAGCCACATAAGAAAACCAACCTTTTCAGGTATGGAGCTCCCCCACATCCACTTCCAGTCGGTGCCCGGTTGTTCCAAGTTCAGTAGATAGCTGTAGGCAGTGCTCACCGTGTACTGGCCGTTAGAGTTGCCTGTCCAAATCCATGAATCAGCGCTGTTATCCTCCAGGATGGGAGGAGGATCTGCGGTAATGGCATGCAGCAGTGAGGGGGGAATAATGGTGTTGATGCAGCTCCAGTTCCACTTGCCCTCCAAGATCACGTCTTTCACTTTGAGAGAGACATCACTACTTTCCACAAACGGAACGAGGGGTCCGATTTGTTTATTATTCCACCAGGGGGAGAACCAAAGGGATGCGTTCCCATTCCCCAGTCTGATGGAGAACCCTTCTCTAATTGCGGGGTAAATCTTTCTCAAGGTATCCAACAGGTGAGACCGCGAGCTCTGACGATGGGTGAAAGAGAGATCCTTAACTGAGAAGCCCTCCCTGATGAGCCGAACCCAGGGTTTGTTCGGTGAGTGAATGATGCCCCATAGGAGTTTCCCGAGTATGGCAATATTCATAGACCTTGCCTTCCTAATGCCCAGCCCACCAGCAGCCCTAGGGGTGGTGACCCTGCTCCAGTTAACCAAGTTAAGCCCTTTGCCCTGTCTATCTTTCCACAGGAAGTTCTTGACCTTTTTATCTATCCCTTCACAGATAGCTTCAGGAAGCCAAAAAAGCTGCATATAGTAAGTGGGAATAGCAGCGAGCACTGCTCTACACAGGGTCAATCTCCCTGCCTTATTCAACATTCAACAGTTTAGACGCCCAACCGTTAAGCCTAGCATCCATCTTGTCAATAATAAAGGCAAAATCCGAGATCTTAGGTTTGTTATTCAAGGTAGGGAATCCGAGATAAAGGCCGAGGGATTCAGCAGCCTGTATATTCAGCCTTTCTTCTATCCAAGCCCTATCAGATGTTGGTAAGTGTTTGGGGATGAACAGCTTGGATTTAAGAGGGTTCAGTCTCAGGCCAGACATGATCTCGAACTCCCTCATCGTCTCTGCAATGGACTCGATGCTAAACCTGTCCACCATTGAGCAAAGTATAAGGTCGTCAGCAAAAAGTAAATGGGAGACCCCTATACCTGCCTGCACCAGCCTGATTGGAAGCCATTTCCCCCCTTCCACGTTGCTATGTATCATCAAGGAGAGTTTTTCCATAGCCAATAGGAACAAGTATGGGGATAAAGGGTCTCCTTGTCTGAGCCCCCTCCCTGGTCGGAAAGCCTCCAGGGGACATCCATTCCATATGACAGAATAGGACGGAGATTCAACACAATGCATAATGAGTTCTACAACCGACGCTGGGAAATCCCAATCCTGTAAGCAAGCTCGAACAAACTCCCAATTCACATGATCATAGGCTTTTTCCAAGTCGATCTTGAGGATGATGCCTTTCAATTTAGACCTGCTGCCGGTAAGATGCCCCATCAATTCCCTGAGCGTCACAGCGTTATCGATCGACCCCCTACCTGGGAGGAAGGCCGATTGATGGTGTGAGATGTTCCCTTGCAGGATCGGTCTAATTCTTTTGACAAGGACTTTGGTGAGGATTTTATATAACACGTTACAAAGAGTGATCGGCCTGAGATGAGTAAATTTGGACGGGGGATTGATTTTAGGGATCAGGCATATATAGGCACTGGCTAGCTCTTGCGGAAAGGTTCTATTTGTCCAAGTCTGCTCCAGGAAGGCAAAAACCGAGTCCCCTACTATGTCCCAATAACGCTTATAGAATAAAGCCGGAAAGCCATCCGGGCCCGGGGCGGAGTAGGCGTTAATCTCACTGATCACAGTCTCCACCTCATCCCTGTTGATGTGGGCTTCCAGTTTATTTTTCTCCTCCTCCGTAATAAATCTGTTCCGCACACTCTGCTCATTCCTGATGGAGTCCCTTACCTCTCCCTGATCAGAGGTAGAAGGGGCTGTGAAGAGGCTGCGAAAGTAGTTCCTAGCATTGATTTGAAGGGATTCCTCATCCTCACACCAAGACCCGTCCTCAAGGTAAACCCCATGGATACGATTTTGGTGCCTACGGCTGTTAGCCATGGCGTGGAAATAGGAAGTGTTCCTATCCCCTAACTTTACCCAGCTTTTCTTTGCCCTTTGGAACCACTTAATCTCCTCCTGCTCAAGTAGTTTGTTATATTCATTTTTGAGCTCCGCTTCAAGAAGATGGAGCCTAACTGAATCCACCCTCTCAAGCGCTCTAGTAATTCCGGCCAACCTCTTGTTGATCTTCAGCTTCTTCCAGTAGATATTCCTCTCATGCGACCTGTGGAACCTGAGAGATTCTTCTTTAGTCGAAGCTAGCTGTTTCATAATCGTGGGAGCTCCCCTATTCCAAGCTTCAAGTACCACCTCCCGATAATCCTCCATGGATGCCAACGAAGCTTCCCACCTAAAAGGTTTAGATGGGGTAGCCACGGGTGGACTCCCACAATGTACCAACAAAGGAGAATGATCCGACCCCAATCTTTCCAAAATGCGGGCAAAACCGAGGGGGAAAAGGGATAGCCACTCCAGGTTAATAAGGCAGCGATCCAGCCTTTTCATAATGTGGTTGGAAGTCCCCAGTGGCCGAGCCCAGGTGAACCTCCCTCCCTGGGTGTTAATAGTATTGAGACCACAGTCTCTCAAAAGACCTTGGAAATCCTCCGCGCGGTGCAAGTTATATAACCCCCCTCTCACCTCATCCGCTGCATAAATTTGGTTCCAATCTCCAACTAATGCCCACGCACCACAGACCGACTCCTTAAGCCGACGCAAGCTATCCCAGTCACCACATCTAGCCATATAATGGGGGGAAGCGTACACAGCCGTGATGTACCAATTAGTAGCCCCGCTAGATAGATTTAAGGTGAGAAATCTATCCCTCACATCAAAGATGGACATATGAAAACTCAGGCCAATCCTTTTCAGAGTCCAAATGCCCCCCGCTCTCCCTTGTGCTTCTTGTATACACATAGGATCAAAACCAGCTTTCAAAAATAAATTTTTAGCTTTATCAAACAAGGTCTGAGGTTCCAGAATGAATACTAAATCAGGAGTATTCCGCTTCAGGAAATCCAAAAGGATACGACGTTTCTCCAACCCCATAACTCCCCCGATATTCCAAGAAAAAATTTTAAAGTTTCTAAAATCCATAAAACTTAAAAAGAGAGAAAGAATGAGAGAACGAAGCATCACCGGATCATTAAGTTGCCTCCTCCTCTTCCTGTGCTCCTTCGTCCCCATCATTTCCTTTCATTTCCACATCACCAATCGATGGTCCTGCCTCTTCCGACTTCCCTTCCTCCCTGCGACCCTCGGGGGGCCGGGTCGGCTCAATTGGCTGAGCCACTGGGTCATTCTCCTGGTTATTATGGTCAATTGTTTCCGCCGGTCTCGCCCGCTTCGCCACGGACTTGTTCCCATCGGAGTTGTAGCAGGATTTCTCCGGCGTGAGCTTCCCCTTTCCTTTCTGCGTCCTTACTAACAGGATGGGCTTCCCCTTCAAAGTGTTAGTAATTGGCTTTAAGGCCCTCGGCCCTGGCATAGGATTTTTGGGCTTTTTAAGGATGTTAGTACCCTGCCGGCCCAGTATAGGATCTCCACCAGCTATCTGTTTCCCTATATTCTTTTTGGGCCCATTAGTTTTTTTCTTTTTCTCCACCTTTATCCACTCACCGCATAGCGGTTGAGCAGGCACCCCCACTTTTTCTTGGTCTTCCATATGGAGTTCACGTGTTTTATCCCCCTGTGAGCCTTCCATATTTGAGGCAGCAGACTGGGCATATCTCTCCTCCTCTTTCTCTTCAGTATCATCTTTGGGGTAAGAATCGGGGGTCAACTCTTTTTGGATTTGTCCTATCTGCACTTGTCTTAGGAACTGCCGCATCCCTATTACTTTCTGCCACTTCCTGAGCCTTTTTGTCATTACTGCCATTTGCATGCAATACTCCAACCGACCCTTTTTCTTGCTGGACAGGGACCTCCCTGCTATCTTCCTCCACCACCTTGTTCACCCTCTCCGGGCAGCCTTGAGCACCATGCCCATACCTTTGACACGAAGAGCATAATAAGTGGAGTCCCTCGTATTGCACCCTCTGCCAGACGTCCCCGATGAGAATACTAGTTACCACCGGCTGCCGGAGATCGATTTCTACACAAACTCTAGCATATTTGCCTCTATGAACCTTTTTAGTCATGTCGTCGACCTTCACCGGGACACCAATCGCCCATGACAGTTTGTGCATAAGATTCTCTTCAAACATTTCCACACACAAATCCGGAAATCTTACCCACACTATGGTTTTGCTAGGTTGAACCTCCTTCGCCGAGAAGTTCGGCTTCCACGGGGTAATCGTGAGGTAGCTCTCGAATACCATCCAAGGCCCTTCATTTAACACTCGATCTCGATCAATCTTCCTTTCAAATTTAACTATGTAGAAACCCTTGTCCACGTCGACCATTTCAAAGGAACCGTCCAGTTTCCAGATTCTCGATATTCTATCCTTCAAGGCGAGGTAACCGACTCTCTTGCCCAAAACTGAGATAATAATAGCATCCTCCCATGGTTTGTGGAGCTTTTCTGATAGCTTGGGATCAATGGTGATTCTAGGTTTCAACCGGTCCCCATTGATGTAATCGATCTTCACATACCTGTCCACATCGGCTTTGTCTAGCACCGCCGCAGCAGGTTTTTGTTTCCCTTCCCGGAAGGAAGGTTTGTCGCCGCCTGAGAAGTAAAAGGGAGAGCTTGGAACGTCCGGTGGGACTCCGGCTGCAGGAGAGAGGGGAGTGCACATGGTTGCGGGGAGAAGACCCTAGGAGAAACCCTAGAGAGAGAATTTTAAAAACCTCGAGCAAGTGCAAAAATCAACAAAGTACTATATGGAAGTAAGTTAAAAGGAGAAGGCAGGTATAAATAAATTGGATAATTTCTGTCCGAATCCAACAGGGAAGCAAACTCCCAACTCCCACTTCCCATCCTCTTCATACATTATTTCACTACTCTTTTTCAACTAAGTTTTCTTGGATATGGCCATCACGTTGAAGTTGATCGAATCAGGGTTTTGCTGGATTATCTTCTGGATCACTTTAACAGCATCCTGTAGTAAAATTACAAAATTCAACATTGAACATAGGAACAAGCATTTGGATTTCACAAATTGATTTGATTACGGAAACATCACCTGCAATACGGTGGTAGGGGAAGATGGGCCATGTGGAATGGGTCCGGCTTTCCTTCCATCGAGCTCGTAAAGTTTCCCTGCATATAGTGGACGGGAGGGTATAACACATTACAACCTTAAATACACGATGAAGCTGTCCATTTATACAGATTACAGGCCACTGAGAAGGAAACTCACCATTTACACATGTAAAGCTTATGAAATGTGTATTCACGTCATCCGTTGCCTGTAAAATGGTAAGAATCACAGATGATGAATTTCCTGGCCTAAAAATTGTCATACATTAGGAAAATGAAAGCCTAAAAGTGCTCCACACAGAAAATACGTATGAATTTGTACAGCAGAAAGGTCTTTCTGATTCCTGAAGTTCGAGTGACAATAAAAAAAATTCATTATAATTGATAAACAATGAGAAAGGAGCAGAGACGATCCAAGGAATGTCAATGTAATGCAATGACTAGAAACCTAAATTATTCAGCTGGCATCTGGGACAAACTGGGGGTTTAAGCCCCTCTGGTTTGAACATTTATCCCATCAACAATTCTGTATGTAGTAAAAATTAAACAACAAACAATATCCTAAATTTTCATTCTCCATAGTACCAGTTATGTACAATAATAAAGGAACAGGAAGGTAAATGTGCCATATCATGCTTTAATAATTTATGTACTCTACCTGAGTATCCCCGGCAGTTGCAGCCACAGAATGAGCAACTTCCATCTCCCTGTCATTTTCAAGGAACTTGGCACGCTGCACCATAATTTCAATCAAGCAAATTTAGATAGAAATAAAAGCTTTTCTAATGATAGCAATCCAGTGTATTAAAGTAGGGAACATGAAAAGAGCAGAGCACCATACCTCTGAGGGATCCATACTTGCAGTGGATTTGAAAAACTTATCCAGATAAGACCCTTCAACTGATGAATAATCCAAACCAGATACAGTAAATGACCACCTCAGTAATATGTATTGCATTGATAGTTAGAAAAGTTGAAATCATGCACAAATGAAATAGGATGACAAATTTTATTGGAAGAAACCATGAAATCTCCTAGTATATTTTTATCTGGTTTTTGAAGATATCAAATGGAAAATATTGGACCTTTCAGCTTACATGACAATAAAAGTAATACCAACATTAAACAAAACTATTAGGTATACATCATCAAATTGGCTTTCGAGGCATAGGTCAATGTGTTAGCTTACATATAACTGAAAGCTGGCATCGACCTAAAAGGCATACCAGGCCATTGGAAACTAGCCTTGGATTCTTGAGAGACCGGAAGAGCTAGGGTGTATGCTGATTGACGGCAATTCAGTATTTCACAGAAAATGCCTCATTACTGCGGAAGTTGAATGAGAATTACCTGTAACTACTTTTCCTAGTAAATTGCTAAATTTGATCAATATTCTTCATAGTTAGTAGAAGAACCCTTAGTGTTAACAGGAGAAAATTTCCAAGATAACTACCAAAAACAAAATAAATATAGCAGTAAAGTAAAAATAACTTAACATACTAAGGCATTTCCCCGGTTCCAATTACCATAACACAGTACAACTAGTCATTAAATCAAAAGAAAATCCAAAGACCAACGTTATTACAGAGAGTAGAGACAATTTATAACGTAACTCACGCAAGAAGATAAAAGGTCTTGAGATGAGAATTGAAGGATAAAAAGGAATTCAGTAGCTTACCCAGTTTTATCTCAGAAATGATGTTTCCAACAGAATGAAGAAGCCCAATGGTTCCACAAGCATTTCCCACAGTTTGCTTCATAAAATAAACTCCAGTGCTAGGATCCCACTGTGAATGAACTCTCATAAATTATGACAATCAACACTATTTTCAAGAAGAGAAACCAGGCGTGACAAAACCTCTATAAAACATCCCATTACAAGGGATTAAACAAAATGAAGTCCATAGCAAAAACGACCACAATGAAAATTAAAGTTCACTTTCTTAAGATATAACATAAAAGTGCTGAGTGCTCACCTTTAGTGTACTATCTTGTTGAATCCTCTCTTCTTCACTCTGTACAGGTATAAAATTGTCATAAAGATGCATAAACAATAAGTTTTTAAAAATTACACCACCACTGTTGCATTGGGATATAATTTTTTCAAAAAGAATTAGTCCAGTCCATGTATGAAAGGATTTCAACCAGGCATGGCATCATACGGTGTCCCAAAGAACTTCAACGAAATTAAAATCCATTATTTTATTTTTGATAACAAAAATTATGGACCTTCAGGAATCACGATCACAAATCCGGACTGAAGAAAAACCTTCAGCCGGCATAATTACTGAATCTCACAGACAATAACAATGAACTTAAACAAATTTCTAACATTTTGATAACAAGCATCCAATTATTTGTAAAACCACAAAAAATAAATAAAATAAATAAATAAAATAAAAAATAAAAAGCGAAGCTTCAGAAAGGGCTCACCTTTTTCGTCAGTGGGTAGAGAAACAACACTGCCAATACAGGCTTGGGAACCATTTCCAGGAGTTCTTCATCAAGCCCATAAACATCAAAGCACTCTGCTTCATCGGGAGCAACCCCAAGGCCCCAAAGAAACTGCCCATCGCAAGTTAAGTACATATACAAAGCAAGAGTTGTTTAAATTTACGCTACTGGGGAACCCAAATCAAATTGGAAATCAAAACTAGCAAAACATAATCTAAACCAAGAAAGGCAAAGAATTTAGAAGTGGGTTATCAATCTATTACCTAGAATACTGAAGCGATGGCAAGAAATGTAAATATGAAATTGAAAGAAGAGGAAGGAACCTGATTCATAACATCGGGGTTAGCTTCGAGAGGAAGCCATCTCTTAGCAGAAGAGGTGTCCGCCATTGCCACTGTCCAGTTCGAGTTTTTTGCGATGTGCGATAATGCCAAGTGCCCGTAGGTTTTAGCAGACCCATCTATATATAGCACAATTTTGAACGGCGCTTCGCGTCTTTTAGTACTTTTTTTTTTCAAATTTAATAATTAAATTAAAAAGATGCGAAATGGGCTATCAATGCCCTTTTTTTGTAGTTAGATATATTTCCGCCCTTTCCGTTTAGTTGTTACTTGGATTTCAGGATTTGTGATCGATAAGGAATAAAATGAAATAAGTTATAAGCTGCAGTATTTTATTTTATAATGTACCCATTTGAATCACTGTTTTCAACTAGCTGATTTTGGATGGTTCTATATGATTCGTTACAAGGCTAAATAAAAAATGGTAAAATAATAGTGAAAGTATAGAGTACAAACTACAAAACTCATATGAGGCTTACCTTCAAAATCATTCTCTAACCTTACCAATATAGAACCATCCAAAGTCAGCTAGTTTTTTTTTTTTTTTTTTTTGGAAGAGCCGAAGCCTGCAAACAATACAAGGAAAAAAGAAGAGGAAAAAACAAAACCAAACAAAGAAAAGCAAGGCAGGGCTGGGACAAGTTAATGCCTGAGAATCCCCGCCCCGGATGCATCCGTCGCGAGTTCCTCGATAACTATGTCCGGAGGATAGGCCCAAGTGGTGAAAAAGTCTTCTTTAGATGCCCCAAGCTTAGCCAACTTATCCGCAACAAGGTTCCCTTCCCGGCTCAAGTGGTGAAAACTGCAGCTATCAAATCTCTTCTGAAGATCACGAATATTCTGAATGATAGGCTCATTAGAATAGGAATGCTCTTGAGAATTAATGGCCTTGACTGCAAGCAGAGCATCTGAATAGCAAACTAGCCTGCTCAGACCATAATTTAATGCAAACTCCAACCCCATTTTGATAGCACTCAACTCAGCAGTGAGGCTGGAATGGATGCCCAAGTATCCGCTCCCCCCTCCAATCCAATTACCCTTGCAATCGCGAACCACGAATCCATACCCCGATCGCCCCGGGCTCCCTAGCGAGCTGCCGTCAGTGTGGAGAATGTGGTCTTTCACCTCAGGCTGTTTCCAATGAATGATGTTGGCCTGAGGGGTGCCCTCGACATTGCGCCTCCCTGCCGTGGCCATATCCCATGCCATGTGCCGGATTTCTCTGATAATACACCATAGAGTTTTATGAATCCCTCGAAACACTCTAGCATTCCTTTCGATCCAAATGCTCCATAAAGTAGCGACAAATACATGATTGTACTTCAGGACCATAGCATGGAGGAACGGGTTTATCTCCTGTTTGTGAATGAGATCCAAGTCATTGGGGATCATAATGTGTAACGTGCCCCAGATTTGTTGAGACCATGGGCATGTGAAGAGACAGTGATGCCAAAACTCCTCTTCAACACCACATAGCGTACACAAGGGGGAGCTAGCCAACTTGCGCCTGAAACGGGTGGAATTGACTGGGATGGAATCGTGGCTAATCATCCAGAGAAGCATTCCCACCTTTTCGGGAATGGAGGCTCTCCACATCCATTTCCAAGATATGCTAGAGGCATCCTCCTTCATCAGAAATCTCACAGCCGAGCACACCGTGTATTTGCCATTAGGTGAGCCCTTCCAAACCCATCTGTCCGGCACAGCGTCATGCAGGGTCGGGGGGGGGGATGCAACGAATTCCATGGCGATATTCCTGGGGATGATGGTGTAGATTTTGTCCCATCTCCACTCGCCTTTCTCAATGATGTCTCTCACTCGGAGCTCGGTGTCCTGGATTGCAATACACGGCATTCTCGGCCCCAGTTGTTGGCCCTTCCACCACTCGGAGTACCATAAGGAGGCAGCCCCACACCCAACTTTGAATTCGAAGCCATTGTTGAGCAGGGGGGTTATTTTCTGTAACAAGTTCTGTAGCTTGGATTGGGTAGACTTCGCCGCCAGATTACCCTTACCCAATTCAGGCTTGAAATTCTTCAAGAGTTTCACCCAAGTTTTATCCGGAGCGTGCATCTGATGCCAAAGGAGTTTCCCGAGCAATGCGATGTTCATGGTCCGCGCCTTCCTCAGACCCAACCCTCCCACCGCTTTCGAAGCAGTCACTTTTTCCCAATTCACTAAATGGAGACCCTTGTTGTTGGAATCCTTCCAAAGAAATCTCCTTATCCTCCTATCAATAGCATCGCAAGTTCCCTCGGGAATCCAATGGAGTTGCATCACGTAAGTGGGAATAGTAGCCATGATCGTCCGACAGAGGGTGAGTCTTCCGGCCTTGTTGAGGAATTTGCAAGCCCAGCCCTTCATTCTAGCATCCAGCTTATCTAGGATGAAAGCGAAGTCCCGACATCTAACTCTGCCCTTCAGCATGGGGAAGCCCAGATAAGTGCCCATACTATCATTAGCAGGTATGTTAAGGTTATCAACAAGCCATTGTTTCTCCTGAAGGCCGATTGCTTTAGAGACAAAGAGGACTGATTTGCTCGGGTTCAGAGACAGACCCGAAACAGCTGCAAAGTGAATAAGAGCCCTTTTGATGCTGCTGATGCTCCCTTCGTCAAACATGGAGCCAAGGATAAGGTCGTCTGCAAACGCCAAGTGGGAGATATCAATGCCCCATCCTGAATACCGAATGGGTTTCCATTTTCCCTGTTGAACTAGCTGCTGTATCAGGAGGGAGAGCTTTTCCATGATAATCAGGAAGAGATAAGGGGAGATAGGATCCCCTTGTCGAAGTCCCTTTCCCGGTTTAATATAATCCAAGGCTTCCCCCTTCCAGAGCACTGAATACACCGGAGACGAAACACAGAACATAATCAAGCGTCTGATGCCGTCCGGTAGCCCCAACTCCTCAAGGCACTTTTCCAGAAAATCCCAGTGGACACTATCATACGCCTTAACCACATCTATCTTGAGCAAGAACGCCTTGGTGCGGGTCTTAGCACTTGAGAGGTGGTTCAGAACTTCTTGTAATGTGATTGCGTTGTCAATCGTGCCTCTACCGGGCAAGAAGGCTGCCTGATGGATGGATATCAAGTCCTGCAACATGGGGCGGATACGGTTCACCAGGACCTTGGTAACCACCTTGTAAATGGCATTACATAGAGTGATCGGTCGAAATTCTTTAATGGCCGTGGGAACTTCGACTTTAGGGATGAGACAGATATGAGCTTTGGCCATCCCCTGATCAAATTCACCTTTTTCAAAAGCATCCCTAACGAACTGGTAAACTGAATTGCCAACAGTCGGCCAGAATTTCTTGAAAAACATGCCGGGAAAACCATCCGGCCCCGGGGCAGAGAGCCCTTTGATCTCCTTGATCACGTTAGTCACTTCCTCCCTGTCAATCCCCATATTCAGATTAGCTATAAGGGCAGGATCCAGCGGGTTGAATGAGGGCGGTCTGTAGTGTGTCTCAATGTCACTCCATCTGTGAACCAGGCTCTGAGTAGGTTTCTCATACAGCTTATCGAAGTACCCTTTCACATGGTCCCTGAGTGTAAGATCCTCCTCGCACCAGTCTCCATTATTGAGGGTAAGACCATGAATCTTATTCCTGTGCCCCCTGGATTTTGCCCGAGCATGGAAATACGCCGTGTTACGATCCCCCATCTTCACCCACTTATCCCGAGCACGTTGATACCAGTCAGCTAGTTGAAAACAGTGATTCAAATGAAGCACTTAAAAAAGAACGGAGAAAGTATTTTATATAAATAACCCAGTTCAAAAAAAATTGAGATTCATGTTCAAAAAAAAAAAAGAGTTTGAGAGGGCATTTAATTTTTTAAAGAATCCAAATCCCATTATTATATTCATTCATGAAATCTCTAATAATACTATCAAATTTAAAACAAATCATTACTACTATAATGGAACCCCACAGAACGATCGCATCAAATGGGCAGGTCTTCATTTTGCAATTTTGTAAGATATGTGGGGATGTTTGGAAGTCAGCAAATCCGCTAGTAGATAGCAGATTCGGAGAGAGAAATGTGAGAGATATGCTCTTCCAATTTGCTATATGCTAACAAATATGCTTACTTCCAAACATAGATTGGAACATGTAAGAAAAATAAAACCAATGGTGGCGTACTCCATTTGTAGTGTAACCATTTGATGAGTTGATGAAATCCTCAGCCTCAGGCTTCATTTGAATGTCCCGGTTTCTGATTCTAGCATTGTCTCTGAATTTGATTTGACCAAAGTTTGTAGACAGATACAAAACAGGGAGGTAACATTGGAACTTCCATGAGTGCATGGAGATTAGTAATGTTTGATTTCTTTCGGTTTTGCCTCTGATTCTCCACATAAAGTTAAACCAGCAATATTTCCGCACAAAATAAAGTATATACATGGCCCTTCAGTCATTTTTTTTCATGGAAGAGAATAACAAACAGGAAGATTTGTGACAACTGACAATTGAATGGTGTTCATTCCGACAAGATAAGGCACCCCAGAAACTTAATGATCATTCAGAAGGGAATACAAACTTTGTTTTCAGTGAAGTAGAAGAATGTGAATCAATCTGCCATTGTGAAAATTCAGATTTTAGAGAATCTAAATTTGATTTTATTTAATTTTTTCCCCAAGGATTAGAATTTAGCACAAAAGGAGTGAATACTATCGAATACATGTGCTCATCTCGTCTATTATGCCAAAATCGTTTAGGTGGTGATGACAAGACAAATAGTTGCAGAAACTAGAAGCAACTGAGTAATGTAATGTAGAAATGTTGGTCGGAAGCATCAGTTACAGATAGCTTTTCTCAATATATTACGAGTCCTCATCGCAGTAGACAACAAACAGAAACACGGCTTACTCATCCGCCATGGCCAATTCCAATGCGTAGTCATCTCTTTCCTGCAATACCAAATGGAAATCGTTGCTCACTATTTTTTATTTTGATCTATCAAACCTCATCTCACGTTTGTTCTATCTTTATACTTTATTTATGTCATTTTCCAGAAGAAGAATACTCTCAAGTCTTGTGAAAAATACTTACAATAGGGCCACGAGCGAAATATCTGCCAAACTGAAGCCAGTACACCTGTTCGTATTCAATAAGATGTAAGCAAATATATTGAACTTCAGAGGATGGAGTGAATATAGTATATTCGATGTGTACATGTATGTGTGATTGTGTGCGAATTTAACTGACACAGGTTAAGTTCCACTTTGCCATGACCCCATATGCCATAGAGATCATTCGACAGAAACCACATGCTTCCAAACTAAAAGGACGAATGGCCTTTTTGACCATAAAATATCACTGATTCTGCTTTTTCTATTAATGAGTAGCAACTCTGTTAACTTAAATGCTAATTAAACATTTTAATACAATACAAATGGAAGGTGTGCATTATTCCAGTACCTCATCCTCATCTTGTGTCTCGACCTCCAGGTCGGACGATGGGAAGCCCACACAAAGAAGTGCATAACCCTATATTTCAGAGAACGACATGAGCAATGGCTTTGTCAAAAATACAGGAAACAAAAAACAATAACAATAACAAAACTAGGGGAAATTTATGAGCAAATAGCCAAATACAATATTATACTGTATGTAAGAACCAAGGTTTTACACTGGAAAAAAATATAGGACTCCTTCAAATTATGAAAACCTTGGGAGTTCTAAGTATACAATTCATCATCATCTGGATAAAATTTTACAGGTTTACCATCCAATTTTTACATATTTCCTTCTCTTTTCACATCATCTGTTTTTATCGATAAAAGCACTTGAATCAAGTATACAATTCATCATCAATGAACCAAAAACCAATGCAACAAAAGGTTGAGCAATGAATTCGTAACTAAGAAAATGTGAAACAATTTGAAACAAATGACTTAATTGAGGCAACGCTTTGCAACTTGCAAGAAATGTGTGTATGTGTGTGCACGTGTGGCCACAGACTGTACATTGCTCAAAAATCCACTGTTGTGTAAAGAATTGGAATATGCATTCAAATCTTGATTTGCTCTATCTGGAGAACTAATCTATTCAACTTGGCTAAGATATGGACCACGAAGGGGGTTAGTCTTAATTGCTAAAAGTCAAAACTTTAGATCAAGGGCAAGATTTAGTGGCATAATATATGAAAAGACCTTGGATTTAAGTTCAGCAGATATCCCTAATGCCTCAGGCTGCCTCAATTCCCCAGACTTCACACGAACAGCACAACTGGTACAACAGCCTATGTAATGGAGAATTGCATTAAGCAGACTGAAACACACCACTTATACACAAATTACAAGGCACATTTTGTGCAAACCAATCAATAACAGAATAGTACCATGCCTACACGCAAAAGGCAGCTTTATGTTCTGATCTTCCGCGGTGTGCAATATATATTGGTCCTACATGATTTAATATCCCGTTAGCCCCAAATCACACAAATAAGCAGCAGGTCATGAAATGTGAAATTCAAGTTAGTATATTACCTCAGGTACAAAAAATTCGTGTACAACGCCACGCTCACGGTCATGCACGATGACTTTATGAGTGGGAACCGAGAGGGACTGACTCTCACCATTTACTGATATAGAGGTCTGGAGCTCAGACTTTATTTTCCGGCGATTCAATGGAATGTATGTTTTGCTTCGGGAAAATAACTGCCTAAACAGAGGCGGTCGGCGGCTATCCGTAATGCAGGCATTGCATGGAGCTCGAAGGTCCATGACTTGCTTCAGTTTCTCTCTGTTATCCGAAAAGATGATTTTGGCGAGTTAACGCTCAGAATTGATTTTATTGCACACTGAATTCCAAGGACATGCCGATCATAACGTAAAGTTATCATAATAGAAAATCAAACACAATTTAAAATTTAACATTGTGAAATACATAAACTCGATTATCCCGAGTACCAATTGCAGAGCAATGAGACGGAATGAAATTAAAATACGGTTTGACAAAATCAGCATCCTGCAAAGGTATAATTATCGAATCATATAGGTGATGAGGGAAATGAAACTCACCTCGAATAATACCCGCTCGATGAAACGACGGTTGTAGGTCTACGGTAACGAGAGCAGAAATTGAACTCCGGGGTGGAGGAACTCTAATTCGCTATGCTGCCGTGAGTTAGGGCGTACCACGAGAGATATAAACTTCACGATTCCGAATTGGCTGCTGCGGAGGGTACGGTCAGTGCGTCGTGTGGTTGCCGGAAGTCCGCAGGAGAGGATCAGAATGGTGGGGGAGGTCCGGGAAGATAAGTGGATATAACAGCCTGGTAGTGGTGGGTTTTAGTTCAGGATGAAGCTCACCCTGACCGTTGGATCTCATCAGATCATATGACCGTGGGTTAACTGGGCTGGACAAACACCGCTATAAATGAGCCTACCCCAATCAATGTAGAGGACACAACTAAGTAAATATTTTGGGCCAAGGCCTATGTTAAAACTCCTAAGTGCTAATCCGTATTTGTCTCCTCCCTAGATTGGGTGGTAAATAAATCGAATTCGAATTCTAAATTTTTATAGTTTTATTCAAATTTCGATATTCAATAAATATTTAATTTCATATAAATACTTCAACAATTAAAATTAAATTTTGATGGGGTATTAAACAAGTAATTGTCCAATTTTTTATATTGGATTTGATAATATTCAAATTTTCAAATACTTAACAAATCATATCGAAACAAAGATGCCTATTAGGTTCATTCAATATTTCAATTCACTTTCCCCAATCTGAATAAATAAAAAAATATTTAAACAAATATCCCCATATATCCCCAGAATTTGGTCGACTGGCACTAAAGATTTGAACTGTTGAATTCGATTCCTAGTCTACAATTCATGGTTCCAAAAAACCATTATTGGACCAATTAATCGATGGGGTTTGGTTCTAATTCAGCCGGTTTCGGTTACATTTTTTTTATATTTTTCTCTGGTTTTTTTTTGGATGAGCCATTAAGGTCTAGAAAATGGATGATGGAGCCCACGCCACACAATTTCACAATTTCAAAATGAATAAAGGGGAGGGAAGAGGGATAGGGCATTCGAAATCTCAACCTATAGGTTGGGAGTCGGGGATTTACCACTAGAGTAAGTCCCCAATTCCTATATTTTCCTTTGTTAGTTTTTTAGGTTACTTTATTCATATTCTATAGTATATTTTATTTGCCCTTCGTTTTAAGAAAATCAAATTTTGTGTCTTTCCCATGAAAAACCATAACCAACAGTTTTCAAAAATACGAAATGAAAGTTTACCTTTGTTTGTCCAATGCTCTTTTAAAAACATAAAACAAAAATTTTCACACACTATATCATCCTAGTGCGTAAAACATTATTTTATAAAAATAAGTACTTCCTCCGTTTCCTTAAAATTGGAATAAATGAATAGTACTTACTATTAATTGAGTAACTTTGTTTCAATTTTTTAACCCAGTTGTATAAGATAAGACATAGTCAAGTGAGATCTTGTTGGATTCGTTATCAAGTTTTTATAATTTTTAGTTTTACACAATTTGAGATATTAAGCGTTAAAAATGTGCATTGGATTGTGTGATATACACAAATGTTTCAATTATTCAAAAAAAGGAGGGAGTATAATGGAATTATTAAATCTTATAAATTCAATCTAAAAAAAAAAATTGACACCTACGTGTCGGCAAAAGTGTGTGGAAGCCCAAACCGTACAAATTACAAAGAGGATAAGGGACCGGGTGAAAATAACCCCTAACCTATGGTTGGAATGGATGGAACATGACTACTTGGGTTAAACTCTCGTTCCCTTATAAATTCAAATTTGTAATGTTACGTTTTTATAATATTAAATAAGAAAGAAAAGAAAAGCAAAGCAAAGGTAATGTTGGAATCAGATGTCGTGTCAAGAAACATGTGAGGGCTACTTTTTAGAACAAAATATCAATTCGAAGGTGTAAAAGTTAGAAATTCGATCGAAGCCGAAACTTCCGAATCACTTCCAAGGAACTACTCGGAAATGTCGTGAGTTTCACCCAGATTGGAAACAAGGCTTTGTCCTGTGTATACCAAACCAACAATATAGACTATGAGTTGTAACTCATCTGACGTGGACAAAGACTGTCCTAATCTTGTCTTTTATCCATTTCGCATGGTAAACGCACTTGTAATAAAATTCTTAGTAAAATACTACTATTCCACTCCATAGTTTTTTTGTTTTATTCTGTTGGGAAATGCGAACCTAACATATTCAACTTTCCAAAGAGCTAAAGTCCTGTTTTGAATTTTGCGATTAGTTTATATAGTGAGTATGTTTGGGAACAAGCATATTTGGTAGCATATAGCATATTGAAAGAGTATATCATCTCACAGATCTCTCTCCGAATCTGCTATGTGCTAGCAAATCTGCTGACTCTCAAACATCCCCAGTATACTATAAGTATTATATTACTGCGGACTTCCCTTCAGTACAAAATCTTGGTAGAGTGCAATGCAGTGTGCTCCACAGTATTAGTGTGGTGGACACTGGAAACTGGAAATTGGAATGGGAATAATTTTTTTAATTCTTTTTTTTTTAAAAAAAAAAACCTGGGTTGACGAACACGCTTTTTGGCTTTCATGGACAGCGCAGCGCAGCAAATGTCGCAATTAGGGCTGTCAAAATGGGTTTGGCCCGTTGGGCCAGCCCGCCCCCGCCTTTCAATAGGGTGGGTTGGGCTGAATAAATAAAGGCCCGTTTGGAAGCGGGCCTAAATGGGCTAACCCGCCTGAACCCGCCGTCGCTTGGGCTGGCCTGCGGCGGGTGCGGGCCAGCCCGCGGGCTAAGCCAAAATTTTATTTATTTAATTTTTTGTCAAGTTTGTAATGAAAATCTAAATAACATATGTATTTGTAAGATTATTGATTAGTTGAATATTTTTTGAATTCATATATTCTAATTTGATATTAGTTAATATAATTCAATTTATCATTTTTTAATTATAAACTGAATTATATTAACTAAATTAAATTAGAATAATTTTAAAGCTCACTTTATATGACATGAGCTATTTAACATTACTTTTTCAGCTAATTTTTTTCATAAAGAATACTATACAAAATTAAACTAAATGATTTTAGATTATATTAAAAAAATTATTTAAATTAGTCAATATATTTAATTTTGGAAAAATAACAATTCTAATCAAATGTAAAACTAGTTAAACTAATATATTTTAATTTTAAAATAACAATTCTAATCAAAATTAGTTAATATATTTAGAAACAATATTATTACCAATTTTGAAATATTAAGAATCAAAGAAATGCAAGGGACTTTGTGTAGAAAAGTAAAACTGTATTGAAATTTGTGCAGAATAGTAAAAGTGATTACTTTTAATGGCATTTGACAATAATTAAAATTCTAATCAAACTTATATTCATTTAATTTATCTAAAAATGGAAATGTGTCAAACTTCGTGGGACACCCAAAAAGGGAATAGGTGTCAAACTTCGTGGGACGGAGAGAGTGCAATTTATTATGTAATTAAAATTTAATTTATTAATTAAATAAAAAACCGCGGGCTAGCCCGCCTGGCCCGCAACCCGCCGGTGGGTTGGTCTGGGCTGAGGTTATTCTAGCCCGCCCCGCTGTAGGCCCAACCCGCCTAAGCCCGCGAAATGGTGGGCTGGAGTGGGCTTGGCCCGTGTCGCTCCGCCGGCCCGTCTTGATAACTCTAGTCGCAATGTTGGTTTCACATGAAACGATAAAACTATAACTACCACATTGATGAACACAGTCTCTGATTATAATATAGTCATTTTTTCTGTTTTGTTTAATTTATTTTTCTCGTCTCATGTGGACGACGACACATCATATTTTTTCAATGGGCATACACGTTGGTGGCGAAATTTTGAGGTTTGGACTTTGGAGTGCTTTTGACGTTTTTTGGAAAAATTTATTTTATTGCACTAGATTATTAATTAATTAATTTGTTGTTGTAAGAAATTAGAAGTAAAGCGATGGTCGGAGGTCGGCACGGTCGGAACACATGTAAAAGAATGGAAACTTAGAAACTTTGATCTAGTATTTCGGTTAAGAAACAATTTCGTGAGTAGAAATTGAAGCCGTGCATGATGTCAACTTTGAAAATGGGATTTGAGTAGATTAATTTCGATATTGTAAATTTTTTATGCTCATTGATATTTTTATTTTATTTTTGAACAATGTACATAACGTACACTGAAAAGTTATACTTCTATAATTTATTATTCAAAATTTCAATGTTCCCCACATTTTTTGCACGATGGAAGGCGATGAGCACTCTGTGCAGTGCTCCACAACCTCGATAAAATTATCTTTATTTTTTTTTGGAGGAGCCATTGAAGGCCTGGAAAGGGGTGGTGGGAGCCCATGCCACACAATTACAAATGGGAAATAAAGGGAGGGATAGGGGGCCGGTGGAATCGAACTTCCAACCTTCCGTTGGAAGTTAAGGGACTTAACCGCTTGGGCTATGTCCTCAAGGAGCCCATGCCACTGTTGACTTATCTTTATTTAAGTGTACATTAAATTATTTTATAGTGGATTTTTATTTATCCTTTCAAATTAAAGTTGCCAATCTTTAATCCCACTATAAATTGTTTTTTCCTTGTGGCCTTGTGGGTAATTGGAGCGAGCACAAACGTACCATCGACCATGAATATATTATAGTACTTAAATTTATGCATACGTGTAAAATGATTTATTAATATGATGACTTGCTGTTTAGCAATGGATTTATTATACTTGTGCACTTTAATTAGATTTTTTATGTGAATAGCAGAGTATCACCTGGTCTTGTTGGACACAAAACTCATTCTTGGAGGATCGAGTGGGTATTGAATGATTATTTCTTCCAAAGTATAATTCTGCATACAAGGTATTTTAATTAGATTTTTGTATTGCAAGAAAAATTGATTTAGCCCTTAAATTTAAATTTAAACTGTCGAATCTCGTTAGCCACAAGTGTGATCTAAAGCTTCGCTTCTTCTTTTATTTAATCAAATTTCTGATGAAATAGAATATTTTATAATATTCCGGCAAATTGTCAACAG
The DNA here is from genome assembly GCA_030278955.1 of Hygrophila difformis. NCBI lineage: Eukaryota > Viridiplantae > Streptophyta > Magnoliopsida > Lamiales > Acanthaceae > Hygrophila > Hygrophila difformis. The sequence goes on along the minus strand of JAOANR010000006.1, from coordinate 1,410,554 downwards.
TGGTAATGAAAAAAAGTAGTAATAAAGTATTTTTAAAGTTCAAATGTAGCACTGAGAAAACCCACCAGAGTCCAGACCACTACATGGTAAAATTATGATCAAAATGTCGTATATGCATGATTATATTTTCAACACCTAAAATATTCATTCTCAAAGCGCTGATTTGATTGTATTTGGCTGAAAAATGCAGATATATATAGTGGAGTAATTACTATAGTTTTAGGGCTTTGAGAATTGAATGATTATTTTTTTATAACTATTAAATTCGTTCTCCATTTAATAATAATAATAATATCCTCTGTTAATATAAGATGTAAAATGAGTTAAACATGGTTTAAGTAAGTTATGTTGAGTATTTGGTCTTAATTATTATAAAGTTCACTTTTCATTTTTTTCTCAAAAAAAAACAAACGTAAATAAAAAGTTCATAGCACACAAGAAATAAATAAAAAATTCTTTTTTCGCTTTCCTACATTCATATATAGTTTGGATATTACTGTTTCGATCATTTTTTTTTTTTTTTAAAATCTAGCTTCAGCCTCTCTAAAAAAAAAGAATTAAATTTGCAGTTGAGGTGTGAGGTGTGTATCTTGGGGGGCGACATCAATTCGAGGTGTTTCCTCAAATTTGCAGTTGGTAGGGTGAGTAGCTAAGATCCTCATGGGCTTTTTGTATAGATTGTGCTTGGTATTTGGTCTCTGTGTGTTTTCCTCCAGGTTTGAGAGCCGTGCTTTGAACTCTATGGTTTTCATTGTAATGTCTGTGTTTTATGTCTGGAGTTCTATTCTGAATTCAGGTCTTTTCTGAACTCACCGTTCCTGTCCTCATGTGCCTTTCCATTGTTTTGTTTTTTTCCACACCCCATTCTATCCTTTTTCATTCTTCTACCCTTGTTTTCCTTTTCCTGTCCTTTGTCCCTTTTATTTTTATGCATTGGATTGAAGTGAAATGTAAGGGAAGAAAGATTTTGATTATAGCAAGAGTATGAGTATGAATATGTCTCTGTATGTCTGTGTTTTACTGATCCATTGGAGAGTGCCATTCATGAAACGCTGCGAGTTGCTACAATATCGGAACGAATGTGGCGGAGGAGGAGAAATACCAACAAGAAGATGATCTGGTCCAGCTGCTATGGGATAAGGACGCTGTTGCACCATATTTGGTTCTATATCGTAATCACTTGATTGATGATGTTTGTTTTGATGCTGCTTGTTCTGATGCTGTTGATGCTGCTGTGGGAGGAATGCTCCTATGAGAAGCACAAGACTGCTGCTGTGGGAGATCTCGAATGGGGATTTTGGGGCTCTAGTGGATTGGCTAATTTTGCGATAATATTGTGATAACATAAGACTGTCCGATCTACTTGTGTATGTTCCTATCATGACATTGCTGTAACTTGACATTGATTTTGCTATGGAATAAGAATATTTCCCCTCAAAAAAAAAAAAAAAAAAAAAAAAAAGAATTAAATGGAAAAGGTGCACCAGATCTTGGATAATGATCAGTGTCCACTAGTAAAAAGTCATCTCTTCACTTTATGCCTTTTCCCAAAAAACTACAGTCCACACAACATTCATTCCTTATCTTTTTTTTTTTAAAAAAAAAAATACAATTATTATTGTTATTATTCTTCTTCTTATTATTATTAAATCAAGAAGAAATACATAATGTGTATTCTGCTTTAATTTGTGGTTAGAGAGTGGACATTTGGGGGGAGAATGAATTTGTTGTAAAATAGCGGGTGCACTCTATCTCAAACATCCTATAGATTAAAAATTAGCCAATTTTTTTTTTTTAAAAAAAAAAAAAACAACAAGAAGAAGGAATCTTTGATTATATTTGGGAAAAAAAGATGAAGTAAACATCAACTAAATCTGCATCTTTAATTTATTTATTTTTTTATCAAACCAGAGAGTTTGCTAATTGTTATTCAATTTAGGACTAATTTCTTACTACAATAATTGACCTTTTGGAAATATTATAAAGCGATTCATGAATGGCGTTGCTGGATTTGTGATGAGTGATTTGAAAACGACTTTCCCTAATATATTTTGAAATGAGGTGCTAGTTTTGTTAGGAGATGAACTTAAATAAGCTGTTAGTACTCCTATTACTTTAGTCTTTAGACTCACTCCAACTTCAATTTATAATTTGAAAACTCTCATATGAACACTGCATCCTCAAACATTTTGAATTGCAAATTTAAATTAAAATCATTTACTTGTACACTCCCATACAGATTATGTCAACTTATTAATTTAATTATCTGGTTGTTTCAATGCATAAAAATTCTCCGTAGTTGAAATATTCCACCAAAAATTTCCCATATTAGAAAACAGTATCACGCACCTAAATGGCTAAATCATCATGGGTTGAGAACTTACTCTAGTGGTAAGTACCCCAACTCCCAACGTATAGGTTGGGGGTTTGAATCCCTATTACTCCTCTTTGTTGCCTTTGTAATTTGTGTGGCATGGGTTCTCACCATCCATTCCACAGGCCTTTTAATGGCTCCTCAAAAAAATGGCTAAATAATAATAATAATAATAATAATAATAATAATAATAATAATAATAATTGTTATCGAATCTTTCATACTGCGATTAACATTAATTTTTAGTTTTAAATTCAAATTAATTCTAAAAATTTTTAGTCGGCAATAAGCGAGGGCTGTACACGAACAAAACAGAGTTAATGAGTGTTTGAATAAGCTGCAAGAAAATAAATTATTTGATTATTGTGTTTTTAAAATGCAAATAATCAGTTTAACCGCTAAAAAATAGTGATGCAAACCTGATTATTTGTGTTTTAAAAACGTAATAATTAGATATCTATTTTATATCACCTATCCAAACACCCACTTAATTAGGTTTTGTTGCACTAGTTTACTTTTATTAGTATGTGACTTTCGATATTCACATTACAAATTTCCTAATTTAGTTTTGGTAGCTCTAACTAATTATTACAAACAGGTCAAATTTGAAGACAAAAGGAATTTTGATTCCTGCAAATACCGTAAAATGTTATAAACCCATTTCCCATTTCATAGAAATTGTTGTGCACACTAAAGTTCCAATTTGTGATTTGATTGGCACATTAAAGAATATAAAAATATAGCCTAATATGGCTCAGGGCATTGAATTCACTAAATCGAATATGCAGATATCTTGAAAAAGGGTCACAAATCACCATCATCATCCCCTAATACGAAATTTTAATTTCAATTTTAGGGGAATGGCGAAACTAATGTCAATCAACTAGGCACTAGCCTCTGAGATAAATAGCTTATACACTATTAATGTTAATTTTTTTAACAACGAACGCGCCAAGCGTGGTGTAATAATAAAAGAGGAAAACAAATTATGGAGGTCAATAAAAAGAAATTATTAATGTCAATCAAAGCGTGCAGTGGGCATGTTATAATAATGTCACAAGAAATTATTTTTACGGGGGAAATATTACCATGAAGCATGCTATGACCAACACAGGATTTTTTGATAGTTGGAAATAAATCTACGGGACTATTTGGCAAAATAATCCGAATCAGTTCATTTGTGAGGTATTTTGAGATAAATAAGTTTTTTTTTTAAAGAGACATAATAACTTTAAACAGTTATTAATAAGTTTTTTTTTTGAATCAACTGCAATTAATAGTATTTTGGATTTCAGTTTATGTAATAAAAAAAATTGGTTTCGAAATTGACAAACAGCTAATTTTGACTATTTTATTACTCACATAACTAGTTAACAGTTAAAAGTTAATTGTCAAACATTGTCTATATATAATGATATTTAATGTAAGATAAGATTTATTTTATGATATTTAATATATCTAACTTTAAGAAATTAAAACAAACCATATTATATTTTCACCAAGAAAAAAAAAAACCATCTTATATCCATCATAAGTTAGAAATAAATCACAAATAGCATAAAAATATATCACATTCCATATTATTCATATTTTAATGTTAAAATTAGTATATAAACCAGATGGAATAATATAGCACGGCCTCTGACTTGAATTTCTGCTTATTGAACGCAGAATAATAATTAATTAGCAATAATGGTACAATCAGTTCCAGTATCTGAACATTAATGACATTAGTACAAGGCTTACCTTGACCCTTTACTAATATGGATCGGAGTCATTTTATTAGACACACATTGTATTAGAGTTATGTGTATCTAAATTGAATTTGTTAAAAATATCTCACGTAGTTTAAATAATGGATTGCCACCTTACGTATATCGATATAAATCACTTCACTTATTATCTATATCATATATATATAAATGAGACTTTCTAATGAATAGTACTATTCATCTTTTCTCAAATTACAAACTTGCCATCGCATTATTTCTCATTCATTAGTACCCGAAACGAGTCGTTTTTGATCCCAATTTTTCCCCGACTCTTTCTTCCCGTGCTTCAAACTCGTCCTCTTCCCCCCTTCTCCCTAATTTTGCCCTAGAAACTCCAGCATCAATTTCCCTGCATTTCATTCTCCAGCCATTTGTGCCCTCGGATCCCCGCTTCCGGTCAGCCCGTTGAACTCCATACTCACCCTGCCTTTTCCCTCAGCCCGCGAACCCGGCCGCCGCTTCTCCGCTCGCTCCCCGCTTCGTGCGACCCTGTCGCCGGCCATCGAGCGACCTCCAGCCCTCAATACCCCCATCCTCGAGCGACTCCCTCCCCCTGCGAGCGACCCGCGCACCCTCTTCGAGCCCCTGTCATCGCCCCAAGCCGTGCCGGTCCTCTGTTTTGCTCCGTCGAACGCCCTGCTGCGCTACCGTGAAACCCCCCACCTCTTCTTGCCTGTGCCGCGGCGAGGGCTTCCCATTCCACTGTCGTGCGCGTTCAGGTATGGGTTAGGCCAGCATTATCCCCTCGCTCCATCGTCTCCGTGAACGCTGACCTGCCTCCGCCCCTCCAGCCTTGCGAGCGCCACTGCCCCTCCTCCTCCTTTTTCGTTGTTGTGCTCGGCCACAGTCCCTCACCGCTGCGTCGCCGACCGCCGCTCTCACCTCCGGCCCGTGCTCTGCCCGCCGGCACCGTAGTTCCTTACTTTTACCCAAGGGTTGTCGGTAGTTTCCTGCTTGTTGCAATTTCCTGCTCGATTTGTGCCTCGCATTTCATATTGTGCTTCTTTGAACTTGTGCTCGATTCCATTACTATTCGTCCTTGCTTGTTGTGAAGCCATAGCAATTTCTTGCTCGATTTGTGGCTGAGGTTTGATTCTGCAATTGTTTAAATTTCTGGTCGCTTTCGTAACTATTCATGCTTGCTTGCTCTGAACTTAGACTTCAAGAATATGCCATTTTTGTTGTAGTTTCATTGATCGACTTCTTGGAGTGTAACCCCGCAACAAGGGCAACTTCTTTACTTGAATGCTTGTGTACCATCAGTTGCACATTTAAGGGCAACCATGCAATGCAGTCATTTTGTATGATATGATTTGTTCGTAATGTTCATGTTGGATTGACTTTATGCTATGAATTGTTCTAGACTTCTAGCATCTTCCATCTTTCCTGATAATGTTTGTTTCTTTATTTACTGTTTTTAAAAATTTAGGCAATTTACAAGTTGACCCATGTTGCTGTTTTAGTTGGTGAATTTTTCAATTGGTGAATTTTTTAAAAAATTAATTCATTGGTGAACTTTTTAAATCTCATGTGGAAATCATGATTTTGTGAAGAGGCATGTAATCTATAATTTTAATCAAGAATGTTGATGTTGGTGTGTGATATGTTTTAATTAGATATTGCAATTTTCAGTGCTCCAGACCTTTTCAGTACTTCCATAAAATAAGGCATAGTTATTTATATTTGTCTATTTTAATATGTAAATGGTTTGTACTAGACGGATTACAATTTTAATTAAGAATTTTATCTGATTCATAGATGTTGAAAAGATTTGTTTTTTGTCACAACAGGTAGCAGTTTCTTCTGCTGTTGCCCTGCCTCTATCGCTCTCTGTGCACATCTTCCCTACCTCGGCGGCGAGTCCGCCCCTCCCTAACACCCCCTTCATGCTCGTCGTGCCGGACGGAGCTGATTGAGGTAACGTTTTTTAATATTTTGTAATGAATTCCTGTTTATGCCACAAGTTTTTGGAATGGGTGTGGCTCCAGCCGGTTCAGACCCCTATACTGCGGGTTCCTATGCCAAATCTGCCAGCGCCAACCTGTGGCGGCTTCCGTTTTCAAAAATTTCTATGGTGCCTGTGTTGTAAACAATGTTGTACCAGTGCCCTATGCATTAAAACCATCACTTATCCTATCAAACGGGTGCTTAGATTCTCCCCCCTATGCATATTTTATGTTACGAAAATAATGAGTTAATTTTGATATCACTTTGTTGTGTTTAAGACAATTGTTTATAGTGCAATTATGGTCCTTTAAAATACTACCTTTAAAGTTTTGGTGTGGTTCATTCAAACGAAAATTCGAAATTCTGATGACAAATTAGATTAAAGTTTTTTCAAAGATAAATTGTCAATGGCTTATAATTTAATGTAGTCTGCATTGATAGAAATTCAGGTCTAAATTGTTGCCCAGATTTTTAGTCAATATCTCTTTATGTGAGTCTATGCAGAAGTTTTTTCCTCAATACATGCTTCAAATAGATTTTCGCCATTAATTTTAATCTAACAATTAATAAAATGAATAACAATATAATGGTCATATACCGATTAGTTGGTGTCCGTTTGTTTTTTCTTTCCTTTGTTCTTTGTTCTTTTTTTCTCCCATTGCCTATAGCTGCAAAAGGAATTATTATTCAAATGATCTGCCCGTGAAAAAAAGGTCATAGCATCACGAAATTAACAATAAGCAGCTCAGTCAAGCTGTTTGGAATTCTATGTGAAGGTGCTGCATTTGGTTTGCAGTCCATTCTTTTATGTTGATATTCGCATTCTTCATAGGTGTTTCTTTGGTCCTGTTATGCTTCATTTCTTTGGCCTGTTGTTTGGAATTTAGATTTTGCCTCTATCAAAATTACATAAGTAGTGGAGGGAGGTATTTTCAAATGATTTCTTCTTTTTTACGCTATAATTTCAAACCACCACAACAGATCAATCTGAAATTGGTTTGTTTGTCAACCTGTGTATGATGTCGGTGTGGTTGTGGGCATGCTTTCAATTACAGTTTCAATCTAAGTCGTTATACGCTGAGTAAAAAATATTACTTATTACAGTAACTTATTATGTGTAATTATTTGTTTATTTGTCAAAAGGACTGGATCAGAGATGAGCCTGGAAAGTATATTAAAGAACCGAAAACGCAACGATTCCCTAATGCCTGAATCAAGCAGTCGCTTGGCATGCAATGCTCTGCGGGGTGCTCAGGCAATCCACAGGCAGACCTTAGAAGAGGCAACTATCCAGGCAACCGAGGTTTCAGGTGGCCGCCATAACAGCATAACTGCTTCTCATTGTCAAACACCACAACCACAGGTACGAACCGTCACTCCATACTTTCATATTGTCATACAGATAAAAATTCCTACTCCTTTCTTCATTACTTGTTTAGTACCGGAGTGTATTCATGAAATTCCATGCATTTGCAGGATCCAGCAGTTTTCGGATCTAATACTCTTGAGCAACGCATCGCTAATCGTCGGGCTCGTGCAGCCCAGCATCAAGCAGAAATACAGCTTAATGAAGTATCCACTGTCCACCATAACCACAGAACTCGCCGTCAGTGTCCGACACCTGAACCAGACGTATAGACATACATTTCATATATGTTGACATTATCTGGATAAATTTGTTTATATTATTTACAATTTTTTCCCTTAAGTAACCTTTAATGTTTCAATGCGTTTCATAGCAGCATGCATGTATGGTGCAGTCAAATCCTCTACAGCAGCGTCAAGCTGCTCGTGCAGCTCGTGCAACAGCACAACAAGGCCTGCAGGAAGTAGGAATGCAGGAAAATGAGCACTCCAATGCAGGCCCGCAACGCACACGCGGTCGCCGTTGTGGAGCCCGTGAACCCGAGGTACGCAGAAATACTCTTAGCAATTCACCTTGGGCACCTCCATCCCCTAGCATTTGCAATCACTGTGGTGCATTAATTTTCTATCGTGAGTCTCAAGGTTTTTGTTGTGCTTTTGGAACTTTTGCTTTAGATCCATTGCTCTCGTATCCTATTCTTGAAGATCTTTTCTTACGTCGTCATGCACTATCTGATCATTTCCTTACATACAACAATTCATTTTCTTTCTCAACTTTGGGCCTCAGTGCTGATGTTGCATTGCAACATAATGAACAAAATGTGTATGTATTCCGTGTGAATGGGACGATGCATCACTTCATTAACTTCAAATCCTATTCCCAGCTACGGACAAGCCTAGAAATCTCCAACTTTATTTTCATGATGCTGGAATTGAACTTGAGAGGCGAATGCATAACTATCCAGATTTCTTATAATATATTATATAGTATACTTGTAATATACTATATATTTGAAAATATATATATTGCAAAATAAAGAATTTGAAAATATTACAAGTATATTGGTTCTAATCATTTTATTCTTTTTGGCGTTTTTAATCGTTATTAGAAATGTTGTGCTCCTTTACTGATGAATTAATTAGTTCAGTGTCTTGATTTTCCAATCTCGGCAATTTTGGTGTGGACGTGGTGTTTATCGTTAGTTGGCAGAATAGAACTCCTACCATGAATGTTGATGCTGTTTTGTAATAGTAATTTTATTTGTGCAGTCAGTCCAGCTACCATTTTTGCTCTTCTATGAACTTATAGAGAACACTTCACATTAAATAATACAAGAAACATGGTGCTATCTCTCTATATATTAATAGTTGTGAATAATAATGGTATTTCAACTGCTTATATTTGAAAAAATTTTCCTAGAGTCAATTTGTTCTTTTAAGTTGCCTTCTGAAAAATTAGCGAATGATTTGGCTTTGGTTCCAATTATGTTTTCATGTCTACACTCAGTTACCAGTTTATATGTTTAGTATTTATGCCTTTTGGCCTTATTCTGATACATGGACAGGGCCCCATTCTTCTGATATCTATATATTTAATGCTTAGGCTCAAATGTTCAAGGAATCCAAACAATTGCAAAGTTTGATCCCATAAGCGATGAGTTTGTCATCAACACAACAAATGATGGGGCTGTCAGTGATTTCATTAGGTATGAAGCTTGCCGATTTTACTGCCTTGTGATTCATTATATTCTTTTAGGGCACTTGAATTTTATTCGCTAATTTTGTAGTTCTGCAGGCTCTGATTCCACAATTTTGAATTTTTCCTGTGAGTTGTGAGTTTTCATTTGGTATCTTGCTGAGTTTTGTAGTTCTTCAAGCTCCTTCTCCACAGATTTAATTTGAATTTCACTTACTGTTATTGTTTACTATCTATTGTGGAAACCTGTGCCAGATGTTAATCTTCCTTTCCGTGCCTTGTTCATTTTAAAATGATTATTAGGTATTATTGCCACGGTTAGACATTTCATTGTTATGGTTAAATGGTATTGATGTGCTCTTTCTTGCATCCTATGTTTTGGGATTTTGGTGAATCTATATTGGAATCTGTTTTTGTTAATCATTTCCTTTAGATCGATTGGATGTAGTCGCTGTTTTGGGATAATTTATTCCTAATGATTATGAACCTCTTCTCTGTGAATTTGGTAGTTGATTCTTTATATATGGTCAGCACTTTACACCTGCAAGCATTGCTTTTCTACGAATTTCTTTTCTGCTACGGATGACAGTTGAAAGGGCTTTTATTTTCTTCTTTAGCAGCATAGGTGTTCCAACATAGTTAGTTTGAATAGAAAGGGCCAAAGGTGAATGTGAACTTTTTGCATGTGACTTGTGATTGATGCTTAGTAGTGGAAAGGAATATGCGACTGTAATATTATGGTGCTTTGTGAATTGAATGTGAACTTTTCTTTTCTATGTTTTTACATCTGATTTCTTCTCCAAAAATACAAAAACAAAAGCCAAGGTTGATGGAGTTCATTTGTTTGATATTTCAGGTTGATTCTCACATTGGTAGTGTCAATCGAAGTCTTGTATTTTCATCCGAACAAGCAGTTGTTCTTTATCAGTTCCAGGAAACGATAGGACAATCGAGGACTTTTTATGCAATAAAAATAAAGCAGGAAGTAACCAACTAAACACAGCCCCCGCCCTCCGGGCTCCGTTCCTCATTCCTCATTCCTTCTATAGATAAAGTAGTTTCATTTCTTCCAATTTGATGATTTCTGAGCTTTATTCAAGGTCTTCTCCAATTCCAATGGTTGCCCCTACAGAGAAAGGTTAGGCACGCGGCCAGCAGCATATGCTGGTGGGTACGATGAAATTATGTTGAGAATCGATCCGATGCACTCCGACTTCAACGAGGAGGTCTCCTGTCTTTGGAACCAAGTTCGAAAACTCCGAGATGTGAGGTTTCAGCTTGTTTGATATTTCAATTATTTATTTATTTAATTTATTTTTTCATTTTTCGTTGGGAAAGGATAACAATAGTTGTTGCTCCTAACACCTGAAGTGGTTTGAGCCTTTATTTTCATTTTCTTTCTGGTAATTTTTTAATATACAATGCTTTTTAGTCGTGTAGTTATTTTCTGAACCTCAATCTGTGCTGTTTATGTGGTCATAGTCAATAGATACAGTTTCGTATGTCCAAAATCTTTTTCTGAGTTCAAGTAGGGATGGTTAGTGATACTTTATTGGAGATTGAGTAGAAATTCTATTCATTTGAGTTGTCATCTTAATCATGCTTGTCTGCTTTGTTTGCAGCTTAGATACTCAGGCCATGCACAGCTTTGTTAGAAGTCATTGAACTGGATTTAAAAAAAAAAAGAAAGAAAAAAGATTTGTGTTGATGCATGCATATTCAGCCGTATCTTAAAAGTTGTTCCGCCATACTACTGTTCAAAATTATCAAGCCCTAACTTTATTCAATTGGGAAATTTGACTGGTTATTGATTTTGAATGCTGCACTGATGATGATGGATGATATCATTATTTTGCTAAATTTTGCAGATATATATCTATATGGCTTCTTAGGTGGCCTACGAATCTTCATGATCGAGATCTCCAGTGTGTAAATACACTTGGTGGCCATGACAGTAAGTGATGTGTCTTACATTGCTATCTCTATTTGGTCACGTTGATGCGAGTTCTTCATCATGAGTCGGGGTGAATAATTTTGAGAACCTCCTAGATGATCCAATGGCAGTTACTGGAAGCATTTTAAAAGATTGACATCCTCAGTTAACCCATGAGCTTCCTCAAGCATTTTGCAGTGAGAATTAGGTATTTTTAATAATCAGTCTTGCTTGTTTTTGGTCATAATATGTTGGCATTGTTGTAACTGGAATATGCAGTTCAAGAAAGAAATAATTTTGGATTCTCACATATTTCTCTTTTACTCGGTAAAAGTGTCAATGTTTTAGTTTCTAATCTAATGATTTTCTTACATCTCCAATGTTTTATAGTGGTCATAGGGTTGGGTTTTATATATTCTGTTTTCCATCCTGTCCATGCTCTGCTTCTGCTCTTGTTCAGGGTTAAAAAATGGCACATGTTCCGGAATATTACATTTTCCATCTGCTTCTGCTCTTCTTATTCATGATTCTAGAATATTTGATTGTTCGGACTTGCTGAGAAATAAATCACGGATGTTTGGGCAATATAGAATGACTTAGTGATGATCTATAAGTGTTTGAGTGTATCATTAATGCTTATATACACCTTATACATCAATCTTTTTATTTTCAGGTAAATTTTATTGGGAGAAATTGACAAGTTTCTAAACTGATCTTACTTTCAAAATTATACAGAATCTACAAGTTCATACTTCACTTTTGAGTTCACCAAGGAATATTGTTGGCTCTTTAAGAGAAGGTGCATGACATCAAATTCGATACAGTGAAACCCCATATATTTATGTGTTTATTAGGTCCTATTAGACCGGATTACCTATTTACTATCTTTTGATATGCTCGTTTTCAGGTTTGTGTATTTTCTACTTCTATACATTGCAAACTCACATTCCTCTGTTGACTATGCTACGTTCTATGTTGAATGCTTCTGAACTTCTGTTTCAGGGGAACGATCGTTTAATCTTAGCGAATCATCAAACCACCTCACCAAGTCACCAAAATGCACCCTCAAGTCGCAGAACCCTAGAGACGCCAGCAGCGATGGATTTGGACTCCAGCGTCTCTATCATTCCTAAAGTCATAAGGTGGATGTCTGTTTACAACAATTTTTCATATTTTGACTTCTTTGGTTTTCCTGACAATTCACTGCTGCATGAAAATGGAGCTAGAATTAATGGTTGGAATTGTGTATTGCTTACTTCACGTGTAGAGTCTAATGTCTTCTTTGCGTTGGTCCTTCTCTAATAGTATGCCTTCTTTAGAAATATGTCTCTTTATCTTGGGTTAGTAATATTAGTTCATTGGTCTCTTAATTTAATCATAGTATGCCATCTTCAGAAATATGTCTTCTACACCTGATCAAGCTACCCACTACCTCCTTTCAATTGTTTCGATACACCTTACAACTTTCCAGAGTATGTCTTCTAAAATATAACCAAATAACCTGTTTACCAAATTCCACCAAAATCCAACTTTCAAGTCGACTATCGTCCCGCGCGGCATCGCGCGCGCACCGCGAGTTCTAGTATATATATATATATATATATATATTTTTTTTTTTTGCTGAACAGTTATACAAGTTAGAAAAGAGGTGGTGGGAGTCCATGCCACACAAATTATAAATAGAATAAAACGGAAGGATATAGCGCCCATAGGGAATCGAACCTCCAACCATTGGAGTATCTAGTATTGTTCAAGGTGAGTCAATTGACCCACCACAAGAACATAAAAATAGTAAAATATTAGTACTCATATTTTGATATAATTAGAAATCAGGTTGTAATTTTAGGACTAGTATTGAATAATTTGAGTGGAAATTTAATAGTATATTGATTGTTTTTATTATAAAACAAGATAAGATAAGATATATGAAAATATTTTAAGGGATTCACAACTCCCATAAAAAATATGTATTCACTTAAGAGATCTATAGAAATTTTTTGGACTAAAAAATTTTAGTGTTTTTAATTTGGATTTTTTTAAAAAAAAAATCATAAGTGAGTATTATTCAATCCGGGATTTTAAAATATCATATAAAAATTTTGAAAAATTCAATAAAAAAATTTAAAAACTTTTTAGGTATTCAAAAATATATTAACTTTCTGGTTGTCTAAGAAAAATAAAAATACATAAAATATCTCAAATAATAAAAGATCTCAACGGATTTGATAGAACCGCTAGAATGTGTCTATACATAAAGTCAGCCAACTCTAACCGGAGTCTATAGATTTTCTAACTTCACCATCTTTTTAAAGTTCAAAAGAATGTAACAAAGTTTCAATTAAATACACCTTCCTAAAGTTAGCTGATTATTCTTCATGATATCATAATATCTAACTTACCAAATAAAATATTCTAGATTCGCCACTGCCTCCAACCTTGCGTTAAGGGGCTTAACCACTTGGGTTAAGTCTCCATCCCCTATAATTTTTTTTTTTTGGATGAGCTATATAATTTTTTTTTTGTTGAACCTCCTATTTAATTTGTAACAATATCTGGTAGAAACTTCAATAAAATAAAACATAGGAGTAAAATGTGACGATAGATTTTATGACGTCACTTTTTCTACAAAAGAAATGTATAGGGTTGGCTGATGGCTTTCAATGGTTTTTCATTTATGTTGCACCAAAAAGCAGGAGGACTAATACATTATTTAAAAATAATAATAATAAATAAAATTTAAAAAAAAAAAGAAGAAAAAAGCTAAATGCTAAAATATGGATAGGCGCGGAAAGTCAAAACGAACCACGGATATGACCAAATTACGTTAGGACGAGTATTTTTCTGTCAATAAAGGTGGTCCCAACCATATATATTTAGGATCGGACGGTTGGTTAGTCATTTGAAAAAATGAGAGAGAACAATTTTGATGATTTGGAAGAAAAACAACTTAAATAATGGTATGGGCAGATAGTATTTAATGTTAATTTTCAATGAAAATATGTTTGAATGAATTGTATGCATATATTAAAATTATAGAGAATTTACAATTTATTTTATTTTCTTATTAGATAGGGATATTTTGTATTTTTCTTGATGAATTAGATAGTAATATTTTTGTAGTTTTATTGCTAAAATGACTTCTCGATTTTCTGAAAGTAACCTCTGTCTACTTTTAAAAAAATAAAAATGCTCATTTTCCTTTTGAGAAAAGTTCAAACAAATATTATATTGCAAACAAATATTACCACTATAAGAAAATCGCAGGAAGACGACAAAATTTTATTGAAGTCGTCGCCTAAAAGTTCGTCACATGACGGATTTCGTCGAATACAACGCTAGGGGACGAACAAGTCGACGAAGAAATCTTTTCGTCATATTCCCGCGAAATTTTTGTAGTGTAACATAAAAAAATTATTAGGGTTTTTGCTTAATGTTCGTCAGTGATCATATTTTTAAAAGACTAGCTAGCAGATTGAAGTTTTTTTATATATATATATTTTTCTAATATTTATGTAATTTTTTTAAATAATAAGGAAATAACATAAATTATATATAAAACGTATAAAAGCCCCTTTGAATTGAATTCAGAATATTGAATGCATGACAAAGTAAAAAGTACTACTAAATAGCAAATTGAAGCCGTTGATCAACTCAGATATATAGCAACAGCTGAAAATCGAAGATTTCTAATTACCAAGCTCGTGTTTGATTGTTCAAATTCAAAGCCATTTAAACTGTAACCCACTTTCCCATTGGATCGATCGGATCGGAGAAACAAATAATCTAACGAAAACCCTTTAAATTGTAACCGAGCTAATTTCCCATTGAAGAAACATTATTCGGCGTTGAAGATAAAATCGGTAAAAATGACGACTGACTGGATCAAATTCATACAGTATATAGATGAGATCGACAACCCTAACTGCATCACTGAATTGTCGTCGTGCCCTCGTTTACGTCAAAAACAATGCTTTGTCAATCTTCCTTTTTCTCTTTTCCATATGGTAAAGTCAACAGAATAAATACTATGGTAATTAATTCTATACGCAAGTATCTTGAAACTCTTTTTAAATCAATGTACTTAATTACTACTTGATTACTGAGGTTACATATATATAGTACTCCCTCTGTCCCATTTAACTTGTCTTGTTTCACTTTTGCACACAATCCAATGCACATTTTCAACTGTTAATATCTCAAAATATGTACAATGAAAAATTTTGCAAAATATATATTATAAAACTACATGATCATACGATTCTAACAAGACCCAACTCGACTATTTTTCTCTAAATATATACTTGTGATAAAGTTGAGTCAAAACTGAACAATGAACAGTGTAAAAAAGTCAAACAGGACAAGTGTGGTGGGACGGAGGGAGTAATTTTTATTTAACTTCCAATTCTGATATTGGAGGTTGAATTCCACTACACATGTATATATATACTTTGCAACGTGTAATAATCATCTTTTTTAGACGCAATATAATAGGATATGATCAAAAATTATTTTATTTTGTGTTAAAGCATTTAATTGAAGAATCAAAAGGAAAGGTATACTATGTGGCAACACAATTTTGGCGTGTCGAAAAGAAACTCGTCATGATGGCTCATGGCAACCGTACTGGTGTCCGTGTGGACGGCAGTATTATTTACTTGAACAACAAAGGGTATGTTTGACATTTTGACTTCAATTAACTTTAGACGCCGATCGATAATCAGAGTAGGGCGGGGGCTTCTCCGTCATAACATAATTTTTGCTACACTAATTAATCTATGTAATTAAACTTTCGCTCTTTACTTTATGGATGGAGTATAAATATCTTGCGTTGGTTCAACTAGACAAAAGTAGTACATGTGAAGATATCTACTCACCCGTCACACTATAGAACACTATTTACAAAAGATTTGAAAATCATTTTTTTTCTAAATTGTAAACCAAATGGGAGCTAAGTTTTTTACTCGCTCCCGCTTGCTTGGTTGAGAATGAAATTACCAAACCGAGTCTGACTCTGACCACAGGGAAGGGAACCGATAAGGCCATAATAATGAAAAAAAACAACAATTAAACAAGTCAAGTTGTGGAAATAATTAATGTAATGGAAAAAAAGGTAAAAACGTCCTTTATCTTTCCAAAAATTTCAAATCCGTCCTTTTTCTATTTTATTACCGATTTAGTCCGCTACAAATGCTAATTATGTTCAAATCAGTCCTTTTTTCACTAATTATATTCTAATTCCTGACGTGGCAAGGGTTTTAATTTAAACCTGACACGTGTGCATAATATTAGTCTTTTTTCTTTTATCTTTTGCCAATTCAGTCCTAAACTTTTATTTTGTTCTATTTAGTCCTCTACCCCAATCACTCATTTTTATATTAATTGGCCTCAAACCTTTCAAATTATTTCATTTTAGGCCCAGAACCTTAAATTTTTTATTATTACTAATACATTTATCAAATAAATGCACAACATACTTCCATAAATAAAATTAAACACCAAACCTCATATATTGGGTTCGACTGCTTTGTTATCGGGTCTTTCAAGTACCGGAATTTTACGGACTCTCTCTAATAACCACTCGACCGCAACCGATTGTTCATTGGTTTTGGTTTCCTTCAGTAACAATCAACAGAATCTTACTTTGCGTCCTACCTTAGGATGTAGCAATATTTCAGTAAATGATTTAACTTGAATTTTTGGAAGGTTATGGATACAGGAAGCCTTGGTTTTATTGAAAAATATTAATATTATTAAAAATATTAAAAAAATAGCCTGAATTTTATTGTCCACAAAGTATGATTGTGCTGATTGTTGCTGAAGGAAACCAGAACCAATGAACCATCGTTACGGTCGGGTGGTTAGAGAGAGTCCGTAAAATTCGGAACTTCAAAGACCCGGTAACAAGGCGGTCAAACCCAATGTATGAGGTTTGGTATTTAATTTTATTTACGGAAGTATGTTGGGCATTTATTTGATAAATGTATTAGTAATAATAAAAAATTTAAGGTTCTGGGCCTAAAATGAAATAATTTGAAAGGTTTGAGGCCAATTAATATAAAAATGAGTGATTGGGGTAGAGGACTAAATAGAACAAAATAAAAGTTTAGGACTGAATTGACAAAAGATAAAAGAAAAATGACTAATATTATGCACACGTGTCAGGTTTAAATTAAAACCCTTGCCACGTCAGCAATTAGAATATAATTAGTGAAAAAAGGACTGATTTGAACATAATTAGCATTTGTAGCGGACTAAATTGGTAATAAAATAGAAAAAAGACGGATTTGAAATTTTTGGAAAGATAAAGGACGTTTTTACCTTTTTTTTCATTAATGTAATGGCATGCGGCGTAATTATATCCCAAATACCCAGGTCAATTAGTAAACCAAATCTCTATATAAACCCCCACCACTCTTGCCAAAGCTACTTTAATTTAGTAATTTCTTCGTCATCGACAGCATCTGAATTTTTACACCATTATTATTTGTCCATATCAATTAAAATTCAAGATGTCGATCGGAGGTACGCTTTCGGCGCAAAATCTCCACCTTTTTCAGGCGAGGCGCGCCGGTTTTCAGTGCTCTGGTTCGCCCCTTAACCCGCTGAACCGGGCCCCCAGCCGGAAGGCGGAGAGCTTGTCCATAGAAGCTACAAAAAAGCATTTATCTAATCTAGAAAAGCTGCTGCAGAAACAGCCCGACCCTAACCCGCCGGATCGGGAACCGGTGAGATGTGAGAGCGGCGAAAATAGGAGTAGAGGAATTTTGGAAGGATTGAGTTTGGCAAAATTCTGGCCGGAGATGAAGGCGGCGGGTGAAATGTCGCCGCGGCATATGAATCGCCTGCAGCGGCTGTTGTCCAAGTCGCCTGAGTATTCGCCGAGGAATAATCTGGGCAGCCGGTGGCGTGAGTACCACGGGAAAAACGATTGGGAAGGGCTTCTCGACCCGCTGGATGAGAATCTCCGGCGCGAGGTCGTCCGGTTCGGGGAGTTTATCCAGGCGGCTTACCATTGCTTCCATTCTAATCCGGCGATGTCGGCGGACGAGGGGGAATGGCCCCGCCACGTGGCGATCACGGACAAGTCGTACCGCGTGACGAAAAGCCTCTACGCGACGGCGTCAGTCGGGTTGCCGAAATGGGTCGATGACGTGGCACCGGATCTGGGTTGGATGACGCAAAGGTCCAGCTGGGTGGGGTGCGTGGCGGTCTGTGAAGACCGGAGGGAGATCCAACGGATGGGACGACGGGATATAGTCATCGCGCTACGTGGGACCGCCACGTGTCTTGAGTGGGCTGAGAACGTTAGGGATTTGCTCGTTCCAATCTCCGGTGCCGGCGAGGACGATAACGAACCACATCACCAAAACTGTGATTCCCAATTACAACCAAAAGTGCAATGCGGTTTCCTCAGCCTCTTCAGAACACGTGGCGATCACGTGCCCAGCCTCGCCGACTCCGTCGTTGAGGAAATACGGCGGTTAACAGAAAAATACAAAGGCGAAACCCTGAGCATCACCATCACAGGCCACAGCCTCGGCGCCGCCCTCGCCCTCCTCGTCGCCGACGAGCTCAGCACCTGTACCCCGAACATGCCGCCGATCGCCGTCTTCTCCTTCGGCGGCCCGCGCGTCGGCAATAGGGGCTTCGCCAACCGCCTGGAGTCGAACAACGTCAAAGTCCTCAGAATCGTGAATTCGCAGGACGTAATCACGCGAGTCCCCGGCATGTTCGTGAGCGAGGATCTTGATCGGAAGCTCCGATCCATCGACGGAGCGGGGAAAGTTCTGGATGCTCTGGACAACAGCATGCCGTGGGCATATGCGCACGTAGGGACGGAGCTGCGCGTGGAGACGAAAAAGTCGCCGTTCCTCCGGCCAGATGCGGACGTGGCGTGCTGCCATGACCTCGAGGCGTACTTGCATTTAGTGGACGGTTATTTGGCGTCGAATTGTCCGTTTAGGGCGAACGCAAAGAGGAGCCTGTGGAGGTTGGTGACGGAGCAGAAATCGAACATTAAGAGATTATACACGAGCAAGACAAAGGGACTGAATGAGGTGGACGTCGGCAGAGGCGAGATGACGGTGGCGATGGCGAGGTCCATGTCCATGTCCGGCTGCTTGCCAAGCCCGTCGTCATAGAAGTGTAAATTTGACATAGTTGAGGGGGCTGGAATGAAATATCATAAATGACGCAAGGAGTTTTTAAAATTGCATTAGGTCCATGAACTTAAAAAGTTGGGTTCATGTGGCATAGAGAGTCATCACAGTCACACTCTTCTATAAGCAATGTTTTAGTATGTCTCAACTTGTGTGTACATATATATATAAAATAATGTTTTATTGATCAAATTGGTTCATTGATTCAACTGTTTGATTAAGTGGCCAGGTCAAGAGATAAACTAAAAAGTAAATTGAATTGTGATCAAATTGGACGGAGGGAGGAATACATAATAATATTAGTCCAAATCAACTAGCTAGCTCGTACCGGATTTGCACTTATATATGGGGATATAACAGAGCTCTACTGTAATGCATATTCCCATGCTCGAAGGATTTTATTTCATAGGGTTGGGATTGACTGTATTATTTAGAATTAATGTTTGTCGAGTTTGGTGTATGTATCCTATTTCTGGTTTTGAGTTCCTGGTGTTATGTCTTCCTCTTGACACCATCTTGCTTCTGGGAGTGGGAACCACAAATAATATTATTACTTAAAGAATAGAGGAGAGTATAGTATTAGACAAACAAATTACCATTAATTTCTAGCACCAACATGTTACTACTACAATTTTTAACAAAACTAATA
Organism: Hygrophila difformis; assembly: GCA_030278955.1. Taxonomy (NCBI): domain Eukaryota; kingdom Viridiplantae; phylum Streptophyta; class Magnoliopsida; order Lamiales; family Acanthaceae; genus Hygrophila; species Hygrophila difformis. The sequence continues at coordinate 1,390,659 of JAOANR010000006.1, read as the reverse complement.
ATGATTGTGCAGTAATGTCAAGGAAAGCCCCCTGCAGAGGTCTATATGAATATAATCCATATTTTTCGTTAAATAACTTGTTCAGAATTTTTTTCCCACATTGAAAAATGCTTTCTACTACATCAATAATCTAAAATTATTTATTTCTTGTAGGAAAGGAAGTCAAGTCTAATATTTATTTTTATTTTATTTTAAATTATATTTCCTCCATTTTTAAAAGATTGATACATTTACAAATGTAGCACTGTTCACACAAACTTTGAGAAGTTAAAATATAGCCAAGTGAGATATTGTTAGATTCGTCTCGTCTTGTAGTTTTTAGATATCGAACTTCTAAAATTTTTACTTATACTGAAATTGAATTATTAATAATTTAAAATATGTATTATACAACACAGTGGAAGTAATTTTAAAATGTGTAGTGTAGGGTAGTAGTGAGAAATTGTTTTAGTAATATTGGTGGGCTGGAGACAAGTGTTCTGTGCAAAGCCCTAATTGGGAAAACATATAGTGTATGAATGCCCAAAATGTTGGGCCTACAAGACAGTGAAACACAGTCCATTTACCATAATTATCATCCACTAGGGTTTCTTAAGGAATAAGGATTGCGTTTCTGTTACTGCACAATTCCGCAGTCTGCTTCTGCTCTCCACTCTCCTCTGCCGCATTCGGCTAGGGTTTTACCCTTCCCGTTTCTTATTATTCTTACACCTTCTTTATGAATACCTGTAATTGATTATTCATAATCTTTACAAACAGCCTCTGGGTTTTCGTACTGTACTATTTCTTGGGGTTCTTTGTTTTATTGTTAAGTAAACGGTGTAATGGCCAGTTTGAACCCTTTCGAGCTTCTGGGCGACGATGACGCCGAGGATCCAACGATGCTCCTTGCCGCTGCGCAGCAGAAGGCTGCCGCTCCTGCGGGTTCTGGCGCTGTTCCCAAGAAAGCTACGGGTTCGGCTCAGCCTCCGGCGAAACCCGCGGCTAAATTGCCGTCTAAGCCATTGCCTCCTACTCAGGCTGGTGAGGACTCGATGCTGTTATTTCGTTTACGCGGGTTTATTTATCTGTTTATTGTATTTGTTGAGATTGTGTTTTTTGATGATGCTTTGATGTTATAGAGGGGCAATGTACTGACGGTGGAATTTCAGTGAATGTGATGCATTGAATGGTTGTTTGACTGTAGGGTATTGCGTTTTTTTTTTTCATCTTTACTAATTCGTCATTTCTTTCATTCTCGATTTGGTTGCTGATGTGTTATGTGCTGCGTGCTTGATATCTTGATTGTCTTTGTTCTGTTTGAGTTACTTGTAAACTTTTTAGTTTGTAGGCATGAAATTTTACTTCGCTTTATTCATTCATGATATTTTTATGTAGATGGAACTTTGATTCTCTTGATTTTGAGATTATGTCCAGTTGTGTATTATTGGGTTTGTCTCGGTTATGTGTATGTTCGGGTTTATTTGGATGTTTTACTCGCCAGAACTACTGTGTGTTGCTCTAATTACTTCCATTTTTTTTTTTGCATGTTTGTATTGTTTCCTGGTTATTTTTTGTTCGTGCGTTTATTTTTTTTGATAAATGTTTTGTGTTTGTACTTTGCATTCTTTGGTTCGGAGACTATGATTGGCATTTTGATCGTGTGTTGTTCTCTGGGCAAAAATTTGTTTGGTCATCTTTTGGTAAATTTATATTGTGCAGTGAGGGAGTCCAGGAATGACGGTCAACGTGGTGGTCGTGGTGGGGGACGAGGCCGTGGTGGTGGCCGTGGATTCAACAGAGATTTGGCTGATGGTGGAAGCACTTTTGGTAGCAATGGATTTGTTGATGGCTACAAACCTTCTGAAGATGGAGAAGGTGGGCGAGCTCCTTCTGAAAGGCGCCCTTATGGTGGGCCACGTGGTGGTGGGGGTTTCCGTGGTGGTCGTCGTGGTGGCTTCAACAATGGAGAAAATGCTGATGGTGAGCGTCCACGACGGACATTTGATCGCCGCAGTGGAACTGGACGTGGGTAGGGAAATCTAGTAGTATTATTTATATACTTTTGCATTTAACCTCTTGCCAGGATATTTGCTATTTGTTTGCTAAGTGGTTTTGATTTTTCTACTGCCTTGAGATGAACAATTTGCCACAATTGTATTACAGTTAAAAAAATGTAATGTTATGTGTTTTTATTTTGTGATGCAGGAGTGAGATGAAGCGTGAAGGTTCTGGCCGTGGAAATTGGGGAACTTCCACAGATGAGATAGCTCGGTGTGTGCTTCATCTTTGGTTTTTACAACTCTGGCACAATATGCCCATCTGTTTCTAGTAGTACAACCTTCATTTATTATTTCTTCTACTTCAGGGAAACTGAGGAACCTACCACTGAAGAAGTGAAGATTGCTGATTCTGAAAAGCAACCAGCTGAGGAAGATGTTACCACTAATGCCAACAAGGACTCTTCCCCTAATGAGGAGGAAGAAAAGGAGCCAGAGGAAAAGGTAATCTTCATTTGCCTTGAGTCTCATGTTTTATGATTTGCAACTCATGAACGAACTCCCTCCAGAAAGGGATTTCACTCGTCATGGTTTTGGTTTGAACATTGTTAACGTTTTCATTTTTCTCATACAAATTTATTCAACAATCATTGCTATTGTGACAGGAGATGACCTTGGAGGAGTATGAAAAATTGCTGGAAGAGAAGAGGAAGTCGTTGCTTGCACAGAAAGCTGAGGAGAGGAAAGTTGAGTTGGACAAAGATCTCAAATCTATGCAACTTCTGAGCAACAAGAAGAATGATGATGAGGTCTTCATTAAATTGGTGAGCGCACAACTGACTCATCCTATCTTTAATTTAAGAGTTACTGCAGTTTATAACCATACTAAAAATGTTGATTACTCAAACAGGGTTCTGACAAGGATAAGCGCAGGGAGGCAGCCGATAAGGCCAAGAAGGTATACTCATTTCTTTGTGCTACATTTTACAAGTTGCATCAGTTTGACTGAGGTGTAGAGAAGTTATGATTCCCATCTTATCAAGGGCAGTTTTTTGTTTGCCTAGCTGCATGCGGAACACACCCTATACGTCATATACTATAAATCGTCTATAATACCTGTTCTATCATATACAAGTCAACTAAAAATCGTTGTTTGTGATATTTTTTTTTCCCCTCTCATACCTTAACCTCTTCATGTGTTTCATGCTGTGCAGTCTTTAAGCATAAACGAATTTCTGAAGCCCGCTGAAGGGGAGAACTACAGGGCTGGTGGCCGTGGCAGGGGCCAGGGCCGTGGCAGAGGTGGTTATGGAGGCAACAACTACAACATGCCAGCCCCAGCTATCGAGGATGCAATGCAGTTTCCTGCCCTTGCTGCCAAGTGATTGCTTACAGCCACACCACCACCACCCACTGGCCTGAGCTCTCAACCGCCGACGACATGCATCTTTAGGGGTGGACTTGTACGGGACTGCAATGAAATTTCACAAGCTTGAGTCACATTTGATAGTGTAAATTTTTGGTATTATCACAAGAGTTTTATGTACACTCTTGGTGATGGATGAAACAGATTTTTCCATTTTGTTCTTTTCCGTTTGTGTTTTGATCTTGATGAGATATTTGGAACCATTTCAAAACATTTTTCTGCCATCATCTGAAATCATAGTTTTGGTCTAACTAATACTTTGTCGGATTTGATTGGATCAAGGGTGGATGATTGCATTGCTATAGTCGTGTCTTTCATTCTCATTGCCTACCATCTTCATGAAAGCATTTGTGAGAGTTATATGTGAAAAGTGGGAAGAAATTGGCTTTTAAGAATGTGAGATTTACGTTTTGTTGGCTCTTCCTCAATAGAGTTTCCGGTATTTTTAAACTTATACAGTTTTCAACTATTGACTACATAAATTAAACAACTCAGGTTAATTTAAGTGAAGCAGAAGCAATTTTCATTTCAGCATTCAAATCAATACACTACTATTTAACGGACACAAACATAACAAACAAGACCAATTCCGATGCAATGCATCATCATCTTCTTCGTAAACCCAAATTCTCCTTTCCAGTGTCTGCCAGAACTCTTCTTAATCTGGATCCCTCCCTATTCTATTCTACTCAGAAAGTTCAATTCCAAAATCCCGATTCATCCCCACAAACGCTTCCCCGCACCGAATTCCCGGTCAACCTCAATGATCCCGTATCTTGCAACAAGAGGATCACCTCCTACATTCGATCCGGGGACCTCAATTCCGCCATGGAACTTTTCCGCGGCATGGAAACCAGGACTACCATCACCTGGAATTCCATTCTGGCCGGCCTCTCAAGCACGCCTGGAAAATTCAAAGAGGCGCACAATCTGTTCGATGAAATTCCTGAACCGGACACTGTTTCACACAACGTCATGTTGGCTTGTTATTTGAAGAACGGCCGCGTGGATGATGCCAAAGATTTCTTTTCTCGAATTCCGGTTAAGGACGTCGCGTCATGGAATACGATGATCACGGGGCTTTGGCGCCACGGGAGGGTGGAAGAGGTTGAGGAGCTGTTTTCCACCATGCCAAGAAGGAATGCGGTAACCTGGAATGCGATGATATCGGGATTTGTTGAAGCCGGGGATATGGAATCGGCATTGGAGTTATTTAGAAAGGCTCCGGAGAAGGGTGTGATCGCTTGGACGAGCATCGTGACCGGGTACATGAGGCGGGGTGAGGTTGAGTCTGCTGAGAGCACTTTTCAGGAGATGCCGGTCAAGAATTTGGTGACATGGAATGCGATGATTTCAGGCTACGTCGAAAATGGTAGGGGAGAGGACGGTTTGAAGCTTTTTAAGACAATGTTGGAATTGGGGATTCGACCCAACGCCTCAAGCTTGAGCAGTGTCCTCCTCGCGTGCAGTAATCTGTCTGTGTTGAAATTAGGGAGACAAGTTCATCAGTTTGTGTACAAATTTCCAGTGTATCAGGACACGACAGTCGGGACATCATTGATCAGCATGTACTGCAAGTGTGGGGTTTTGGATGATGCTCAGGTGCTGTTCATGGAGATGGTCCGCAGAGACGTTGTCACTTGGAATTCGATGATCTCAGGCTATGCTCAGCACGGGCACAGCCAAAAGGCTCTCGATCTGTTCAGCAAGATGCGGATACTAGGACCAAAGCCTGATTGGATAACCTTTGTTGGCATTCTATCTGCTTGTAACCACACGGGATTAGTGTCACTCGGTATGCAATACTTCCAGGAAATGCAGACGGCGTATGGTATTACCCCCAAACCGGATCACTACACGTGTATGATCGATCTTCTGGGCCGGGCAGGTAAGCTGACCAAGGCCATGGATTTGATCAAGACATTACCCTTCGAGCCTCATCCTCCAATATATGGAACCCTTTTGGGCGCTTGCAGGGTACATGGGAACGTAGATATTGCAGAATATGCTGCCAAGAACCTGCTCCGTCTTGACCCTGACAATCCAGCTGCATACGTGCAGCTTGCCAATGTGTACGCCGCGAAGAAGAGATGGGAAAGCGTCTCCAGAATCAGGAAATCGATGAAAGCGAATAAGATCATCAAGACGCCAGGATGCAGCTGGATAGAGATCAAGAATGTAGTTCATGAGTTCAGGTCAGGGGATAGGCTTCACTCAGAACTGGACTGCATAGGCGACAAGCTTACCGAACTTGAGAAGAGAATGAAACTTGCAGGGTATGTTCCGGATCTTGAATCAGCTCTGCACGATGTCGGGGAGGAGCAGAAGGAGCAGTTGCTTCTGTGGCACAGTGAGAAGCTGGCCATAGCGTACGGGTTGTTGAAAATGTCAATGGGGTTGCCCATTCGGGTTTTCAAGAACCTCAGGGTCTGCGATGACTGTCACGTGGCTATTAAATTTATCTCTCAGATTGAGGGTAGGGAGATCGTTGTGAGAGATACAACGAGGTTTCACCATTTTCGGGATGGAAAATGTTCCTGTGGTGATTATTGGTGAATGCATGCTTCCGGAGTGATTGATTATTGGCGATGCTGTTAAGTGTTAATAATAAAGCCAGTATAGATTTTGGAGCTCCACTTGAACATGGCATGATAAGACGGGTAAGTTAAACAAGTTCATTTGAAACTTATTGAGTCCCTTTGACAAGTTCATTCGAAATTATTATTATATATAAATAAAATAACTCTACTTTTTGACTCCACAGAACGGTGTCTTTTCACAATTAAATTGATGCTAACAATTGGTTTTAGGAACCAAAAGCTTGTCACGTGTTCATGCTGCAGGCAAGTGAAGGATAAGCAGACCAAGTATATGATTTTAGGCCCGATGTTTGTGATCTATACAAATGTTGAAATACATTAAAAGAAAGGGATTGCATTGCATAACGTGGTGAGCTGGAGTGACTAGAACAAGGAATGACTATGAAGTATTCTTTCAACACTAGAGAGGGCACTAGTTTCCAGTGCCATGGGGAACTGCAACTGCTGGATTGCGCTTCAGTTAGAGCAGCAGCCTGATTTTTGGTTAACAGGTTGTCCTTTAATCTGCACTGATGGAGGACGGGCATTCATAGATGGTTGGCTTGCCATCCTGACAGCAAATAGCACCCAGAATATCAATAGATTGATAAGATGAAAGAATCATACTGGCCATTGAAGTATTATATACCTGGTCTTGATTGAAGCAGCCATAGCCATGAAAGCGTGCTCTACATTGGTAGCATTTTTTGCACTTGTTTCCATGAAGGGAATCCCGATCTCATCAGCGAATGCCTATATGTGAAGAAACACTGTGATGATGTGTGTATTGGAGAAGGAATCATTGTTTCTTGTACTTCATTTAGAACTGTAAGTAGTTAGAATAGATATGATTTGTAGTTTTGTACCCGCTCAGCTTACCTTAGCTGTTTCAGTGGGCACTACTTTCTGGGCTGTGAGGTCACACTTGTTCCCAACAAGGAGCTTATTGACATTATCACTTGCATATCGGTCGATCTCATTCAACCATTGTTTGACATTCTTAAAACTCTCTTGATCAGTCACGTCATAAACTACCTGAAAAAACAGAACCGAGGCTAAAAAATATCTTATTAATGGACTGTTTTGGCAGTATGACTGATTGACTGTGCAATGCTTACAATGATGCCATGAGCCCCACGGTAGTAACTACTAGTAATTGTCCTGAAACGTTCTTGTCCTGCCGTATCCCACTTAATATGCAAAAAAGTGAAAATGGTCAGTTTTCTGCATGCTAGTGAAAACAAAAACATCTACTGTATTTTTTAAACGAAACCCAGGGCATTATAACCATGGAAAACGTCGGAATCTAGGAATGCTTACAATTTGTAGCTTAATTGTTTTCCCATCTTGCTCCACTGTCCGAATTTTCTACACCATATAAAATGAAAACAATTTTTCACAAGCACACAACTCCATACAATCATGGGCTTAAGAAAGATGGATAAGAATACTGCACTTACAAAGTCTACACCAATGGTACTAATATAACTCTCAAGGTATGAATCGTCCTGGAAGTAAAGATAAATTATTAAAAGATGTAAATAAAAATTGCTGCATCCTCAAAAAGATTTTGATTAATGGGTTGTGGTGATACAAGTGACAGTGTTCATACATAATGCAAAACAACACTTCACGAGAACACATGTATAGTTCTGAAAGCTACAGACTTCACTCTCATGTAGTAGAACAGAATTTAAAGAAAAGGTCATTGGGCATTGCCTAATGTCCAGCATTTTGAAGACATAATTTGCCAACTGAAATGTCATTTTTCTCAGGGATTAGGGATTAAGCACTTACAGCAAACCTCAAGAGAAGGCACGATTTGCCAACACCAGAATCTCCAATAAGCAAAAGCTTAAAAAGGTAGTCGCTGTACCAAAAACAACATGTCAGTGAAGAAAAAAGAAAAAAAGTACATGAAAATGGTTGCTATTTATTTATTTCAAGTATGTTCGACCAATATCAGTCTATTCTCAGAGTAACAGACACAGTGGATTTAAAGCAAAAGGTGCAAAATTTCATTGTTATTTACTCCTGTTGGTGATGATGGGAGTGATTTGAAACACTACATGCAAAAAATGATGTATTATTCTTGTTATGTAATCATGTAAGCAAATGCAAGCGCAACTGCGAAACGAGTGAGATAAATTTATTGGCTGTTCACAGATTCATTACACATAAAAATTGTAGGATGCCTAATAATTAAGCTGATCCAAAATTAAATGGCTTAGGTTGATCCAAAATTAAATGGCTAGCAAGTTAAAAAGTTCTACAATTACAAGCGTTTGGTCGCCATATACAGGAAGCAAAGAAGGTTTGATCAACACTCAACAACAGCCTTCAATTTCCAGAGTTGGACTTGAAAATATTAAAAACAGAAATGCCATTTTGCCAACCACTAGAATTGTTCAAATTCATGCCGTAAAAACCATATCCCCTCATGCATGTTAAAATTTAACAAAGGTGAAATCCACAAAGGCACAAAGGTAACAACGATCACCATAACAGATGTAGTCTATTTCATGGACAGCCGCAACAAAATTCCAGTGTATCATAAACCATCACAAATCTAGAGCTCATTCCAAAGTCAATTCATTTTTATTAAAAGGCTTTCACAGACAATAAAATACTATATTGATCGCAACAAACACACGAAGGAATCCGATCATCCAAATTTCAGCTGATTTTCTCCATTCACAATCAATCACGCACGATAAAAGGACCATCCGTTCCAATTAAACCAAAAATCACATCACGTCCGTCACCACGGATCCAAGCAACTAAAACACACGCACGCATGCACGTACGCATGCGCAAAGCAACAACTACAGAAATCATCGAAACAGATCAAATCATCGGTAGCCTTCGAAATTGAAAGAAATAAACATTAAATCAATATTGCCACATAAACAAACATACAAACAAAAATCACAAAGAATTCAAAACGCAGAAGAAGTGCTTACTATTCTGGATTCATCGCCGCTCCAATTCGATGGTAAGTAAACGTAAAACGAGCGGAAAAAATAGACGTTCCGCAGATGGAAGTAGAAATTTGGAAAATTGAATCTGGAGAAGGAAAATGGAAGTGTATATGAAGTATATATTTAGAAGGATAGTAGTTAACGAGGAGAAGAAAGCCTTCAATGCCGGAACTGAAATAGAGAGGGGGAGCCGTGATGTGGCAATCCAACCAAGTGCTTGCCGCGTGTCCTCCATTATTGTGCAATTACTAACCTGCCCTTCTGTCTTTCCTCCACTCCCGTTATGCATTCCCACTCGGATTATTTTACCTTTTCCTTTAATTAAAGCATTTGGTGGTATAAAATTCTGAAACAGATGTAACGTTCTTTTCAAAAGTAAATTTATTCTCATCACACATTCAAAAGTAAATTTAATAAGCGAAAATATTTAAAGAGAATCAAATCCAATAATTTGTTATCTTACAATGCAAATACAATCGTGGACTATTCCTCATCAGTTATACGATTCAAAATTTAATCATTGAATTACCATCCATTCGAGTGAAAATTTATTTCCATTTGACAACAGGTTAGAATGTTAGAGCATTAAGCAAACCAGTCCAACTTTGTTGTTTGAACTTCAGCACTTGTCGAGTTTAATAAACACGGTGAATGAGTAAAAACGGAACCTCAGCTAAGCTTGTGAGCAGATTTGTTTATTCGCTTTTCTAAGTTTGATTGCATATTTTGGGAGAAAGATCTATACTGTACTTGTTTGTAGGAACACCAAATCAATGCCTTTGTGTTCCATTTAAAAATTAAATAAGTTTAATTTTGCCATCCAACACATTTTTAAATTAGGGGGGAAAGAAGATTGTTATAAGTCATTTCAATACTAAAGTTTTTCTTTTAGTGTGTGGTATATGAATAATGAGGTGAAGATTAATAATCACATATCAACATCAATCAAACAACTATGTCCAAATTTATACAAATTGGAACGACTGTTCAGTAAAGTTCAAAGATACTTATCCAAAAAAGCCTGAGCAAGATTACTGAAGTTAACGTTAACTGCGCCTGCTGCAGCATATCGTCTGATGGCATCAATCACCTCCGGTTTCAAAATTTCATGTTTTGTAGTCGCATTACAAAGATAGTAAAGTGATCCAATGGCAGAATTCACCTATGCAAGTTGTCCAGAGAAAACATGTTAATGTAACATTTCTAGGGTAAGTGCGAAAACAGGAAGACATGCTTCTTATGTAGTTTTATTGATTGTACATTTTTACCGTGTTCTTAACAGGACTTGATAAACACTGGATGACAAGAGGAATCCCCTCGGATTGAGTAACCACTGCAGCATTTGTAGGATCTGAACGCAAAAAGAATTGAAGTAGAGTTAATAGAGAGCAGAGAATTGACATTCTGATCTACCAAAATAGCTGAAAAGGTGAGATTTTAATTTTTAATTCTGACCTGCGCAGGCATTGCAAATTCCTCCGATAGCAAACTCCACAAGCCTCTCATTGGGTTCTGTCAGGCAGTCCAGAAAAAGTTCCAAAACATTTAGCTGCCAGAGAAACATATGTTATTCATGAAAATAAAGCAATAAATATATTGACCAATCTATCTGTGTGTTAAGAGATTGGAAACCTGGCGTAGAAAGGTATAATTGTAAGGATCATAAGCAAAGTTCCCCAAGTTGGCAACAATTTTCTCTTTGGTTTCTGCAATGTCATAAATTTGTTTGTTTATATCAAAGATAGAAAAAAGACGAGAAACGCAATTAATCCATTCCTATTTTACTTGATCTAAGGAGGGTTGTCAACATCAAAGACCCAAAACCAATTTGAACTTTCTAGTCCATGACAATCCATATCGCCTAGTGTACATCATCACATCTTCATGAAAACAAATGTTGAAAGTTCCAGTCTAGTTTGTTGTTTAAAGATAAGCTTGGCGTATTGACAGCATATTATATTCACAATGAGAATCCAGACAAATATGCTACTTCTAAGCTCAAATTGAAGTCAGAATCATGCAAAAGTAAATTTCAAGTTAAATTCAAACCAATACACTGATAAAGTAGGTTTTACTATGTTTGAAAAGCCATACCTTCGCTTGAGGAATTCTGAAATTGTGTCACCAATTCCTATAACAAAAAGCAAATAATTAATAATATGGCATCTGATGAAAAGACGTTGCCTATGGACTAATATATTGAAACCAGTGTCTATGTTTATCAATCCATAATACAATCAATTACAGCTTACAAGTTACAACTTACAACTAGGCTGATACATAAACCATAATAGAAATTAACTAGGAAGGAAACTTGATATTTAATCTGCATGGGACTTCAATGTAGGACCTGCAGGTATTGCAGCCTCGGAGTTCCGTATTTTCCAGTCCGCTCTGCTTGCCTCTGATCATTTGTAAACATGTCAGCTGAAAGACATAGCACAACCATGTCATTCAGTGACACATTAGATAGCATGATCCTAAACAACCAATTTTTTAAAGCAGCGAGGAAAAACGTTGGAATTATTAAATGATGGCAAAAACAACTTAAAATAAACATATACTACTACAGAACTCTGTATTATATAATCCCTACAGTCAGCTAGTGTGCCCCTCACTTGCAAAAAGTTGTGTGATTTGTATACCTGACTTCCCAATTAAGCTTAAGATGACAGGAGGGGTTCATTTTACATATTTATATTTCTAACAACATTAACTAACAAGCAAAGACAATAATAGCATCCATGATCATGATATATGGAAAAATAAAAAATAAAAAATTTGGTTCAATGTTATCAGGAAAACAGTGCTCAAGGGGATGGCAAAAGAGAGAGCTGTACACCAAATCATTACACCTAGCCATAGAATGAGTATTTACACATGCCCAGGGCCCAACCATTATCCACACAATACGGCATAATTGAAAGTAGCACCCTAGGACCTGTTTCAGATTCCAAATATCAATAACCTAATATTCGAAGAATTACACTTAATATTGGGCTTGGGATCCAATGTTTCAGTTTTTTTGGCCATCAGAGTACTATCCTACATTCCGACACATTTGAAGGAAGCATAGAAGGATAATCACCCAAGAATCGCCTCTCAACAGAAGTATATAACAATATGCTTCGTATTAAAGATTGATCATCATATTTTTGCTTCAATAAAATCATCGTCAAACTCAAGGTTTATAAGCATACTAACTCAAAGCAGACAAAACTAAACATCAGTATTATCTAAAATAACAAAATTGCCCGAAGTATAACATCCTAAACCTGCAAATAAAAATTACAGAATGAACTTGACACCCTAGATAAAACTTAGACTGTCGAATAAGTAGAAGAAACGCGAAATTACACTGTCAAGAAGGAGACTAATCAGTATCAGATTCTAATGTTTGGCTTACCTAGGAATTTTATCTGAAAAATGTGAGATTATTCACAGAACCGAAATCGAAGCAACGACAATATTCGACGAGCTCAACAGGTGCGCCAGTGCAGGAGGAAGATTTCAGAGCGAGACTCTGGTTCTGCTCAAGAATGAAGATGAATTAGACGAGAGGAGGAAGCCAAGCATCAATTTCCTCTGCACTCGATGGACCGGAGTGCTGGACATAACTTAAGAATTGGGCTTCATATTAACTAGTGAATCTGAGATGTGTTGGATAAGGCTCGGCCCATTTTATACGGACCAATCACTAATTTTGGCCCATTAACAATGAAGTACAGAATTACAGACTACTGAAAATCCTCCCTGAAATATTCTCTTTGGTTCTGGAATTTTGGGTGTCATGTTGAAATTGTCGATTCTTGAATGACCATGAAAGGGGGAAGTGGAGTGATTTACACGAATGATCCGGAGGAGAGGGGAGGGATGAGATTGGAGAACCCCTTTAGCTTCAAAGTGGGTCAAGTATTCACGGGCTTTGGAGTTGGCTGCGGGATTGGCATTGGCGTTGGCCGACCCTTGAATTTGGGTATCTTAAGTTTCCTCTCTGTGCATTCTGTTTCTGTTTGTTCATCTTTTTTGGGCGAACCAGCAAGGGGAACCATGGAGGTTTCTTGTAGTCGTGGAATTGTTGAACTGATTTTTGTGATAAGCTTGACGTGTGTTTTGATAATTGTGTCTAGTTTGGCACTTGGTTTGCTGTGCTTAAGGACATTTGTTTGAATTAATTCGATGGCAAATTCAAAGTTTGCACATTTCTGTTGTGTAATTTGTGCATGATTGATTACATCTGTGGCCTTGAAATGTAGGCGCAATACCCGTCTTGAACCAAGTTATGGTTGCCGCTAGGGGTGCAACTGATGCCTTTTCGGGTGTTCAAGTTCATGTCAACAATTCTGTATGTCCTCCTGATGTCTATTCCAATAATTTACACTAAATTTTAATATTTCCAATATATTGTCCTATACTTTTCATGTTTCTAGTTGAGAAAAGTGGGAGCAAAGAACATTGAAGCAGGTATTGGTTGCGGTGTGGGCTTTGGCCATGGATTTGGAGTTGGTACGTATCCAAAGTACACAAGTGTTTCTTTAATGGCCCTATTAAGCACAATTATCTAGAAGTTAAAAAGTAAAAATTCTGTGAATCATAGAAATGTTTGGGTGTTATGTTTGCCACCATTGAAGCTTTTAGGGTTGTCTATGCTCGCTCAGTTACACCCAACGAAATTGTTAGGTCTTATACTCTTATTTCTAGCTTTTTAAATGATGTCTTAATGAAGCCTTCACTTTCAATTTCATGATAATTGTCTCAGTGTTTATGTTTCCCCAAATTATCGTGCATCTCTGGTGCATGTATAGATTCAAAAGTGTTCTCCATTTATGTTGTTTACAGAGTTTATTCTATTGGTTATTTGGTTTTGAATCAATTGCTCATTGGTCTCTTTTCATGAGAAAGTTCTATCATTTCTTATATCTCATCGACTTGAAAAGAGTCATGCTGATCCCTTTTGGCAAGTGAAAATTTAGTATGCTCTAATTCTGCTATGATTGATATGATGCACTTTTATATTGTATTTTGCTGAAAGATTCAATTTTGAAAGGAAAGTTTTAATTGCTCATTGGTCTCTTTTCATGAGAAAGTTCTATCATTTCTTATATCTCATCGACTTGAAAGGAGTCATGCTGATCCATTTTTTCGCAAGTGAAAATTTTGTATGCTCTAATTCTGCTATGATTGATATGATGCACTTGTATATTGTATTTTGCTGAAAGATTCAATTTTGAAAGGAAAATTTTAATTGCCAAGAATATTTTCTTAGCTTAAACTGTTCAGACTGTGATTTGATTTGGATATCCAAGAACTTGTACTTGCTTTACAGGCCTTGCTGTGAAGCCTTCTGTATTGCATCACATTCAATCACAAGCTGCAGTATGTTCCTGACTATCATCCATTTGTATTAAAGCAAGAAGAGCATTACTCCTAATCTTACTTCACTTATTTCTCAGCAAGTTGTTTCACAAGTTATGAAAAAAATTGGATTGGGTTCCAGTTCCTCAGCTGTTCACCAAAGCATTCTTCCAGCATCTTTACAGACAGGAATGAACATGGTTAAGGAACCATCTCATGAAAATCCTCAAGGGGGTGTGAGTCAGTTGGTAAAATCAGTATCAAACAATATTAATGAAGGCAGCAGTATGGATGGGAAGGCAGCTGTCTCGTCAGGGGATAATTTGACTCTTAAAAACACTGGATTAAACACACAATATAGCAGCCGGACGGAGACAGTCTTGAATAACTTTTTGAAAAATCCAATTCTGAGAGAGGAGGTGAAGGGGAGCAGTTCACTCCATGAACAGGTATGTATAAATGAATGTTTTATAATGCAATATTTTAATTGTAACTGACTTTAAGAATTTTCTGTTTTGAAGGCATTTCCCCCTTCTCATATGTTCTATACTTATAAATTTCTGCATTCTCCAACAGTTAGGTCCTTCTTTGGTTGACAAGCTCTAGCCCACTTGTTTCAGGATTGTCTAAGCAGAAATAATTAGTTATTCATGTGTTTACTCTTACTAATTTCAAAAGTACCCAATGAAGTCCAGAAATCATGTTGAAGAGAGAGATTAATGATACCTGAGATGTGAATGCATGTTTCCCCATATTTCCTTTATTAAATGTGAAGACATGACAACAGTTCCTGAATATAAAGTGGTCAATTCCCCTGGAATCAAATGTCTTGGAAAAGCTCCTTGATGTGTGTGCATGCTAGATTGTTGCCTGGATATTCTTTAGCTCAACAAAAACCATAAAAATGAATTAGAGAAACGAATTATCCCGTGCATTTGCCCATGACAGTTGTTGAGTGTAGACCTTTTGAGATGATTTGCACCCAGATTGACGACACTTTTTTTTTTGTCTTAACCTTTTAATTAGCTAACAAGGTTATTTTTGCAGTCCATTATCCATTTAGCAACAGATAGGTACTGACTTCTTGTATTGATTGCAGGGTGTTTCATTGCAGCTTTTAGATAAAGTCCTTCAAATGGTATGGCTACAAAGCACATGCATTAAAAGCTTTCACATTGAAGTTGAATACATCCAGATTTAATTTAGAGCATTAAATGGTTTATTGAACACTTCTTATTGGCTTATATGGACATATTAGCAATTTCAAAAGAAATAATGGAATAGAAAATTCCGTATAAAACTTGATAAGCAAATAAAAACACAAAGAAATTTACTCGTCTGTAAGCTGGGAAATCTCTGACTCCTTAGATGTCCAAGTTTCAAATATCAATCCACACAAAAGAATGATTTGTTGTGACTTAATATATCTTAATCGGTGGCATAAGCAAGTAAGCACTTCCTTAAAAAGCTCACCGTGCCATCACTTCTTAATCCTATCTTAATTTAACTTGCTCCTGTTTAATTATTATTTTTAGATAAAATTATACTAACATTGGCCATTCTTATGCATTTAGGTGCTAAAACACCAGCTACTGATTGATGAACTGATGCAAGAAAATGAGAGGCTTCGCCAAATATTGGTTGAAGACTTGAAAGTTCGACCTGACAAACTTCAACTGACCTTCAAAAGCAGTAGCAAGTCCACTTGTGCTGAATGTTTTGAATGCCGAAGAAAACAAAGAAGAAGATGAAAGTAAATTGTATTTATATTTTAGTCTAGATTTTCCAAGTAGTTTATCTCCAAAAGAAGTGGTACATGTTTTCCAACTGTGACTGAAACCAGTTGCTGAGCAATTTGTGATGTATCATCATCAAATGCACTTTGGAGAAATGAAACAGAAATAGCAAAGGTAACATTAAAAGAACGGGGTATAAGTTGAAATTCATCAATCTGCAGGTTGAAGTCAGGCAGCCTTCTAGGTTCTAGCTCAGTCAGAGATTTTTGTACGGCCAAATTTTGTAGTTTGATTATTTGATTATTTTATTAGATTAATCTTTTTATTCGGATTTGTACTAATGCAAAGAGCGGCTCTATTGATGTACATCTACTGCTATTGAAAATTATAGTCAATCTTGTGGTATAGTTTGCTTCTTGTAGTACAATTTACAAAGCCAGGATGGAATTCTGGATTATTTGGTGAATATATTCTAGGCATTTTATCTGCTGTGTCTATACACAGGTGTTCTAAAGTGGTATTGCTTTCCTTGGGCTTGGTCCGTTTGGAACATGTTAACTACTACTATAACAGAGGCTCCATTTGATGCAAATTATTTGAATGCTCACCCATTTACGGAATAAACGAGTAGATCTTATATTTATCAATGGCCTAAAAGTTAACTTGAAAAACCTCAGTGCTGACATTCCTGAGTTTTATGTTGAGCATTGGTCACCCTTGCAACTGTTCGACTAAGATAAAGCTTAAGCATGAATCTTGATCAGCGTAACATTAAAATGAAGTTAAACTAAATTTCCTCTCCCATCCATTCTTCATAGAAGTACTATATATGGATAATTGGAGATTGCAAGGAATTTGGAAATGGGGTAACAGAAAACTATATTCTACCATAAATAAGAAGCATGAATATAGTGAAATATGTTACTGGTTAAAACTCATGAACTTCAAGCGGGCTTTGGAGCTGCGTGAATTACGTACGATAAAATCAGGGTTAATGTATTTTGTGAGAAATATCTCGTTACATGTCCTTTTCAACAGAGTTTTATGATTTGACATTTGTGAAAGGGAGGTTAGAATCCTGCCAGACCCCTGAGGTGTTGTTTGCTTCTTTCCTTACAGACTCATGACTAACTGGCATTATATTTGTGATCTTGTTTGGCATCCCTTTGTTAAATTGAGACAAGTGTCATTTGTGTCCGTATGGTGCAGATTAGGAAGGAATGCTCCTCCTTTACCATGAATGTGTGGCCATGCTTTCTTGAATTAAAGTATATTTGTAGAACAATATACCAAGCATTATATATATAGATATCCTTTTATACTCCAAAGTTTTAGCATTAGCAATCTAAAATACTTCTATAGGACTCAACAGTTTCTGATGGCCCATTTGGTTTCACCTCTAGATCAAATCCTTTCCTCTGTCCATCGCAACATGATCTCATCTGTTTGCTTGTGATTGTTATTGTTGCAGGTGGTTTCCAGTCGAATGTCCTAACCTTTTTTTTTTAATTTAAAAAAAAATAATAATAAAAAAATCCAACCACCACCTGCTCTTCTTTTCTAGAAAAAATCTATTGATTTAAAACATTCACCATTACTTTCATCACAGTAAAGCACGATATTCTTGTGTATGAATTCATCAAGGCACTTAGAATAGATTCTTTTGACCTTTCACTATGTCTGGTAGTTTGTTCTTTAGGACCACTTCCTGTGTTGTGTGGAAGTGAACATTAGACAATATCAAACCATGTGCATGTCTGAATCTTGCTTGCTAATGGTCCTCTCTCTTTCTCTCTCTCTCTTCCAACATTCCTTCTCACACTTCCAAACCCCACTTTGATCTGATCCTCTTTCTACAGCTACTGCAAAATGCTTCTTCACAATTCCAGAAGCATGACATGTTATCAGTACATGTCTATACTCGTCCATCTGTTTCATCTCAATCTTTTTCCATTCTTTCATTGGCATTTCCATTTTGAAGCCAAAACCTATTGCTAACCAAGATTGAAGTAGGGGTGTCTACTCCAGAATGACGAGCTACTAGAAACATACATTGACTTGCAGTACCTGTGAATTAGGGAGTGTAAATGTAGTAACACTTCACTGAAAATGTCAAGAATACTGAACATGGTTTGGAAACAATGGCAAATTGTTACAAGTGCTAGTAGAAATTCAAGCAGCATCACACACGGAAAGAGAAAAAAGTACATATATAACAAAAACAATAAAGAGAAAACACTAGCTCTTTATTCAGCTCCTATTGAGATTTGAAATGATGACTAATCATTTCAGGTTCAGGCTACAAGTGCAGCTACCCCAAACAATGCCAAGACGATGGCCGTGCTGGCTCCCGTCAGAGACGCGGCTGATGAGGATGGCGCCATGGTAGGTGGAGAAGTTCCCGGGGTTGATGCCATTGGCGGCATAGGGGGAGATTCCATGGGTGGCATCATCGGCGGCGTGCTTGGCACTGTAATTGGTGGCATTGTCGGAGCGGGCATCACAGGCGTAGGAGCAGGAGCCATGGGAGGAGGAGGAGGCATGGTAGTCATGGGAGGAGGAGGCATGGTGGTCATGGGAGGAGGAGGAGGAGTGGTAGCCATGGGCGGAGGCGCGGTGGCCGTTGGTGGTGGGGGTGGAAGTGGCATTGCGGTTGGTGCCATAGTTGGGGATCCCATTGGAGATTGGGCAGCTGAGAAGGTAACAAGGGCAAGGAATGTGGAAATTATGGAGATGGCACCATAGAGAGCCATAGTGGATGATGCTTAGCTTTTGCTTGATTGGAGAATTTGTATAGAAAATGAAAATGTTATGATGTTATTATTTATGCAAGGTGCAAAAGGGTTTTTGAAAGAAAAAAAAAAAAAAAAAAAAGAAGAAGAACACTATGGAGTGGGGAGGAAGAAGTGGTGGTGGATAATTGTATAGAGATTAGGCATCAAGGGATTACATAAATATGCTTGATAGGGATATCCAAGGGTGCACAAAGTTTACATGCAACCAGTTGTGTTGTGTGGCTTCTTTTTTTAACAGCGGAAAAAAAGAAAGGAGTGGTAAGCACAAATTTGTACGTTCATCAGGAATTCTTTTTGTGTCAAAATATGAAAACAGGGAAACGAAATTAAGTTGCTGTATATATGTATTAGTACTTGTTTATTTATTGCTTATTATACTGATTTACAAGTGATCATCATAGATCAGCCTTCAGAAGAAAAAGGAAGTACTTGTTGATATAAAGATAATCTTTGTAAAGGATACAAGATTGAATAGGTAGCTTGATGGATGGTTTTTCCGACAATCATCAAATGGAAAGAATTTTATTCATATATTAATTGTTTAATATAGACGCTGCTGTACTAGTTAATAGTAGTAGTACTTCGTATTTAGCTACCAGCAATAATTATATGGGATGGTCCATTTCTGTGGTGATGATTTGATTCTCCTTTTGTTAGAAAGATTTCATGTCAGCTCTGTGGCAGATTATTGGTGTTGCTGCGAGAGATTTAAAGTTAAAGTCAACTCAGTATTTCAATGAACTGCACCAGCATTGGATGGCAACGTCGGAGAAAATAATTAAAGAACATACTAATGGTAGTTATTATTTATTTATGTATTTTTAATATTGGGTGGGTATCAATCTCTTTATCTAAACCCTCGAAATACTGGGGAACACTGAACGGTTAGATATTTTTCAAATTAATCTTATGAAGGGATACCCGAAAAAAACGAAGAAATATTGTTGCTGATGTGGGGATGGGAATTTTCCAGATGTAATAGAAAGATAAGAATTGATATTTTTATGAATGTGATTGTTGGGCAATAAATAACCATTGATGATTCATGCCATGTGCTTTACCTTTGATGGGATGCCTTTTATGTGGATGCTTGTATTGCATTCACGAATCGAGTCAGGCAAAAAAATTCGTCCATCTAAATTTCGAAATACTTCTATACCAACAAGATAAAAGCATGAGGAGGACTAATTGTACAAGTCCTGCCCTTGTAATAATATTCCCGGGAGTGTATAATTATAGCACCACATTATGCATAATAATACTGAAAAATATTAGTAATTCATATCGAAAAGTTCAACCCACATATAGCACCACCTAAATCTACACTCAATATTAAAAACCCGAGATTAACCACTTCATAAGTAGAAATTTTCATTATTCATGATGAGGATTCCTATAATCCTATCCAACACAAACTGAGGATATCTATTTCCTAATACTCCATTTTCATGTCTATCAGTAATAACCATAATCCCCAAAAATCATTCACCATAATAACAACTGAAGATTCATATCCGACACAAAAGTGAGAAACCTCTTCATGACCCCAAAAAACATACTATGTAGTAATTAAAAAAGTTCTTTTCCAACATGTCATGTTTTGTTTCCAAGGATCATCCAGATCAGTCCTACAGCCTGAGTGATCACCCTCTTTGTTTTGCCTTTTCAACTGCTTCAGGATCAGTATTTTAATCAAATTTATAACCTTTTCAAGACTACAAAATATCTCTGCCTTGTTCGATTTCAGACACTATCCCCGGTGAGTAGGAACTTGATTGCAGGGTGCAGCCCTCCTTTGTATTCTTGTTGCATTGCAAACAACTGCAAAGCAAACACACACTTCAATAAGATCCCTAGTAAGATCAACAACACGAATGGGTATAGATTCCATGAATTTTTTCCAAATTTTAATGGGTACAAGCCTAAGGAAAAAGCATAAGAGATGCAAAGAACACTCTTTAGCAGTGTAAGTTCATATTCCTATGTTCTGGAAAGAAACATAACAGGGATGGTAATTATTGTTAAAATTTCTTGAAACTTTATTCATTCCCCTCACAAGTGAATATGTTTTAAGCGTGATGCAGCAATTATGCATAAATTTACCATTATGCAAATAAGCTACCCCCACGAGGGAACTCTCTTCGAATTTATGCCCTTGTTTGGGCATCTTAATATTACAGCTATGCCTAACTTAATGGATAGTTTCTGAAGAAAGGAAATTGAGATGAGATTGACAAAGATGGACACACCTAACTTGAGATTTCCATAATCAATACAATCAAGGAAAAATCACAAGACATAAGTTACAACAATAAATTAATCACCCACTGCAATTAACAGGTAACAACTTATGATGAACTCAACCGCATGGTGCTGTGATTGGAAATATTATATCCTAGAGTATATGCAGCAATATATTATGGATAAGAAACCTGTGTATCTCACAAAAGTGCAAACAAAATCATCATTATAAATCCATGATGTTCTTAAAATGAAGCAAACATGACTTCCCCCTAACACTCCCCCATATCCCAAGGTATGTATGACGCAACCAATTTACCAGTGATATATTCAATCATGATCACATGTTTCAATCAGTCATACACAAGATATTCATAGAAACAAGATAGAAATTAAATAATTCTACAGGTAAGGTGCCTCTTTTCTGCCAAGAGCAGCATGCATGTACAAAATTTGTCCCATCAATGGTTGCTCTGAATATTGTCTGTTTTACCATTATAGTTGTTGAGGACTGAGGCTACTTCTGCCTCTCTTCAAACAAACTATCAAGTAATTCCTTGAAACATAAATGAATTAGCAATTGATGTCTAGAACCATAATAGTGTGAAAAAAATTTACCTGCAAGATTGCCATGTTCACTGAACAATAGGTCGCCTAGAGAAATTCTCTTTTATTTCACCTATAACTAAATGAGTTAGAAGTAGACCAGCAGCAAAAGCACCAAAAACCAGCATAGCAAAAACTGCACCCCAACCCTTTGATGAAAGGAATCCAGTGAAAAGAGGACCTAAAGCAGCACCCAAAGATCCTGTACCATCTATAATGGCCGTTACAGTTGCCAATGCTCGAGAATCATTTTTTAAGGAACTATGTGTACCGAGATCAGCAGAAACCGCAGTTGTTATAAGTGCGTAAGGTCCGTTTACAAATAAACCAGCAATCATCATAAGGACAATGTTTGTGACTTGTGATATACTTCCATATTTGTGATAAAGAAGCATTGAGGGGATTGCAGCATACATGAAGGTGGCAGCCGTAGTAGCCCGAGCTCTAAGTTTGTCAGATATGTAACCAGCCAGAACTCCACCAACTATTCCTCCAACATCAAACAGAGTAGAAAGATTTCCAGCAGATTTAACAGACATGTAATGTCCATCAATAGCTGTTCAAATAAACAGGGAACACAGTTACACAGATAAAAGAAGAGGTACAATACCATGGGGAGAATCCCTGGCTAGAATCGAAGTTAAATAAAAATATTTTTTAAAATTGTGCTTCAACATGAGATTGGAAGTGTATAATACACATATATGTTCCAAGAGAAGTGAACAACCATCTTATAAAATGTTTTAGCTATCACGCTTCTTTTGGATGTGTAATTGTAAAATAAGCCAATTTATTGGTGTATTGATGTCCAAGGAGAAAGTCTGTGTTCAAGGCAAAACTTCAATCCTAATTAAGAAAATTTCAGGTTAGTGAGACTTATAGTCATTATCAAGTTCATGGTATAATCTTTGCACTAATGTCAAATATTTTAGCTAAAATGATTCGAGCTAAAACAGAGAACTTCATGCTATACATTACTAGTCTACAAATGGTAATCAGGTAATGAAGCTATTTTTATTCAGTTTTATCATTATTATTAATTACTAATACTGTCAAGCAGTTGCAACTAAAGTATATTTGTGAGACTAAATTTCTTCAAATCGTTTAACTATCTTTAATTTCTTTCAGGTGCACTTAAGTACAATAAAAGACGTGTAAACTATAACTAAAATTTTGAGTGGACTCGCCATCCCTCAGGAAAGAAAATTTAAGGAGTTGACTCGATGTGACGTTCATACTAATTAGAAACATCTAAGGAGTGGAGAACTGAAACTTAACCCTAGATAGGGGGATGAAATCTCAGATAATGATGGTGGTGAAGATGATGAAGAAAAAGAAGATGATCTGCAAGTGTTCTCTTATACATCGGAACTGCTCCTTAAACCAATATTTCAACCTTTTTCTAAACAATTACTTATGCATCCTTTATTAAGCTGCAATGCCAGTACTACCAAAATAAATTTGCAACGAGATCAATTAGCCAAATAAAGTGGATAAATACTCAAAATTAACAAATAATCTTCATATTCTCAAGAAATAAGATCTTTTGCATTAGTTTTCAATCACTTGATAACGAAATACGGCATTCCCTATATCTTATATTTATTGTGTATATTGCCTATTATACTATCTTTACTATGTGTATACAAAACCTACCTAGTTAATCCTGTAGCGTTGAATCCAAAACCCAAATATTCAAGAAAGTGGTACTAACTATGAATTATGCTGAGTAGTACCACTATCAATTCCCGAAGGTGGGGTATGCCTACTGCCCCAAAAATGACCACAAGGACGCATCTCATACAATATCAATAAATAGAGAATATGACAAGTACCAGTTTGACTGAGGTAGAATGGCAGCCAATAAAGAAATGTGTAGGCCACCATCTTTGCAAAGAAAAGACAAAGTGCAAATGGTATAACCCCAGGTATTAAACAAGCTTCAACAAGTCCAACACTTCTCCTACTTCTGGGAGTTACCAAACAGTCCGGCTCATTTCCTGTCAAACGTTCCTGCAATTGGGATTCCGCATCATCTACGGCCACACCTTCAACCTTATTATGTTCACCGTCTGGTCTGTGAAACCCAACATCTTCAGGATAAGCTGGCAAAAACAGATACACTACTAGTCCATTGAGAAAAATAAATGCACCCGGAAGGATAAAAGACCACCCCCATCCATACTCCAGAACGGCTGCTGCCATCAATGAACCGGTGATGTTCCCTATAGAAGTGTGAGCGTTCCAGATACCCATTATCAATCCTCTCTTCCTCTTCCCAAACCAATTCCCAATAACAGCAACAACCGAAGGCCATCCAGTTGCTTGGAATAAC
The DNA here is from genome assembly GCA_030278955.1 of Hygrophila difformis. Taxonomy (NCBI): domain Eukaryota; kingdom Viridiplantae; phylum Streptophyta; class Magnoliopsida; order Lamiales; family Acanthaceae; genus Hygrophila; species Hygrophila difformis. Next base: position 1,366,626 of record JAOANR010000006.1, on the reverse strand, counting down.
CCGGCCACCATTTGCATCACCAAATAGAACCAGAAAACGTGAATGTTCCAAAAGTAACCCATCCCAAATAAGCCCACAAAAATTCCACTCCAAACCATCCCTATCGTCAGGAATACGCGAAGGTCCAACCTATCCCCCAGATGTCCAGCCACATACATCCCCATTGAATAACAAGCAAGAAATGCCACATCGATTTCGCCCAATTTCGAAGTCCCATCCTTCCCATTAAACGGTGACCAACCCTTATTGTCATCGAAATCAACCTCGCTCACCGGCACCCTCTCGATAAACACATGGCCAACAGGCCAGGGACGGAATTGCGTCGAGTTCCGACGCGGATTGGGATCCAAAACGCTCTTCACGATACTGCTAGGTTTTCTAGAAGCGTGATAAGCAGTGTATGCCAGGAACGTAACCAACAAAACAACATACCTGTAGACACCAACACTCCAATCCTTTCCCCTAATTCGCCTGATCAAGACAATCCCTTGCGGAACTCTCTTATTGTCAGCCAAATTGCTCCCTCCAAACATGGTTCCAAATCGCATCAAAACAGCATTCGCCAAATCAAAGAACTTGATTCAAAATGGAGGGAATCATGATTGACGTTGGGGTGGAATTGGAAAAGTTAGATGGGATTGGGGCGTGGGAGTGTGGAGGAGCGCTGGGACGTGAGTGCTACGACTACGTGGGAGGCGGTCACGTGGAGAGACAGGTGGAGGCGCAATGTGCATTTGAAAATTTCCACGTTGCCTGCGATGTTCGTTTGGTTGCGCGGTTACTACAAAATTCCTGGGACACGTGGCGCGAAACCATCGAGCTCGACTAAATTAACTAGTCCCTTTCTCCTAGGAATTCATGTGTGATTTTTACTCAATACGCTACACATCATTTTCAATTATTAATACTTCGGGCTTGTTTTGAAGCCGGCATATTTAGGAGCATATAATGGATTCAATCAGTATATTCTCTTATAATTCTCTCTCCGGATCTGTTATCTGCTAGCAGATCGGCTGACTCTCAAACATCCCCTTCTTCCATCTCCTTTTCATTATCACATTTGACTTTTTGACATTATTCACTATTTAATTTTAACTTAAATTTTTATTATAGTTATGTAAGAAAAAATATAGTCATATGAGATCTTGTTAGATTCATCTAATATTGTTGTTTAAGAATATCAAATTTTTATATTTTTTATCGTACACAATTTAAGTTACTAATCGTTAAAAATATGTATCGGTATGCGTGTCTGATGGGTCCGTACGGAGGAAGTATATCACAATAAAATATTACTATAAAATATACTTCCTCATTTTTTTATATTTGCTACGGACCTATCCAGCATGTAGGGGTGGGCATCAGGTCGGGTTTGTCGGGCTCGGGTAATTCGGGTTCGGGTTAGTCGGGTTCGGGTATGAAATTAAAATACCCGACCAAAACCCGACATGTCGGGTGCCCGATCGGGTCGGGTACCCACTTCGGGTACCCAATTACTCCACTTTTTTTTTTTTAAAAAAAAAGAAAAAATTTAAATTTTTTTATTTTTAATTTTTTTTAAAAATATATATGAAAAAAATTTAATTAAATAAATAACATCGAAAGGTATTATATATACAGTGTACACAAAGGATAATCAATAACAAAGAAATCTAGAATTAAATATTTAATTCATCCATAACAAATATATATGTGATTAACTACACATTAAAAAAATTACGAACACGTATAAAGAGGTTTTTAGCAAATACTATTAAATCTAGAGAAATAGAGTAATTAATAAATTCTTTTATTTTGAGAAAGACATAATGAAAAGTGAAGAATTTGAATAAATATTTGAAGAAATACTGAAGAAAAAAACTTGATTTTGTATATATCTATTTGTATATGATAATTGTGATAGTATAGACTAAATCATAATGGCTTGGGGAATTATTAAGTGTTTTAAGCACTTTTAAAAAATTATAAAATTGTGGAATGTAAAAAAAAAAATTAAAAATAAAAATAAAATAAAAACTTCGGGTTATTCGGGTACCCGATAGGGTAATTCGGGTCCAAATTAGGACCCGATACCCGACCCGAACTTTGGGTTCGGGTTCGGGTACCCGACCCGACATTTCCCATTAAAAAAAAACCCGACCCCGAATACAATTTTTTTCGGGTTCGGAGTGGGTACCCGACTAACCCGAACCCGATGCCCACCCATACCAGCATGCAGTCCATGCACATTTTAAATCATTACTCCCTCCATCTTTTATTAGTTGTCTTTCTATAAGTCAAAAAGTATTTCAAAATAGTTGTCATTTTACATATTTATATTATATTTTTTCAATATTACCCTTCTATTCTCATCAATGATAAACTTATAATAATATACATTCTTTCTTTTCCTTTAAACTAACTAATCTCCACTCTAACTCCACTTGTCAAAGAAAGGGCAAAAATGTAAAAACAAAAAGTAATTACTAATATTTTTATTGGTTTGTGCAATTTATGTTTAAACAACAACAACAAATGAATGGAGGGAGTAAATAACTTAAGTTATGTACGAGTAAAAATTACTATAAAAGTTCAATATTTAAAAATTATAAGATGAGACTAATCTAACAAGATTTCACTTGATTATATTTTAACTTGTATAACTATGATAAAATTTTGAGTTAAAGCATATGTATAAATAGTGCCAACATACCAAATGGTGCAATGGGGTAGGAATAGGTCAGGCCGCCCGACAGGGGCCTATAGCCTGGCCTATTTAAGGCATAGCTTGGCCTGGCCTTTTTACAAAATAGGCCAGGCTCGGATAATTTTTCAAGGCATATTTATTTATATAGGCCTAGGCCGGGCTTCATACAAAAGCCTCTTAGGTCGGGGCCTGTTAAAATTTTTATATATTTTTTTTATAATTTATTAATATTTTTATTTATCATTGATTTAATAATTAAATGGACTTAAATATACATCTGAAAGACTTAAAATATGGCCTTTTTTTTAAAAAAGGCCAGGCTTAGGCCTAAAAACTAGGCCTATATAAGGCCGTAGACCAGACTCAGGCCTTACAAATTTTAAGTAGGCCTAAGCCGTTCAAGGCCAAGCCTGGCTTGGCATGGGCTGTTCCCACCCCTATGTGCAATAATAAAAAAAACGGATGAAGTATATTCTAAAACTACCTGGTTATATAATTTTAATTAGACCCAACTTGACTATTATTTTCAAATAGTATATATTTGCAATAACAGCGGATCAAAGATAACCAATAAACCAACAACAGTTAGCTTGAGTGGATGGGAGCTCTAGTCGCTTAAGCAATGTCTCAGATTCGAGCCTTGTGTATGCAAAAAACTGCTTTGGGATATGAGCCCTTAATCGTCATTGCATATCCTCGAGAGATTAGTCTTGGGTCCAATGTGGCATGTTGATATCTGGTATTCATCTAAAAAAGATAAGCAATGAACAATATCAAAAACTCATTTGGCCATGTTTGGGAATTAGTTGTTAGCTGTTAATTTTTTTTTTTTTTTGGTGAAAGGAGCCGAAGCTCAGCAAACAAAAGAAAAAAATATTACAGAAAATAGACAATGAAGGGGAAAGACCAAACCCAAAAAAAAAAAAGAAAAAATCTAATCAATCAAAACCGAGGATACCAAGTACCTGCCATATCTGCCGAGAGTAATGGCCGCACGTCATCTGGAGGGAACGCCCGTGTCGTATAGAATTCCACCGCCCGTGATCCGCGCTTAGCTAGAGTGTCAGCTACAGCATTGCCTTCCCGAAGTATATGGAACCATTTGTAGCCTGGCCGAAGTATAAGGATGTCCTGGATACGTCGAACCAAAGCATAGAGAGGGTGGCCGGGACTCACATATTGTCGAAGGAGCCGAAGAGCATCCATTGAATCAGAGTAGCAACAAATGGAGTCAACACCCATAGCATGAAGTCGTTAAAATTAGTTAAAATTAGCTGTTAATTGATTATGTGAGTAATAATTAGTTAAAATTAGCTGTTTGACAACTTCGAGATCAATTTTTTGCCTAGAAGAAGCTAAAATCCAAAATGCTGCTATTTACAGCGGTTTCAGAAAAGAGCTGATTGAATACTATTTTAAGCTATTTTATCTTTCTAAATAAGCTAATTTCTTTTAAATTACCTTGAATAAGCTAATTCTATTTAGGAGACGGATGGAGTATTATAAACAAAATCACACCATCCATGATCCATGCATTCACAGAATGTTTTATGCAATTTTTTGAAAAAATTGAAAACATCATTAACTCATAAAATTATCTCTGAATATAAAATTATTCAGAACTCAGCATACACAAAGGCTCGAATTCTAAACTTTTGTTTAAACTACCAGAGCCACATGCCATTTGCCTTTGGTTATATTTGAACAATTGATATTTTATATTTAATTAATGGGGAATTAATTATTGTTGATGAATATATAAATATTAAATTTTAATATTTTTATTATTGAAACTATATTAATAAATTGTTATCATATCCGGGCCCAATTCGGACTGGGTAATAGTAATACTAGTAGGACTTGTAGAGGGTGTTTGGATTGGCTTCTACCAAGGTGCTTGCTTTTGGCTTTTGCTTCTGCCAAAAGCATTTTTGGGGAAAAAGAAACGTTTGGTTTGGCTTTTTAAAAAAAGCAGAAGCACCTCGAAAAGCTGCAAAAGTGCTTCTGGGAAAAGCAGCCCAGGAGGTGCTTTTCCGAAAAGCAGAAGCCAAAAGCACTTCGTAAATTGTGCAAAGACTTAAATACCCTCATTATTTAATATAAATTACACTATAAATATATCTTATTATCATATTAATATCATGTCTTTTTTGGTAATTTATACATTTAAAAAGCACTTTTCACTTTTACACATCCAAACACACTTTTGAAAAGAAGCTGTTTTTCAAACATTCCATCCAAACACAAAAGTTACCTGCTTCTGCTTTTGGCTTTCACTTCTGCTTCTGCTTTTGGATTCTGTTTTTTTCAAAAGCCAATCCAAACGGGCCCGTAATTTGTGTACAATCCTCGTAAAACTCTTGACTGTGGACGGTCTTCCTGCACCCGAGAATACACTGACTCCTGACCCGTCACCCGGTCACTGCAATCGGATTTCCCCCAAATCTCCAACCCCCAATTCGGCTGCCCCTATGGCTGCGCACCTGTTGCCGACGCCTCGGATGACGCTTTGTCAGAACTTAATTCCACCGTCGCCGCTTTCTTCTTCCTGCAAGCGTTTTCTATCCACGAATTTTGTATCTCCGTACGTAGGGGGAAGCGTGTCAGGAGAGTTTTCCGGCCCCAAGATACGACCCTATTCTCTCAACCCTTACTCCTACTCAGCGCGTAAGGGTAAACGTGGGGTTGTTACCATGGTATGGCCTTGCTTCGTCAGTGTGTTTATCCGTGTAGTTAGCTATGTTAGGTTCTCTTGTGGGGATTTTTCATAATTTTTAATCACTGTTTGTTTGGTATAATGTGATTATTCATGTGTGTGCTCTGTACCATGGGAGCTCAATGTGGTGAATGTTTTCTGTGCATTCATTAAACTACAGCATGTGAACACTTGAGGATAATTAATTTAGAAAATTACTTTGTTACGGGACATATTGGGATGGGCATTGTCTCCTAAATGAAACTTCTGAGTATATTGAAAGCAACTCTCTGTAATGCTGTATCTCGTGTTTTGCCTCAGGAAGGTTGAGTTAGAAGTTAATTTGGAATCTATTATCTATGTTCTCCAAAGTTGGAGGTTGCTTAGGATATGGATACAAGATCATTGGCGAACCCTCATTTGAACTAAATTCAAATGGGAGCAATAGGCTGTGAGATAGTTTGAACAAGATGTATCCATGTGAAGCAATTGACGGATGAATTATGTTTAGTTGAAATTGATTGGCTTTGGATCGGTTCTCTCTAATACTTGGTCACGACCCATTATCCCTTTGTCCCTGCTGCATAGCGATAAATACTGGCCTCTGAATGTGGCATATCATTGAATTGTCCAAATTACTCAAATATGTCCTCCTGGACAATGGAAATCACTTGAATCAACTGTTGGCTAATTTTAGTCATTATGATGCATTGCACACATAATGAAGTGTTGCATAATTATACATCCGACACCTAGTCTTTCTACATAAATGATGTTCATAGTCCATAAGACAGTTTTATAATGGTTGTACTCACATTGTGGGGTTAAATAAATGAGTACAGTATTAGACCATGCATTATTACCTATATAAAATATAATGCTCTGTTGCACTTTTACAGTATATTATGTCTATCTGACATTCATCTTATTGAGCACTGATTATCTACTTGTTTTTTCACAGGTTATTCCTTTCTCAAAGGGAAGTGCCTGGGAGCAACCTCCACCAGATTTAGCATCATATTTGTACAAGAATCGAATTGTGTACCTGGGAATGGCTCTAGTACCGTCTGTCACTGAACTGATTCTTGCAGAATTTCTTTACCTTCAATATGATGATGAGGAAAAGCCAATTTACCTTTACATAAATTCCACTGGGACAACTAAGGTAATATAGCTCACACTTTTGCATCACTTATTATTCTAGTGAGGCTGACTTTGACTATGATGATGACCATGATATGTAGTTACTGTGGTTCTTTAACCCTGTATCTATTAACCCTTTTGAACTATACTCAGCTACTGAGTACTGCCTCTTGGTTTGATTAGTAGAGAGCCATGAGACGAAGGTCACTTGTTTAAATGAATTCTTAAAACCAGTTTCTGCCATGGTATGTATGTATATACATTTAGTTACTGTTTTCATTCTGAGTGGATAGGTTGCTGAACCAACAAATTCAACATTTTTGGACGTTGTTACAAATATTTTGGCTATTTTCAGCAACATATATAAATATAATAACATACTAATATATATTAGCTGTTGGGATATTACTATTAAACAATAGTCAAAATATATTTTAGACAAGTGATGAACTAGTACTTTTTTTGTTAACAATTTTTTAGTGTTTGCATGAATTGACTTCTACTTAAAAGTGATCCATTTGTATATGCAATTTATTATTATTATTATTATTATTATTTTTTTTTTTTTTTCCGACGGCAATTTAGGGCTTATTTTTGAGGGGGGGAAAAGGAGTTTTACTAGCACTTTCTAAATGTTACTAAAATTTCCTTAAATACATCTGTTTATTATACATGTTGCTAATACATATATGTATATAGTATAAGATGGATTGATTTGTTTATAAATTAATAAAATATGGTTATAAAGCACTAATGTTTAGGCTGAAGTCCGTGTAATATAAGTGTATGTGACCCGATCAGCGCATTACTTCAGCATTTCGGGTGTATAATAGGTTCATGTGAATCCAAAGTCAAAGTGGTGGGCTGCACCTTCCCAGCCTATTGATTAGTCATTTTCTTCTGATTATATGTTTTGCAGGGTGAAAAAAAGTTGGGGTATGAGACAGAAGCTCTTGCAATATATGATGTTATGAGGTATAAATTTTTATCTCTGCATTAAAATGCTTTGTAGGAGTCCTTTTTTTGGGGGGTAAGGTAAATGCAGTGTAAAATTGTAAACACCGACCACACCTAGAGATGACTCAACTTTATCACATTAAAGAAATTAGCAATGACCAACTCTACTGAAATGATGGTAGCAGGCAAAATTGAGCAAATACTAGGCATGAACCTTCGAGTTTCTTATTATCAGTCTACATGAAAATGCCCCTATTTTTCTTCCTTTGTTCCTTCAACAGTTCAACTAGTTTTGATCAAATTGCAGCTGATGTTGGAAAATTGTTTCAACAAAGTAGATGCAAATTTTGAGCAATTACTAGCCAATTAGCATGAATTTTCGAGTTCATTTTCCAGTCTAGATCTGTCCTTTTTAGGTTTTTTGTTCCTCTAGCTAGTTCTGATAAAATTGTAGAGGATGCTGGTGAATTCAAGGAGAAGCACATATCCAATCTTACTGTGTCTTGTGTCTTACCACAAAGTTTGTAGACTTCATTTCCTCTTTGTGATGCTGATTGTTTAACTTTCTAGTTATGTGAAGCCATCCATTTTTACACTTTGTGTTGGTAATGCGTGGGGAGAAGCAGCACTGCTGCTGGGTGCTGGTGCAAAGGGGAACCGTTCGGCCTTACCGTCATCAACAATCATGATAAAGCAGGTTGCTTTTAGCTCTTTTCACATTTTTATTTTCAATATAAGAATCTCGAAAGTAAGTGCTCAAACTTCGCTTCCAGGCGCCGTACACTTCACAACTTATGTTTGCAGTCCTGGTCCCTTTCCTTTGTGTTTTGGTGCCTATTGGTCCACCCCGCTGCATTTCCATGGACTGCTGTACATTTTGCCTTTGGTGACATCAATGAAATTCTTACTTTTCAACTTTGCAGCCAATCGCCAGGTTTCAGGGTCAAGCAACTGATGTGGAGCTTATGAGGAAAGAAATTAGAAATGTGAAGGATGAGCTGGTAAGTACATTATTTTCTCACTGCTTTCAATCATTTTCAAAATCTTAGGTTTCTTGGGAAACCAGGAAAGAATCATTAATTGTTGCATGCTTGCATTCTCTGTGTAAGAAGATTGACATATCAATTTTTGAAAGGTTAAACTCTATGCGAAACATTTTGGGAAAACACCTGAGGAGATTGAAGCAGACATTAGACGCCCAAAATATTTTAGTCCCAGTGAGGCTGTTGAATATGGCATCATTGATAAGGTAAACGATTTGCACTGAATATTCAGCAGGGCTTTAAAATGCTGTAAGCTGATATTTCTGTTCACAATTCAAAAGGTTATTTACAACGAGAGGTCAAGCGAGGACAGAGGAGTTATGTCAGACCTCAAGAAGGCGCAGTTAATTTGAATGAAGCAAAACTTTCATCTCACACTTTTGACATACACAGCATAATGGTATGTTAGACACATTGAAATTGGCCCTGAAATGATGGGATCTCGGATGCCGGATGGCACTTCCATGTCAACACAGGTGCAGTAAGCTTAATATTTTTCACTGGTATGGTTGGCAATGGTTCACAGTAAATGCTACACTGAAATGTACTTATACTACCGGAGAATGGAGATGACCAAATGCTCAAATCTATATTGAATAGCTTGCATAATTGACTCTGGGTTTTATGGATTTTCAGTGCTCCCCGTTAGTAGTCTATCTGATGAAGCAAATAGAAGCAATCTACAATCTAAATAAGAGTGAAAGATTAGGGATTGGAATGATTTCCTAAGCTTGCGAATCTTTTACTATAACAGAAGGTTATTTGACGGAATGATGTCCATTTCGATTTACGTATGTATAATTATACTTGCACTGTTCGAATTTAGTTTGTGTCTGGTCTCGAGTCTTCAGTTCAATCCTTTTCAATAATTTATTCTTGATCCAAAATATGTCTCTCTTGAATGATATGATAACTGTAATAAATTTACATGATGTTTTTTTAATTGTTTTTTTAAAAATATATAAAAATAAAATAAAATAAAATGCCATAGAATAAGGCATTATATGATTTATATCTTATATGGTTACCTACTTACCTTTATTAAATGTGGCGTTTCTTTCTTTCTTATTTACTGTACATAATTAAGCTTCACACTAATTCATTTCCAGTGTCAAATACTATATTGGGATGGATTTATAATTTAGTTATGATAGATAAAAATGTTCTTTTAGCATTTATTCCTTTTGTTTTAAAATTCGTTTGTCAAGTGTAGTAAATTATGTGATTGTTATATGAATATAATTAATCCCTCTTCATTTTAAATGTTTTTTTTTTTTTTTTTTTTGCCTGTTTTAAAATAAGTGTCGTTTTGTTTGATTAAAAAAAATATAGATAAGAAAGTAGGAGGGAAAATAGTGTGGATTTTGATGGAGGGTAGGAGAAGATTAAAAAACGATGGAGGAGTATTAATTACTGATGTAATGAATAATTATATTTTAAAAATAAAATTAAAAGTTGAAGGCAGACATTATTTTGAATTGACAAAAATAAAAATGGAGTAGCGAACCTAATACACCCACCCCCTACGATAATGCCAAGGGACGAGCATACTACAGCCAAACACTGACTCATACTTCAAGTAAACATTAAAACACTTCAATAAATTAATACTTACATGATGCTTCGCCAATTCAGCTGATGTCGTGGTGTTTCTGCCCTTTCTACTTTTCTAATTATATGATTTTATCCATGTCTTTTCTCGTAACAATCAGGGAAACGAAAGTAAAACACAGAGATTACACAGCATGGCCGATCATATTGAAGTTATACAAACAATTCATCTTTGTTTTAGACACAACATGGCCGCTGAACTTTTGTTTGTTTATTTTTCTTAACGTTAAACAAATTAATTAATAGATCAGTGGCAAAAAGCTTATTGTAAATCCAGAATTGATGGGTACGATACAATTTACACAGAAATTATTGCATGCAAAGTAATAGCATTCTCATTAGAATTTGTTTCATGGGCTGTCGCGTAAAACCTTCAGCCAGTTAGCCACAGACCCATATAAGAACAATATTCATTTCCTTAACCAAAACAGCCCGTGTACAATTACCAAACCAATACATAAAACTAGTAATTACATTATGCATCCCATCGATCATCAGTTCCCCCAAGACTCTGATACACCACTATGCCCTCAAGGTAGATATTTCGAGGGCCGGCGAAGGGCAGAGGCATATCAAGTCCAGCGCGGCGGTGACCGTCGCGGCGACTAACGTGGAATCGGACTACCGGAGCCCGGACTTGAAAGGTGATTGGGGCCTGGGGGAGGCCTCCGTTATATACACTCAAAATAGGTTAGGGGCACACAAATTATAGATAAAATATCTCAAATACCCCTATTCAAAATAATTAATAAAAGACTCAGGATTAAGGCACATTCTAAGAGGATTGGGGCACACAAATTTTTTTACATTTTGTATCGCAGATTAGTTCTGCTTGGATGTATATTTTTGGACAAATGAACGAACGGCCATGGATGTCCGATCTTTTCCATAGCCAAACGGCCAGAGCTGGCCGGGAATGTTTTGGGGTAAACGGCCAGCACTGGCCGTTCTACTTTTTTTTTTTTTTTTTTCTTTTGTCATTCTGTTTAATTATTATTTTTTTTTTATTGTAGCATACTTGCGTAGCACTTACACCGTCCAATCCATCTTCATCATTCTCTCAATTTTACATTTTGTCCAACACTGTGTTCCCAGTTCTTCCATGACATAAGTTCACAAGAGAATGCACCACTATTGATAATTGAGGAGGCATCCCGTTGATAGACACAAATCCATCACTTTGCTATTGGCACCACTTAAAAACCAGCAATAAAGCACTTGTTCAGGTAAAAAACACACCAGAAATTAAGTTTAAACACAAGCAGTAAGAAACAACAATTGTGAATGTGCATATGCCCATTTCAGCTGTCTATTGCCGTTTTTAATATTGCCCAAACGGCCGTCGATGGTTGCTCTTCTCTTAGACGAAACGGCAAACAATGGCTGTTCGTACCTCAATCCGGACGGCCACCGGTGGTCGTCCGCCGTACCAGCGGGGTTCACCCCCTCCACCCTCCATCCCCATCAGTTTTCGATGACTCAAACCCACATCCTTCCCGTATGTATTCGGTCTCTGTTCTTCCGCCTCTTGGTCTCCCGTTTTCTGTGTGTGTTTGGACCTGGACTCCAATTCTATTTGTTTTTGTTGAAAGGGTAAAATGGGTAAAGGCTTCTTGTGTACCCGTGGTGTGCCCCTATCCAAGTGTATTTTTGTGTGCATGAAGTATAAAAGTGTGTGTATGTAACCGGGACCCATGGGGATGGATGCGATTGTCGTCCAAGGGCAAATTGGGGGTTTTACAGGAGCAATGAAATTACAGAAATACCCTTGACATAATTTTAAGGATCTTGTGGGTCCAGGGCTACAGATTAATACTACCTCCGTTCCTTTTTAAAGGTAATGTTTTGACTTTTGTCACTGTTAATTGAGTAACTTTGACTCGACTTTTTAATACAATTATATAAGATAAAATATAGTCAAGTGAGTTCTTGTTGGATTCGTCTAATCGCATAGATTTAGAATATAAAATTTTCATAATTTTAACTTATATGAAATTTGAGTTATTGCGGATTAAAAATATGTATTGAATTTCGTGAAATGTGGGTCCGTGGCATTTATTTAGGAACGGAGGAAGTATCACGACCGAAGGCGGTCTCCAATTGGTCACTTTGGTCTGTGCAGTGGAGTGAAGGAAATTAATTAATAAATAAATAAACAATATGACAGCTCATGTAATAGATCTCAAACTGTAATCCAGCGATGCATACTACTCTCTCTCTCTTCTATATCTATATAAAGCCTTTCCAGTCTTTCTCTCTCTCTGCAGTCTGCTGCACTCTCACTCGCTTCAGTCGCTTCCTTCTCCCCTTTAGTCCATTCTCACTCTTCTCTTTTTCTGGTTGTCGCTCTCATCATCACAAATCACACCATCTGGCCATCATCAACTCCCCCTTCCCCACCAGTTTCTCATTTTCAAACTACACTCAAATCCCTTTTCCCTAAAATACAGGGCACCGGGATAATCCAATCAATCTTATCGGCCAAAAAGGGTCATCGGACTGGAGGGGACGCTTACTTCAACAGTTCAACTATCAATCAATCGGCTGATAACAGGAATTTGACGTGGCTCTCGGACTTCGCAATTGGGTTTCAGGAGTAGGTTCTTTCGACTTGATTTCGTTCTAAAGGTTACTTCTTTTTCTTTTTATTTTTTTAATTTTTTTTAAAGAACACAAAATTGGTGTGTGTTTGTCTGCTGTTATGAGTTTGATGCCCGTGGCGTAATTGAATATGGTTATCTGGATACGGGTTGCGGTTTTGAATTGGAATCGCGTTGGGGCGCTGTTATTTAATGTTTGTGATTTGTTATTCTCTTTAATCCGTATTGGTTTGGGGGGATGGATGGCCAGGATGGGTGTCCTGTTGCTAGTAAATAGTAATGACCAATGGCCGCCAGTCGTTTTCAAGTTATGGTCTACATTTGGGAATATAATTGACCGCTCAAACTGCATGCACGATAAGTTGGGGAATGGGTGGGTTGATAAATGCATTTATCAAACTGCATTTTGGATGATCCTAATACTTAAATGCATTTACTTGCAGGAGTTCATTTCTTGAGCCCAAGGGTATATTTTACGAGGCTTCCGAGAAGTAGGCATAGAAAGTCAGCGGGGTTGATCATTCCAGAGAGCACTTCAACTTTTGATTTTTTGTTTACTCCATTGATCTCAAGGTAGAAACTTGACTATTTGTAATGATCTTGTTTCATTCATGTGTTGATTAAAAGATTCCACTGGTTGGTCATGCGTTCACTGAAAAGCCAGTATCTTGTCTGCTGGTGCATTTTTTGTGGCTATCCTTGGGTATGTGTTCTTTCTTATGGCTTGGGATGGACAAATGAGCATGAACTATCAAGATTTGCCAGTGAGGTAGATACTTCTGCTACATGTGAGGATTTGGAGGGTGTTGGATCCTTTGACACAACCTGTTTTCTGAATTCAAACTTGTACAGAAATACTGATATTTATGTAGTTGGCTCTGGAAACCTTGAGATACTTCCTCATGTAGAAATAGCTTGTCCAATAAAGGGCTGCACAATAACCTTCAATTTGTCTGGCAATGTTAAAGTTGGGCACAATGCATCCGTCGTGGCTGGCACTGTTGTTTTTTATGCATTGACTTTGACTTTGGGACCAGACGCTTCTCTAAATACATCATCATTGGCTGGATCACCTCCTCCTCAGACTAGTGGAACTCCTGTTGGGTTTGAGGGTTCTGGTGGCGGGCATGGTGGGCGTGGCGCATCTTGCTTGAAAACTAATCAAACGAACAATTGGGGTGGTGATGTTTATTGGACTACCTTGTCTAATCCCTGGGCTTATGGTAGTAGTGGTGGTGGCTCATCGGATGACCATAAACTTGGAGGTGGTGGCGGTGGACGAGTTTTACTTAATGTAAGCGATATTCTCTATATAAATGGTACTGTATCGGCTGAGGGTGGTGATGGTGGATCCCGACAAGGTGGGGGATCTGGTGGAAGTATAATTGTACAAGCTCAAAAGCTGTGAGTAAATGTTCTGCTTGAACTTTATATAGTAGTTTAGTAGCTGTGTTAACAATGACAGAAATTAGGACTCAAAAAATACTTTAGCATGAACTTGAATGAGAGAATTTTGGTATTATTTGCTCCACTGTACATGTAGTTAAACTATTGTATATATTCACTTGACAATAGATTTGGGATGCGAACATATTTGTTTAGACAAGCAAATTCATTATTCAGAATGCGTCTCAACACATTTAACACTCTTATGAAGCAAAAGCATGTGAATCATGTACAAGGAACTCTGAGGGCTTACCTATGGTATATATTTATAAATCCAGATGTTCTAAACAGATTTGTTTTCAAAATATTGGAAAATTAACCATATCCACTATTCAACACTGAATCTGGAAATATTAAAACTATGATGAAGCATAAATGTGTGCATTGTACATTTGTATGCATAGAGCCTTGAGTGATTTTATAAGAACATAATCAAGTTGATCTTTTGAACCAATATATTGTGCTTGGCTTGCGTTAGAGTTTAGACATCAACTTGTCTCCTGGATCTTTTTCTGAACTGTGATAGATAGGGATTGTTGTGCTTCTAAAGATTGTAGGTTAGGGACTTGGGATATTACGTGTTAACATGAACTATTCAATTATGTACATTAAAATATTCGGCAATGTGGTTTGACTGGACAGGAGGGGCTTTGGTGTCATAAGTGCAGCCGGTGGCAGAGGATGGGGTGGAGGGGGAGGAGGAAGGATATCACTCAACTGTTACAGCAAGCAAGGAGATGTAAAGGTCACAGTGCACGGTCAGTTCTGAACTAAACACCTGATTTTTACGTCATTGACACTTCATGTATTTGGTTGCAAACCAAATAAAATGTGTAAAAGCTAATTCCTTCTCTTATGTGAGAAATAGATGGTTGATTTTTTGCTCTGATAGTTCCTTATGACGTCAAGTTTCAATACTTAAGGTGTTATAATGAGAAACATCCACTGCTCCCTCCATGTTATACCGTGAAAATAACACATCGTATTTCTAGATTCATGTAATTGCACAGTTACATGAATTCATCCATTATTTTCCACCATCGCCCCAAAGCCTCAATAGATGGATAAACAAGAAAAAAAAAAAAAAAATTGCCCCCTTTTCCTTTTCACACCCATCCAGATTATGGGTTTCAGTTCTCTATTGCTTACCACAGGAAAGCACTATAATTCATAAGACAGTCTGCTCATAACTAACCTGTTCGATCAATAGTGATGCCCAACAGTTCCTAGTTACATGAGAGAGCAGGTTCTGGTTGGTTGAGATTTTGCATTGAATAGATACCATAATTGCCATCTAATCTGTTATAGTTCCATAGACGGTCTTTGTTAAAGTCCCACATCGGTTATATGTTGGGTTATCTCCCTATTTATATGGACATGGGCCACTCTACCTATCACCAATTGGTTTTGGGTTTGAGCCCCTAGGTCCATCTCTCTAACATGGGCCATGTCCATATAAACAGGGGGATAACCCAAAATATAACCGATGTGGGACTTTAACAGTCTTTATTCTTTTTAAACATATTTGGCTAAATCCATATTGAAACCTAAACACTGAATCATATTGTATTACATTAGTTACAAAATGTTTACATAAATACATTCCCCTGTTCTTAATTCGACTCGTTCTCATGGAGTGTAGGGTTATATAATGTAATGTACAGAACAGATCTGGGAACAAACTAAATGTCAATATCTGTTTGTTCCAGGATTAATCCCCTGGTGATTTGTCTTTTCTTGACAGGTGGATTCAGTGTTGGGTGCTCTAGGAATTCCGGGGCTGCTGGAACTTACTTTGATGCAGCTGTACTGAGTTTACGAGTTGGCAATGACAATCTGACAACACAAACAGAAACTCCATTGCTTGATTTTTCTACCAGCCCGTTATGGACAAATGTTTATGTGGAGAATCATGCAAAAGTATTGGTGCCTCTCCTTTGGACAAGAGTTCAGGTCTAAAAATATCATATCTCCAGCATTTTTATTTATTGGTCTCTGTATGTATGTTTTTTCCTCTTTTTCTCCCTTTTTTTTGGGTGGGGTGGGGGGTGGTGGATTGAATGGGTATTCGCCTTGTGAACTGCTGCGGCATATCAATCAAGGTATCTTGTAAATTAAATGCTTTACATCATTTGAATTAAAAATTTCACTCTGCATACTATTCTAACTGCTTGCCTCTGGTTTAACAAATTGGATCTTGTAGTTTCATACTCATGAACTTTCTGTAATACCTTATACCAGCAGACTAAGATACTTCACCAACCTAAATGCAGTTTGAAAACCATTTATTTATTATTTATCATATATACTAGTAGCAAATAGTAATAGATTTGACCAGCAGATTTAATTAAAGTTGTTTGGTAGATAGCGGATAACAAATAGCAGATAGCATATCGAATATGTAAAATTTTGCAATATGATATGTGCTTCCCCAATATGCTTCAAAATTTAGCATATTGATCCAAAATTGCTCCCCAATATGCTACTTGCCAAAAGGCATATGGACTGGTCAAATATGCTAAAGCAAACAATTTGCTATATGCTCTTCACGTCCTGAATATGCTTGCAACCAAACAGCCCCCATATAAAGCACTAAATTATTGATATAAATGTATCTAGCTGCTCAATACTAAACTTAAACTCAAGCTAGTCAAGCTTTAGTTGAGTTACTCAACTTGATAATCACCCCTTCTTTTCATAATTGAGAAAAAAGCCTATTGTTCATTTGTTCTCTATTCATTTATGTATATATAATTTCATGATTTATAATATACGTAGCAAAGTATTGTTTCTTCTTTGCATGTGTGGGTCACTCTAACTGTACTCTTTCCCTTGGTAAACTGCTGCCTACGACTATTTCCATCATGATGGTTCATACAAGTGATTAAAACAGGCTGTATTATATATTCACCCATGCCTTTGAAAGCTAAGGATGATTGGGCATCAACTGGTGTGCTGCTATTGCATGCTTGTCAGCCATTATAATGCAATTGAATTGCCAAAAAGTAAAAATGCTTTACATTTTTTTAAAAAAATATTGTGCTTTCTTAAATGAATGAAACTGGCCAATTTATATCTTCGATAAATCACTGCACAGCTAGAAGCAAGTTCTTTTGATTGATGTTAGACGTTTTTGACATGAATTCTTTTCGACATTTTTTTTTTCATGTGGTACTATTTCCTGTTTTATCTATCATATTTTGCATTGATTCCTAAGGGTGGTGTGTGAGTTTCCTTTCTTTGGGGTGATCTTTGATGATATTCGGTTGATTGTAGGTCAGAGGCCAGATAAGCTTGTATGGTAGAAGCAGCATTATTTTTGGATTGTCTGACTACCCAGTCTCAGAATTTGAGCTCGTTGCTGAGGAACTTCTTATGAGTGATTCAGTTATCAAGGTAGATCTTTGCTTATGGCATTTGCCTCATTTACACACATATAGTTAATTAATAGTTGGGCGTTGGCAATAGGAGCTCTACAATCGATTGTTATTGCATGTGGGGGCCAACTCTTGAAAACAAATCACCGCCTGTGAATCACATCCACATAAATTTGCAATATGATAGAAATGAATACACAACATTACATAGAAGGAGAAATATATTCTTCAGTAGTGACAATAAAATACATATAACTAAGTTCAGGCAAGTCTGGTCATGATATATATAACCAATGAACCCTCATTCCATGTTATGAATAGCTAAATACGTAGTATGTAATACTGGCCCATTAGCCTGGCCACAAGTACGAGGTGTAGTAATTAAATAATTAACACAAAGATTCAAACTTAATTACATATCACTTGCATAACAAAGCAGCAAACAACATAATATCAGCAATCCTGATATAATCAAAATCCAATCCCAAGCCAACAAGGCTTCAAAGTTTAGGGTGACAAGCTAAAGTATCAGAAATAGTGGCTATCAACCAACAGTATGTAAATCACAGAATTGAATTAATGGCCATCCATAAACAATAAAAACAAGGCTATCAAAAACTAATGAAACAAATAGCATCAAAACCAGAAAAATCTTACAAACTCTGTATCAAGTGGGATTGTGCTTAAACTGAAGGACTATTCTCCCTGACTGAAGGAAAGGGAAAAGGAAAAGTAAAGTTGTCAATATGAATATTAATCAAAAGGAAGATAGGAAAAAAAAACATAAGAATAACAATGAAATATTGTAATACATTGATACATCAACCACATTGCAATGCATATGGTATGTGATCTAACATACATACCTTAAGCATGATGATCCGTCAATCTTCCCTCACAACAACCACGATGATCCAAGCACTAAGGAATCTTCCCCCCTTCGATACCCCTTCAACTCCTCAAGAACAAAGGAGAGGAAAAACTCAAAAACTAAGTCCTGAATTGAGCTAAAATCAGCAGCCCTGGAAAATTGGGGTTATTTTTAGAGTTTCAGCAGGGCTGGGCCCAAAACAGCCATTTGGTCTCATGCAGTTTTTCACTGGGTATTTGATATCTAGGTGGAATACCGCAGATGCTCCAGACTTGGGCTTCCATCCCGATACATCATAGCCCGATTTTACTGTCATTTACTTCAATCTAGATCAAATTAATTAGCTTGGGCCTTTACATCAAAGCATATGTTGAATAGCATTGGTTAAGAACTAATGCCATTGTCCTAATAAATGGTTTCTATATTTTATCTTTCTGAAGGTTTATGGAGCTTTTAGAGTATCTGTTAAGATGTTACTCATGTTGAATTCCAAAATCCAAGTTGATGGAGGAGGGAATGCTGAAGTGGCTGTATCTGTTCTTGAAGTTAGAAATCTTGTTGTTCTTAAGGTAATACAAAATGACTTCGGAATAGAACTGGAAATGTTTTCTGTTAATTTCATTTTATGTTTCTGATGGACTCATGATTGGCTCCCTGCTCCCCTCTTTTTGTGGTAGGACAACTCTGTCATCAGCTCAAATGCAAACTTGGGTCTATATGGTCAGGGACTTTTAATGCTAACTGGTCAGGGTGATGCAATCAAAAGCCAGAGACTTTCCTTGTCCCTTTTTTATAATATTACGGTAAGATATTAATTGAAGAATTTTGTTATCATTGTTTTCATCCATTTATTATTCTTTTTTTGGTAGCAAGCATGGATGAACTTGAGGTGCACTTTCAATTCTCATAATGCCAACTGGCAACAGAGTACCTACATCTTTTGATATTATCATTCTATTAATATGAGAGAGAGCAATATCGGTAGTGTAATTAGTTTTGAAAACCTTAAGACTTTTGTAATGAGGGTTTTCTTCCAATTAAGCAAAACTAAGGTAATTACAAGATATATATACACTTCCTAATGGGCCATAGGGAAGCAGCCCAATATACTCTAAACAACCCAACTAAACTACACAACATAATTCTAACACTCCCCCTCAAGCTGGAGCATATAAGTCATATGATCCAAGCTTGTTACAAATGTATCGAATACGAGGTCCCCGAAGGGATTTAGTCAGAATATCAGCTAACTGATCATTGGAAGGAATGTAACTCGTAGCGATACATCCAGATAACACTTTCTCGCGGATGTAGTGACAATCTACTTCAATATGTTTAGTTCGTTCATGAAACACTGGATTGGAGGCAATATGTATGACAGCTTGGTTATCACAAAATAGCTTCATTTGAGACACATCAATGACCTTCAATTCATGGAGCAACTGTTTTACCCAAACTAATTCTTGAGCTGCCAAAGCCATAGCTCGATACTCTGCTTCAGCAGTAGATCGTGACACAACACCTTGCTTTTTGCTCTTCCAAGACACTAGATTACCCCCTACAAAGACGCAATACCCAGAGCTAGACCGCCTATCAGTAGGAGACCCTGCCCAATCAGCATCCGAGTACCCAATCACTTCAGTATGCCCATGATTGGTATATAACAGACCATTACCAGGTGATCCCTTAATGTACCTCAAGATACGCATAACTGCAGTCCAATGAGCAGTACATGGAGATTCCAAGAACTGGCTTACCACACTAACAGCAAAAGAAATATCTGGCCGAGTGAGTGTAAGGTAGTTAAGCTTACCCACCAATCTCCTATAACTGCCCGCATCAGCAAGAGGCTCCCCCTGACCAGGAAGTAGTTTAGAGTTAGGATCCATTGGAGAATCAACTGGTTTACAATTGGTCATTCCAGTTTCTTCTAAGATATCCAAGGCATATTTTCGTTGAGAAATAACGATTCCACAACTAGATTGTGCAACCTCAATGCCAAGAAAATATTTGAGAGGACCTAAATCTTTAGTTTGAAAGTGCTTGTGGAGATATTCTTTCAATCGAGTAATCCCTTCTAGATCATCCCCAGTGATAACAATATCATCAACGTAGACAAGAAGGAGTAGGCACTGGCCCGAAGAATTATGTTGATAAAAAACAGAGTAATCTTTAACACTTCGAGTCAATCCAAATTCTTGTACCACGGAACTAAATCGTCCAAACCAAGCACGTGGAGATTGCTTTAAGCCATATAAAGACCGACGGAGTCTGCAGACCAAATTAGACTCCCCCTGCGCAACAAAACCTGGTGGTTGCGCCATATAAACCTCTTCATGTAGATCGCCATGAAGGAATGCGTTCTTAATATCAAGCTGGTGGAGTGACCATGAATAAGTAGCAGCCAAAGATAAGAACAACCGAACAGAGGGCATTTTAGCAACCGGCGAAAAAGTCTCCGTATAATCCTCACCATAGACCTGTGTAAACCCCTTGGCAACCAATCTTGCCTTAAGGCGATCAACTTGGCCATCAGGGCCAACTTTAACAGCATAAATCCACCTGCAATCAACCACAGACTTGCCCTGAGGCAATGGAACTAACTCCCACGTACCTGAACCATCCAAGGCAGCCATCTCATCTAGCATTGCTTGGCGCCACCCAGGGTGAGAAAGTGCTTCACGAAGAGACTTAGGAAGGGGAACTGAAGACACATTAGATAGAAGAGCACAATAGGAAAGGGAAAGACGATGATAACTAAGGCAGTTATAAATAGGATGAGGATTACGAGTCGTACGATTACCTTTGCGGAGGGCAAGAGGCTGATCATCAACGGAAGCAGGAATCGCAGACGGAGAAGTGACCGGAGACGAACGTGAGTCATCAGAAGCACCATCCATGTTAGTGGGAGTGGGAATGGTGAAAGGTTTGGGACGGCGACGATAGACCTGCAATGGTTGAGGTTGTGGGGACTCTGAGGGAACATCTAAATCAATAGTTAAAGATGGGATAGGTAAGACATCAGAGACACAAGGAGGAGAGGAATGAGAGTAAAACGGAGTGGACTCGAAAAATGTGACATCAGCAGAAAAGTAATAACGACGAGTGTCTGGGGAATAACACTTATAGCCCTTTTGAAGGCGAGAATACCCAAGGAAGACACACTTAAGAGACTTAGGAGCAAATTTATCCCGATTTGGAGAGTGATCTTGGACAAAACATGTACAACCAAAAACCCGAAGAGGTAGATGATAAAGAGGGTCATGAGGAAATAACAATTGATGAGGAATTTTACCTTGAAGAACAGATGAGGGCATGCGATTGATTAAGTAACAAGCGGTAAGTACAGCGTCAGCCCAAAAAGACAATGGAACATGATGATGGATGACAAGTGTGCGAGCAGTTTCAATGAGATGACGATTCTTGCGCTCAGCAACACCATTTTGTTGGGGTGTGTATGCACAAGAAGAATGGTGTAATATCCCATGAGATGAGAGAAAACGGGTCATAGAATCAGAGAAATACTCTGGAGCATTATCACTACGCAACACTTTAAGAGGAACCCCAAATTGTGTGTGAATTTCATTATAAAACTCCTCAAAAATAGAGAAAATCTCAGACCGATTTTTCATAAGATAGACCCAAGTACACCGAGAGAAATCATCAACAAATGTAACGAAATAACGAAAACCAAACACAGACTGAGTTCGACTCGGACCCCATATGTCAGAATGAACTAAGCCAAAAGGTACATCGACTCTATTATTGACTTGCTTAGGGAACGAAGTACGAGACTGTTTCCCAAGCTGACAGGACTCACAAGAGAAAGACGACAAGTGAGACAAATTGGGGACAAGACTTTGTAACTTGGACAGACACGGGTGGCCCAAACGTTGGTGAAGGAGTTCTGGAGAGATGGTGGATGAGCACACAACGGAAGGATAAGTGTGAATTGATGGAAGGTGAAGATGGTAAAGCCCATGTAACTCACGTCCGGCGCCAATCACCTGTCCCGTGCTGCGATCCTGGATAGAAAAAGAATCAGCGTCAAATGTGATAGAACAATTTAAGGACTGTGTGAGCTTACTTACAGAAAGAAGACTAAAGGGACAATTAGGAACATATAGGACAGAATCAAGAGACATGTTTGGCAAAGGATGGGCACGACCGATGGCCTTTGCAGAGGCTTGAGAGCCATTAGCCATTGTAACAGAAGGTAAAGGACAAGAAGAATTTAAATGTGAGAAAAGACGAGGGTTACCAGAGACATGATCAGAAGCACCTGAATCAATAACCCAAGGGCTTACTGGGACAGATTGGGAGAAGCAAGCAACACTATTTCCCGAGTGAGCAACCTCGTCAATAGTAGATGGAGATGGCTGCTTTGAGGCTTGGTATGCGAGATAGTCTTCGTAATCCTTCCCTGTCAACATTAAAGAATGGTTGCTAGATTTATTGGGAGAAGTATCTGTGTGAGCAACATTAACATTTGCACGAGGAGATCGGCCATGTAACTTGTAACACCGTTCACGAACATGGCCCAACTTGTTACAATAAGAACAGCGAGGGCGATTGGCGCTATTGCGAAAGCCTCCATGAGGAATAGTTCCACCTTTGTGGATCTGTGGTGCAGTAGAAAGTAATGCCGATCGTTCATTCGGGGATGCTGCTGTTAAGGAGGAAACACGAAGAAGCCGAGAGTACACATCCTCAAGTGTTGGAATCGAAGAGCTAGACAAAAGTTGATCACGAACTGCACTCAAATCAGGTCCCAAAGTAGCTAGGGCACACACCATAAAAAATTTATCTCTTTGGGCAAGTTCGTCAGAGGCATTCTTGCCAGGAGGTAAAACAGAATTAAACTCTTCTTTAATGGATGAGAGTTTACCCAAAAATTCAGGGATAGGCAGGCCGGATTGACGAAGATCCAACAAATTTGATACGGTTGAATAAAGGCGCTGGATATCATTGGTGTAAAGAATTTCTGCCTGTTTCCATAGCTCACAGCAAGTGGTGAAATTAGTAAAAATAGGATGCAGAGAGGGAGCAATGGATTGCCACATAAGACTACACAACAAAGCATCTGCTTTCACCCATGCAGTTTTTTCTTTGTCGTCAATTTGAACTGCCGAAGTGGTGAGATGATCGGACAAACCTTGTCCCATACACCACATGCGGACAGCCCTTGCCCATGATGAATAATTGATTCCACCCATCAATTTTTCTGTGGCAATAGCCGGAGAGGGTGATAATGTGCCAGAAAAAGACATGCTAGGATTGTAGAGAGCTCGGGAAAAGTCCGAGCAAATTTGAAATCTGAAAGGGCAGATCTGAACAGATCTGAAAGGGCCGGAACTAGCGGCGGCGGCTGCTCAGAGAGGCGGCACGGTGGTGTGTATGCCGGCGGGAGCTGAGCACAGCAGAGAAACAGGAAGAGATTCAAAACTAAAACAGCTGCAAAAACTGTGAAACCCTAATGGCTGACTTTGCCAATGGCGGCGGTGGCGGCGGGCGACGGCGATGGTGGCGGCGGGCGACGGCGATGGTGGCGGCGGGCCCTGCGAACTCCGGTGAGGCGGCGCGGCGAGTGCAGCAGCAGCGGTGGGCTTCCTCTTCGTGGGAGCGGCGGCGGCGCAGCAGCAGCGGTGCAGCAGCGGTTCGTGCGAGCGGCGGTGGCGGGCGAGCGGCGGCCTCCTGCGAACTCCGGCAGCAGCGGCGGCGGGCTGGATGCGGAGCCCTTCGCGAGCGTGGTGGTGGAAGCTGTCGGCTGTTGGAGGTGAGGACGGAGGTGCGGCAGGAAGACCGAGATGGTGGCGGGTGAGCGGCGTCCGATGTGACTGAGGACGCCGGCGATTGGTGGAGCTGTGGTGGCCGCCGGATTTGTCGGAGGGGATGAAGGTGGCTGTCGGCTGCTTGTGGATGGCCGGAGGAGGGAGCGAAGGCAGCGGCTGGTTGAGCTGCGGCGGCGAACAGCAAGGAATGGGCAGGCGGCGGCGGCGGCGGGCGGCAGTCAGACTAAGTTAGGGTTAGGGTTTTTGGATATTGGGCTCTGATACCATGTAATGAGGGTTTTCTTCCAATTAAGCAAAACTAAGGTAATTACAAGATATATATACACTTCCTAATGGGCCATAGGGAAGCAGCCCAATATACTCTAAACAACCCAACTAAACTACACAACATAATTCTAACAACTTTGCAACTGGAATATGTATTGAAATCATGTGTAGCTTTTCCTGAAGCTATTCAACTTGCTATTTCCAATAATGTAGAAAGTAAGCTTCTTGTTTCAACTTTCAAGTTGGAATTTTTCCATATCAGGAGTATGTTGCCCTCAGAATTTTGTTTATATATATATATATATATATATATATTCCGATGCCTTTTGCTTGATAAAAACATCTGCATCTTAAGTGAATCTGATTAAAGAATACTTCTAATGTGTTAGGTTGGCCCCGGCTCTTTACTTCAAGCTCCCTTGGATGACGATGACAGTAAAACCTCGTAGGAAACCTATGAATATAATATCAGTATTATTTAGTTTGAGTATTCTATTTTATTGGGTTATCTTATCATGTCCTGTTCATCTGAAATAGGGTAACTAAATCACTTTGTGAAAGTCCATCATGTCCAATGGATGTGATATTTCCACCAGATGATTGTCATGTCAATTACACACTGTCTTTTACCATGCAGGTAAGATATTATCTTGTGCTATCTGCTTTTCAAATTCTTTGTAGTCCATGTTTATCTGATTAATGTGGACTGTTTCTTCGACAGATTTGCCGTGTTGAGGACATTCTGGTGGATGGAATTATCAAGGGAAGTATTGTTCACATACACAGGGCTAGGACTGTCATTATAGAGAACAATGGCATGATAACTGCGTCAGAATTAGGTACATATACACACATATATATTGGATTGTTTTGTGACATTCTCACATTGTTTATTTATGCAAATCTGTCATTTACTCAATCCCTTTTCTTTTTGACTTTCGATTTTCCCACGATAATCCTACCCTTGGGCCGACATTATGAGTGTTTATTGCATGGTGTGCTTTACAGGGTGCAGGACTGGTGTGGGCAGGGGAAATTACTCAAACGGGGCAGGCGCTGGAGCTGGGCACGGAGGGCGAGGGGGGTCTGGATTTTTCAATGGGATTATGAGTGAAGGTGGCCAGAGATATGGCAGTGCTGAACTCCCTTGTGAGTTGGGTAGTGGAACTGAGGTTCCTAATCAGTCTGATGGATATGTAGCTGGTGGTGGATTGATAGGTTCGCATTTAAAAATCTTTCATTGTTCAAAAAAGTGAAGCTGAGCATTTTTCTTCTCATTCCATGTGATGGAATGTCGTTTTGATGCTTTGAAATAGCTTCACGTTATTATCATATACTTGTTGCGTCTTTTTTCTGTAAAACCTCTCTTCAGTGCTAATGTATTTTTGAGTTTAATATCTAAAGAACATATAGTTTATATAACACAAGTTTAAAAGTACTCCTAAATACATGCATTTTATCTTTATGGCATGTAAACTCCAACAAGGATAGTATTGATCAAGAATTTGATCCTGGGTGCACAAATTGGTTTTAAATGAATGCATTGTAATGTTTAAAAATAGAAGGGCGTGGGGGTGCTAATTTTAATCGGTATAAGGTTATATTTGTTGCACATCTGTTCCCAGACGAGAAGAGTTTGTACTTGTAGAAGGGGTAGTTTTTACATTCACTGGTTACCTCTTATTTAGGAAAAGTGACTTGTTAACTCTGATTAGTTATCATATGAACGCTTTTGATTGGTGTAAGCTATATTTGTTGCATATCTGGTCCTAGATGAGAAGAGTTTGTACTTGTAGAAGGGGTAACTTTTACAGTCACCGGTTACCTCTTATTTAAGAAAAGTGCCTAGTAAAATCTGATTAATTATGATATGATATTTCTCAGCATTGATATGATTGCTTTTTGAGTTTTATCTTCTGTTTAATAAAATGCTACAGGTTTACAGCCTCATGAACATACCAATAATAGTCTAATAGCTTAATTATTTTGTTGGATATTTCTTCTCTATGTTCAATTGATCTTTATTGGAAACTAAAGAATAAATTTTGATTGCAATTTAGAGTTGTGTTCTATGTGTTTTATAGAAAAATCTAATTTTCCCTGCTTTCCTAATCTCTTTCCGTAATTTTGCTCAAAATGAGGTGTTTGTGTTTTTTGCATACAACCTTACATAATCTTGGATCATCAATATGGTCGCGCTTCCCAACTAATGATATTTTATGCATATAAGAACCTTTTTTGTTATTATGTAATTAAACACGTTGACCAGTATTTTGTTTCCTGTTTTTTATGTGTCAGTGATTGGATCCAGTCAATGGCCACTACTAAGGCTGGACAATTATGGGTTTATCAATGCCGATGGCCAAAGTTGCTACAAACCATCTCGCAATAGTAACAGTACTCTAATTGGTGGGCTTGGTGGAGGTTCCGGTGGAACAATATTGCTCTTTCTTCAAGCTCTTGCTCTTGCTGAGAACTCCTCCTTGTCTGTTGTTGGGGGCTATGGTGGTTCATTGGGTGGTGGGGGTGGGGGTGGTGGAAGAATTCACTTTCATTGGTCTAAGATAGCTAAAGGGGCTGAATATGTTCCGCTTGCGTTTGTTGATGGTGACATCGACTTTAGGTATGCTCCTTTATATATTTACATAGAGTTTTTCACAAGGAATTGAATAAATCATGAGGATACACAGTATCTGATAAATTAGATTATATATGAACTTGTTGCTCAAAATATCAAGATTTAAGCTTTCTTCTAGTTTCCTCATCTGTTCTCTTTGCTTCACGAGGGGAGATTATATTTACCTAAGTGCTTTGTTGATGGGGGTTTCATTTATAGTTTTATGCTGTAGTGTTACATAGTTTCATTTGGCCTTGTTTCATGTAATGCATGCTTCTTTTCTATTTCCTAGATCATAATGTTTGAACATATATTACCAGTTAACATAGTTGGGGAAGTGAATTCATAAACTGTAGATGTAATTTTTTCCTAATCGAGTTATTCATATGATTTATAGAAATGAAACCAAAAAAAAAGGAATTGTGAGCTGTTTTACACAAACTTCCAAGCATTAGCTCATCCATTTTTGTGTGTACAGTGGAGGGGCTGGAGGTGGAGATGGTCGTCGTGGAGAGAAGGGAACAGTCACTGGCAAAAAATGCCCCAAGGGCCTCTATGGTACATTCTGTACAGTATGTTCTTTGTTCGCTCTATCTTCTATATCAGTTTATCAGTTTTATTTTCACATATGCATGGAAAGACAGAAAGTAAAGAAGCACATATGAATTGAGATGCATGCGTTGTCATGTTTACTACTACACATGAATTTCAGTCTCTTCTTTTTTTGAGTCTCTACTCAAAAAGTTACATGGATGTTGGTGAGTTATGCATTCTTGATTACATAAAACAAGGAATGCAGTGCCCCAATAAATATTGTTTATAGCATTATTATGTCAAAATGTTAACCTATTGATGTGTTTGGTCACCTAAATTTCTTTTATTTCGTAAGAATTTCATATTGAAAAAGAAGTATATATCTTCATTGATATAAGATTATAATAGCATGACTACGGTAGGAAATCATTTAGCCTCGATTGGATTCTGAATGTCTGTGGTTACAATATAGGAATGCCCTGTTGGAACATATAAAGATGATGAAGGATCTGATCCAAATCTTTGCAAACCTTGTTCTGTCGAGAGCCTTCCAATTCGTGCTAATTTTATATATGTAAGAGGTATTGTTCATATGATGCAAAATTTTCATTTCATCTCCATTTTGTTTAGCTGGGAGTTGATTAACCATGGGGCCAATTGCTGCAGGTGGAGTCACCGAGCCACATTGCCCTTATAAATGTTTATCCGACAAATACAGGATGCCAAAGTGCTACACCCCTTTTGAGGAGTTGATATATACATTTGGCGGCCCATGGCCCTTTTCTCTTTTGCTTTTGTGTATTGTGGTGCTCCTAGCTTTAATATTAAGTACTCTCAGAATAAAATTGATTGGCTCGGGATGCTCTTACGATAGAGCTAATTCTATTGAGCAACATGAAGATCAGCGCTTTCCTTCGCTTCTTTCCTTATCCGAGGTGATCATATCCCTTATCTGGGAATTTTCCTGCAACTGCAGTATAGTCTGATTCAGTCTCATGTTTGCTTATTTTTTGTAGGTACGTGGTGCCAAAACAGATGAAACTCAGAGTCATGTGCATAGGATGTATTTTATGGGTCCTAATACGTTTAGAGAACCATGGCATCTTCCTTACTCACCCCCTCCCGCAATATTTGAGATAGTGTAAGTATTTCTGTTTGACAAGCAGACTAAAACAATTTATATTATCCTTTTTGACCCTTTTGTAGTGACATTCTCCTTAGGGGATAGAAGCTTTGGCCTAGTGTCAAGTCTTCAATATCCAATCTTAAAGTTGAGGGTTCGAATCCTAACTGGCCCTTATCCCTCCCCTCCTTTTCCCTTCTTGATTCTTTTGAGCAAAGTACCTTGTGCGTAAATGTACCCAAAAAAGAAACTTGCTCTTTGTGAATTTTTTCTTATCAAATGTATTAACGCTTTAATTTTCCTTGCCCAATGAAATTATTTCAGCCGCATTTAGTATAATATACAAAAAGAATAAAATTTAGTTTATTTTTTTATTATATAGTAAACCATTAACCAAATCAAATCAAACAGTAATATTACGGTTTGGTTTGGTTTGACATTTTTCCGGACCGTAATTTTACGATTTTCTTTGGTTCTGAAAGCACAGCTTTTGGCTATAAGCCTATAATATATTAATTCTCCTTGTTTCCTTTGTAAAGTTATAGGTTCGGATATGACACCATAAGTTACTTTTGTACTTTCCTGGCAGGTATGAAGATGCTTTTAACAGATTTATTGATGAAGTAAATTCTGTTGCTGCTTATGAATGGTGGGAGGGGTCTGTCCACAGCATACTTTCAGTACTTGCATATCCTTGTGCCTGGTCGTGGAAACAATGGCGTAGGAGAAAAAAAATTCACCGTCTTCAGGAATTTGTCAAGTCTGAATATGATCATTCCTGTTTGCGCTCTTGCAGATCGCGTGCCCTGTATAAAGGAATGAAGGTTATTTATGATTTAAATGCACTAGACTATGTTTCAGGGAAATTTTTGTTTTCAACTTGTCATTCCCCTCTGTCTCAACATTAAAAGAGATTATCTGATTATTGCGTTTCAAAACTCAAATAATCAGCTTAATCGCTACAAAATGGTGCTGCAAAACTAATTATTTGCGTTTTGAAAACGTAATAATCAGATAATCTCTTTTGATATCACTTATCCAAACACCCATGAAATCTAACAGGCCATAATCTTGTTAAGCAGTGAATATTTAAATGAATGTGCTCTCTCTCTCTCTCTCTCTCTCTCTCTGATTTAATATATGTATATCTTTCAGCTATATGTAGTATTTTGCATAAACATGAATACACATCATACAGTTTACTTTTATCTGCACCAAAAACGCACTACTTTTCGATCGAACTTAGTTAACAATTCTTCGAAGTTTATTGATCAGTTGATTAATTTGAAATGTAATATTTTTATACATGTAATATTTATAAGTATGCATGTGTGAACTTTTATTGGATCACAAGCTGTTATATACCCATTGTAAAAAAAATAAAAATTGTTCCTATTTACAAATCATAGTATCTTTGGATGTTTAAAAGTTTAACAGTAACTTATAGCCTTTTAAATATGGGGACTCACTTCATTGAGGACTCTTACAAACAGCTTGCATAGATCCAGACTGTTGATATGTCTCTAACTTACTCATTGAAATCTAGAAAATCAATTTCTTAGTTGATTGCCTAAGTTTACGATGTGCAATGGGAAATTGCTAACTGCCATGTTCTAATAGTTGATATATATTTCTGATCTACCATATAATGTGTGAACATATTTTCAGGTTGGAGCAACATCTGACCTGATGGTCTCCTATATTGATTTTTTCCTTGGGGGTGATGAGAAACGCCTGGATATGGTAACCATTATGCAGAAGAGATTTCCTATGAGAATTATTTTTGGTGGAGATGGAAGTTATATGTCACCTTATAATCTTTACAGCGATGCTTTGTTAACAAATCTCATTGCCCAGGTGACATATTAAGTTTGCTATAATCTGTATTGATTATCATACTTATGATTTGGCTGCACATGCATACTAGTTTAGTTAAAATAGATATTTATTAATATGGTGTAATTTTATGTACTGTTAGCATGTACCTGCAACTGTCTGGAATCGCTTGGTGGCTGGTTTGAATGCACATTTGAGAACAGTGAGACATAGATGTATCCGAACAGCTTTTGTTCCTGTTATCAATTGGCTGGCTACACATGGAAACCCTCAACTTGAGTTTCATGGGGTAAAAATTGAACTTGGATGGTTCCAGGCCACGTCGAGTGGGTACTATCAATTGGGTATTTTAGTGGTGACTGGTGACTATACTCTTAATGATCTTCATCATTCTGAGTATTTGGGCCACGGTGATTCATCATCAAGGTAATACAATATAATTACCTGTCAAAGGCAATTCTTGCTTAATAGGAAGTTACACTTCAAAAGCTTAAGAGAAAAAGACTTGTAGACTGAAACTTGTATGCATTTCCTTGCTATATTCTTTTAGATATCTATGTTAATATGTCAGTGATGGTTCCCTCTCGGTTATTTCTAGTTTTTTCACCAACATGCTTATATTAGTTTAGCATTAAGTAAGAAGTATCACGGAGCAGCCTGGGTGGTACTTCTGGAATATGAACATTTACTTGATATGCATTTAAGTTCTCTTTATGCAATATGAACATTTAGGTTTTCAGGAACCTGGTGGTATATATAGAAGCACCTTTGTAGATTATTGTGATGTCCATTTTTCCCCTTAACATTATCTGCCATGGTTGAAGGTATTTAATCTTGGAAGTTCCCTTTTTATATCTCACTGCTCATGTCAATTCTGAAATCTTCAGGAGCTTTGATGCAACACAAACTAGTGTGAAGCAAGCAGAAGAAAGTCAAAGTAACACTAGCCATTTACTAGCCCGCAAAAAGATTACTGGCGGCTTCAATGGTGGTATTATCAATGAAACGACTTTGAAATCGCTAAGCTATAGAAAGGACTTTCTCTTCCCATTTTCTCTGTTGTTGCTCAATACTCGCCCTGTTGGCAGACAGGTACTTGAAATGCTGTGATATGCTGGTTGGAACATTGTTCACCATTTAACATCTGCTTACATGTGTTCCAGGACACCATACAGCTTTTGATTACCATCATGCTCTTGGCAGACCTCCTTGTCTCTCTGCTTATGCTGTTTCTATTCTACTGGATCTCTCTTGGGGCATTCCTTGCTGTACTACTTATCCTTCCTCTATCATTGCTCTGCCCATTTCCAGCAGGCCTCAATTCCTTATTCACTAATGGACCTAGGAGAGCTTCACTTGCTCGTGTTTATGCCTTGTGGAATGCCAGCTCGATTTCAAATATTGTAAGTAATAGCTTGAAGTGATATGAACATTTTATGGTTTGCAACTTCACCAACACAACAAAATATGTTTCTATTTATATGCTGCCATGAATCTATAAAATGGAATATGTTGAACTTATGTTTTAGTTAATTGTGATGTTTGATGCTGAACTTAATCAGAAGTATAGGTGATCATGCACAACAGACGTACATTTTTCCCCCCGTCTGTGACTTCTACTTTATGAATGGCAGGTTGTGGCATTTATCTGTGGCCTGATTCATTTTGTGATCACCTCGTTGCAGTATCCGGAGAAGGAAACTGTATGGCATCCAAGGTGAGTTTCATTCATATCCTTATCACACAGTCGCACACTTCGAAGGAGATAGTCTTGTCGTTAAATACTTAAATATCCATTCTCTAAGGGCCTGTCTGAGTTTGTGCAAACTTAAGAAACCAAGCTTTGTTGTATAGTTCTTTTCTGCATATTTTTGTCACGACCTCATGACCAGAGGTTAAGGTAAAACACACAATTGGGATTGGATAATCCCTTTGTAAAAAAAAAACTACGAACAATTTGGATCATCTAGGTCTTTTGAAGATGTGCAAATACTGGGGTCACTTAGGACCATTACTGGCATAGTTATTAACCTCTATGGCCTTGTTCACTTGGTGTGATTTATCAAGGCTAATCACATATCATATTCACTTGAAAGGATTAGGACCCTTGATTATACGAGGTCTCTTGATTAATGAACTAGTTGGAATTAATTTAATAGGATTAAATTAGTCAATCTCATACCTCAAAGTGGACATGTCCTAATAGTATTCAATCGGCGATCCAAAAATTTTAAAATAAAAGACCAAACTTCGGCACAAACTTCTTTTTTATGTTTCCCTTTTAACAAAGAATAGGACATTGTTGTCACTTTTGAGCTTTATACTGTATGAGTACGAGAATTCTTTAACCTTTCTTTTTGGAACATGAATGTTCATAACCGTTTCTTCTCCACATGTTCTGATAATGCCAGGGAAGATGACAAATGGTGGCTTTTGCCTACGATTCTGCTGTTATTCAAGGCAGTTCAAGCCCGATTTGTGGACTGGAACATAGCGAACTTGGAAGTGAAAGATTTCTCTCTGTTCAGTCCTGATCCCGACACCTTCTGGGCCTATGAATCTGTTTCTTGAGAGGAATCATCACTCATCCAATATCTGCAACCGCAGTGTACATGTACATATATATATATATATATATATATATATATATCACTCCTGGTGAAAGTTGAGAAGTCTGTTTTGCATATATACTTATCTCTGTATAGGGTTTGGCTTTTGCAGTAAATTTGTAGATTGTGTTTGTTATTAGTGAGAGGCTACTTAAAGAAGGTTAAGCTAGATGAGATGAGTGCATTTTTTGTCAACAAACTCATTGATGAGGGCAGTCTTTTTTACATTTTGTTTTTGGCTTCCAGTAGTTAAATTTTTGCCCATGAACACTGGATTTTTAAATCACTGCATTTATTTGTCATGTTTGGGCAAAAGATTCGAAAAAGAAAAAAATAAGAAGAAAACTAATATGATACTGTACCAATCAATTTCCTTTGGATGGGTTTCCGTTCACTTCCTTTTCTCCATGGCCCCTTAACAAAAGATGCTTTGAATCAGCATCTTGAGGATCAGATGTCAACTGCATTATGTTCATGACATTGATGTCATTAAAAGCGAATCTTTAACTAGTTATAAAGCCAATGCCGCCGCCCTCCATCAGAGAGAGCTTGGTTGGGCTCGTCTCTATGTTCACAAACAAGTACCATACTTTGCTCAGGTGAATCCAGCTATAAGAATTAGACAATAGGATATAGCATCATGTGTATTGCATTAATACATATACAATGATAGATTACACATAATCCAACGATAGCTAATGTGAGGGTGTGGGTGTCATAGATCCTATGTAAAACCCCTCTTAGTTGGCAGTTGGCATGTTTATGCACTTTATATTTCATAAGATCCAACAATGAAAAAAGTTCATAAGATTAAAATGATCAAATCGTTCAGTATGGTACATTCACCAGCCCAAAGTGCCCATATATATATTCATCAAGATAGAACTGTACATACCACAAACACGATTCCAAGTGGAACTTGAATTGACCATGACTCAAAACACATTCCTGCATGCAGTCGCAGAAGCCCATTCTGCAAACCAAGTAAACAACCAAATTAATACCCATTGACCAAGCCATTATATGCAATAGCAGCCATTAGCAAGCTCAAAGATTAAACCAATAATAACTAAATCCTTAACTTTTCTACCAAGTTTTGACCTAAGATCGTTGACTGGCCATATTCAACCTTTTCATAGACAAGGAGATCAGAATGCATGGAAACAGAACATCTTGTTGGGCAATCAACACTTGCGTAGCCACTAGTGAGAAATACAATAATTCATAAATGGAAAAGACTACAACATATAGACCTTTAGTTCAGGTAAACAGAATTTTTCTATGGGTATTAAAGTCAATTTCAAGTACTCACCAAAAATAAATAAAAATTGAATATCTTGTATAGCTAGTGTTTTAAATCATTTCCCATGCAAACAACATTAATGCTACATAAAATCTAGAATCCATGTCTGTTTGTTTGACTCACTTGTATTTTTCAAATGAGCGGGGGACTATTCGCACTTCCAGATAGAGCTGTCTTTTTCCTTGAGAATCCCAAACCTTTCTAGGCCACATAATTTAGGAAGAGACAGATCAGGGGTATTGAAATAAGATCTCCAAAAGTTGCAAACTGCAAGATTTATACAAAGGGAGGAAGCAAAACCAATACTGGGGAATTTTACCAGCAGGAATCTTGTTTTGAACGTGTGAAGGATAATTCATCGATTCCTTCAGCATCGATGCACTTCCACTGCTACTTCTCTTTTTCTTTTCCGAAGAGCCTAGAGTACCTTCAACTGTGTGTGTGTCAGAGAGAGAGAGAGAGAGAGAGAGAGAGGGGGAGGGAGGGAGGGAGGGAGGGAGGGAGAGAGAGATTACTAAAACGCTAATACCAATCATAGCACCATATACATTATCCAAAGGATGATCAAGTCAAGTTTGCAGCTGCATGCATGAATAAAAGGAAGGTGATTATATTGCATGAAGGGATTGACAGCTTGTATATGCAGTGCAATTTGGAATGTATTTGACAATTGTCATTTGCGGAACTGGAGGCATTAGTTTTGTCACCATTTGGAAAGGTTTATGGGGAATAGAATTGGCATACACACACAAAAGATATAGTTACATTGTCTCCTATGCAGATCAAAGTATACGAGAATGAGTATGCACAGAGTTTGATTGGCTAGCAAACTACATATTATTCATATATCCAAAAGCATGATGAATTCAGGCACATATAGCTCAAGAACATAGCAAAATCATTTGTCAAATTTCATACTTCTTGGCCACACAACCTTACTACACACCAACATAAGCCAACGAGATTATATAAATTTCCAAGTAATAAGGATATGCAACTACTCTCTGGCATCTCAAAGGTCAGGAGGAAATACAAAAATGGTGACTTATTAATCCAAATGTGCAATAAAATGAGATCTATTAAGATCTCCTAAATAGACCATGATATTATCCAATCGATAATTACTAGTTATGCAATCAATAATTACTAGATATAAAGATAGAGTAGATATATGCACAATTTCAACAGGCATGCTCAAGATCGAAATTGCTTACACATTCCTTATCTCAAGTACCACAAGTTAACAGCTATGCACATTATTTAAGAAAATTCTTTGTACCTTGCCACTCCCATACCACCTTAGATTCACCCTTCACTAATTTTGGGTACTGATCTATTCGAGAATCTTCCTGAACCAGTTCCTCAACCTGTTCAAGAATCAAGACAGTAGAAAAGACGACTGTGTGATTGTCATATTATTGCAAAGTGTATGCACCCACAAAGATTCTGCCAAAAACTAACCATCCAACATGGGAATATCAATGAAATAGTGGAGAAGGAAATGAGAATTAAAATGGGCCTTAGTTTAGTACAAAGCCTATGTTCAGATACAAAGAAACAAGTTCAAGGTGGATTATATCCTACCAAGTATAAGAAACAAGAAAAACAGGTTTTCAATATAAGTTCATCAAAAGCTCATTGCCATGGTCACACCCAAGTGTTCATAAACATGTGTTGAATTCAAACAAAAGGACCAAACGAAAATTTTCAATCAAACATAATAGTACAATACATGTGTGGGTATATATATATATTCATCAAATACGTTTTTACGAAAACATCTATCAACTAGACGACATCCCCAATTTTTGGAGAAGACGGAATTACCTTTCCCCATAGGGAGGGATGCCTTCTCTCCTTTGGAGAGAGAAGATGATCTCGCAACCAGGATGCAGCCACCCAAGGTTCACCCTCACCATTTCTCCTGGAAACCAATGGCTTCTCTTCAAGTATATCGCAAACCTAAAAAGGATACTGGCTCAGTAAAAAAGATGTCTTTCACTCTTCTCTCAGGAAGAAAAAGAAAAGCTTATAAGGATGAAAAGTTTACATTCAGTAGATTCAGTATGCCTCTGCAAACAACACCAAACAAGGCTAATGCGCAACTTCAACCTAGCATAACAATTCTACCTACTCTACCAGACTGAATGTGAAACCCTTATCTGATCCAGTTGATTCTTCAAAATCATAGTTTTAACTCCATACAAATAAAAAATATGTAGTCAGTCAGTGCACCAGAATAAAATGTCTAGAGGTAGAGCAACTCAAAAAATTTCAAGATGGAGCTGAAGAAACCATCAACCAGAGCCAATGAATGATAGAAATGAGCAGAAGATATGAGACAGCCAAGGTATTTACTATTTAATAGGACACGACGACAGGCTTCCATCCATCTTAAAAACTGTGTTCAATAAAATAAATATAAATTTGCTTTGGGTTATCTAAATCTTTAGCTTCATTACTATGCCCTTTTATTCAGAGAACTCATACAAATGAACCGGCTTAAAAAATGATAAAAAGGCCAAAATCTTCCAAAGGGCAGCACAGATAGTCAGATACCACATCCTGCCTTCAGAAACTATAACAATACCAATTCACATGAGTTCATGAGGGACATGACTATACCTCATGGTAAATCTCTTCAGCTCTGATAGTCAACTGATGTCTTTTATATGCCCTGAATGATATAAGTACGCATCCTAAAAACTATAAAGTTCATTAGAATCAATTAGCTGTAAAATTATGCATACTATCTATTAAGTGATACTCTATATTATAAGGTTGAATACCACTGCGCAAGATGGAACTAAAAGGATTGCGTTCCTGATAATCCACTGTCGAGCAGCACAGGAGAGTGGTTTATAATGGTCCACAAGCAACTCTGGACACTTGAACTCTTCAACACTAAAGCAGCATATAAGTAATGAAAACATAAGGCTGCAGAAACGAAATTAATTTTGAAGGGGCCATGAAAAATTTAGTCAATCAGACAACAACCAGTGTACCTATGTTCATTTTTTCTTGTTTCCAATGATCTGCGAATGTCCTTCATAGCTCTTTCTTTTGAAGCCATGAAAAGGCCCTTGTGCATTATGTGACTCTCATCCAAGTCGGTCCATAGTTCATCCTCTGTGAACTAAAAGAGAGAATGGAAAATCACCACACCAACAGATAGTTGACATTTCACAGATAGTAAATACTTTTCCTTGTGGTAGATTGATTTCTTGAATCAATTGATGAAAAGTGAATGGATTTAATTGTCACAAACCCAACATTTTCCATTTCCACTGCACAATAGCTGGGCATATGGTTCACATACTACGACTTCCACCCATTTCACCTGCAATTGCATCAAAATTATTAGTGGTGTTGGACGTACATTCATACTAAAGAGTCATCAACAAATCTATATAAGAGCTTTATTAGTTTAGGAAAAAGACGTGGAAAGCAGATAACTCGCACAAGTTTAGTTGCTACTTCATTGAAGTCTGCATCTTCAACACATAACTTCCCCTGCTTCTTGTATCCATGGTGGCATTCAAAATTCCCATCATTACAAATGGCATTTTCAGGACAGGGTTCACATTCATCTGAAGCAACATCAGCAATTAAAAAACTGCAGCAAGAGATGCGGGAATATGAACCACCCGGACAAGATAGTTTATCAAAAGTGGGTAAGTTCATTTACAAATAAGTAGATTTATGAACAATACATGCAGATGACTTTGTGCGGCTGGAATATTATTAATCAGCAAAATTCCCTGTTGCCTCCAAACATGAACAGCTAACTGAATGAGGGTTCCAGTCAGTATTTTAAGGAACAGGAACCTTGAGGAACAAGAACCCTAAGCATTTAGGTGCATTGCTATTTCGAAGTCATACTCTCAGGCTCAAATGCAACTAGCGTAAAGATTCTTCCCTTTCCTATCATCACTCAGGTTTCTCCCATAAGGCAATTGTGAGATTGCATGTTATCATCGGATCCATTAACATCCAATTTTGCAATTAGGTTATTGGCAAACCGGCAATTGAACATAACTACTCCAGCATCAATATTACATCAGGCTACTGCAACAATCTTTCCAAATATAAACAAGGCTTTACTCTTTAATGCTAATGGGTTAAAACATGAAAACAACCCTGGGATTGTTCCGAGTCCCTCTAGAAAAGATATATAATCGTTCGCAAGTAAACAAAGTATACCCAAGAAATACTTCATTGCATACAACATAGAGAAAATGCACTCGCCATCCAGCATAAATACGTGTGCCCTTGCTTGTTAACTGTACAAAGAATTCGTATCCTCACCGGACAGGGGATCATTGAATTCAGAAGCAGTAGTATCGCAGAAGGGTTTGGCCGGGTTGTTTAGTGAGGCGGCTATGAAGTTACAAGCTACTGCGACGGCAGCGGCAAGGAACAGCACGGCGATCAAACGGATAAAGTCTGTCTTGGAGGATGGCAACGAATCTAAAGGTGGTTGGACGGAAAAGAGCGGCGGGGACGGCGAAGAGTGTTTGGGCCTTCTCCTCTTCGGAACGTCGGACGCCATTGAGAGCCGGCGAAGAAATTTGCCTGCGAATTACTGTCTAGTTTCTACACACACATAGAAGTCATTTATGCACTTTATTATTTAAACCAAAATATCTTTTTTTTTTTTTTTTTTTTGGGAGGGATAGGGCGTTAGGATCCACATCCAACCTTCCGTTGGAAATCCAGGAACTTAACTATTGGCTAAGTCCACATCCCAAAACCAAAATATTATTGACATTTAATTAGGTTACTATAAAACAATGAATGTCACCACACGTATCAAGCTCATAAAAGGTTACATTACATATAACCACTTATATTATAAAAGTGAAACAACTTTTGAGAGTTCCCAAATCTCAAATACATATCAAACCCTAAATAATACTCCCTCCGTCCCACTCCAAATGTCTTACTTACTATTTTTGAATGTCCCATTACAAATGTCTTCTTTCTATAAATAGAAATAATTTTCCCCTCCAACAACTATGTGGACCCCACTATATACTCACAAACCAACTCTACCTTAATTCACGTGCCCAACAGTAACAGGACACTTGGGGTGGGACGGAGGGAGTAAATGTTTTTTTAGAAGAAAGGTGAAACAAAGCCGATTTATACCAAAATTTGTCTATTTACAACAAGGCCATGTATATCATCGTCATCTAATAAACGTGTCACCCGACTAAGAGGGGTTAAGAATCTAATTATTTGCCTCGATTTTGTTTCGAACTAAGTCATTCGCTGTTTAATTCACCTCTCTCTATGTATGTGTTTGATATATACCTCCCAATTTCATGTTGGTATTTCCCTGGTTTTGTCCAAGACCTATGTAGTGTTCTCCCGTCTATTCTCATCGTCTCTTATTAGATTCACTAGCTCTGCATTGTCAAATTCCATGTGAAGTTTAATATTCTCACCACCTCTTATTAGATTCTCACTAGCTCCGCGTGAAATTTAAGACATCCAGATCCCATGCCAATTGTAGTACCATCAAGGCCCTCAGGCTCCAAAGTCAGGCAATGAACCGATATTACTATACCTCCAAGCTACATGCCATCCAAATCGCGCAGTAAGCCTCCCACAACTCCATCTCTCCCCATATCCTTGCATTACAATTAGCTGTAGTCCAGCCTGAAGGAGGTTGGACCCATCCAATTTCTCTGGTCACCCACCTGTTACCCGTTTCCATTATTTTCCTCTGTCTCCCAACTTTAAAAATAAGTTGAATTAGGCCACCCCACGAAGAGAAATATTTATTTTAGAATAAGAGAATCAAGTAATCGTGTAAGAAAAAGTAAGACTTGTGCGCTTCCCTGAACAGTTATATCATTCATGCTCAAATTACTACTCTGTATAAGTTATTAAAAAGTACTCCCTCCGTTTTTTAATATCTTTACCATTTGAATAGTTGATACTATTCATTAAGTAACTTTGATTCAACTTTTTAGTATAGTTGTGTATGATAAAACATAGTCAATTGAGATCTTGTTGGATTCGTCTAATCGCGTAGATTTATAATACCAATTTTTTATAATTTTTACTTGTATATAATTTGAGTTATTAATGACTAAAAACGTACATTGGATTGCATGCAGTGAAGAAGTGAAGAAGTTAAAAAAAAAAAACGGAGGGAGTATATGTTTTCCTGTATAAGTTATTAACAAAAATTATCACACATTTTGTCTCTTTTAGGTATGTTCGGCCATAACGGGTTGATTTTATAGTTTGAATTTCAGCCCAATAATCGAAATTTAGGTATAATTTCAATAAATGATGGATGAACATATTTGATAAGTCATTCCGGATGAGAGTAAACAGCCATTAAGATAACTAATATTCCTATTAAGAAAGTGGGGAAAAAAAAAACCAAGTAATGAATTTATATTAAAATTATTTAATTTTCTTTTTTAGTATAAATAAATGTGAAATGTACATAGTTTGGACTTTTGGACATTGGAACTCATCCATCCCGTCTAGAAGACTGTAACGAGAATGCCTCTCACCTAAAATT
Organism: Hygrophila difformis; assembly: GCA_030278955.1. Taxonomy (NCBI): domain Eukaryota; kingdom Viridiplantae; phylum Streptophyta; class Magnoliopsida; order Lamiales; family Acanthaceae; genus Hygrophila; species Hygrophila difformis. Next base: position 1,325,572 of record JAOANR010000006.1, on the reverse strand, counting down.
ATTTCTAAAAAAACTCAAGCTCAACTACGCTGAAGGCTGCAAGTATGGCCGATCTCATCCAGGAGGACAAAGGAATGGTTAATATCACTCTCCGCACTATCGGTCCTAATCCAATCTCTCGCTTCCGCCTCCCCTCTGCAATCAAAGTACAGTATTTTATTTAATTGCTTTATTCATTTTTATTGTATATGTTAATGGCGAATTATTGTTGGTTTGTTTGCTATGTATGCGTGGGTTTTGATTTTTCGTGCTGTTTGAAGGTTTCCATTATTTACCTATGTATGCATGTATTTTTCCTATTAGTTCTTTTTACGGTGGAAATTTGATGCGCCAATGATTTCGGGGTGCTGGTTGCTCAATTAGGGTTCCAGAGAATGCTAGCGGGAAAAAGGCTGTTATCATAATGGCGATGACAGTCTTTCTAGTTTAGTTTTGTGTCTTTTGCTTTGAGAAACAGGCTATACGACTATACGAGTTGAATACTGAGTTTCCCTTTTAGATTTTTTTTTCTTGTTGGGAATGGGGGTTTGAGACCTGAGGAGGTGATGAATCAAGAAGGGAAATTTGGTGAGAAGTCACTGTGTAACTATGATTTGCATGTAGCCACTGAGCATACACTTTCATATGCATTTACACATTCATTGTGACTGTAGTTATTGAGGACGATGTTATCTATTACAAGCTCAATTAATTTTGAGAAGGTCATGGATAGAATATGATGGCATGGTGGCATCCATAAGTATATCAGTCAATATATGCCAAAAAACAAGCTACCAACGATGTATCGAGATTATTTACTTTGGAAATGAGCTGGCGGGCTAAGTATTTTGCCCCAACACAGTTTTTAAATGGTTTGTTTGTGCACAATCTGATGAATGAGTACATATTCTTATCGAGATTATTTACTTTGGAAATGAGCTGGCGGGCTAAGTATTTTGCCCCAACACAGTTTTTAAATGGTTTGTTTGTGCACAATCTGATGAATGAGTACATATTCTTATACTCTCTCAATATCATCCCCTGTAATTAGAAGAAAGTCGTTATATTAACACTTATATAAAGGATGTTTTGTGACAATTAGGTTAAAGAGTTGAGAAAATTGATTTCTGAGACTTCTAGCTTGCCACTTGAGAATACAAAACTAATTCTCCATGGGAATGTCTTGCATGATCGTGATTTGATAGATGGCAATGATGTATTGGTCAATCTTCATGACGGAGGTATGAATTGTTGTAGATTATTTGATGTGTGTTTCTTTTTCTTATTCATGATGATGAGTTGCTTGAGCTTTTAACTTGTTGTTTGACATGGCTGCGTGCCAAATTAGAGTTTTTTTTGCCTACCATTGCATCACATTATAATGACAGAAGTCACATCTTCGGTTTACACTAGCATATATCTTGGAATTCCTTACTGAATAATTAGTTTGAAGATGCTTTGAAGATTGCCTCTAGTATAGCTGTAACACCCCGGCCCGCTATGGAGCCGGAAGTGCCTTCGAGCTTCTTTCGGCATTGAAGTCTGGCCCCAGGTCAACAGAACTCTTTCCAGTGCGCTTTGGCCTCACTCACGCACACCCTGGGAGACTTCCCAGAGGTCACCCATCCTTAAGACTACTCCACAACATGCACGCTTAACTGTGGAGTTCTTATGGGATGGTCACCAGAAAAGAAAGGTGCACCTTGTTGACATGAGTAGATTTTTCAATTCTTTTAAGCTATTCTTCCATACCCTCTCTCGGGGTATTACAATCTCCCCCACTTGAGAACGCAACGTACTCGTTGCGCCTCGATCGCCCAATCAAAGTCCCTCAGGATCTTTGCCCCACTAGACGCCTGATTGGTACTCCCAGCACAGCGCGCGGTCGCAGGTTGTCTCTGATACCATTCTGTAACACCCCGGCCCGCTATGGAGCTGGAAGTGCCTTCGAGCTTCTTTCGGCATTGAAGTCTGGCCCCACAGGTCAACAAAACTCTTTCCCTGGGAGACTTCCCAGGAGGTCACCCATCCTTAAGACTACTCCACAACAAGCACGCTTAACTGTGGAGTTCTTATGGGATGGTCACCAGAAAAGAAAGGTGCACCTTGTTGACACGAGTATATTTTTCAATTCTTTTAAGCTATTCTTCCATACCCTCTCTCGGGGTATTACAATAGCTTATCTGACTAAGTTGTTTACTCTCCATGATTAGTTAGCAGGAATTGAAATTTAATCATATATTCCCGGTTGGAAACTAAGATGTACTCCCTCCTTTCCATTTCAAATGTCCCATTTTCTATTTTGGTCCGTCCCACTTCAATTGTCACATTTCCATATTTAGAAAATTTTTACTCTTCAAACAAACATCACATCAACTATTTACTCCACTTTAACACAATAACTCATTCTACCTAAAATATCGTGCCCAAAAGAAATGTGACATCTCAAATGGGACGGAGGGAGTATTTATTTGCATTGAATTGAATAATGAAACACTATATTGCTAGAGCAGGAGATCAGAATTGTATCATTATCAATCACAATTAAAATCATATAATAATTGATATGTAATTGTTTGTTTCCTAATACTCCCTCTCTAGTTGATCTTGGGAGTTTAAGCAAACTTGTTAACAACTTTGAATAGTAGAACTATAGAATTATTATTTGACAGCAGATGTGTGAAGAATATCCGTAACACTTGAAGATAAGAAACTTGGGTTGGGGGGGAGCAAAAATCATCCAATAACATCCTCGAAATGAGCTGTACCACTTGTGCAATGGGAAATCATACTTATTGAATTTGAACAACACAATCCCAGCCTCGTGGTACAAGGAAAACCTTCATAATTGTTTAGAACATCCCTGAACTATTAGGAATAACACCAATAGTGTTTTGTGTGTGTGTTTTTTAGTATGTGCTGATTTGAGTGATAAAGCGTGTTTGGATTTTTTTTGTCACATAATTATATCCTTGCAAGTCTTTGGCTACTTCTGGAACTGACATAATGTTTCTTCTTTAGAAACTGTGATAGTTGCCAGCAAACCAAAGCCACCCTCTAAGCATATTCTAGACAGTATTGATGACGACGATGAAGATCTTGTCAGTATCAAGTGATTTCTGAAATCATATTTCCTTTTATTTAGCCTCTATATCTAGAAGTCTCATGTCATATGTTTTGTCATACAGAAATATCAACTTCCTGAATCAGCCAGTAGGTGGAAAAGGAGGATTTTCTTCACATTACGTGATAAATTTAAGATCCCTGGTGAGAAGTAGCTCTGTGTTTGAATTTTATGTATGAATATTTGAAACAATACTCAGCAATTCTGTTTGTCTGTAGATATGCTTTTGATGGTGATTTTCTCCCTTAGTCTAAAGATGTGGGCAGCAATTGTACTTTGGTTTTTTCTGGCGCCTGTTGCACATGGCTTTGGTGTCGGACCTCTATATGTGAGTCTTCCTGTTCTTTGCCTGCTCCCTGTGATGCTTTCAGAATTGTTACATATTGGCTGAGTTTTAGTAATTCCTTCAATGTTCTGGAAATCTACCACTTTTAATACAAAACAGGATCTAACCCCTAACCTCAAACGAGGTTTTAGGCACTTACAACTAGTAAGCTATGCTAAGGGGCCTGGAAATTCTACAATTTTGTTTTGAAATTGACTAGTAATTCCTTCAATGTTCTGGAAATCTACCACTTTTAATACAAAACAGGATCTAACCCCTAACCTCAAACGAGGTTTTAGGCACTTACAACTAGTAAGCTATGCTAAGGGGCCTGGAAATTCTACAATTTTGTTTTGAAATTGATTAGAATTTTATAATGCATGCACTTTACAGAATGCCCAATGTAACAGGGGGATTTAATGCATCATAGTCATTGAAGAGTGAATTTGATATCACTTCAATCATTCATGTTTAATTAGTGACAGTTAGTTTTATTTTGTGTACACTTTCTTTAAAAATAAATTTTTGATATGTGGTATAAAAGCACTAAACTCAACCTTTGTACTTTAGACCAAGTTCAGATTTTTTTTGAGATGTGTATTAATTAATAATACAACAACGATTACAAAAGAAATATTTATCAAGACATGCTAAAGAGGGACTAAATATTTTATTTATTTTCTATTTTCTATTTTGTTCTTTGAAGACGGACTAAATTCTGAAGTATATAGTGTAGAATCAAAAATAAAAATTGGCAGGTCTTATTTGAGATCTGACCTCAATCCCCCAGTTATGCCCATCCCCTGTGGAAGTGAGGTTGAAATTCCCATTTCCCATGGACCCTAAATTAGGCTTATTGGTGTGAATGGTGAAAAAGTTATGTAGAGTTTCATTCGTAGGATAACAAGTTCGACTTGTAATCTTAACTTGGCATTAAGCTGTTGCCATGAATGCATTTTTATGTTTTATTATCTAGGCAAGCATAGCAGTAATTTCTCTATGGACAAGTGCAAACAATGGTGAAAACTTACTATTATATTTAATGTGGCAATGCTGTTCAGATTCTTGGAACGGGCTTTCTTATAATTTTTTACAACCTGGGGCATCGGCAACCTGGTGATTTAAGGTATGTACTGCTGCAAGCAGAACTTCCAATGTTATTAAGCTTTCCGAATAAAGCATGTGTGCAATTATTTCTTGTTGCTACTGTAAATTCACCATTGTCATGGAGGCCTTTTGGCCATATTTCACAAGGCTTCTGGAGCCCACAAGTATGATTTTCCTGTCAGACTGCAAGCTCAGGATAGTTTATGAAGTTAATGTTCTATTATATTGGATGTTCATTAGCTTTAAAATCTTTCTCCATTATTTTCATCTTCTGGGTACTAATTTGATCTATCTGCCTATTAGTACCTCATATATGAGTTAGCCACAAACTTCGCCTGTTCCCTAGTGACATTGCCTGTCCAAAACCTAGATAAAGGAGGGTCGCATTAGCCAGATATCTCCTTGAATGGGAATCAATTCAATCCAATCACTGAAGTGCATACCATGCTACCTTATGTTTGCTCAAGCTGTCTAACTCCTATGTTGTGCAGTGCATATTCAATATTCAATGAAGATTTCAGAGAACTTCCTGGAACTCTCAATGCGGACCACATAGATAGGGATATCAGGCATGGCCGGTTTTGAAGGCAAGGTGCGTCCTTACGGATCAATTTCACCCCTATATCAACTTGTAAACCTTGAAAAAAATGGTATAGTCCTCGAACAACACATTTGTGTCATTGATGTTCTTGTTGAAAATTAATGCGCAATTTTGCACACATGTAAATCTGTTGAGGGTTCCTTCGCTTTACTTATGAATGTAGAATTTGTCAAATTAAAATAGAAAAGATGTAATTTGTGAAAGGGGATCATGGATATTTGCACATATGGATCATGCTGTATTCAGCGAAGCTCCTTTGGTTATTTTTTGCTTGCATACAAAGTTGGTTTGGTATTGGCAATACCTTGTTTGCTCACATGCTATTCGTTTTCCAACTGCATTTTTTGTCATTAATTACTACAGTAATTAGTTTAGAGAAATTGAATATATTAAAACCACGAGCAACCATCAAGCAAATTTGATTTGGAATCTAAACAGACATCCATTACAGAAAATTAACCAACAAAAGTATCAACACTCAAGTAAAGAAAACATGAACGAGGTTTTCTTACACAGGAAAAGACGAAGGATGTATAGCATACCTTCTTTACAAACCTTTCCATCAACCAGAAGAAACAAGTAACTGAACTACCACTGTTTTTTATTTTTTTATTTTATTATTTAAAGTAGTAATATACTGTATATATATAGTGGTGACACAAATATTCAAATTCATTCCCTCAGCCCAATGTATATATTCTTGGAATTTAAATTTTACTCTTGTTTCAAGACCTCGGCCCAAAATACTATACCGATTTTATTCCCGGAGTAGTAGTATTATTACTAGTGATTATTCAAATGAATGGATAAAATATATAGTAGTAGAAGTGTATTAAATTTGAGTGATGAGAAGTAGTACTAGTAAGGAGTATGGTACACTAGTAGTAGAAAATACAAAAGCCCAGAGTCAGAGCCCCCTGAGACTTGAAAGAGAGAGTGTATAAGCCAAGAAAGAAAAATTATAAAACCCTAATTCTAAACCCAACTTCCCTTTAGTCTATCTCTCAAATATTTCCCCCTTTCTACATTTGGGAATTCAGTTTTCGCATTAACCTCCTTTCTCAGTTTAGGATTCTTCGATCTTTAATGGATTCCCAAGATTCCTCCTCCCAACCGCCCCATCCCCATCTCCCCCATCCCCACCACCACCATCACCCTCATCCGCACCACCACCCCCACCACCACCCACACCACCACTTCTCTCAGCCACCTCCACCGTCGCATCCTGCCATGCTTCTTACCCCACAACCGCAGCATCTTCACAACAACTCTTACCAACTCCCCAGCAGCAACAATTCTTTGCACTCGTCCAATTCTGCCCCCTCCAATCCCTCCCTGATGCACCAGCATCAGCAACAGCACCAACACCAACATCAACATCAACATCAGCATCAGCATCAACAGCAGCAACAAACCCCTCGCTTCCCCTTTAACCCCCTGGCGGCTGCCGCGGCGGCGGCGGCCGCGGGGCCCAAACCGATGGATCATGTTCAGGCCGATGGGTCGCCTTCCGGGGGTGGTGGGTTTAACGTTGAACCGGCCAGGAAGAGGAGGGGTCGGCCTAGAAAGTACTCTCCTGATAACAGCATTGGGCTGGGACTCTCGCCTGCACCCATTGCCCAGATTTCCTCCGGCATGGCCCTCAACGACTCTGGGGGTGGAGGTGGGGGTGGGAGTGGGGCTGGCGGTAGTGGAGGTGGAGGTGGAGGTACTCCTTCCTCTGATAACCCTGCGAAGCGAAACCGTGGGCGCCCCCCGGGTTCAGTGAAAAGACAGTTGGATGCACTAGGTTATGTGGTTATTGCGTTGACGATTTTCTAGGGTTGCATTCTTTAGTGTGGTTTTGAAAGTTTCTTCATTTGTGGGCAGGTGCTGCGGGGGTTGGTTTCACGCCTCATGTAATTATGGTTAATTCTGGAGAGGTAGGTCATGCTATGCTGATTATGAATAGATAAATATAACTGTGTTAATGCCCGAGTTCGGTGTATTAAAATTCATGATTCCATGACGTTGTGAAAGTTGCTGCTTGGTTGAGTCCGGTTATGGATTGTATGCGCGCGGAGGAATTTTCTTCATGATTCTTGGTTATGGCTTTGTGTGCATATTGTGCTTCTGAATGTTAGAGAGTTAAAAAGTTTGAGGATTTTTTCTGAAAAATGTTGCCAGTGGATAGAGAAATGTGCTTGAAAGTGTGACACTTATTTAATCTGAAACCAATTGTTGGTATCTAGCAGGCCAGTAGACGACATGAAATAAGGTTATTCATTTGATTTGAAGCAGGTCTTTCAAACGCATTGGTTGTTGCAGAAGTGCAATCAATTCTGTGAGATGCAGGGGTTAATTTGTCAAGTATAAGTGTAAAATTTGGTTTGCTTCTTTCATATCACAGCCCTAAGCATTCTTTAGAGTGATCTCGAGCCTACCTGAGCCTAAGCGTTAGTTTGGATAATAGTTTTATTAATTTTATAGACTCTATGTCTGGTAACCTACTTAAATTGAAATGTTTTAGATATCATGAGTTAGCCAACTTAAATGCCCAACTTAATGCATTTAGATTGTTAGTGTTTGCATGTCCTTTTCTTACACGTGTCAAAGAGCGTAGTGTCTTGAGTAGCCCTTTAACTCACAGAGTATATTCTAGTATTATATTTAATACCATCTGAAACATTTTCTCAGGACTATAATAGTTGCTCTTGTAATTAGTCCCCATTTGAAAATTTCCATTATTGGGGCCTGTCTTGCGCCATTGCTATTGAATAGAATATTGAGCTGAAGTTGCTCTATGAAAACCATAATTAAATGATGCTGATTCGACCCTTGCTACTGTGTCTTGTTGCCTTCAGCCCATGGTTGTAAAGTTCAAATTCATTTATGAGGCCTAGGGCACCATTGCCATTATTTGTAAATGGAAACAAACTTTTGATTTGGTAAACCTATTGAGTTCTCTCGTGTTTAACTGGAAGGAGTAATTCGTTACATCTGGCATGCTTCCTAATCTAATGTCTTCCATAATCAAAACATTATAAAATTCATTGGAGATGGGAAGAGAACTTATAGCATGTGAATATTATAGGGACCTAATAGTCTGGTTTTTTACTTCCTATCTCCTTCATCTGTCTCCCATCTCTATGCATGTGCCTGTCTCCCTTTTTATGCAATTTATGTTCGTACTCGTCTAGTTATTATTTATTTAAAGAACTAGTATATACATATGTTCATTCCTCATCAGTCTAAAAACTTTTTGCAGGATCAATTGCCAAACAATTCAAGTTTGATTGAATCTATTTGATTATTTACCTATGTTTGTTATGGCTATTTTGCATGCAAGATAACTGGAGGCATCCCTTCTTTGCATTGAGCCTTTTAACAGAAAAAGATAAGATTTAAGAAATTAGAAGAAGATGCTTTAAGATATTCACATGTACTTGGAAGATATCTCTTGAAGTTTTGATGCATGTTAGAAGTGCCAGCTTGATCTGACTTGAAAATTTTTGTGTCTTTTTGTATTCTTAGGAATTAGAATACTCGTAAGCCTGGGATTTTAATGAATTTGATGTTCCTTTTGGCGGGAGATTTTAATTGTGTGTGTGTGTGTGTGTGTGTGTGTTTTTTTCCTTATTGCTTGCAGGATGTAGCTTCAAAAATTAAGGCCTTCTCCGAGCAAGGACCGCGAACAGTATGTGTTCTATCTGCTAATGGAGCCGTCTGCAATGTAAGCCTTCGCCAACCTGCAATGTCTGGAGGAGTACTGAAATATGAGGTGTGTGGTTCTCATTAACCTCCGGTGTCAATATGAGCATGGTTAGATATTGTAATGATTGTGTGAATAGTCCTTCCTTTTAAAATTGCTATTATATCCGACTAAGATGGATCTAGCCCGAAGTAAGGAATGCAATGATATGTTGATCTCTCAGCTATAGCTTCTATTTTGGTTGTTTATATGGCTGCACAACTGGATTAATGGTTCCCACTAGGGGTGAAAACGACCTGGTGTAGCTCAGCTCGGCTCGGTTAAGTCTAAGTTCGGCTTGGCTCGAACTCGAAGCTCGACGAGCTTCAAAAAAGCTCGACATAAATTTTAGTTTTTTTTTTGTTTTTTTTTGTGGGATTGAATTACCGGGTATCCCCAGGCCACATTGGGCCCAAGACTAAAAAGTTTTAAATTATGGAAGAATGAGCTTAAAAACTTGAAAAATGGAGTTATGTAGAAATATATTAAACTATTCATAGTTCCTGCTAATAGTCCCAACTTCTAACTCACAAAATGACATGTATCAAAATATACAACCAGAATGCACATTAAACTACTATTTCTAGTTCCTGTTAATAGTCGCAAATCACAAAATGACATATATAAAAAAATTGGATTCAAAGAAAATATACTCAATTTTTAAGAAAGAAAAAAATATATATATATATATATAATATATATTCGAGCCTATTATCGAGCTTTCGAGCCGAGTATTGATTAGCTCGGCTTGAGCTCATTCATATTCCGAGCCGAGCTTTGATCGAGTCGAGCCTGAATATTTTACGAGCCTATCAGTCTCATTTACACCCCTAGTTCCCACTGATCTGTTAATGGTGTTATGGATCTAAATATCAGTTATTGGAAGTGTTTTCACGTAAAAGGAATTGTTTTTTACATTAATCATGAAATAATCATTTTTTCTACTCTCTTCATTAGCATTCACCCTTTGTTCATATCCTAAGGCTTTTAAGTGGACTAAGAAATGTTAATGATATGGGCTCATACTATGTAGTTGGATGTGTGATTATCGACGATTATATAGTGTAGTGCTGTTTGGCAATGGACTTAATTTGCCAATACTGATTTAACGCACGTCTCCTCTCTGTTATGTTTCCAAGTGTACTGTAATATAGTAGGCCAGCAGCTTTCTGTTATTGGCCTTTAATATTTCTTTGCAACGGACAATTTTGGTTAAACTTGAAATGTCAATGTATCTGATAACTCTGTGTTAAACCATTTAAGACTGATGGTTAATCTTTAGCTTCTGGGCCTGCTATGGCTGCCCTTTTAACAGTTGAAAAACCTGTTCAACCTTATAGATGAATTAAAAAATTGCTGCAGTGCACCTCACTTAATCATTACTCTGTAGATGTTGAAACTGTCTGCCTATCCTACTGCATCAGGGCCAAAGGTTGATCATTTAATGAACAAGCGGGCAATTAAGTTCTATGTTTACTTTGATTTATATATGGTTTAGCTTTTTGCAAACCAATACAAATTAGAGTTTGTATCTCTTGGTAAATATCTGGAAAGTTCATTAGCAAACGAAGCGGACTAATAGGGGCCAAAAATTCGAAGAGGACGGATTGGGCAAAAATGACAAGAAAATGGACATATTTTTGGCAATTATTAAAGAATATGGATCTATGGCTTCAACCTAAAACCAATTGGTGATAGGTAGAGTGGCCCATGTCCATATAAACCGGGGAATATCCCAACATATAACTGATGTGGGACATTATAACATGCATTTCCTTTAATAACTCCAGTGTGTTCCTAATAAGTCAAGGTAATCTTACTCTTTATCTTTATTCTAGATTACAACTTTAGAGACCAAGTTGATAGGCTAAGAGATAGATGGGGTATGGTGCTGAGGTTTGATTCTATTGTACGTGGTTGCATTCAACATCTGTTGCCACAGAAGAACAAACATTTGGAAAGGGAAAGAGTAACACCATGAATCAATGCAGGTTAGATAATCGTCCTACATCATTAGGACTACTGAGATTATTAAAGATTACATAGTCCCATCTCTACCTCTGTCACCACAGCAAAACAACAATCATTAAAGCACCTTCTTACACAATTCTTACATTGACAAGTTTTCAGCCAATGATGGATTGACAGCAACTTCGTGCTGCCTCTTCCTTGAATAAACTTCCTTTGGACAGCACCACATAATTTTGTACTTTGCAGATAAAAGTTAATCTTCTAGGAGAAAATTCTGTGCTGTGCACATACTTATTTTATGCTTGTTATCTGGTAGGGGTGTGAATGGAGCCAATTTATTCAACTCAGAGTTGTAATTACTCTATTGGTATAATATATACTTTGAAAGTTATATTGCCAATCAAATGAAATATACTACCTCCTTTCTTTTATAATTGCTCCATTCCCACTTTTACAATTCAATGAACATTTTTAATAATTAATAACTCAGATTGTGTATAATTAAAAATTATAAAAAGTAGATATTCTATAAATATGTGACTAGATGAATCCAACGTCTCACTTGACTAAATTCTTTCTTATATAATTGCTATAAAAGTTGGATCAAAGTTGAACAATAAACAGTGTCGAAAAAGAAATTGGAGCAATTAATAATGTTAGGAGGAAGTATAATATTGTGTGATTTGATTTCCAGTTTCATGATAATTAGTCGGGCTATATAAATCTATGCCCTGGTTATCTTTCCTTCACCTTCTCTGATCTCACAAATTTCTTGCTCTAGTCAATCAAATACTTCTTCTGTTGAGAAGGTTTTCATCCATGATTCCATCTTAGATCTGATTGTTTTCTGTCTGGAATTTCCTTTGCTTTTCCCATCTTAATTGGATATAGTTGAATAAAAAATTTACCATCAAGGACTGACTCTGGATCCTAAATATCCAATTAATTTCCATAATAACTAACAATCAGATTTTAAAAAACTCAATTTTTTGGTTGAGGCTGGTATTAAGTATTCATTGAGACAGAAGTACAGAACAATTGTCCTTGCTAAATACAACAGGTTTTGTCGATGATCCTGCTGCACTCATATAATGACAATCTTGGACACATGACTATTGATCTTCTATGGGATGGTGATCTGAGGTTTCTCTATAATTTGGGACCATCTAGTTCATTAGTTAACATTTAGTCTGCAAGGTTAGGAGGTAGGTTAACTAGCATAAAGTGATTGTGTTGTTTGTGTGGGGATAGAACCTAGAGCAAACTTCAAGCCTGCTCGTATGGTCTTGCTAAAGCTGCAACTTTCAAAACATTGTGGATAGATTCACTTATAATTGCCAGGTGTGGGACTTGGCTGCTTCAATGCCAGTATGGGCTATGGCATCCCTATATAGTTTTAAGATCTTCCAATTTACTAGCTTGCTTTTAGCATTCATAAACTTCTTTTCCTGTGATTGCTGCTCCTTGCACATGCTTCTGAAGAGTTCTTTTGCAAATTATGTTGCCCATATAATAGTTTAATTTAATCACCTCTAGCTGAATGTATTTTTTTTTATATATATATATATAATCACTAGTTTTTAGATTAGGAGCTCTTACGCATGTTTAGAGGCCTGAATCATATGATCTTATCTATTTACATTTGTTCACTTAATGCCATCCTTGTCAATCTCAACACAAAACCTAGAACTCTTATAGATTTTGAACTTACAATGAAACTAGCTTGCAAGGAATAGGAATGTCACAGGCTAAAAAATGGGGCATGTGGGTGAGTAAGGACAAACAGGTGATAATGATACCCAATAGTGTTTGCATAGTTAAAACCAATATAGATTGGCACCGTTGTATTTACCCACCCTAAGGTGGACATACAAAATGGAGCTTGTTTTGGTTAGGTGCATGATTCGGAATGGGTGTCTTGGTAATGTGCAGTTTCACTCAAGATGAGGTTGTGTAGGAGCAGGTATTGTGTGCTAGTTTTTTACATATCATGAGGTTATGAAAATTTATAATGGTTCAAAATGTTCCCTATGCATATCCCCGACACCATTCAGATTTGTCCATAATTACTTATCAATGATCATATGGAGGTATTTGTCAGCAATTGTACTTATGCTTCACAGTGAAGTCATGCAGTAAGGAATCTTACTATTGGATTGAAAGCACCAAAAACTATATTAAATTGCTTTAGAAAATAATTTCTCAAATAGACAGATGCAACACATCATGATCTGTAGATTAGCCATAATGCAATTGTGGTTGAATTGTATTTGGTTTTGGTACTCCACATTTATACTATCTGTTCACCAGTTTAGCGTTCTCATGTAAGGGGATACCAAAGTACAATGTGAAGCTAAATCAATATCCTTCCTGTTAGGTGTAGTATGTTGTTTCTTTGGTGATTATTTGCATTCGGTCCTTTAAGCTTCAAAATGACAAGACTTCCACTGATTTGCAGGGACGATTTGAGATTATATCATTATCAGGTTCCTTCCTTCTGCCAGAAAGCGATGATAACCGTAACAGAGCTGCTGGTCTGAGTGTGTCATTGGCTGGATCAGATGGTAGAGTATTGGGTGGTGGAGTCGCTGGAGCACTTCAAGCAGCATCGGAAGTGCAAGTAATGTTCTATTTCTTTGGTTTTTTCTTTCACATTCTCCTTACATGATTGTTGAATGCATTTCCTCGCCAGGTTGTCGTGGGCAGCTTCATTGCAGACGGCAAAAAACCAAAGATCCGGCCATCTTCTACCACACCCACAAATATGTTGAATTTTGGAGGTGCTCAAGCCACCGGAGGGATGAGTCCTTCCCCAGGCGCTTCAAGCGACTCAGGTGAGAGAAACGATGACAGCCCTCTGAACCGCGGGTCAGGACCTTTTGGTAATGCGGGGGGGCAGCAGCCTATTCAGAATATGTCGATGTATTCAACTTTGGGTTGGCCAAACAACATGAAAATGCTTCCTGACTAGAGGCGGCGGTGCGTGTATCCATTCATCGCGCAACATAATATGTGTCTCTGTCATTATCGGTTAGTGGTTGGTTGGGTTGCATATGCTAACATCAGATCTTAGGATTCTTATGTTGTTTTTTCTTCTTTTTTTTTTTTTTTTCGATCTTAGTCGGGGATTTGTTTAGCTGTCGTAGGAATGAGTAGTCCTCGATCCTCTTGTTCTCGTGCAGATTCATTGGTGCAGATTCGTATCCGATACAGAGATTTATTGCAGGGCCACCTTTCTGTGTTATCCACATTTAAATTTTTTCACCAAAGTGTCATTTGCTGATCTGATATATATAAATATAAATGTGTGTGTGTGTGTGTGTGTGTCTCTCTCTCTCTCTCTCTTATTCACAAAAAATGTTTAATTTAAAGACTCCGGATTGCATTTGCTGTTGGGTAGAGATTAGGAAATCTGAGAATTTACTATGGAATGAAAACAACCCTGGATGAATAAAACTAAAATTGACAAAAATCCAAAATGGGTTTGAAAAATATTTAGGCATGTTGAGTGGTGGACTAGTAAGTAGTAGCTTGAAATTACTGCAATTTAACAGTTTTTTTTTCTCTAAAAAAAATATATTAATTTACCTTTTTTCTTTTCACACATGTTAAAGATTTTTTTTATCAACATACCTATTTATAGTTTCATTAGCTCCCGAGGTATTATAAGATAAGATTGTAATGCACTTCTAGCCTTCTATCATTACATTATTCTTTTTGACATTTATTAGAAGTCATTTAGCATATAAGTTAGTATTATTATATAGAAAGGAAAAAAGATAATGAATCGAAAAAAAATATATAAACAAGTTGAGTTTTGTTAGATTTATTTAAAACTCCATGTTCAAATCATATGGTCAAGGGGATGAGACTAAATCTTGTTAAACAACGATATAAGTATATAAAAATTACACTAAACCGTGCTTGTTAAATTAGAAGGTGATATAGTTTATTGCTTTTACAATTATGGTTATGTATGGGTAGTATGACTCATTGAGTCGACGTATGAGTCAAATGTACTCCTGAGTCAGTCAATTCTTAAACTTTTAAGTTAATTAAGACTTAATACTAACCGAAACCCAACCATGATCCAAAACTAGTTGAAATTTCGGGTATACATTCTTATATGAAAGTTGAATGATATGCCTATGATGACTGGTTCAAGATTTATAAGCTGTAGTATATGTTATTTTAACCTTGCCTTTTATAACCAGCGTGGAATTTCCTTTTACAATATTTCATTTTTATAAACAGGTCTCGCTTTTCACTGGATTGACCTATGAAAAAAAGAGTAAACCAGACCAAACTAAAACTGAAGGAAAAAAAAAAAAGAAAAAAATGACTATTGAATAGATGAAAAATAATTCCTGATCAAGTGCAAATGGTACAACAGCAAGCATAGCTGAGAAAAACACATGTAAAGTTTCATCCACATTCATTACACAAGACCACCACATGAATTTGCATAACTTCTACAGGACACCTCCCGGTTAACATATGCTACACAGCTACCTATGCATTAGCATCAGCTGTCCATCTAAATTAAAACCAAAAACGTTTAACCACGACACAACAAGCTACAGCTATTATTACAGACGGATATCTCAACACAAGGCTGTACGAACAAACAAAACAATGACAAAACAAAGAACCATAAAGCTTCGGGTCTCCAGAATGTCTCTTTCCCCGTCCCGGTTTACATTACATTTTCCTATGTCAGCAGCTTGCACTTGAACACTATTGATCCCTCCACCTTGGACTTAATAGAGGGAAAAATCCGGGAGAAGGAAATCCGTAGCCAGGGGATGGCGGTGGGAAAGGTCCCGGGCCTAATATCCCTGACTGCCCGATGGGAGAGAATGAGAAACCAGGTGACATTGGGGGAGGATATTGATAACCGGGAGAGAGTAGTGGATATGGCGATCGAGGGCTAACCAAATTAACAAAGCCTGTAGGCGATGGCAAAAGGAATTGGGAAGTAGGAGATGGTAAAAGAGGAGGAGGGCCATTCATTCTTGGTGAAGGGAAGTTGTGTGGAGGACCTTTTACATTTGGTGATGCTAGAAGGGCAGGAGGACCGTTCATCCGAGGAGAAGGAAGAGCTGGGGGAGGGCCATTCACTCTTGGGGATGAAGCATGTGGCATAACAGGGTTGGGATGGTACTGAGGCTGAGGTAGGTGTTGACCAGGAACTTGAGGATGCATATGATGAGGCTGAGGCTGAGGCTGTGAAGGATTCTGCTGAGGAGCAGAATCAATAATTGATGTCTGAAGGTACCTCATGTAAGCAGATATAGGTGATTCAGTTGTATTTGAATATAAATCAGTTGGGGTTGGAGGAAGCATAAAGGCCGGTGAAGATTGGTCATACTGAGAGGGTGGAGGAGGCCGCATGAAGTTATTAGCATAATGAGCCGGAACCATAGGCTGCACTTGCGAAGTCGCTGCATTAGGCAAATGAGGGCGAACCGGAACCTGAGGTCTACTTGGTGCCAGAGGTGGAGGGCGAACTCTCATTAACCTATCATTGGGTGGTTTCCTATTGTTTTGGGGAGGTCTAGGCGGTGGATCCCTTGCCGGTGATCCGGTGAGCTGCTGAACTATGTTCCGGAAATCATTCTTGTTGATATTGTAAACCTGGGGCTGAGGCTGCTGTTTCGTACCATTCCCAAAGTTGGGCTGGTGAATGGGGCTCTTCTTAATATTTTTCCCCATCTTGTTCACACCAAGATGATCAATCTGCCTATTCATCGATTGCTGGTTCGAATTATCCATACCCTTATATTTACCTAACAAAACTAACTCCAATCGAATACCTCGGTTCCTTCAACAACAAATTCTCGCACAAATATCAAACCACAAAAATCGTCGCACAACTACAATAAGAAAACGGATTCCATCAGAAAACAACAAAACCCTAATAAGTATAAACGACAATAAACAGAAATCACAAGATTAACACCGAAATCCAATTTACTTCCATAACCCCCAAAATCAAACCTCCAAACCCAAAACCCCTGGACTCAATCATCATCCACCATTCCCCCAACCCAAATTCAGAAATTCAGATTAAGAAATTAAAAAAGCAAATAAACAAAAAAAATCAGGACAATAAAGCAAATTACCCATCAATTGGTAGATTGAAGCTCCCAGACGTCCGGTATAACAAGTCTTCCTTGTGGAAGAAGAGGGAATGGCAAAAACCTAGCTGGTAGATGGGTCAATGAGGGGAATCCGGAAGGGGGGAAAGTGGATCGAGCCTCGAGGAGAGAGTCTGGTCTAGAAGGAGCAGCAAAGAAACCAGTTTTCACTTCTTCTTTTTTTCGAAAATAAAAAATACTCCGTCCGTCCCTCAGACGTCATGTTTGACTTTTTGTCACTGTTCATTATTTAACTTTGACCCAATATTATTGCAAGTAAGTATTTCAAAAAAATAGTCGAGTTTGATCTTGTTAGATTCGTCGTGTAGTTTTAAAATATATATTTCACATAATTTTTACTTATATATATTTTGAGATATGATCGATTTAAAAAGTGTATTGGATTGTGTACAGAAATCAAACAATATATCTTAAATGGGACGGAGAAATCAAACAATACATTTTAAATGGGACAGAGGGAGTACTACAACACGGAGTAGTAGTAGTAATTAATTATATAAAGAGCTTCACCAAAAAAAAATTAATTATATTATAATAAAGAAAAAAAATTGAAAAATAGAAAATAGGTAGTGGGGGCAAAGGGCATATGGGCAGCTACTTTGCCTTTGAAAATACTTGAATTAGCCGTGTTGACGTTTACGTAACTTACCCGGGTAGAGTTGAACTACTCCTTAAGTCCAAATTTTATGATACTTATTAATAATGAATTGGTAATAATAATAAAAATAACCAATTATATATTTAATTATTATTTTAAAAAGTTTATTTGGCACTGCATCCCTCGAATCCACCACCTCCCACTTTACCTCAATTCCATATTAGGAGTAACAATATTTATCCAACATATATTAACTACTATATAAGGAGTATATAATATAGGAATAGTGTATAATTAGTGTATATAATTACCGAATAGGTTCACATCCGGACACTGCATATCCGGAGTGTTCCGGGGAAAACCAAGGTATGCTGCGTATACACAGGGACAAATATGGCCCTAAATCATCAATTTTGACTTTCCGTTTTTAAATAGAGTGAATGGTGGGTAATTAATGATATTTTCCATTTCGGAGGTTTACAGAAATCGTGCACGATTTTTTTAAAGTGATTACCAAGATTGACTCCATTTTTTAAAAGAGTATGTGTATTTTTTATTTTCAGTATAGATTTGGTTTGTCCCCACCAGTCATATTTCTATTGGACTACATTTGTCCATACAATATTTTAAAAAAGTTTCCATTTGACATCAGGAAAAAGACTTTTTGAGAAAACGACACAACACCCTCATACCTTGATTCCATCGAAACCGCCACACAGACCCCTCCCCTCCGCCCCCTCAAAATTGTGTTCTGGAATGGTATCATGAATGCTATATTAGCGATGCAATTGTGTTCTGGAATGGTATCATGAATGCTATATTAGGGATGCAATTGTGTTCTGAAATAGTATCATAAATGCTATATTAGTGATGCAATTGTGGTCTGGAATGGTTTCATGAATGTTATATTAGTGATGCAACTGTGTTCTGAACTAGTTTCTGATATGATACTTATTTGCTGCCAGCGTGTTCTGTCAAAGATTACATATTATTAATGATATTAATCGCTAGAAATTATGATCTGTGACCGTGTACATAATGCTATTCATATCTTTCGTATTCTTTGCGCACCGAAAACCCACGACCATGTGTAAAGTTGCAGTATGCATTATAGGCATTCCTAACAGTTTTGAACTCTCTCCCTTCAAATTCATTTATATCTGGAAGATATTAAAAAGAAATAATGACTTCGTTCCTTCAAGAAAGCATTACAATTGTCTACAATCAAACGAAAAGACTAGAAAATATTATGAAGAAATTATGAGATCATTATCGACCAGATTAATAAATACATTTCAATGTATAAATTCAACACAATCGGCCATCATCTTTACCTGACAACACTAGTGTTACACGGCTACAGGAGGATTCGTCATCATCGTCATTAGTTCCTGTGAACGGCTCGGGAGCCGATTCAAATCCCGCCTCCGCATCACCACCATTTTCTTCCATTCCAGATTGTTGTATTGAATCGTCAAGGATTTGTAGAATATCATCACCACCCGGTGAAACGCATCACAAGTCTGAAACTGTTTTACCTTCATCACCGTTACGGGTGGCCTCATATGCTTTTGTGGCATCGATTCTGTCTCCCAAATCATCCGGCATGAAGTTGAGGTCCAACATCCCCACAGCCGCCGGATTATTGATGCTGTGTTTGTCATGCACACAAAACCCTAGAATAGGATTTCCCTCTCACCTATGCAAGAAATGGCAGTTTCATATCACCCAATAATTACTCACACTAATTACGCAATCAGTGATCCAATTTTCCAATTTTAATTAAAGTGTCTGTATGGAATGTATTACCCGAATATGAACGCGTAGCACAATGTCATCATTGTCGGAACACGTAATGGGCACTAAAAAAAACCTCCGCATAGTAACTGTATTGTATAATTACCCCTACTGTATAGAGTATAGATGGTTGGATCAATTGCCATCCACCCCTTATAGTATTTTTTATTTGAATAAGGACATTATTTTTGTGACACCATATCTTAAGGATATAAATACGGGAAAGTGCCAAAAAAAACTCAAGACACAAACATATTTCCTCTATTTTAGAAACTTCCCCTGTAGTAGATGGTAGCAATTAGATTTCAATAATACTAGAGTATGGGGATGGAGACTTATCATAGTGCTAAAATCCATGACTCTCAACCTATAGGTTGGTGATTCGATTTCCCACCCGATCCCTATCTCGCCCTATCCCTCTTTATTTCTTTATAATTTGTGTGTCATGGAACCCACTATACTTTCTTGAACTGTATAGGTTTGTTGAGAAGAAAAAAAAATAATAGTGGAGTATGAAAAAGAAATAGGGTATAGTAAGTATTATATTTCATGCAAACGGAAATGAAGTGGACCCTGATTTTGAAGATGTAAATATGATCAAGTAGAGCAAATAAAAAAAAAACTGAACACCAATGGATTTGGAGGAAGACATTATTATATAATGATAATCTTGATTTAACTGAAAGAAAACCAACAAAAAACGTAGGGGTCATTTAGTTAAAATTTAGACATCAAAGGCATCGTCTAATATTGATTTTATTTAATTATGATGTAGTAGTATCTGTTTTTTAAATGAATAATTTATGTGACAAAGTACTAAGCTAGTTGGTGGATTAAGTAGCAGCCCATTATCGGGACGATTCTACATACATTATATTACATGGCGCTATCTTAACATTTTTAAAATTACTAAAATGGAATGAAGCAAGCCTGCGATGAGATGGTCACAATTTACCTTTAATTTAATTCGATGAAATTTGCTTCCAGTTTTATTACACGGCATAAAGATGACTAAACTTGTGATGAAAAGTCAAATGTCCCTAATTAATACGCAATCATGTCAAACCTAAGGGTCAAAAATTAACACACACACATATTATATTATATTATAAATTTATAATAATTATAATAATAATTGTGGTGGAGTGGAGGTCACTATTTCGATTTGGTTTATTTCACAAACTGTTTTAGAAGTAGTATTACACATGAGATAGAGGAGTATTATTCAGTTGTATTGCTCGACAAAAAAAAGAGAGTGAGCCGCCATATATATATTAGCATACCTAACTGTATCTAATGTCATCTGCAAACTAACAACACCACCCCAATTTTCTGGATTAATTAATAATCTGATTAGCAGCTTTAAAATATTTACTTCAATGGAATGACAATTGAATTTACGACATCCATGGCTACAATATTCCCTTGACCAAGTAGTCTCTTCTTGTTACCTTCCAAAACCAAATTTATTTACAAATATTATACAGATACACATGCACATAAACTAACAACTCACATCAATTCGCACATTCATTCTACCAACAAAAAACATTTTGTAGCATATATGCAAGAAACACCATAACAAAATAAAATCATAGTCATGGTAAATAGAGTACATTGTGACTGTTTTGATGGCTATGATATGATATGGTGATGATCTCATCCGATTGATTAACCTACAACGGCACGTGGAACTTCCTCGAAGCTCCAATCCCTTCTCATCCCGCAACTCCTCACCAGCCTTGGGGTTGGTGGGGCAGAGGCATACCCGCCCTCCTCGGGTCCATTCTCGTGCTTTGGTGGATGATGCAGACAAGAAGATTGGGTTCTGAGGTTGCTTTGGACATGTTGGGATTTGGATTTGAGATGATGTCCCAAATTGCCAGACCAGCTTCTCTCTACATTGCTATTGTTTCTTTGGAACAATGTCTTGAAACTATGCACTTTGTTGTTGTTGTTGTTGTTGTTGTTGTTATGATGATTCTCCAAATTTTGGTTCTGTTTTGGGTCATGCACTCCCAGGCACTTCATCAGGCTCATGGTTTCTTTTTTTTTTTTTTGGGTGTTTTTTTTGTTTTTCTACTTTGGGTTTCTAATTTTATATGTGTATGTGCAAATCTAATCTGTGTGTGTTGCTTATATATAGACAGACAGGAAGGGATGTTGTAATTTAGATTCAATGGTGCAGAGTATTGTCCGAAAGGCTCTCTTGCCTCCTTAAATGTAGCATTTTGCAATTTGGCTTTCCATTCAAATGTTGGGACAGAATTAAAGCTTTCTTTTTCACCGTTGCCGTTTTACTTTTAATTATCATCAGACCTCAACCATTTTACTCTTCTTTCTTTCTTTCTTTTTTTTTTTTTTTTTTTTTTTTTTTTTTTTGGGTACAACCAGCCTTGTAAAATAAATAGCACTTGTTGGAGCCGGTGACAGTTTGGACAAATTAGAGAATTATTTCATGCCAAAGCCCAAAAGGACAAAACCTGTGTTTCTCTTGGGCCTTTTTTGCATAGGATATTTTAAAGTGGGCACAAATGATAATTTGGGCTTTATGGGTAGATTATACATAGTGGGCCACTTGAGGTTTTTTGCTGAGCCCACCAAATAATGGCCCATAACTTTTGTTCTAAAAATTAGACTCAGATCAGGCTCGTGTAGGAAAATTTTACATGAGACAGATATTTTAATTTAATAGTATATCATTTCCACTTTAAATGTAGTCCTTGTCCAAGTTGGCGATGTTGATTAGAATAAATTTCAACAGGAAAATATAGAAAATAAAATTAAATAAGTCTAAAATTATAATTAAAATAAACCAGCTGTATCATGTAAATTTCCAATTTTCTTTTGGATTTGGTTTGAAAGCTGAATCAGCTCCTGCTGAAGTGCTGAAAAAATATTTTGTATGCGTTGAAATTTTTTATATTGTCCAATTCTTTTTTAAGGAAATTAAATATGAATCAGGTATACAGGAGATTAATAATTATTGAACTCATGAATACTTGGAGGGAAAAAAAATATACATTCATAAAATGGCCGGTGATAAATACAGTAGTGTAATTTGTATTTTTCCATTTGTTCAAAGAATGTAAAGAAGAAAATAAAAACGTGCCATGTAAAAGCTATCGTTAGAATTTGTTGTCTGCGGTACAAAAAATAATTGGCCTGTATGAATACGACGCAATGGCCAACGCCATTAATTTGTCATTTTCTTCTGGAGAAATGTTTCTCAATTTCATTAAATATATACTCGCTCCGTTTCTTTTTAGTTGTCTTTTTAGAGAGTAAAAAGTGTTCCAAAATAGTTGTCATTTTTAGGTAGTTATGTTAAATTTTTACTATATTACCCTTCACTTTACATTAAATGATATTTGTTGACATTTATTATGAATTAGTTTAGTTGAAGGGTCAAAATATAAATTTATGAGTTAATTAATGCAAACATTAATTATTGAAATTGTGCTGAAAGAGACAATTAAAAATGAACGGAGGGAGTAGATTTTTTTTCCCCAATTCAGCCAATTTATGTCTGGCTGCAATTTTCCCCACAACCTGCCCCCTATCCATTCACCCTTTTCTTTTTTACGATAATATTTATATTTCTTCTATGAAATTTAGACTTATATAATAATTATTATGTTAATTCAATTTCTGCAAACTAATTGTAAGCGAAAAAAATTGTAAACTAATTGTCATAGTACTATAGTAGTATTAAATGTAATGAATATAGGGTTTACCAAAATGAAATGTAATTGGTTAATTCAAGTTCGGATTTTTAAAAATATGTTGTAGTCATTAATATGACCTGCGATGTAGTAGTTGGTTGGATACATGTAATGTGGCCAAAAATCATCGATGATGTGGCTTAATTCCTAACCAGTTGCAAGTAAATCGAATTATCCAAATACGTATAGAGCTGGAAAGAATTATTAACAAATTAAATGTTGCAAACAAAAAAATAAATAAACTTGTTAGTGATTCTCATAATTATTACACATCTTAACTAAATATAAACAGTTTTTTCACAAAAAAAAATTTCTACAAACAATTTAATATTCTCAAATAAAAAGTTATAAATTTAAATTTTCATTAGGACATTATGAACGCTTTGGGCAATATCTTCCATATGAATATGTTGACATTATATTGTTGACTAAACACTTGTTTGATATTTCGGTTGGGAAAAGATTAGTTACTGTTTTCAGTTGTATGTATTGCTAGTACAACACTACAACTTGCTACTTACTTCCTCCGTTTTGATATAACTGCACCATTTGTATAGTGTTTTACTATTTATTGAATAACTTTGATCAATTTTTTTTGACACAGTTATACAAGATAAAACATAGTCAAGTGAGATCTGTTGGATTCGTCTAATAACATAGTTTAAGAATATCAAATTTTTATAATTTTTTTTTATACAATTTAAATTATTATGATTTAAATATGTGTATTAGATTGCCTGAAACACAGAAATTGAGCAGTTATTAAAAAACAGAGGTAGTATTTTAATATCATACATTATCATTAGTTAAAGGGGGAAAAAAAGATTATACGTGGATATAAAAATATCATTCAAATCAAGTAGTATGATTCAGAAGAAAGAAATTTAAACTATTTGAATAATTCACAAAGCCAATTATCATAAATGGGATTCCAAACACACAGTTATTTTCATAATACTTAAAAGTGAAAGAAATCTTTTGAATAATATGAAAAAGAAAAAAAAGAAAAAAAAAGAAAAAGAAAAAGAAAAAGAAAAAAAAAAGATTTAACAATGCCAAGAAGTTGGACAAAAATGATAATTTTGTCTTCACAAGACAAGCAAATGGGATCAGTGGACGATTAAGGGACATGACTCAAATTAGCCAAAATCCTTATATTATACTCTCCGTTTTTTTTTAAGGTTAAGTTTTGATTTTTTTTTTTATTGTTTATTGTAGCCAGCACTTTGACTTCTATTTTGTTATAGTTATAGAAGATAAAATATAGCAAAATGAAATCTTGTTGGATTCGTTTCATCTTGTAGTTTTTAAATATTAATTTTTTATAATTTTTACTTCTATTTCTACCGAATTTGAGTTATTAATTATTTAAAATATGAATTGATATACGTGCAAATAATAAGTATAACCTTAAAGGGAAGTAATTACATGCCTCATACATCGAATCTGTTCCGAAACTTTTGCTGCCTTCAATTTATTTTGTAGACACGATCTTTATTCGAATTTCGAAGTGATATGATGTGATGTAAGAGGTTTCATTACACGCGGCCAAAACGCCCAAAATTGGAATTTTTTGTGTCGCGTTTTTGCTCGTGGGGGTATTACTATTTCTATTTTTCCTGTCACGTTTTTTATTTCCATATTTCTCCATAGGGCACAGTAGGCAGTACCAGTAGTAACTGTTGCTTTTTAATTATGATGACATGGAGTGCCACGTGGACAACGATGACCGGATGCAGTGTACATGGACTGGACGGAAGCATTCGTAGTTCGAACAAACGACCAATCAACTTTTAGTGTTGAAAAGAAAGAAAGCATTCCAGTACAGGATTTTTTTTTTTTTTATTATTTTTTAAAAAAAAGGCTGAAATTATTGGTTGCCCTTTTCGCAATTACTCTTTCTATAAATAAAAGGTTTCTATAGCTAAGCCTTCCAGAAATTTAATACAGTATGAAGTATAAATATCAGTATACATAGTAAGTAATAACTAAAATTACTAAATACAAAGTTTAATTAAGAAATCCACTTGGTTCTCTTCTCTTAAATGTTAAAATTAAAATGACAAAATTTTTTATTTAATAATTATTGAAATTTATTTATTTAAAAAAATATATATTCGAAATAATCTCTCAATAGCATTAAGTGAATATTGTGCTTGTAATTATTCGATTCTAAATTATATATAAATCCTCTCAATAGCATTAGGGGGGAAATTTCTGATTTAAAGAAAAATAAACCAAATATGTATACTTATCGAAAGGGGGAAATCCTAAAATTTCTTTGAATTTGTTCTAGCTAGGTTATAATAATAATGTATTCCTATATACATTTTCCCGTAGAAGATAAATGTAAGGAAATGGACGGAGGCAGCAATACAGGAAGCGTCGAGTCGAGTTTGGAACTCTTCCCGCAAGACGTTTATGCCCCGGTAGTGCTCCGGCAGCGGCAGAACATCCCCAAATGTAAAACGACGAACGTCTCGACGTAGCAGCACCGCAAACGTCGACGACCGGCGAACAGAACAACAAGAGAAGAGGGAGTCGGGAGGAGAGAATGTATGCAGAGAAGAAGATGCAGAAAGCTGTAATCCCTAAGCCTGACCCTGCTGCCATTTATAGGCGTTGGACGAGACGAAACCGTCGGCAGCCATTGATGGGGCGGTTTCAGCTGGATTTTCAACAGCTCAATTCAAATGGTTTCAACAACTCGTGACGGGTGTTGAAATCAGAGTGGGCTTCAACGACTGGGCTTGGCGCATGGGCTTGACAAATAAACTTTGTCTAAAAAATTAGACAGGCCCAAAGCCCACCCAAACCCCAATTACCAAGATCCAAGTCCAAGTCCACGGGCTCGGGCGCGGGCGACGGCGACGGCGACGGCGCGGCTCGGGACGGGACGGGACGGGACGGGCGCGCGCGTGTGGGCTTCCCCCACACTTGATCAATCTGTATTAGTTTAATTGTTTCTAACACGCAGAACAATATAAACTAATTTAACTCCCACTGCTTAAGCGATGTGGGACGCGCCACTTTAACCTACCCTTTAACAACCATTTAAATACAAGCGTTTCAACTAGCCGCATTCAATGACCCATTTCGACCACTTATTTCTCACTCACCCGACAACGGTTTTGAGAAAATAAATGCACTACGACAATCTACGCGAAACGTAGAATTCGTATACGCTATTTAATTAATCCAAATTAAATATCGTCATTACGCAAAAAGGAGCTCAAAACCCCCTTTTTCCAACAATCCCCCACATGAGTGGAAATAACAGCAGCAGTGAATGCAATGCAGATGCAAATGCCCCGACTCCTTCTTAAAGAAAGGCTACTGCACGGGTTTAAGTAGTTTTTGGCTTTGAACTTAAACCATATCAATATTATCGAGTATACAGGCGGCGTAGTGATTTTACTCTTGAACTATCCCCCACAACGTATACTAGTCCAATAATAAAGAATCAGTAACTTTTCAGACTCTTTGTCCGTTCTCACGTTTGGTTCCATTCCAGGCCATGGAAACCCCCTTTGGATTCATAAGTCTCTACTGAAGCGGCCACACTTCTACTTATATAGGTGATTCAACCAAGTATCCTGTCATACTTATATGAACACACAGTTCCAGAATCATTAAGAGTCATTAAACTCAACCTCTACCACAGACAGGCATCAAACACTTTATCATTGCTTCTGATGGAAAGGATGAAGATTATTCTTCAAAAGTGTTTTCACATTTGAAATCATACATCTTAGTTGTCCCTCTGAACCAAGTTTGTGGGATCTCCACGCATCATGGTTGGGTTACCAATGTAATCATTCTTTAGGTGTGGGTTTTAACCCCATTCCCTCTTGCAATTTGCAAAATTGATCTCTGTTGATAGCTTTTGTTAACGGATCCGCTAGGTTATCTCCAGACTTCACATCAGTTAGAGAAATCACCCCACTAGAGATCAATTGCTTAACGGTATGATGTCGACGACGGATATGTCTCGACTTGCCATTATACATCTCATTTTGTGCCCTGCCAATAGCTGCTTGACTATCACAGTGTATCGTTACTGTTGGCACAGGTTTCTTCCAACATGGAATTTCCTCGAGGAAATTTCGAAGCCATTCGGCTTCTTCGCCAGCTTTATCTAAAGCTATGAATTCAGATTCCATGGTGGATCGGGCTATACATGTTTGTTTTTGTGACTTCCAAGACACAACCCCTCCCGCAATCATGAATACATAACCACTTGTGGATAATGAATCACTTTTCTCTGATATCCAATCGGCATCAGAGTACCCTTCAAGAACAGGAGGATATATCGTGTAATGTAACCCCAACTCTTGAGTATATTTCAGATATCTCAAGACTCTCATAATAGCCTTCCAATGCTCACGACTTGGATTGCTAGTATATCTACTCAGTTTGTTAACCGAATATGCAAGATCCGGGCGAGTACAATTAGTCAAGTACATTAGACTACCAATGATTCTTGCATACTCTTCTTGAGCAACAGGTTCACCCCTGTTTACTTTCAACTTTTCATTGGGATCCATAGGCGTCTTTGCCGGACGACTATCATAAGCGTTGAATTTACTTAACACTTTCTCAATGTAATGAGACTGAGAAAGAACAATCCCTTCGGGATGTCTTATGATTTTGATCCCTAATATGACATCGGCTACACCCATGTCTTTCATGTCAAAATTCCTTTTTAACATGTTCTTGGTCTGATTAATCATATTCAAGTCACTGCCCATGATCAACATGTCATCTACATACAAGCAAACTATAACAAATTTGTCTGTTATTCCCCTGTAGTAAATGCATTTATCACATTCATTATACTTGAACCCGTTTGACAACATCACATTATCAAACTTCAAGTGCCACTGCTTAGGCGCTTGTTTCAGACCATACAGAGATTTAACCAGTTTGCAGACTTTATGCTCTTGTCCTTGAACAACAAAGCCTTCTGGTTGATTCATATAAATCTCTTCATCTAGATCACCATTTAAGAACGCAGTCTTAACATCCATTTGATGTATCTCAAGATTGTAAAGTGCAGCAATCGAGAGAAACACTCGAATGGAGGTGATTCTAGACACCGGAGAATAAGTATCGAAATAATTATCTCCTTCCTTTTGTCTAAAGCCCTGAACTACAAGGCGAGCCTTGTATTTATCGATTGATCCATCGGCTTTATACTTTCTTTTAAGGACCCAACGACATCCTAAGGGTTTACAACCTTTCGGTAGATCAGTAAGAACCCAAGTGCGATTCTGCATAATGGATTCTAACTCACTGTTTATGGCTTCTTGCCATAACGCAGCATCTGGTCGAGCCAGAGCTTCACTCACAGTTCTTGGCTCGTTATCTAACATAAAAGTGACGAAATCTGGACCAAAAGTTTTAGCGACTTTGGCCCTATGGCTACGACGAAGTTCAACTGGTTTAGGAGAAATACTTCCCTTGTCAGTTTGCTTCGGCTGATCAGAACTCGTAGCTTCATCAAACGTTCTTTTATTTGAACATTCCAATTTATCCTTGTAAGGATATATTTCTTCAAAAAACACAGCGTTTCTTGATTCAATTATTGTTCCTTCACTTATACCAGATATTTCTGACTTATGTACCAGGAAACGATACGCGCTACTGTTGAGGGCATACCCTATAAAGATACAATCAACTGTTTTGGGGCCGATTGTAACTTGTTTAGGAGGTGGCACCTCAACTTTAGCCAAACACCCCCACACTTTGAGGTATTTGAAAGAAGGTTTTCTACCTTTCCATAACTCGTAAGGTGTTACTTCCTTACCTTTGTGAGGTATTTTATTTAAAATATAATTAGCTGTTAAAACAGCTTCCCCCCACAAGTTCTGGGGTAACCCTAAACTGATCAACAAGGCAGTCATCATATCCTTTAGCGTACGGTTCTTTCGTTCCGCAACACCATTGGACTGTGGAGAATATGGCGCTGTAGTTTGATGAATTATTCCGGATTCGGCACACAATTCAGCAAATGGAGCAACATATTCTCCTCCTCGATCACTCCGAATAACCTTAATTCGGCTATTCAACTGAGTTTCAGCCTCAATCTTGAAGTTTTTAAAAGCTTCAATAGCTTCATCTTTGCTTCTCAACAAATAAAGATAGCAATAACGAGTGCTATCATCAATAAAAGTAATAAAATACTTTTTACCACCCCGAGTTTGCAAAGATCTAAAATCACATACATCAGTATGAATTAAATCCAGGGGTTTAGTATTTCTTTCAACACTTGGAAATGGAGGTTTTGTCATTTTCGCTTCAACACAAATTTCACATTTGTTTTTATCGTTGAATTCCATTTCCTTAAGTAAATTTAAATTTACCAATCTCTTTATAGCATTTTTATTTGCATGTCCAAGTCTACAATGCCATAAATTAAAACGCTCAAGCAAGTAAGAAGAACCTTCAATTTTATTACCATAAGCTTGCTCAACAACTTGGCGTTTAGCCATTACATTAAACTTGAAAAGACCATTGGTGAGATAGCCTCTACCAATGAATTTTCCAAATTTAGTCATGATAAACTTATCAGACTCAAAAACAAGTTTGAAACCACTACTAACTAGCAGCGAACCAGAAACCAAATTCTTCCGGATATCAGGGACATGCAGCACATCCTTCAGAGTCAAGTTTTTGCCACTAGTCAGCCTCAGTATCACATTTCCAACGCCAACCACATCAGATGATGCTTGGTTTCCCATGTGCAGCTTTCTGCCTTCAACAGTCCGGTATGAAGTAAAGAACTCCCTGTTGGCAGCCACATGACACGAAGCCCCGGTATCAACAAACCAACCTTTAGCATCATCAATATGCAATACTGCTTCAGACACCACTGCACAAAGGTTGTCTTCCCAACCTTCAGGTTCAGCCTGTACCATATGAGAGGCAGGCTTAGCAGGCTTCTTATTCTTCGGCTTTGGGCACTGATTGGCAAAGTGCCCAACCTTGCCCAGTTGTAGCAATTCCCGGAGAACTTCTTCCTCTTTTGGCCATCGGCAACCGCTTTTCCTTTGCCCGCAGCGGTCGGCTGCTTGCGTTTACCGGTTTCAGTCAAGTTCGCCTTAGCCTCCATGGAATGGCTCTTTGACACGGCCTTGCGGTTATCCTCCTCGATTCTAATCCGTGCAACAAGATCTTCAAGGGACATTTCTTTTTGCTTATGCATCAAGTAATTCTTGAAGTCTTTCCACGAAGGAGGCAGCTTCTCGATCACAACCGCAGCGTTAAACGCATCGGGTAATTGCATTCCCTCAGCGTGAACGCTATGTATCAGTAATTGAAACTCTTGAACTTGTTCAACCACTGAACGCCCGTCAACCATCTGAAAACCCATATATTTGGAAACGGCATGCTTTTTAGTACCAGCATCATCCGTTTTGTACTTCCGTTCCAACTGAATCCACAGTTCCTTTGCACCTTTTACAGCAGAGTATACAGCGTACAAAGGATCCGTGAGAGCACTCAGAATGAAGTTCTTACACATGAAATCACCGTGAACCCATTGTTCTTTGGCGAAGAGCTTCTGAGGATCGGTCTCCATCTCAGACACGGACGGCCGGCTGCTCCTCAAAAACCCGGCCAAACCAAGAGTGGTCAGATAGAACAGCATCTTCTGTTGCCACGTCTTAAAATCACGCCCGTCAAACTTTGACGGCTTCTCGGCCACTCCAAATGACCTAGGCAGCGCCATAGGGACTGAACCCGTTGACGGCCCAACGCACGGCACGAAGGCCGGCTCCGACTGAACATAAGTTGGCAAACTAGTGTTCAGCGGCCCAACGCCCGGTTGCAAACCGGTGTTCATATTATTAAGTCCTGCGGGTGTAACCCCGACTGTTTGTCCAGAAAATGGCAAAGACGCCCCAACGGTAGCGTTGGGCTGGAACGAAACAGTTCCAAAAGAGTGTCCAGAAACAAACTGTCCACGGTTAAATTATTATGATTTAAATATGTGTATTAGATTGCCTGAAACACAGAAATTGAGCAGTTATTAAAAAACAGAGGTAATATTTTAATATCATACATTATCATTAGTTAAAGGGGAAAAAAAAGATTATACGTGGATATAAAAATATCATTCAAATCAAGTAGTATGATTCAGAAGAAAGAAATTTAAACTATTTGAATAATTCACAAAGCCAATTATCATAAATGGGATTCCAAACACACAGTTATTTTCATAATACTTAAAAGTGAAAGAAATCTTTTGAATAATATGAAAAAGAAAAAAAAGAAAAAAAAAAGAAAAAGAAAAAGAAAAAGAAAAAAAAAAAGATTTAACAATGCCAAGAAGTTGGACAAAAATGATAATTTTGTCTTCACAAGACAAGCAAATGGGATCAGTGGACGATTAAGGGACATGACTCAAATTAGCCAAAATCCTTATATTATACTCTCCGTTTTTTTTTTAAGGTTAAGTTTTGATTTTTTTTTTTTATTGTTTATTGTAGCCATCACTTTGACTTCTATTTTGTTATAGTTATAGAAGATAAAATATAGCAAAATGAAATCTTGTTGGATTCGTTTCATCTTGTAGTTTTTAAATATTAATTTTTTATAATTTTTACTTCTATTTCTACCGAATTTGAGTTATTAATTATTTAAAATATTAATTGATATACGTGCAAATAATAAGTATAATCTTGAAGGGAAGTAATTACATGCCTCATACATCGAATCTGTTCCGAAACTTTTGCTGCCTTCAATTTATTTTGTAGACACGATCTTTATTCGAATTTCGAAGTGATATGATGTGATGTAAGAGGTTTCATTACACGCGGCCAAAACGCCCAAAATTGGAATTTTTTGTGTCGCGTTTTTGCTCGTGGGGGTATTACTATTTCTATTTTTCCTGTCACGTTTTTTATTTCCATATTTCTCCATAGGGCACAGTAGGCAGTACCAGTAGTAACTGTTGCTTTTTAATTATGATGACATGGAGTGCCACGTGGACAACGATGACCGGATGCAGTGTACATGGACTGGACGGAAGCATTCGTAGTTCGAACAAACGACCAATCAACTTTTAGTGTTGAAAAGAAAGAAAGCATTCCAGTACAGGATTTTTTTTTTTAAAAAAAAGGCTGAAATTATTGGTTGCCCTTTTCGCAATTACTCTTTCTATAAATAAAAGGTTTCTATAGCTAAGCCTTCCAGAAATTTAATACAGTATGAAGTATAAATATCAGTATACATAGTAAGTAATAACTAAAATTACTAAATACAAAGTTTAATTAAGAAATCCACTTGGTTCTCTTCTCTTAAATGTTAAAATTAAAATGGCAAAATTTTTTATTTAATAATTATTGAAATTTATTTATTTCAAAAAAAATATATATTCGAAATAATCTCTCAATAGCATTAAGTGAATATTGTGCTTGTAATTATTCGATTCTAAATTATATATAAATCCTCTCAATAGCATTAGGGGGGAAATGTCTGATTTAAAGAAAAATAAACCAAATATGTATACTTATCGAAAGGGTAAAATCCTAAAATTTCTTTGAATTTGTTCTAGCTAGGTTATAATAATAATGTATTCCTATATACATTTTCCCGTAGAAGATAAATAATTATACCTAAAAACCAATTGTCAATATAAGATATCAATTATCATTAAATACATTTTACTGTTTTAAAATGTTAGGTAAATTATATATATAAAAATATAATCTGTAGGATATGTTATATATATTCATATTTTCAACTCAATTTTATACCAATCATCAGCGGCGATTACAAATGAGGGCCCCCTTGGATTTTTTTATTTTTTTTTCAAAAAAAAAAAATATATAAATTTATTTTGTATTCAGATCTGTATTCTTATTCCTTCCCCTTCTCCAGCTGAGGATTTGAATTGCGGCAAGGATGGTTTGCAATTAATTTATGATGATGATGATTCAGTACCCATACGTCCTTAATCAAAATCTATTCCTAAATAATTTAATCAAAATCCAAAGTACTTAATGTATCGGGGGTTGTTAACCTATAGATACACCAATAATTTTCCTTTATTTAAATAGAAATCCTCCTTAAGAAATCAATTTATTTAGACAAAAGGAAATAGAGAACTTCGTGTTGCTGTCACCACTCACATGGTGGAGCATTACAAAATTCAATAAAACGTACACAATTACTGTTAAGAGGCCCACAATCCAAAAGTGTGATTGGGTAATTACTCTAGTGGTAAGTCTCCGTACTCACAACTACAACCTATATCTTGGGGTTCGAATTCACACCCGAGCACCCTATCCATACTTTATTTCTCTTTGAAATTTGTGTAGCATGACTCCCCACACTCATACTTTATTTCTCTTTAAAATTTGTGTACCATGACTCCACACACCCATTTCCAAGCCTTTAGTGACTTATCCAAAAGTAGTACAGTAGGAATACTAATAATAATAAAATTAAAAATATAAATAGAATAAAATAAAAGTCGCGTTCGTTATCACGCCACCAACGAGCAAAACGTGTCTGAATACAGAAGGGTGAATTTCGCGTTTACACGGAGAATCCGGATAAACTTCTGTGTCTGTGTTGACCCGATCGACGGTCAAGATTCATTTCACGTGACACTATACGCGGGGCCAATTGTTGTAATAATACTACTACCAAATTATTGGCTGCCCCCCAGGCTGCTGATGCATCTTTGTCTTGGACTCTTGGGTATTGGTTTTCTAGAATTTATTCAAATAAAGCGAGGGATTATTTGGTAGTATTTAATTAGATGTTTAGTGCTCCGATTGGTATATGAGATATTGAATTGAGTATTTGAGTTTGACTCAATTTGGAGAAGTAAGAGGTGCGGTGCACGAGAATATTGATTGAGGTCAAGATCTCCAGGAAGTGTTCATTTCAACTTTTTCATTTATCCGATTTATTTCAGATTTTCAGATTTAGGTTGTTTCATTCTTTTAACATCTGCGCAAACAGAACAATGCGCATCTCTTTGCTTGCTTAATTTTAAAGGTAGAGTATTAATAAGTGTTTAATGTATTAAATGTAAGTTGTAGAATATGAATTAATACATTAATTAACTTTGTATTAGTGTTTAAATGAAACTCATAAATGCGCCCCATTCATAAATTATGCAATAATAATGACCAGATGATGGGGAACATTGATTTAATACTTTGAAATATTTTAGCTTTGTATATAGGCTGTGTAGCAAAAAAAAAAGATAATTTGAAAGATTATTCAATTCAAAATATAAACACGCCAATTCAGTTATATACATATTTTTTTCCATGTTCTCCTTATATTACTATTTCGTCGCATGATGTACAAGACATCTAAAATTTCATTTTCTTTGTTTGAAATTCCGTGAATATATTTTTATTATTTTGTTGCTAAAATAAGAGATCTTCAAAGATTTATTATTAATAATTTACTCGAATCACTTTTACCAATTCAAATAAATATTAATAGTACTTACTTAAGTTTTGAGGGGTTTTTTCTTCCAGTTTAAAATATGTACCATCTTTATTATTTTGATGATTATACTTTATTTGATGTAATTACTATGCCAGTGTTGGTGCACTTAGTTTTGTCCAACTATTGATTTCATATGAGTAGTTCATTTTGTAACTGACGTTTGATCTATAACTACAATGGATTTTATCTCAAGGCTAAAACTTGAATTTATAGTTAAATTTCCTGAAAAATATATAATTAAGAGAGAGAGAGAGTTAATTAATTGGTTTTTATTTTGTGTTTATTAGTATAAAGAGAAATAGGCGTCATGCATGCCTACATTGAAAACTAACCATAAAAAAAAACCACATATAGGAAGACATTTTATGGTTGAGAATGGTTCATTGTATGTAGAAGGCATGAAGCTGCTCAAAAATTGTCTAGCCATTTTAAGATAACTCCAGAATTGGCAAAAAAGGACCAACTCTAACTTTGATGCATGTAACAAACACAAATTCCAAAATATACTTATGCTGCTTTTAGAGATACCATTATTAGTAATAAAAACATTAAATCAAAATTTGCGTTACCATGCTACTCTAATACATTGTGCATATATCGCAATATAAGTTGAACTAATAATACCAATTTCTCGGCACTTCTTTTACCCGAAAAAAAAAAATAATAATACTAATTTCTAATGACACTGTGAGAGATGCATGCATCATATCACCAACATTGATTAGGGTTTGGTTCCATTGTATTATTCATCTTAATTGTGCATGCCAGAGTCATATAGACCGTTTTATTTTTCTTGAATCATGTTCATCAATCTAAAGTTAAAAAAGTATGTGTAGCTCCATTTCAATTTATAAAAACAATCAAGTTAAAAATAAAGTCTCAAACATGAAAAAAGAAGAAGAATACAATAATTAAAGTAAGTATTAGTCTTAATTATTTATATAAATACTTTTTTCATCCATAATAACGATTAATGTAACTATTATAGTAAGTGTTCAGTTTTGTTATAAATATAACATTATAAGATTTAAATTTACAGTGAACAAGTGTAATATTGTCACCTCATGATGATGAATGTTGGTTGTAAAATAAAAAAAAGTTACCAAAATAGTGTTTTAAGTGTATTTTACTGTAATAGTTTTTTTTTTTTTTTTGGGGGGGGGGGGGGGGGAGGGGTGGGGGGGAAGAAGAAAAAGGTAGAAATTCTGAAATAAAAAAGTGAGAAAAATATATAATTTTAGTTTTCTTTCTATTTAAAAGGAGCTATGTAATAGAGAGTATTAAAATCGTCACTACAAGAATTTTCTATTTTAGCGACCAAAAAAATTTGGTAAAATTCGGTAGCTAAAGGGGTTAGCGACCGAATTTGCGACCGAAATTCGTTAGCAACCATAATTTTAGCGACCAAAACTCATTAGCTACCACAATTTTAGCGACCAAATCTGGATTTTTTCTAGTAGTGCGTGAGAACTTGCGGAAAACATATAGAATACATTTTTCTCAGCAGATGTGGCTATATTTTAATTTCTAAATTAATTATTTATGTTTTTCTCCCCCCTGTTTTTCTGCTTGTTTAAATTTCATGAGGTGACAATAACTTAGATGCGATTTCTGATCTTGTCTTAAAACCTTCAAATTTAGTCAAATAATGTTTCAAACATATATTATGGTTTAACCTTCAATCCTAAGACAGTATGATATAGTAATTGTTTTTTCAAAAAATAAACATGCAATATTATATATTAATATGGCTTCGTTTGGTAAATAAATAGAGTTTAGAGTTTAGAGTTTGGTTTCAGTGATTAGAGTTTGGCTTCAGAGATTAGAGTTCCCAAGACCACGATTTGTAGAGAAAATCAGCGATTCCAAATCTTGTAGTTCCGGAAAAACAAACAGATATGAATCTCTTAGAGTTGGGAATGGGCTTTCAGCGTTTGGACCGCTTATTCCAAACGGGGCCTATATCGAAATGGATTCGAATAGTAAAAAATGATTCAGTGCAAACTGGAAAAAATATTGTGCTTAAGCAAGACAGCTATCTTTTCCACCATTTAAAATGTAGCATGATTTACAGAGACGATTTTTAATATTGGTTGCACACCAATTAATTTGAAAACTTGTTCTTACTTTTTGAGTTTTAAATTTCGTAACGATTAGTGCACGCCAACTATTAGAGTAAGTATATATACTCATATTATTCATACTGCTCCTCCATTTATTATAGGAGAAACACAAAAACTCCAATATTTTATTTAGAAATTTAATTATTCTTATTTTTTTCACTCGTAACAAAATATATAACCAGTGCTTTGAGAAAATGTTTATGATCTATGCACTGAGTATAAAACATAAAATACTTAAGAATACCCTGCACTACTTTTTTACTCCACTTCTTTTGGGCACTCCTCCACTACGAATCAAAAATCGTAATGATTGATAAATTTGTTTTTTTAAAAAAAAGAAGTGAAACACACAAATATTTTACTGATAGATACGGTAAGAAAAAGTGGTGATAAGATTTGGTATTGGAGATAAATCAGATCATTCTGGAGGAGTGTTTTATATGTGTTGAATGAGTATTATATATATGTTGCGTGTTTTTATACCGTCCATATACAATTAAATATCCAGCACACGCTTCATCGTGCCAGTACGACATAACTCATTAGAGGGGGTGGGAGTAGATGTCATACAAATTACAAAGGTATAAAAAAGATGAATAAGGTGCAGATGAGAAATCTAACCTCAATAAAAAAAAGTTGGAAGTCGGAGACTTGATCACTTGTCAAAGTACTTAATATTTTATTGTAATTCCTTTTGATTATAATAAATAATACTTTTAAAATACTACAAAAACACATGTTGAAATTATCACACGAATCTAGTACTTCTTTTATTGTAGTGTGTGATTGAGTGAAACTTATTTTTCTTTTGTTGAATAAGCTCGAGAGAACAATCTAAATAACCGTCATGTGTATTGATATCAAAATGAAGAAGAAGGAATGGTACTGTTACAATACACAGACTCAAACACATATATACTCAAGTCTAGCTAAAAAACGTGTTAACACTTTTACAAGATGCAAATGACACTTTAAAAGATAAAAGACACAATTGCCCTGCTAATTCAACATGAGTTAGCCAACACCTTGAACTCCTTGAGCTGCATGACCTGCTGCACCACCTTGAACATCATCATAATATTCAGCATCCCCCCCGCAAACTGAACGTCGCCAGAGGTTCAGTTTGGAGCAAAGAAATTGGAACACCTTAGGAGGCAATCCCTTTGTGAACATATCGGCCAACTGAGATGAGGAAGGCACAAATGTAGGATTGATGAGCTGCTTTTGATAGTAATCTCGAACATACAAGCAGCCAATGTCAATGTGCTATGGGATTCTTCACAAGTTGAATTGCCGAGAGATTGTCACAGAAGATTGGATATGGACCTGGTAGAGGAAGTTTAAGTTCTTGAAATAAAGAACCAATCCAAAGCAATTCTGATGCCACAGCTCCCAAGCTGCGATACTCTGCCTCTGTAGAACTTTTCGACACATAGTCTTGTTTCTTAGTCTTCCAGGCTACCAAACAATCACCTAGAAAGACACAATATCCTGTGAGGGATCTTCTTGTGACTGGACAATTGCCCCAGTCGGAATCACAATACCCCTTGATGTTAAGAGATAAACCAAACGGGTAGAAAAGGCCAAGTTTAGGACTGTTGTGCAGATATTGTAGGACATGTATCACTCCTTGCCAATGATCTTTAGAAGGTGCATTCATGTATTGGCTAAGTTGCTGAACACTATAGCATATATCAGGGCGTGAGAAGCCGAGATAGAGGAGTTTTCCCACCATCTTCCTGTAAAGATGGGGATCTTCAAAGAGAGGACCATCGGCAGACATGGTCTTATGAGCTTGATAAGGAGAGTGAGCCTTGGGATTAGGAGGCACGGCCACTTCAGTAAGCAAGTCAGTGGTGTACTTGGTTTGAGAGATAGAATAACCAGAATCTGAGGCAATGATCTCAAGGCCAAGAAAGTATGCTGCTGCTCCCAAGTCTTTAATAGTAAATCTGGCATGTAATTTATGTTTGATGTCTTGGATCTCAGAGGAATCAGCACCAGTAATAAGAACATCATCAACATAGACAACAAGCATAACAATACCAAGCTGAGTAAATTTCAAGAAGACACACTGATCAACATAGGCAGGGGAATAACCACAATCCTTGAGAAACTGAGATAATGCTCCATACCATTGCCTTGGAGCCTGTTTGAGTCCATAGAGTGATTTCTTTAGCTTGCAAGCCTGATCATCTGTAGCTCCAAGTCCAGGAGGACATTGCATGTATATATCCTCTTCCAGTTCACCATGGAGAAAGGCATTGTTCACATCAAGTTGGGACAGAGGCCATTTAAAGGATGCAGCAAGGGCAAACAAGAGTCTGACACTTACTGTCTTGGCAACTGGTGCAAAGGAATCTTTGTAATCTTCACCATATTTCTGATGAAAACCTTTAGCAACTAACCTTGCTTTGTATTTGTTGATAGTACCATCTGAGTTGTGTTTCACCCGGAAGATCCATTTACAACCAATAGGGCGCTTACCAGTAGGCAGTGTGACAACATCCCAGGTTTGATTTGTTTCAAGTGCTTCTAACTCAGCTTTCACAGCATTTTCCCAATGTAAGATTCCTTTAGTTTGTTCATAAGATTGTGGAACAAACTCTGGATCCACCACTGATCCACAATAATAGTCTTTAAACCTGCTTGGCATTCTTCTCTCTCTTTGAGGTCTCTCTGGTCTAGATGCAATGGTGTCAGCTGTCTCATTTGTGCTAAAATTAAGTGAAATAGGCTGGACCAAATGAGGTGGACCAGCTGATGTAGAGGCATCTCCAAGAGCTTCTACAGAGTTTTGTAAGTTCTGTGTCTCAGTAGGAGACACAGAAGAGTTAATGTTAGGGGTTTGGCTCATTGACTCATGAGGAGTCAAAGGAGAGTGCTCTTTTGCCTGAGGTGCAGTAGGCTCCACAGGTTGAAAGGATGTATACTGAGTTTCAGTGGGAAACTCAGGTGAAGATGTATGTAGGGTGAGTGTTTGGGATAAGGTAGGGCTGCTACTATCCTTAAAAGGGAAAATGGAATCAAAGAATGTGACATCCCTTGAGATATGTATCCTTTTAGTGGCCAGATCCAATATTCTGTAGCCTTTCTTGTTTAGAACAAGACCTAAGTGAACTCCTTTTAAGCCTCTTGGATCCAGTTTACCAACATGAGGCTGCAGTATCTTCATGTAACAGAGACACCCGAAGGTATGTAGTGAGTTAAGATCAGGTTTACTACCTTAAAGTATTTCACATGGTGACTTCCATCCTAGGAGCTTAGATGGAAGTCTATTGATAATGTATGCTGAGGTGAGCATGGCATCTCCCCAATAAGCTTTTGGAACTCCAGAAGTTATCAGTAAGCTCCTAGCCACTTGCACAAGGTGTTGATGCTTTCTTTCCACTCGGCCATTTTGTTGAGGGGTGTAGAAGCAGGATGTTTGATGTATTATCCCCAAGCTTTTGAGGAGTGATTGGCAGGCTTTATTACAGAACTCAGTTCGATTGTCTGATCTCAGGACCTTGACCACACCATTATACTGAGTCTTGACCAGTGTAAAGAACTGGGAAAGAAGATCTGAGGTGTCTGATTTGTACTTCAACAGAAATATCCATGTAGCTCTTGAAGCATCATCAACTATAGTCAACATGAATCTGAAGCCACATCTATCTAATGGGGTGAAGGGCCCCCAAACATCACAGTGAATTAAATCAAAGGGAGTCACAGCTTGAGAATTGCTATTGTGAAAATGAATTCTGTGCATTTTAGAGGCATAGCAGACATCACAGGGA
This sequence comes from Hygrophila difformis, assembly GCA_030278955.1. NCBI lineage: Eukaryota > Viridiplantae > Streptophyta > Magnoliopsida > Lamiales > Acanthaceae > Hygrophila > Hygrophila difformis. The sequence continues at coordinate 1,285,074 of JAOANR010000006.1, read as the reverse complement.
ATAGAAGTGGATTCATTTATTTCATAGCCAAGATGTTTCATTACAATAGAAGAAGGATGGCCAAGTATATTGTGCCACTCCTTTACAGACTTAGAAGCATGATTGACAACAGAATTAATAGAAAAGGAATTTGAGTCATTAGCAGAAGAACAACTGACTGTGTATAGTTTGTTAAGCAATGGAACTTTGAGTAAGATTCTCCTAGACTTCAGGTCCTGCAATATACAATAAGTGGGATAAAAAGTGGCAAAGTATTGTAGGTCTTTGCCAAGTTGACTAATGGAAATCAGGTTTAGGACAATGCCAGGCACATGATAAACATTAGGTATTATGAGAGAGTTGTTTAACTTCACTGAACCGATAAGGGAAGGGAACTTTAAGGAGCCATCTGGCAGAGTTATAGAATGTTTGATAGAACAATGCTGAGGATCAAGCAATAATGAAGGTGTAGCACAGATGTGACAGCTAGCTCCAGAGTCAAAAAGCCATAGATTGCTCAAATTGAAAGAAGAATGAGTTAAGGAGCTACCTGCCATGAAGATTCCACCAGCATAGTCAACAGGAGTACAGGTATTTGAGCTTCCAACATTGGATTTTGCCAGCTCTCTGATTATCTCCTCTAGCTTAGCAATTCGATCTGAGTCAGTTCCACCTGAATGTTTGTTAGTTCCAGTTGATTCAGAACCAGAAGTGATAGCTGCTGCAGTGGAGCTATTTCCTCTTTTGTCAGTTAAGGCTTTGTACCAATCTGGTACAACACCTGTGAGTAAGAAGCAGTTGATCTTCTGGTGGCCTTTCCTTTTGCAGTGATCACAGGTTGCATTTTTGTTGGCAAACTTGTAGCACTTTTCTTTCGAATGACCTGTTTTCTTACAATAACTACAAACAACACTACTGCCTCTTCCAGGTACAGATGATCTATCAATAATGTCTTTATCAAGAGTGGCAAGAGCAAAATTAGAGTCACTAGCAACAACATCAGAATTTCCATTTTGTGTCTCCACATTGCATAGCATAGAATGAGCCTTACAAACTGTAGGAAGAGGATCCATAAGCAGTATCTGATTACTCACATGAGTGTAGTTATCATTCAATCCCATTATAAACTGAGTGAGAAGCTCATATTCATCAGAATCCATTAGAGCTTTTAATGTTTCTGCACTACACGACTTAGAGAAGGGTTTCAATGCCTTCAAATTATGCCATTGTGATTTCAAATCACTGTAATAGCTGGTTATGGATCTATTTCCCTGAGTCAAATTAGCAAGTTGCCTTTTCAATAGAATCACCTTAGGTCCACTAGTTATGCCATAGCTATCTTCCAACTCTTTCCACAAATCATACGAGGTTTCAATGTGTAAATACTGACTAGTAATTTCAGGAATCAGTGAATTGTGCAACCAAGTAAGTATCATGCAATCAACCATCATCCAATCATCATATTGAGGATCGTCACTAGGAGGACAGGTAAAAGTACCTTCGATGAATTTTATTTTCTTCTTAATACGCAGGGTGTTGCGAACTGCAACTCTCCATGAATTCCAATTTTTTCCATCGAAAAGGATTGGAGCTAGCTTCAAGTGCGGCTGATCAGCTGCAGTGAGGACCAGCTCCGGACACAGCGGCGGCGATGATGTAACTTCGGCGGTTACTTCTTCAGAGGTAGTCGCCATGGAACAATCGAATTAGAAGCAGAAAAGAGGTAAAATTGAGGTACGAAGTAGAAGCTGTAGCTGAAAATCGATTCAATCGAACAATCCAGAATCGATGATGAGAGGCTTTGATACCATGTTGAATAAGCTCGAGAGAACAATCTAAATAACCGTCATGTGTATTGATATCAAAATGAAGAAGAAGGAATGGTACTGTTACAATACACAGACTCAAACACATATATACTCAAGTCTAGCTAAAAAACGTGTTAACACTTTTACAAGATGCAAATGACACTTTAAAAGATAAAAGACACAATTGCCCTGCTAACTCAACATGAGTTAGCCAACACCTTGAACTCCTTGAGCTGCATGACCTGCTGCACCACCTTGAACATCATCATAATATTCAGCATCTTTCTTATAATATTTTGTGTTTTTTTAGATCTCTTGAAGGCTGGAGGATAATATTTGCCCATATTATTAGAAAGAAAGAAATAATTTTATAATTAATTAATTTTTTTTTAAGAGATGGAAACTTAAGAATAAAAAATAATAATAAAAAAATTACTAGTTAAGTCACATCTTTCCATGATGAGTTTATTACCCAAAAATAATTTTAAAAAAATCTTGGCAAGAGTCATGACATTCTATGGATAAATATACGCAACTGGAAATGCTGAGTGTACAAATAGAGTAAATACAGTACTGCAAAACCGAACAAACAGACACCCCCGTTTTTTTGTACTGAATTGTGGGGAGTTAGTTGGGGGACGGGTGGGCAATTGCAGTTTCCCGAAGTGTAGGGACTAATCTGAAAATAGAAAAAATAATAATTGTACGCCGTAGGCCGTAGCATATCATTCGTGGAAGCTGCCGTCCTCAGTCCCTACGCACGCACTTTTACACTCCCTAAATTCAGCTCAAATTCACCCCAAATAAATTCCTAAACCCACTCCAAATTCCCCCAATTCCCCCCTATCCGCATACTTTTCCTCTCCACCACTACCCAATCCTATTCCTGAGACCCGCCGCCTCTCCTCCTCCTCCTTCCCCCCTTCTTGTTTATTGTTTATGGTGTGGCATGATTGATTATCAATTGCCTTCAATTTCCACTGAATCTCCTAAAATGAATATATGGCCCGCTAATGGTGAAGGGGATGCTTCCATGATGGAGGCCTTGATGTCGTCTTCCGCCTCCGATCTAACCTCCTTTTGGCCCCCTTCGCAGCCTCAGCAACCGTCTTATGCCCTTACGCCGCCGTCTGTTCCTGCTGTGGATCAGTCTAGGGCGGCGCCGGGTTCGGGTGGCCAGTTTTTCAACCAAGAAACCCTACAACAGCGCCTCCTCGCGTTGATTGAAGGTGCGCGTGAGGGCTGGACGTATGCGATTTTCTGGCAATCCTCCGTGGTGGATTACGGCGGGCCGTCGGTGCTGGGCTGGGGCGATGGGTACTACAAGGGCGAGGAGGATAAAGGGAAAAGGAAGACGGCGTCTTCGCCGACGGAGCAAGAGCACAGAAAGAAGGTGCTGCGCGAGCTGAATTCCTTGATTTCCGGGCCTCAGTCGACCACCGACGATGCTGTGGACGAGGAAGTTACTGATACCGAGTGGTTCTTCCTGATTTCAATGACGCAGACGTTTGTGAACGGGTCTGGGCTTCCGGGCCAAGCACTGTACAGTTCTAGCCCGGTTTGGGTCACCGGAGCAGAGAGGCTCGCCACTTCTCACTGTGAGCGTGCGCGGCAGGCACTAGGGTTCGGCCTCCAGACGCTCGTCTGTATACCCTCGTCTAACGGCGTTGTGGAGCTCGGCTCTACGGAATTGATCTTCCAGAGTTCGGATCTGATGAGTAAGGTTAGATTTCTGTTCAATTTTAATGGAATTGATAACAGCACAAGCCAATGGACCTCCGCGGAGACGGATCCCTCCGCCCTCTGGCTCACCGATCCGTCCTCCTCCGCCGTATCCTTGACCAACAATAGCAACAGTCAAAACCCTAACGGCGAGGGCAATTCAATTCCGGCTTCCAGTACTCTCTCCAGCAAACAAGCCGTTTTCACTAATGAAAATCGAAGCTCCAGCACTGTTACTGAGAGTCCACAGCAGCTCCAGTCTCAGGGTTTCCCCACCAGGGAACTGAATTTCTCCGGTTTCCATAGCGGCCGAAGTAGCAGTGGTTGCAAGCCCGAAACAGGGGAGATACTCAATTTCGGAGAGACCAACAGAAGGTCAACGAATTCAATCGGGAACGGGAATATAATCGGAACCCTCGATGATAGAAGCAAGAAGAGATCTGCAACGACAAGGGGAAGCAACGACGATGGAATGCTCTCTTTCACATCTGGCGTGGTTCTTCCCACTTCCAGCGCGATGAAAACCGACAACATCGGCACAATCGAATCCGACCACTCCGACCTGGAAGCATCGGTTGTCAAGGAAGTCGAAAGCAGCCGAGTCGTTGAACCCGAGAAACGCCCTAGAAAGCGTGGCCGGAAGCCTGCCAACGGGCGCGAAGAGCCCTTAAACCACGTCGAAGCTGAGAGGCAGAGGAGGGAAAAGCTAAACCAGCGATTCTACGCCCTGCGGGCAGTCGTTCCCAATGTATCAAAAATGGACAAAGCCTCCCTACTCGGGGACGCCATTGCTTACATCAATGAGCTAAAGTCGAAAGTCCAAATAGTTGAATCTGAAAAGGATGACTTGAGGGAGCAATTTGAGTCTATCAAGAAGGAACTATCAGTGAAGGATCAATCCCGCCACTCTGCTCCAGCCGCCCCATCCTCGTCGGATCATGACCTCAAAGCATCGTCAGCTGGAAATGTGGATCCAGACATGGATGTGGATGTCAAGATCATCGGATGGGATGCGATGATTCGTGTCCAATGTAGCAAAAAGAACCACCCGGCCGCGAAGCTCATGGTTGCCCTAATGGAGATGAACTTGGAAGTTCACCACGCAAGCGTGTCGGTGGTGAATGAATTTATGATCCAGCAGGCGACGGTGAGGATGGAAGGGAAGTTCTTCACACAGGATCAGCTCAGGACATCCTTGATCTCCAAAATTGGGGAAAAAAGATAGGATCTTGGCAAGAATATTTAAGGTTGTGTATGATAAAAAAAAAAACATATATGTCTGTGGGTGTGTGTTGATGTAGGCATAAAGATTGAGGTGGATTATCAATTATCATACAGTCAAGTGAATTGATGAACGGGTGGAATTTTTGTAATTGTTGTCTATATAGTGGGATAAACAATTAGGCAACGGATGAACCAAGGGAGGATGGATTGTAACTTGCCTGTGTTGCTTCTGCCTAATCATGTATTCTGTGTATAACTCTTACAGGGCCTTTTTGTGTCGAATTCTTCTTGATGCTGTAAGAAATTCTGCTCTGTTTTTCCTCATCTTCGCCAGTGGAAACCCAAATTTGGAACATTTTAGTACCAGTTCTTGGAATGCTATTTGGATTTTTAGAACCTGGTGATCAGCAATGAGATTGAATGAATGGTCCATTGCTTCATTGATGAAGGTATATTATGCTATCGTAGTTTGGTATGAAATAAAATGAAGAATCTGGGTTTATTCTTTTATGTTTATCAGGTACTCCACTTGGTTTTTAGATAAATACTACTAGTACTATCTTTTTAAAGAAAAATTGGTGGAGTGAATCAAGTTGAAACGCCTTTATGATTAAGCTGAAACGCATCATGGAAAAGATTGCACCTTGTACAGTTTTAACCAAAAAAACACAATAATGAAGAAATAAAAGAAGAAAGGGACTGGCAGATGAAAGAAAATAAGCAGACATGTCCTACTCTTATGAGTAAAAGCATATTGTCAAGGCACGTGGTAGGAGCCATGGATGCCTGGCCTCTCAATTAGGTATTTTATTTATTGATATTTTCAGATAATTCTGTCGGATCAAGGATTAACAGATGAACATTGTCTTGAATTCCTTGGAAGCAATAATGCCCAGAGATCATCATATGTGAAACAGCTGCCCAAATTTCCAACACAAAATTTCTCTGCTAAATTTACCAGCATATCTCCATTGGCATTGGATTTGCTGGGCAAGATACTTGTCTTTGATCCTGACCAACGTAGTATAACATCAGGTAACGCACCTCTATCTCTAACTGACAATTTAGATTTCATCCCGGAGTTAGTTTTGTGAATGATACAGTCCAGAATAATAAAGTAGTACTACTTCATTTTACACCAATTGTTTTGATCCATTTCCAGTCACAAATGCTTTGTTACCTGATTGTCTACTGAATTTGTGCCTCTGTAAGAGAACTAGTTCTGGTAATAGTACAATACAGTATTTGAGTAAGTAACTAATCAGTGAAGAAGTGTGTGAACCTCCAGGCTTCAGTAAACTTTTTTCAGACATCTTTTAAATGGAGTAATAACAATACTACTACTAGTATTAGCTCAAGTGTAGATAGTGCTTGTCCTCATCTAACCCCGCCGCACCCACAAATATTATTCAATTTTTCTCAAAAAAATACAAATACACGTCCATGTCTAATGTCTTTATTGTACTAGTAATAATAATAATCAGGGTAGGACCACATGAAGAAATATATGGTGGCAAAGGACACGTCCATTCATCCTGCAACTCATGGCGTTTTACAATTTCTCAATTTTATAAATTTCAACTACTTCAATACTAGTATCTATTTACTATTTCAATGTTTTACTACCACTGCATCTCAAAGTTTATTATGTTTGACTTTTTGCTACTTCCTCCTTTTCACTATTTTTGTTATGGCCCCGTCAGACACACATGTCGATACATATTTTTAACAGTTAATAACTTAAATTGTGTACGATAAAAAATTATAAAAATTTGATATTCTAAAACTATAAGATTGGACGAATCTAACAAGATCTCACATGAATATATTTTTTCTTGTATAACTATGTTAAAAATTTGAGTCAATGTTAAACAGTGAATAGTGTCAAAAAGTCAAATGTGACGATTGGAACGAGAAGGGGGAAGTATTAAATATTGTATACTGTATAACTTTAACTTAATTTATATATATATATATATATTTTATTTGTACAAGCTAAAATATAGTCAAATGTGATTTTGTTATATTTGTCTTGTCCTGTAATTTTTAAATATCGAAGTTTTAGAATTTTTACTTGTACCGAACTTGAGTTATTAATGGTTTAGAATGTACAAAATGTGATTCGTAAAGAAACTTTAAGGTACGGAGATAGTAATTTTTATTATTATTATTTATACTTTAAAAATAAACAAAGATTCATCAAAATTAAGTCAAAATCCATATTGTATGTTTGTTTCATCATTTCATCCCTAATATCAATATCTATGTCTTAAAAATGTGCCACCATCATTATTTTAGCATTATATTTTAACATAACTTTATTAATCACTAAAAGTAATAAAATGAATTGATATATTTGATCCCCTCACTTCACTTAACTCGAGTTATTTTGTTCATTCAAATGATTTTATTGTTCATTCAAATTATTAATAAATTTTCTTAGAACATTGGAGCATGTTATTGCATGAAATACAGTGTTTAAATTCAATATAACATTGTTTTATTTACAACAATTTTTAGTAAAATTAAAACCCATTGAATGGATCATGGTAGAATGGTGGATGCTTATGTTGTGAAATAGTAGTATGCATGTAAATTAGGGTTCATTTTAAAATAAACCTAACATTATATGAGCAAATAAAATGACTCAAGGGAAATTAAATGATGGATCAATTTGGTATTATACTGAAGTATTAGAGCCCGTTTGGATTGACTTGGATTGACTTATAGGAGGTGCTTTTGGCTTTTGCTTATGTCAAAAGCACTTTTAGTAGAAATTAGGTGTTTGTTTTGGCTTTTAAGAAAAAGCAAAAGCACATCGAAAAGCGAAAAAAGGTGCTTCTGGGAGAAGCAGCCCAGGGGTGCTTCTCCCAAACGCAGAAGCCAAAAGCACCTCGTAAAATGTGTAAGGACTTAAATACCCCCACTACTTAATATAAATTACACTATAAATATATCTTATTATCATATTAAGTAGCATGTCCTTTTTGGTAATTGTCACACTCTAAAAGCACTTTTCATTTTTATTCATCCAAACATATTTTTTTATAAAAAGCCGTTTTTCAAACATTCAACCAAACACACAAATTACATGCTTTTGCTTTTGACTTCTGCTTCTGCTTCTACTTTTGGCTTCTACTTTTTCCAAAAGCCAATCCAAACGGCCCTTAATCTTTTTTCTTTAGCCTGTAGTCTATAGAGATTAGAGAATAGATACGTTTGGTTCTTTGGTCCGAGGAGCTCCCAAACATATAATTAGAGCCAACAAAGCAATGCTTGGTCCACTGGAGATTTTAGAATTTCATTACTCAAACATTCAACAACCACTCATTTCATATTTTTAATTAATTCTTTTCAATAACAATCAATGAATTGATGACGATGTGTTCAAATCAGATGTTGGAATAAATATATAGTAGTATTAATTAAATTCTTGTATAAATAAATTATTTATAAAGGTTTGAGTTTTTTTTTTGTTTAATGAATAATTATACTACTATCTACTCCAAAACATAAATATAGCTAAATGAAATACAAAATAAAAATACAAATCAGATGTGGTGACATGATACAGTGAACGATTGCATCATTACATGCATATAGTATAAATTTTGGCATGAACCAATAGTTTTGAGTATCATCTCGTTTCATGTATATATATATATATATATATATATTTTGCATTTGTTATTAACATAATATAATCTAATGACTGAATAATTATTGCAAATAATTGGAATTGGATACCTGGAGACAATGTCATGGAATACTCACAGGATTCATCCTTACAAATCAACAATTTAACATATATCTTCATTAAGTGATGAAACATATTTTGAAGTATTCCCACTCCACTTTTTTTTTTTTTTTTTTAAATTTGAAAAAAAAAACTAGTTTTTATTCCTACAACCTTTCTGTTTTTCCTTTTGGACGTATCATGAAAAATATTAAAATTACATTATTTAATTGACGGGGTGGATGGTAATACTTTACCTTATTCTGTACATTTAGCACCCGTTTAGATTGACTTTTAAAAAAAAGTAGAAGTCAAAAGTAGAAGCAGAAACAGAAGTTAAAAGTAAAAGTATGTAACTTTTGTGTTTAAATAGAATGTTTGAAAAGTGATTTTTTTTAGAAAAATATGTGTGGATGAATAAAAATGAAAAGAGCTTTTGGGAATGTTGTAATTACCAAAAAGGACATGCTACTTGATATGATAATAAGGTATATTTATAGTGTACTGATATTAAGTAGTTGGAGTATTTAAGTCTTTGCACACTTTACGAGGTGCTTTTGGTTTCTACTTTTTGGGAGAAGCTGTCCAGCTTTTCCCAGAAACAATTTTTGGCTTTTCAAGATATTTTTATAAGTCCAAACAAACACATCTTTTCTAAAAAAAAGTGTTTTTAATAAAAATAAAACCAAAAGCATTCCTCCAAAAGTCATTCCAAACGGGCTTACTCCATAAAACGACTATATATTTTACTATTAGATCGAATTAAAATAGTAAAAAGAATTGTATATGAGGACAAAGTTGGCTGAGGACTGAGGTGGGGCTGGTGTGGGATAGAAATAAATTCAAAACCACTGCACAATATAATAAATCATTTTGGAATGTGACCATTGATTAATTTAATGTAATTAATACTAGTACTCATGAGGCACATGCCTCACATATAATTAATTTTCATCTGAGCCCTTTTTCCAATTATTGTTTTATTAATATTCTATTGTTTCCCTTCTAAGCAAACTACTATTTCAACATCTGCACATCATGTCATGATAGGACATACTATTTGCATAAAAAAACAAGCCCGAAAAATAAAACAATTAACAAGTGATTGTTAGGTGCCATCCATGCTATGTCCTCAATCAAACAACCACCACTTCATGTATATACTTGTAGTATTATATTCTCCAATTTAATACAATTCCACGCTACTTTGATTATGTTAGACTTTAAATGTATTATTCTCTTTGGAATATAAAATGATTCCAGGAATATACTTCTTTCTTATTTTAAATAAATTAAAAGGCATTATAAAATTAAATATAACTCTTAAAAAATTATAAATTTTTTTATTTTCTTTTATTAAATATTTTTGCTACAAATTAATAAATGTACTTTAAATGTAAATTAAGGGCATTTGAATTTGTAAAACCCTAAAACCACTTATATTTGTATCTGCATTTTAAAAGAATTTTAAACACATTTTTTAATTAAAAATTAGAACAGCTGCTAAACTACTTTACTTGATGGTTCGTAGTATTATTAATTTAACTCAGTTTCAACGAGTATGATCAAGGCACAAATGATGACACTTATAGCGAGAAGCCGATAATAGAACTGAGTTAAATTAATAATATTAAGAAACATAAAGTGACCAGATGGTATAAGAGCCAGTACCCAGGCCGGTGTGCCAGCGAGGACGCTGGGCCCCTAGGGGTGGATTGTAACATCCCACATCGGTTGAAGAGGGAAACGAAACATGTCTTATAAGGGTGTGGACACCTTCATTGTAGACGCGTTTTAAAGCCGTGAGATCGGGTTGGCCCAAAGCGGGCAATTAGTTAAGCAAACTAAGCCACAATTAGTTAAATTATTACAGGCTCCCACCAAATTAATTAAAAATTTAAAATCCATCCAAACAACTTATATACTACTATATCTCCACAACCCCAAATCCAAAACCATTGTCCAAGCAAGGCTTTACTTGTTCTACCCTCAACATTTTTGGAACAAAATATTAATATCTCAAGTATCATGACATGCCAACAAGTAGTAGATTCCCTCGTGTGCAAAATCCCCAAGATTATCAACAAAAGAAAGACGATAGAACAATTACCATCGGTCGACTTGATTGATATACATCAAATGTTATACCTTGATTTCTAGTTCTTTCTTTTATATATTAATTATATTTTTAGAGTTAAATTTATTTTTAATTATTTTTCAATCATTTTTATGACCATGATTCACGTCTCATGATTTCAAAATAGATATAGGGATAAATAAAATTGAACAGTCAAAGTTCGGCCGGCAGCCTTATCCACAGTTGAACTTTCTATTTTCTCTCCCAAATATAAAAGCGACACTTTTGTTGTGTTGAGCTGTTAGATTAGCCCAAATAAAAATGGGCTAATATTATTAAACAGGTCCACGACCCAATAATTTGTGGGCCTTTTTGACAGAATTGAAAGCCCAATAGATAATGGGCTTTGATTGTGGGTACATTAAAGATCACTGTAAAACTGATTTCCGGTCCATATTTCAGAGTTCATAAACTGATTCAGAGAACTAATAAAGTTTTAATAGTACTAACATACTACTTCATCCGTTTTTATTTGTTTGCTACGGACCCACATCGCACGCAGTCCAATGCACATTTTAAATCGTTAATAACTCAAGTTCGGTACAAGTAAAAATTCTATAAGTTCCATATATAAAAACTACATGACGAGACGAATATAACAAGATCACACTTGACTATATTTTAACTTGTATGGCTATGAGAAAAATTAAAATCAAAGTAGTTCAATGAATAGTGACAAAACTTCCAATGTAGCTAACAATAAAAAACGGAGGGAGTATAAAATTTGAATACTTTTGGTAATATGAAGATTGAACACCGGCCACACACATGCTAAGATCATTGTATTATTTTGTTACTAATTTATTTTTATTTGCATAAATTTTAAAATAAGGAAAATATCTGAAATTTCTTTTTATGGAGTAATTATGTATAATCTTAAGTATATAAATATTTCGAATCCACAGTAATTATACACCTGCCAAAAAACATGTAAAAAATATATACAATAAAAAGAGTAATTTGTTAAAAATTTACTGTTATATCAGAAGCATTTATTTGGGCCGTTGATCTGTTTCCTTCAATAGCCGCATACTAAAACGGTTGGTGCATCGCACTAAACACCTAACAATATCAGAGGCAACCATTCTACGTAATATGATTTTACCATAATGCCCCGTCCGGCATGGGTTATTTCGTCCACCGAAAAAATGTTTATACACCACTGGGTGAGAGATCACATTCCCCATTCCCACCGCCATCGCAATCTGCGTTTATCAAATCCGTCACTCTGCTGCCTTCACAAAATCCAAGAATTTTTTTGGTGTAAGAATAAGAGAAGGGGAGGAGGAGAGAGCTAGGATTCATCATTCATTCCCACATACAGAGAGAGAGAACGCCCCGCCCCTTTTTCTCTCTCTAAATTCACTCCATTAGGGTTACAGATCATCGAGGCGGATTGTTCCTTTTTGTCACAAATTGTTTCTTCTTCTTCTTCTTCTTCTTCTTGTAATTAATTGTATACAGCCATGGCATCCGAGAACTACACCGACAAGAACGCCGTTTTTCGCAAGCTCAGGGCGAAGCCTGAGAATAAGGTGATTTGCATTTTCCTTTATATTGTAATTGGTAATTCTCAGATCTGATTCAGATCTGGGTGATGTTGAGCGTCAGTGGTGAAAATATGAATTTTTGAATCTTAGATGTGCTTCGATTGCAACGCGAAGAACCCGACATGGTCGTCGATTACGTATGGGATCTTTCTGTGTATTGATTGCTCGGGGATTCATCGGAGCCTCGGCGTTCACGTCAGCTTTGTCAGGTACTTTTTATCTCTACAAAGAACGTGTCCGTGTGTTTCTGTTGGATCGGGTACGGGTAATCGTTTTGTGGTTAATAATCGTATCGCGTTTCTTTTAGTTCATTAGGTCGTTGTAATTCGATTTTGGTTATGGACATTGTTCTTTGAAATGTTGGAGTTTGTTGTTGAATCAGACCTGAATTTCTTTCTGGTAAAATGCTTAGAGATTGTACATTTATTAATTTGACATGCTGCTTTCTGTGTAATTGCACCTTTTCGTATTATATGAAGAAATTTATATTATATAAGTTTATAGCGCTTATGGTTGCCCTGAATAATAAGATTATTTTTTTTGGACTCAAGATGAAACCTTATGATTAGTTTGATTTTTAGTGTGCATCTTTGGCATCAAGAAAAAGCTACTAAATTTTGTTACAATTTATTCTTCTTGCATGGCGTATGTGTTACATATTTACGTGTTATGTCTAGACATGATGTATAAGGAGTTACTACCGTTTGCATTGCTAAGATCAAATACAGAACTTGCCTTTCAATCTCCAAAACAAATAAAAATAACAAATATGTAATTTGTCGTGTACCTAATAGTTAAGTACATGCTTGAAATGCTGATAAATATGAACTTTGGCTAGTTGTCTGTCCTATACCAGTTTAAATCATGCCAACAAAAATCAAACTGTGATCTAAGCATAGAATGAGTTCCTGTTGTGAATTTATATGATGATTTTGTTGTACAAGCTACCACGATAGTAAAAAATTTCTTGAATAATTGTTGCGCACAAATTAGAAGATTATTTTGTTTGATGAAATTTTAAAATATCTTCTCCTAAAGCATATTTTTCCAAGTAGTGAGTTATTCGAATTTGCGAAATAATGCCATTCCTAATATTGACATAATCTCTTAAGCTGATTACTAGTTTAGTAAGGCCAGTTAATATGGCAGGACATTTTAAATTATCCCATTGGGTCGATTGCCCTCTATCCCTATTTTTTATTCTTTGTTGTCTTGTTTTTTCACCTTTTTTCAATAGGTATTACAGTTGTCCCACTAAGTACTATCCTTCATTTGCTTTGAAAGACGTCACCAGTTATATGCGCTTTAGATGGTCGAATGAGTAACTTGTGATGGTTGTGTGACTGATAGTTGGAGATTTGGTGCAGAAAATAAAATACATTATGAAAGGATTATGAATCACTTATTGCCCACTTTAACAGACATGAATTATATTAAATGACTGTTTTTTAGGATGCCAGAATTTGCAGGGAAGGAAATCTTGTGGGGCATTCATTTAGTTGTAAGTCAAAAGTATTAAAGTTTGGATGTAAAATGTAAATTGGAAGTTAATCTGAAATTTGAAGATTTCAAACTTGGATTCATTTAGTCATTAAGAAATTATATCCAACATTATATTATTCTTATTGTATTCTTGTGAGGAGCGTTTTAGTTTTAAAGTGGATTCTTATAAAGTGATTTGATTATTTATCTTTGCCCAAGGTATTAGTGCAGGTACATGATCCATTTGTAGCTTCTGTTTTTCAACTTAAGATTGTATCTTTACCATGCCTTTCCTTAAACTATAGGTCTACAAATATGGATTCATGGACTCCAGAGCAGTTGAAAATGATGTGCTTTGGTGGAAATAACCGTGCCCATGTTTTCTTTAAGCAACATGGATGGACTGAAGGGGGCAAAATTGAGGCCAAGTATACCTCAAGAGCTGCTGAATTATACAAGCAATTGCTTGCAAAGGAAGTTGCTAAAAGTAGTAATGCAGAAGAGGCAGGCTTACCTGCATCACCTGTTGCTTCCCAGTCACCAAGAGGTTCTAATGGATTTTCTGATTTTCCCATCAATGAAGACTCCAAAGGAAGTTCTTCAAATGATGCACCGAAGGAAAGTCCATCTGTTAAAAATGAAACTCCTGAGGCTTCTTCTTCACCCCGGGCCTCGAACACACTTGCAATGAAATCAGTTAAGAAGCCTTTGGGTGCAAGAAAAACTGGGAAGACAGGAGGCCTAGGAGCAAGAAAGCTTACCACCAAGGTATATATAGTACATGTCAGATTTTGTTTATACATGTGGATCCAAAAAATTACATGTTAAAGTTGTGTCATTTGTGCATGAATTTTTGTATCTACTGAATTGTGAATTGATTCATTATCACAGCCTAGTGAAAGCCTTTACGACCAGAAACCTGAAGAGCTACCTGCACCAGTTTCTTCATCCAACAGTACAATTGGTGCTGCTCCTGCACTTAACTCATCATTTAAATCTAGGTTTGAATATACAGAGAATGGCCAATCTGCTGAGATGAGCACTGGAGGTGGTCGTGTTGTAAACCATATCCAACCTCCAAAATCAGCGGATTTCTTTTCTGAATATGGGATGGACAGTGGCTTTCCAAAGAAGAGCAACTCATCCAAAGTGCAGGTAAGAGAATTCTTTTTTCCAAACCTTTGATAGGAAGGGTAATTTAGAACGATGGTTTTTCTAAAAAAAATGGAATTTTCTAATACCTTTCAGTATCGGTATTGGTTATTGAGCATTCAGTCTTGTGATTTTTTTGAACTCTTTGTACTCTCGTACATACACTTCTAGAAGCCATTGGCCCTAGGAGATTGTTCAAACCAACTCCGCTGACCTGTGATGTAGAAGGTGAATTGAAGCATTTGATTTGTTAAAAGTCTGCTGTGATTATTAATGTGGTGTTCCACATGATACTGCCTGCATTTGTTCTCTTTTTGTTTGATACTCATTTTACTTCTCTTGGTTTATACCTCTCTTTGTTCTGCCTTCTCTTGGACATGTGATTGAGTGTTGTAGCTCTGACCCTGCAAAACTATTTGGTTTAGTATGATTGATTTTTTATTTTTTATTTTTTCCAAATTATAATTAGATTCCATCAAATTTTGGTAGGTTGAGGAATCAGAGGAAGCCAGGAAGAAGTTTACTAATGCAAAATCTATCTCATCAGCCCAGTATTTCGGTGTTCAGAATGCAGCTAGTGAAGTGGATTCATCAATTTCCTTACAAAAGTTTGCAGTATGTTATTTTTATCTTCTCTTCATGTTAGCTTTGTCTTTCTGCTTACTTGTTCATGCAATGGTTGTGTTTGTTTTAAGATTGTATCTCAATCTTTTATATGCTTGAGTGATGCATTTCGGGGGTTTATACTAATATACTTATTGATTGTTTACCAATTAACAAATTGTTCTAATATCAGCCACCTGCCTGCATTATGATGTGTGGTATGTTTCAAGGCACTTCATTGTGCTGAAGCTTATCAGAGAGTTACAAATTTCTTTTCTTTTGGATGAGCCACGTAACCACTTTGTTATTGTTAGTGAACCATTACGTTACCTCAAGTCATCCAGGATCAAGAATTCCATTCCAGATATATTGTAGTGTTGGCACTTATGTTTGAGAGCAATAAAATATGTTATTTGTGGCGTGCAGGGTATTCATTTATATATTAGTAGTGCCACTTAACAAAACTGTCTTATCTATATCTTTGACAAGTAAAAAAAAAAAAAAAAAAAAAAAAAAAAAAAAAACAGAGGAAAATGTTATGCTGTTTATCAATACCTGATTAAGCTGGTTGATCGTTCAAATAATATTTATGCAACTTTGATTAGTTGAGTAGCTCAGACAAATACTTGATTAGTTGCATAGCTCAGTTAATTTGTCCAGGTAAGTTTTTTTGTTTTGTTTTGTTTTATTCTTTTAAAAAACTATTTACTTTTCTTATCTTTTTTTTTTCTTTTTTTTTTTATAAATGGAACGTGGACCTCATTGGATCGACATCATTTTCTTTACTCTTTTTTCCTTCGTCCTGCAGGGTTCATCTTCAATCTCCAGTGCTGATCTCTTTGGTCACGATTCAAACTCCTCTCCTGTTGACATTACTGCTACTGAACTCATTAATAAACTGTCTTTCCAGGTAGTACATCAATCAACATGTTTCCTATTTGTCTTGCTTTTAATTTCATTAGGTTGTTGGCTTAGTAGTTTTTGTTCCCTGACATCAGGCACAACAAGATATCTCTTCTCTTAAGAACATAGCAGGGGAGACTGGCAAAAAGCTAAGCACCCTTGCATCGTCTTTATTGTCCGATCTTCAGGACAGAATCCTCTAATCGAACAAGTATTCTGCGTACATTTGTGATATGACAGACAATGAAAAGGAAATTGTCTTGCTACCTCTGCCCAAGTGTTGTATGCAGCATGTGTACAAAAACTGCATTCTTTGTTAAGGGTGGCAATGGTGGTTAAGATTCAGAAATTGCTAGGCTGAGGCAAACATTATATATATATATATATATATGATAATATGAAATATGATGTGTTTCTAAGGCATTTGAAAGATTGAGGATGATGCACTGGAGACTAGAGAGTGTTTGTGGTGTTTTAAATTTTGTGTATTTAACAGTGTACCGCAATTTGAATTTGCCCCCGCCTTTATTTGGACTCTTGAGTTCCTTCCAGTTTCATTGTTGTGAAGTTACTGTAGTCTGTATTAGGATTCATAAGTCGAGTAGAAATTTTTAAATTGCAGTTTTTTTAATTGTTTTATATCTTCATTTCATTTTCAATGTGTAGTAGTATGTTCAGCTGTGATTGTATTCTTGGTTGCTTTATTTCTAATAATATACTACTAGTAAAATGTCTACATATCAATTACTCCCACCATATAGTATGTCCTGGTGATGGAGGGGTTGGTCCATCACACTATGTAGTAGAAACAAACAATCAATTCACGTTCGGCCCATTTTTTCATATACTCTCGAATTTTAAGTTTATAAATAATTTATTTATCTTGTCTTATTTAATGCTGTGCCTTGTGAGAACTGAGAATGCACAGCATTTTTTCCTAGTATGAGAAACTGAGTTCTACTAATAAAAATGTGAATATTATAATTAATTAAATTCATATCTGGGGAGAACAAATTGAGTTGTAATAGTATATGAAAATGTGTAAATGTAAAAGTCTAATCATAACTTGGTTAAAAGTGAATTACAATGAAGTTCAGCCTATACAAGGACAATTTTTAACATGATTAATTTCATTGGCTAGCTTGTGAAGGCATGATTTAAAAATAAACTAAATGAAAATTTAAAAAAATTATATTTTTGTTTGTTCAGGATTTGAACATAATTGTATTTGTTTCCAATTTAACTGATGATGAAAGTATTTGTTATTTACTCCATCACTCCACTTCTACATTTCACGTCAATTTGAGATAATTTTAACCATTAATAACTCAAATTGCATACAAGTAAAAGTTATAAACAAATTGAAATTTTAAAACTATGTTATTAAACAAACAAATCTACTAACATTTCACTTTACCATATTTTTTACTATATAAATGTGCAAGAAAGTTGAGATAAAATTATTTAATGAATAATATTAGCTACGCAAATGAACTAAATAAATAAAAGCAAATGAAGCGCGTGATTTTGATTTACTTAATCGATTAAGTAAAAGCGAATATCGTATTTAAGTATCAAACTTGTAATATTATCATTATTATTTGATTTTATTATTAAATGCGAAGGCGTAACCGAAAGAAATATGAACCAGTAATAATCGCAAGGGATGAAAATAAAATAAATAATATAAAAATTTGATTATATCCATATTTCATGATTTGGTATAACTAATTGCATAAATGAAATACTTTTTTAATAAAAAAAGACAAACTTATAAATTATTTATATCTATACAAGAAGAAAAAAAATACAATATAGATTTATAAAAAGATATTTTAAAATATTACCCACCACAACACATGACACAAACATAACAATTATTTTTTTAAGATATAGATTTATATCATCACGAAAAAAAGATATAGATTTATATCTCGTATTCCTCTCTTTATTTTTTATTTTTTTTTTTGTAGTTTATATATATATGGTATTAATTCTCAATTTTTTTAACTAAACGGTCTTGAATATCACTAATAAGAAAAAAAAGAGGGGAAAAAAAAGAAACATAAAAATAAAAGCAGCAGTTAGGGCGCTTTACAAAAACCCTTTTTTGACTATTACCTTTCCTAAGCCCCACTGCTTTTTTCTTCTTTCTGTTCTTCCTGCAATTATCAATTCTCAATTTTTCACTCCCCCAAAATTTTCCCTCCTCTTTTTTCAAATTCCCCAAAACCCCAATTTCATTCCCCCTCTTTCCGATCCTTCCAATATTTTTTCCCATAAATTTTGCCCATTCCGCTGTTTCCCCTTTTCAATTCCATGTTTTTCATATCCTAATTGCTAATTGCTTTGCCCATGGAACCCCAATCCCCACTTCCGTTGCCTCCCCCTGATTCCGCAGAAACCCTAGTTACCGAAATCCCCAATCACCAGCAATCGGGTTCCGAGAATTCCGACTATTTCTCGCCGCGGACGGATGACGGCTCTCCGGAATTGTTCGATTCCCCCCTTCTTGTGGAAGATGCGACGGAGGGTAAAGACTCTGAAGCGGAAGCCGAACCCGGGGACGAGGTTCTCAATTCCTCGCCAAGAATTGTTTTTTCGTCGAATTCGAAGTGCGATGAAGTTAGTATGAAGCCTCCAGACTCTGAAAGCCCATCGCCTCTGAATTACAACTGTAGCGCGGGGATTTTGCCCAACCCTTTTCTTCCGGTTGGGCAAATGATGAGCTACAAACCGCTTATTTTTTCGGTCGGGGTCTAATCTCTTGTTTTCTTTAACGATTACATCTGTTTTTTTCCTTCTTATTTAAGTTATTTATATCTTATGATTATCTTAATCCGGGTGTCTTTATTTATGAGGACGTGATTAGCTTTTATTACCTTGTACAATTTTTGTGTTATTGTGGTTGATAAGATATTTGGAATCTTGGCAGGGAGCTGGGTTAGCGAATCTAGGCAACACTTGCTTTCTAAATTCGGTCTTGCAATGCTTTCTGCATACTGTCCCGTTCCTCCATGGCATTCTTGCGAATAGTCATTCAGCATGCACATATGGTAAGCCTCACATATATTGTGTTCTTTTTATCAGCCACTTGCAGATTAGATGAAATCTAATTAATTATTAAATGATTTCACCTAAAATCTTGTCATAGTTTTGTTTATCATGACAATACATAATTATAAACACTCTCTGCTATTTTTGGTATGGATATCTGATTGCATCAAATTGTTGTGGACCTTGTGAGATCACAATGGACAGTTATTTTAACATGTTTGTTCTGATATATGAATAAAACTCATTCATCATGATTATCATCATGCAATTATTTTAAATAGCTATTGCATTAGATTTAGAAGGGATACCATGTTGCCGCCTAACCAAAATCATAGAAATTCATATTTAGCTCAAATTATATGCTTTTATTGTTTTCAAATTGATCTGCTCTACTTTTTTTTTTAGTGACGTCTTTTTATGTGACATTCTGGGCATGTTAAATGCAGGTCATAATGGCAAGTTTTGTCTGATATGTGCTCTCCGCTGTCTTACTGAACAATTCCTATATTCTTCCAGTGAGGTTTTTCCTTGGGAATTCTTCAACAATTTGAGTTGTATCCTTGTACAGAACTTTTTACACATGGCATTTGATCATTTAATTAATCTGTGCCATATAATTGCAAGTGGCTTTGTTACTGCAGCAAGTTACATGAATTGTCACTTAAAGTTTCTACATAGTTAGAAAATGGTTAAATTATAAATTAACTTTATTAATTGCTTTTTATTGCATTTAAATTGAAAAAACAAAACCATTTATCAGTGTTATATGTCCTGAATAAGAGAAATAATTTTTCTGTATGCATAAAAATAAGAGTTATTTTTTAATTTTAAAATTTGTCAAACAGCATTTATTATTATGAATGTGAAACAATAACTTTTATCTAATTGGGAAAACAAGAAGTTATTTGTCTTGAACATGTGTAATGTTAGTGACAATTCATTTAACATTTTAAGTTTGTCAAAAATTTATTATGAAAGATGAAGTAAATGACTTTGCATCATAGTTACAACTGATGCCTTTGTGATCAGGAACATATTACAAAACAAGCCACAGTGCCAAACAAGTTGGACTTATTGTACTCCAAGAACCATATTCCTGCTTTGTGTTTCCTTAATTTTGTAAACTACCAGATTTTTCATCAGGTTTCCAGAAATATCAACAGGAAGATGCTCATGAATTTCTTCAGTGCTTTTTGGATAGACTGGAGAGTTGTGATGCAAAGCAGCAAGAGTATTTCTCTTTGCAACGTGCTAATATAGTGAAATATGTATTTGGTGGTTCTCTTGTCAGCAAGGTACAAAGCTTTGTGACTTAAATGTTTTTATCTTAAACCA
Source organism: Hygrophila difformis (assembly GCA_030278955.1). NCBI lineage: Eukaryota > Viridiplantae > Streptophyta > Magnoliopsida > Lamiales > Acanthaceae > Hygrophila > Hygrophila difformis. The sequence continues at coordinate 1,264,386 of JAOANR010000006.1, read as the reverse complement.
TTTATTTTTATTTAATTATTATATGCAGAACTCAGAAGTACAAGTTTTAGATTTTCCATTGCATATTCATGGAAACTTTCTTAATGCAGCTAAAGTGTTGTAGTTGTCATCACTCTTCCAACACTCATGAGCCATCAATTGACCTCAGTTTGGAGATTGAGGATGCAGACAATCTCTTAACAGCTCTCCAATCCTTCACAAAAGTTGAAAAATTAGAAGATCCAGAGACCAAGTTTACATGTGAAAATTGTAAGGAGCAAGTATCAGTTGAGAAGCAGCTTTCTTTTGAAGAAGCTCCTTTGGTGGCTGTGTTTCACTTAAAGAGGTTCAAAACTGATGGTTGCTTCATCCAGAAAATTGACAAACATGTTTCATTCCCACTTGATTTGGATTTGTATCCTTTCACTGAAATGGACAAAAATGAAAAGGTAGTTTCTCTTGCAACACCAAGGAATTTGAATGTATTAGATGCATTTCAGCATCAGTAAGATTTGGGAGCATAGTCTAAAAATAATTGAGTTAATTTTATTTATTTATTTATTTAAGTAGCTATGGTGCTAACAGTACATAGTAGTATATAACAGATAGCTTGGAAGATAACCTACCTACAAGTAAATTACATTTACTTTATAATGGATAGAAGTGCCTTTAATCTTTGTTTCAATGAATATGATTCCCATGTTTTTGAATATGCTCACATGTGTGTTCTTGTACCCACTGGATTGTGCAATAAAGATTGTTTAACAAATGGATGTTGACAAGGCATTCTTTCTCTGTTTATGTTCTGCAGGGGAATCTTAATTACGAGCTTTATGCTGTTGTGGTACATGTTGGATTAACATCTACATCTGGGCACTACTATTGCTACATCCGCATATCTCCTAATGTGTGGTGCAAGTTTGATGATTCTAGGGTAAGAATTGACATTCTATTTAAATTTAATCTCTATTACTTTTTGATGTCAAGGAATTATTCTCTAATCTCTACTGCATGAGTGGGACTTTTTGTCGAGATACATTTAACTCACAGTGTTTCTGTTGAATGGTTTTCTTATCCTCTAACTTTGAAGAACCGATTGTGGAGAAACATTGATTCTTGGTCTCACCTTTTTCAGGTTATTTTGGTGGATGAAAGTGTTGTGCTGTCAAAAGAGGCTTACATTCTCTTCTATGTAAAAGAGGGGATTCCGTTGTTTTCATCTTTCATGGAAACTAACAAGTTGGGTTTTTATGGCACTATATGGAATATGTCTCCCAAATCAGTTCTTCATGCAGCAGCTTTTGCCTCTCCACCTTCCCAAGAGAAAGTTGCTTGTGATTCCAAAGAAGATAGTGATGAAATTGAGACGGAACCCAGAGTTGGCACAATTGAGATTCAGTATAGCAGATCAACACGCAGTAACATTGACAACAATGCAAGCAACGATACTTCTGTTTCAGCAGTGCCAGTTGCTCATGATTCTTTAGATGCGTCTCTACCGAAGGCTGAAAAAGAAGTTTCTCCCCTTAACCAGAGGCAGGATGGTTCAGCAATAGGGTATATTCAAGACGTTATTCAAATGCCTATGCGTTCACCCAGTCCAGAGATTTATAGAGAAGACACACCTGGTATATATCTACAAATCCTCTGAATTGTTCTCTATCCAACCTATTTAAAATTGCAACAGTAATGCTTACCCCGGTTTCACATTTTAGATCCAGGTTTCTCCATTCCCCGCGAACATCTAAAAGTAAGTGAACGTCTGTCCTGCAAAAGGCGACTGGAGAAAGATATGGATGACATGGAGAAAAAGCAGGCGTGCACTTACATAAAGAAAAATGTTTCTGGTTCGAGAGCTCAGCAACTTATGTCTGCACTAAATGATTCCCAAGCCGAAGCTTCTGTGAGTAGGAAGAAGGGCAGGAGATCTGGATTGTCTGATAGCAGCAGCAGGGGACCTAGCCGGATGGTTCGAGCATCAGACATGCATGTCCATTAGTTCTGTGCCCTTCTAGTTAAAGTGAGTTTTATGAGGTAAAAAAAAAAAAAAAAAAATCTCAAATGGATTTTTCTAGTATGGAAGGCGATGAACGATCATTTAGGTTTATTAGGTGTTTTTGTGGTTGGTCTCCCGTAAATTTTTGTTACCCTTTTTTTTTTTTTCTGGACAGCATATGGGATTATAATATAGGTTAGTTATGAATATGGCTTGGCTAAGAAAGATGATGTAAAGTACTTTGATATTAGGTTTAAATAAGATGGTTCCATACTTGATTTCTTGTCTTTTTGATGTAGCTTATATTGCAGTTTCATATCCCTTGTCGTAAGTGTGCTGTGCTTGCTGTTCTGGTTTCAATCAGTTGGAATTTTTACCATGCCTGCTTAATGCTTGTAATGGTCTTAAGCTTAGTAGTATCCTTGATTGTTTAATTCATACTGTATGGTACAGCACAGCCTGACCAAGTCATATTTGGACACATCCATAATCCTTTCCTCAATTCCTCGTCCCATATAGTATTCTGATATTCCCATGGGCACCAAATGACTTTGCCTTTTTGACTGTGGATACAAAAGGCACTAATGGTCATGGAGGAAATAAATGTGAAGTATTGACAAATACTAAATGTTAAAGGCAATTAAACAAACAATGCCACCATTTGTCAAATTCATGATGTCATCATGGCCTTTGCCTGCTTCAGACTTCAGTTTCCCCATTTTGTCCATTTTATACTTCATTTACTAGTAATCATTATATTACTATTAATAAAATAAAATGAAATGAGATGAGATAACTCCAGTTGAATCTATTACTTTTAAATTTAGTAGGGTAGAATTTAGATTTTTTATTAATTGTAAATTAAATTAAATTATTTGTTCCAAAAAATACAGTTGTAAGTTAAGATTTCCCCTTAATAAATGTAGCTTTGTGTTTTATTTGCAATTACATATAATTCATATAACATGATACTATTTTATTGTGTAAATAAATAAAACAAGCAACGGGGAGTTGGGGACATCAATTATCTATTTTCAATGTTGGATTGTAGTATATCTTTTAGCAAATGGTTCATATGCCACTAAGATTATAATACCCCTCCTTTTTTTCCCAATACAAACTTTGGAAAAAAATATAGCACACAAAACATTACAAAAAATCAACCGAATATTAAAACCATGTTGGCATTTCCTCGTGTGTACAATGGAAAACTTTTACCATACTCGTCTTTGAATTTTTACGAGTAACAAAGCCCCGACTTTAGTTGTGTATTTAATATTATTAGAATATATTTGAATTTTCTGTCAAACTTTCCTGTTTTCAGTTTCCATCACCTTTTTTGGCCAGTTAATCATTTTATATTCTTATGCTGAGTGCACCAACCAGCTAAACTGTGTCCTCGGTTTCGGTTGAATTTACTACATGGAGACAAAACTTACTCATGTACTTGTTCGTTTAGGAGGTGCTACTCATTTGTTTTAAATAATACTCACAAAAGGTACCTTTTTTTATAAAAAAAAAATATTAAGTAAATTATTTTTTAAAAAAAAAGAGAGAATAAATTAATCAGCCTGGTTAATATTTGACTTAGTAGTCAAATCACAAGCTTCTTTCCATATTCCATATCTACTTTTTTCGAAGAAAGGGAGGGCCGAAGCCGTATCATTCAAAAATATGATGCAAATGGTACATGCCCATGGAATCAAGAGCTAACGCGTCCCGGAGAAATTCGGGAGGGCGAGTAAAGTGCTCAATACCGAAGGAAAGGTGCCTAGCACGTAGAAAGAGATCACAAACAGAATTACACTCTCTAGGAATCAAAGACATATCTACTTTCATTCTCTCTAGCCTCGATCATATTTCAGAATGGACCAAGATCCTCTTCTTGTGAGTTAATTAGTATTTAAAAATTCAAATGTAACAAAAACATCATTAGAGTACCATTTTCCTTAAATACTATAAGTAATATGCTAGAAAGTGTAGTCAATTTGCTCATTGCATGTTGTTGTTCAACTTAGAAAACGGAAATTCCATTCCATGAACGGCATATCTATATATATATATATATATATATATATATATATATTAACATCTACTTCCTCCGTATTCAAATGTTTCTTACATATTCAATTTTCACGCAATCCAATGCACATTTTAAACCATTAATAACTCAAGTTCGGTACAAGTAAAAATTCTAAAAGTTTCATATTTAAAAACTACTCGACGAGACGAATCTAACAAGATTCCACTTGACTATATTTTAATTTGTATAACTATAATAAAACTTTGAGTAAAAATCTGTGGGTGAATAGTAACACATTACTAAACGTCAAGAACATATGAAAACGAGTAGTAAATTGTGAGATATATTATTGTCAGCGGCTATATCATGACCAATTTAATGAAACAGACCATTAAACTAACATTAAATAAGAATTCACACACTCTCTAGCTATTTGCGTCAAACACTGGACCCGGAAAATTTAATATTAAAATTTATTATAATTATAGTATTAAGAATGAAAGAAAATTCAGCCGCCGCCCGTCCATCTTAACCGCGGAATATCTTCAAAGGTAGCCGCCAGAATTTCGTCTTCGCCGGCGTCGTACCAAACTCACCCCGTCGGAAACGACTCCTCGCCGCCGTCGTCGACGCGCTAACGGATCTCGATCGCGTGATCAGCATCTCATAATCCTGAATTCGGTGATTGCTTATAGGGTTGGAATTCTCGTCGTCATCAACCTCCGTCGCCTTCTTCCCTTTCTCCTCCGCCTTCTCCTTCTCCAATTCGCTAATTCTCTTCGTGTTGCTTCGCCTGAAAACCGACAGGAAGGGCGACGGCGTTCTGGAAAGGCTGTGGCCGCGGTCGTCGTTGTTGCTGGAGCGGAGGAAGGGGATCGCAAGTGATCTGGATCGGCGGAGAAAGGACTCTCCGCCGACGGAGGAGGAGGACGAGGACGCCGACGAGGAGGCGGAGTTGGAATTAAACACGCAGGGGCAAGGGCGGACCTGAGCGCAGTGAGGGCAGAGGATGGCGAGGCGATCGCGGAGGCAGGTGGCGCAGATGCCGTGGCGCCGCCGCTTCGTAGGGTGTTTTGGACATTTCCAGATTTCTTCCTCTCCGCCGCAGTAGACTGCCGCCTCCGCTTCCGCCATGGATGTGGTCGTGAAATATAAATAAAATGGTAAATTATATGTTATGTTATATGTATGTATGGTTCATCAGTGGTTTGGGGTTTGGGTATATATACAATACTAGTACTTCATGGCGTGTCGACGTGGTGCGACGCCGTTCTTGATTATTAGTATGAGAAAATATATATACACACACACACATAGATAAATAATTAATTGGGAATTTATGAATAAATTAATTTTAGAGCAGTCCCACGTTGTGCCTCAATTAAGACTATTACCCCCCACTTTTTATTATTGTGGTTATTGTGAAGTTTTTAATGTATTTTATGTGGAGTTAATGAGGTTTTATGCATTAAATAAATTTATTTTGGAATAATTTACAGCTGGGATGTTTATAAAAGCCGTTAAATACTTAAATGTTAGTAGTATTGAAAGGATATAAGAGTAATATTTAAATTATTTATCAATTAGACTCCTTAATTATATACTGTCATGTATCGAATATTAAATCTTGCATAAGAAATATTGTACTGCTTTAATTGCCTTTTATTAATATGAGATAAATCGAATTATTTTTATTTAATTATATATTGTACTCCATAATTTATGATCATTTCAATTTTAATACGTTAATTTTATTAGAGAATATACATTACAATATGTTAGTATTATATAGAACTGAAATCACATGGAGGGACTACATGTTAGCTTACGCATTAATTAATAGAGCTCTGTGTAATAGTACTTTACAAAATGGTTGAAAGAGAATATCATGACAATATGTTAGTTTATATAGGAATTAAAGGATACATGTTATGCAATTAATAGAGTTTTTAAGTACTTAAGTGTGAAGTATTTACGCAAATTGTGTGTATTACGCTGCGTGAAATTTAATACCATTGTTTGTCAATTAGATAGATTTTGCAAGTTAGAAATCTTAAGAGTATAGCCCACAAAAAAAACACAAAGGCCAACCAACAACTCCTTTATGATGATGATGCTAATACTATCAATATATACGTGCAATTAATTAATTAAGTATGGGCAAACATGGGGGGAAAATGCAATCATCTTTATTGATGTTCGAAAAAGAAACACATGTACTTAATAAATTAATTAATATGTCGCGGTCCAAATTAACCATTATAGTAGTGTATGGCAATTATTTTGAGTGTTTTTTATTTAATAATTGAATTATAAACTAAACTAATAAAAATGAAAACAATTATTATACATGTTAAATTGATATCAATAACATACTCCCATTTCTCTAGCCTGTTAAGCAAAAAAAAAAAAATAATAAAAAAAAATAACATACTCCCCTTCTATATACTCCATTTTAAATAATGTAAAGAGCTACTATTATCCAAATCCAGTAGTGCTAAAAAAAAAAGGGAAGAGCAACTTAAATTGGGCCTGAGGGTTGAATTGGGCCGCTAAGGAATTGGATTTGCATCATTGGGCCGCTGATTGCTCATTGATAAGAACTTTCTTTTTCACTGCAATCTGCAATGCATCACTGCTAATATATACTACTACAACAAAAGAGTGTTGTTACTTGTAACCATTATAATAAATGCTTTATAAGTAATCAACAACAGAAAGAGTCACCAAACGCAGTGGCCTGAGTGGTATGGGGCTCTGACAGCTTAAGCAAAGGTCTCGGGTTCGAGTCTTTGTGTATGCAGAATTCTGCTTTGGGAGAGGCAACCCTTCAATGCCCATCAGATTCTCGAGGGATTAGTCTTGGGCCCAATGTGACCTGGAGATACCCGGTACACGCCAAAAAAACAACAGAAAGAGTCTTTTAATTACAAAACTAAATATCAATCAAGCCTATAAATGAAGTTGGGATTGGGGTTTGACAATCATCGGCAACTCTTAGAATTAGAGTAGAGGCTTTGATCTATATATCAATCTCATATGTTCCTCCCCATCATCTTCCCTTTGTATGTTTTTCGGTGGCACTGGCAGTGGCATACTGTAGTATATGTTTTTAACATCCGAATTTACCAAAAAAAAAAGAAAAAAATGCATGAAATTAAACATTTAGGCTACCAACATTTGTCCAATGTAAGTCTTTTTCTACTTGTTTTCTTAACATAAAAATAAAATCATACATTTGTTACAAACATTTCTTTCTATTAAATGAACTTTTGCATACTATTATATAGGGTAAAAATTTGTGATTTTAAGATATGTTCGGGGTGAAACGGTAGTTTTGCTCCATCTCCAGATGGGTCAAAATATCAAATAAATGCGTCAATTATTTATGACCTGAAAGGTGAAACCTCAATAAATGCCCTCATTCACTGTCCTTTTTTTTCTTTTTCTTTTTTAATATTTTAAATTTTAATTCACAAAAAAAAAAAAAATATGCACGACACAAAAAATAAATTAGAGAAGTATCGTTTTGACTTTTGGATGTCCGGTCTGTTTGCATTTTAGTGGTACTTTTACATTTATGATTTTTATTTTTACTAAAACAAATTTTGCTTTCTTCGCACTCGAATGTTTACAAAAAATTAAAATGCGTTTTTCCTTTTTTTACAATGGCATATATTTGGAAATCGGAACAATTTTGAATTTGGTCATATACAGTATTTCGATCGGTTCTCCACCATTTCATACTTTACGAAAAATGAGAGAAAAAATACAAATTGGAATGCGATGTGTAAATGCCAAAATAATGAATTATTTAAGCAATAGCTAACTTCTTGTTGTTGCTGTAATAATGCTGTTAGTATTATATACTGTATTTATATTGCTGAGAGAATTCTGGAAAGTGTGTTTTCTTTGCCTGAATTCCAGGAATACAATCACTTGGTGTAATTCTATTCTTGTATTTTTCATCCTCGTCTTTTACTATTATTACTATATATATTCTATTTATGCACTTCCAATTGATATAATGCGCGTTTATGACTTTATTCTGCACATAGCTTCTTGAAGTTTTAGTTTAAAGCCTCATATACTTACAAAAATTACTCTCAATAGATTTCTGGAGCTAATTCGACTTTATTTAATTTTTTTTAAATTCTTTTCTAAATGGTAAAGTTAGTTAATGAAATACTACTTTACATATAAAATTAAAAACTTTATAACCCATATCAAAGTTTGTATCTCCCATAATTTGTCTGATCTTATAGGCAGAACACATGAGAGAAGGTGTCAACAGGTTAAGTGTTGACTTATTCAACATGGAAAAGGTCGGAGAGTTGACTTGTCCATAGCCAAATGTTCTACTACATACAAATTAAATTAAAGCCCTTCCAATTTATTGTTGGACGCTTAGCTTGTTTTTGGATTTTTTCATATATGAAATGAAAGATTAATGGAGGATGTGAAATGCTCGGAAGACGACAGACAGTCTTTGACCAATTCCCCCAAGAAATTTGCCCGTGTTTTCACAATTGTAATTTGTAATTCCTAAACCTAAAGCGCACCATATGTTAAGGTTTTGGTCGCATTTCTAATTTGATTTTTATTTGGAAATTTCCTTGACACTACTTGCTTGAAAATACGACGCAAGACTTTTTATTGCAATTGCAAAAGCACTTCCATACCATATTTCTTGCTTGCTTGCTTTCATAGTGTCCACTCCACTCCAGTCAACGCGACACACACAATATTGTAAATTTCCACCAACTTTTATTTAATTTTCTCAGCAAATAAAGTAGGGAAAACAAAAAAGGATAATCAGAATGGCGGAGAGGTGGCCCCCCCCCTAAGGGTCGTCTTGTAATTTACATTTTAGTTTAATCCATACACAAGGCTCGAAATTCTCGAAATTGTGATTAATAATAAAGAGATAGGTGTAATATAGTAGTATCATATATTTAATTGGTGAAATATTAGTATTTAGTTCAAAGGTAAATGTTTTATTTGCGAAAAAAAATACTATTCATGTAGTATTATAGAATAACTTTATATTACCAGTAAATGGTAAAAAAGAATAAGGAAAAAAAAAATACAATTTCATCCCACGAAGAGAGTAATAATTGGTATATTGGGGAAATTAATGTCACTTGTCGCATTAGAATATAAAAATCAATAATTGATGAAGAAAGTTATCCAATGTGTCACACATTATATTAGTATTTCATCAGAGTCATCATCTTTATCCAGTTGCATCCTAGTTTTAAAATTTAAATTAAATAATTGACTTCTACAATTTTATTTTAATAATAGTAATATTAATACCACACACCCCAGGAAGAAAAAAAAAAAAAAACAATTTGAAGAACACATTTGCTAAATGAAAGGTGATAAATCCGTCCAAAACCTGATTTAGAGAGTGTTTGGATGTGCGTTTTAAAAAGTGCTGCAGCGTTTAGAAAACAGATAATCAGATAATTGCTGTAACAAAACGTGCTGTAGAAAATTAAGTGTTTGGATGGGTTTATGCTGTTTCAAATCGCAATAATCAGATAATCATTAAAAAGTGTTTGGATTTGCGTTTTTCGTTACCTCAAAAAGCAACAATATAGTAAAATCTATTTTTAGCTAAACGCAATTTTCTTGCAGCACCAAATTGTAGCTGCAAGAAAATAGCGTTTTCATTCCCTCAAAACGCAAATAATAGATTATTAGAAGTTAGTACACAAACAGGATTAACTGATTATTTGCATTTTGCAAACGCAATAATCAGATAATCTGTCCCAAAACGCACAAACAAACACCCTCTTACATATACTTTTGGTTTATATGGTTTCTTTAATTTATACACCATTGTCTAATTAACCATCTATGAAGGTATTTGTTTGTGCGTTTTGGGACAGATTATCTGATTATTGCGTTTGCAAAATGCAAATAATCAGTTAATCATGTTTGTGTACTAACTTCTAATAATCTATTATTTGCGTTTTGAGGGAATGAAAATGCTATTTTCTTGCAGCTACAATTTGGTGCTGCAAGAAAATTGCGTTTAGCTAAAAATATATTTTACCATATTGTTGCTTTTTTAGGTAATGAAAAACGCAAATCCAAACACTTTTGAATGATTATCAGATTATTGCGATTTGAAACAGCATAAATCCATCCAAACACTTAGAGGGTGTTTGTTTGTGTATTTTGGGACATATTATCTGATTATTGCGTTTGCATAACGCAAATAATCAGTTAATCCTGTTTGTATACTAACTTCTAATAATCTCTATTATTTGCGTTTTGAGGGAATGAAAACGCTATTTTCTTGCAGCTACAATTTGGTGCTGCAAGAAAATTGCGTTTAGCTAAAAATAGATTTTACTATATTGTTACCTTTTGAGGTAATGAAAAACGCAAATCCAAACACTTTTTAATGATTATCTGATTATTGCGATTTGAAACAACACAAACTCATCCAAACACTTAATTTTCTACAGCACGTTTTGTTACAGCAATTATATGATTATCCGTTTTCTAAACGCTGCAGCACTTTTTAAAACGCACATCCAAACACCCTCTATATATCATACCGAAATCTTTAAAGATAAAAAGGTAAAATAAAATTGTAAATACTACTATTATGAATAAAAGTAAGTACGTCAGGCTATTGTACATACAAGTTTTATACTATAAAAATCATTATCAATCAATTATATTAAGCCAATAGTGTACGCAATCATTTTACTCGATATATATATATATATTTTTAAACAGTGACATTTATGTGTCGGGAAATGTATGTGAGAGCCCAAACCACATAAATTACAAAGGGAATAAAGGGGAGGGATAATGGGCCGGGTGAAGATCAAACCCCCAACCTATGGTTGAGAGACGGGGACTTAACCACTAGGGTAAGTCTCTAACCCCATTTTACGATATATTTAAAAACTCCTTAAAATATTAAGTTAATTAAAATAACGATGTGATTATTAATTGAAGGTATCACTAATTAAGGGCAAGTGTCTGTTGATGGGGAACGTAAGCAATGTGCATAGTCTGTAAACTGATATATTTAAGCATAATAAGGGCAATGTAATCAATCAACAATTCAACGCCAATGTAATTAATCCTGTAAATTCAATTCAGCAAAGTTTTGTGCATATTCCGCAATCAAGTACTACTATTTGTCCGTATTCATGAATTTCACTGAATCGTTGAATATAAAACATTGTTGAATTCTTACCATGGAATATTATCCACATTCCGATTTGCATACCTTTGATTGTTGAATTATAGGAACATGGTTGTGAAAATGAAAACTATTACAATGTGGGGTATAATTTTTTTTAAAAAAAAAGTAATAAATTTATGTAAGTTTATAATGATTATATTATTAGGATTAAGTGTAATTGTCCAGTAATAAGGTAGTATCATATTATAGGAGTATTTCAGATCAGATTATCGTTTCCAAATTCAGACTGTTACTGGATGAACAGAGTCTAATAATTAAACGAATAAGATGAGTCTATATATATATATGCATACATTAATTTAAATACCTTAAAGATAATTATATTACACGTGTTTTAAATTAAGTTATTGAAATATATTAGTAGTGTACGTCTCATTTTTGTCATATGTAGAACATGCCAAAATCAAATACTAGTATTTGAAGACGCAGCAATTTCTACATGTAAATAGTTTCATGGCACTACACTGCAGACTAATATATGGGTTGGAGGTTACATTATTTTGTTAGCTCTTCAATTAAAGCACAAATTCGGAGTACCAAACTTGATATATATTCACATTCCTGTTTTGAAACCAACTAGTACTTGAATTGGGAAATAACTAGGTACATTTTTTTATTTTTTTATTTTTTATTTTTTATTTTTATTTTTTTTTTACTTTTCCCTTTTTTCGAACATTAGTGATCATTGTTATCGTTATTGCAAATTTTATTCCAAGGGAAATAAAATATATTGTATCTGTATCCTTAGTTCATTTGGTATGCATCATTTGCATTTTATGGTTATAAATATTAAATATGATATGCAATATAATATACATTTTTTCTTTTGTAAAAAAAGGACACGACCTCTACGCACATGAAATTCTTTTTTGTACCCATTCCCCCTTTGCATATGTTCTTAAATGCCTTAAAAAATAGAGAAATGTATATTATATGTGCACACATATATATGCTATATTTTTGGCTTTGCCTTTTTTAATAATAATAATAATATAATAAAAAGAATGGACATTGTTCTTTCCTACAACCAAGAAACACAATGTTGAACCAATAATGTAAGGAATCAGAATAATGTGCCAACCCACTCACTCACCCAATTCCCACTCAACAAAAATAAAAAGAAAATAAAATTAAATAAACTAACGGGGTATCCCATTTAGTGAATCCCAACTCAATAGTGAGTACATTATACAATTAATATATTCTTTAATCTTTTTTCCCTTAAAAAATCAGCAAATGGTGAGAAAGAATGTCAGTAAATCCACATTGTATGGTCAATTTATGTAAATTAAAAATCAATAGTGTGTGGATTATGTGTGTATTGTGCGATAAGACCGAAGCGAAAAAGCAAGAATATGCAACACATGAAAATGAAAGGGAAAATAAATAAATAATTAAATCAAATTATTGCATAATTAATATTAGTGGGTAATAAATAAAAAGGAAAGAAGGAGGTCAGTTCCTTGCACCCGACGTATCTTGTGGTTCGGGTTCGGATATAGGCTCGGAAGTAGGCTCCTCTACGACTTTTGAAACGATAAGAACAACCCCGAACCCGAACCTGAGGCTCCCCGCCTACAAGTATACCCATGCCCTCCTCTCTCTCACCGCCTCCACTTGCATAAAACTTTCCACAATCCCAAATTTCTTCTCTAAAAGGGGGAATACCACTCTCAATCCTCGCACTCTATTCACCAATTGTTGCACCTATCTATCAACCAATCTCAAAGCTGGCGATCGATAACCAGGAACCCGCGGTTCGCGAAATCAAGCCGAAGAACAGGAGGATTATGGTAATTTACTTATTTTTGTGGTTTTGATTGTTTGTTTTGTTGTTTTGAATTGGATTAGTTGAGGAATGTGGACTCAAATCGTGTGCATTTTTACATATGTGTTGTTTGTGATTGATTTTTGGTGAGATTTGGTTTGGTTGTGTTCGTTTTTGAATTTGAACTTACCTTTTTTTGGTGTGGTGTGCAGGGAGGCGGCGGACCTGATGAGGAGGAGAACCGGTGGCCGCCGTGGCTGAAGCCGTTGTTGAAGGAGCATTTCTTCGTTCAATGCAAGTTCCACGCGGACTCGCACAAAAGCGAATGTAACATGTACTGCTTGGATTGTATGAACGGCGCGCTCTGTTCTCTCTGCCTGGCGTACCACCGGGACCACCGCGCGATTCAGGTTTGATTCTAATCGATTTCGTGTTTCATATATAATGTCAATGTCACCTTCGTTTTGCATTGAATTAACGGATTTCTCGGCTCGGTGATTGCGCAGATTAGGAGGTCATCCTACCATGATGTCATCAGAGTTTCTGAAATTCAGAAGTACCTCGACATTAGCTCAGTCCAGACGTACATAATCAACAGCGCGAAAGTCGTCTTCCTCAATGAACGCCCCCAGCCAAGGCCTGGCAAAGGCGTCACCAACACCTGCGAAGTCTGTGATCGCAGCCTCCTCGATTCATTCCGATTCTGCTCCCTCGGTTGCAAGGTACGCGGTCCACCTCCATCCCTAATTTCCTCATTTTCTCCTACTTCTCCCCAAATTTCAATAGTGTTGACTTTTCAATTCAAAATTTTCCAGATTGTTGGAACCGCCAACAATTTCCAGAAGCCGGATAAAATCCGGTCACCGGAGAAGAAGAGGCCGGTGTCCGCCGTCTCCGATTCCGAGGACTCATTCAGCAGCAGCAGCAGCAAAGTGCCTAGCTTCACGCCGTCAACGCCGCCGCTGAGTTTCCGCACGGCCAAGCGGAGAAAGGGGATTCCGCATAGAGCGCCCATGGGAGGAATACCCATAGAAACATAATAACAAGAATCCCTTTCCCTTGTGTACAGAGAAGCCGCAGAATGTAGTATAGAAGTGGAATGGTATAGAAAGGGGTAAAATCGAAGGGCAAAAAAAACAAGAAGATAATGGGGAAAATATGAATAAAACCAATGTAGAAAATAGAGTGATGGGTAAAAGTTTGATTAGAGTGTAGTTATTAGTTTGGTTAACTAATAAGTGTGCTATGGGATGTTGTCTTTACTCTTTGCTCTTTCATCTTTTCAACTTTTCTCTCAGTTTGGTCAATTTTGGATGCAGTTTGAAAGAGGAGTCCCTTTTGGATTCAAATCCAATTAATTTGACCTCTTTCTAATGTAACAATGTGTACATTATTATGTTACAGTGGTTATAATGGGGAGAATAGTTTGCGGTTTGTGTTGTAATTTGTGTTGATTTTTGTGGGTATTTGCATAATCAGCGAACGATGTCGTTTGAAGTACAGGTGTCCTGACGGTATTGGTTGGAAATGTTAGGTCAAGCCGCCCCTGGATGATGTAGATGTAGTAATATGTAATGGCGTGCGTGGTGGAAGGGTTGGGTTAGCTTGTGGGCCCAGAATGGCGGCAGACCGTTCATCTGTTTCAACGGTGGAGATTCCAGTGGTAGGTTCCTTTTAGTTTTCTTTTGATTCTCGATGGTTTCCATACTGATAATGACATATTTTGTTGACTTTGACATTTGACCGTATTAACCACGCTGGGATGGGGAAGCTCTCAATTCTAATATTCATTATTATGTGCATACTATTATACAATTATGACAATTTTACAGTATTGATTGTATAGTTATAATAAATTAATTGTGTCATCAGTTGCTATTTGCTATTTGCTAATAACAAGTGTATGCGACAAATCTGTTAAGACTCTTGAGTGTAAGCTATGTACATATTTTTCATACACGATCTGCAGACTCTGTATGTAAACTACTCCATGTTTAATGTAATTAATCGTGTTTACCATTATCAGAAATACACTCGCTCTGTAATGTTGTACATTTAGAATGGGGGTGTGCATTTTGATAATAAGCGACAGATATATAATGTCATATACGCATATACCTATATATATAAATATGGGGTAACACTGGATTTTCAGTTTTTGGGGATGATGCTCTGCATATTCAATTGTCCCAAGCTTGCATACTTTGCATTCATTTGGACAGCCAATTTCACTTTTTGAGCTAGTTTAGATGGTGCATGATGTATTACGATTCTACTTTCAATTCATTATTTAATGCACGAAAATCCCTTGTATCTCTTATTGTGTTTTGCCTTCTTTTATTTTACTAATAGCCCTAGTGTTGGACTCTCGGCGTATAGTAAAAAAATTTCCAATTTGTTTTCATACTCACTAGTAATTAACCCGTCGAAATTCGACGGGCATAATTATATATTTTATATATATAATGTATATTCATAATATAATATATTGGGATGTGTCGGTACGATATGCCGAAAAATTCTCGTCATACCGTATGTCGTACCAAAATTTATGGATGAATTGTGATACTGAACCCGATATATTGAAATGTACATATCAACATACCCTTATTGCTGTATATACCGGCATACCAAACCTTTCGGTATATACCGACATACAGATACTACGGTATATTACCTTCATCTCGGTGTTTTCGTTACGGATGATTTTTTGGCGCTATTCATTGTTTAACTTTGATTCAATTTTTTATCATAGTTATGTACAAAAAAAAACATAGTCAAGTGAGATCTTGTTAGATTCGTCTAATCTTATAGTTTTATAATATCAACTTTTTATAAATTTTCATTGTACACAATTTAAGTCATTAAAAATTAAAAATGTGTATCGAAAAACGTGATGGGTGGGTCCGTAAGACAATGAGACGAAGGAAGTATAACGAAGTTCGGTACAGTAATGGTATTTCGTGGCATCAAAAAATATATACCGCTACTATAACGAAATCTTACAGTACGATATCATATTGTACCGAAAATTAAAGTATACCGAAAATTTCGGCATGCTCGGTATTTTTCATTATGAATGTGCGGTATATGGTATATTCGGTATTTTTTTCCCCAATCTATGAACGTAATAAAAAAAATACATTTTCAATAATAGAAAAATATCTAATAATTATATATATTCGAAAGATGATGTATATAATAATATAATTCAATTATTTTTAAAATAAAACTAATAGATAAACCATATTAAACCGTCTTCTTTTATCCCTGAGAAATATTAAAATAATATTTTTATTTAATTTGAAATTATATAAAAGCAAACAAAATTTTAAATATAAGTATTATGCATAATATTAAAACTCACAATTTGTTAAAAATTTCATCTTCAACACATTTTTTTTGTATCCCCACTTGCTAGTGATATGAGATATTGCAAAATATAATTATCCATGTCTAAAAATTGAATTGACTTTTGTTTATAGTCATAGCAAAACAAACTGAGAGTGGGAACTCACTCATCTGAAATCGAATAGGGATTTGGTTAAATCAAACGGGCTCATAATCATTCTATGCAGCTCTATATTCCTAAGAAGCATGACTACACAGCTCTCATTCAACTTTATTACATGATTCGGTAATCCAAAACACTGGATCGTGTGTTAGATATTACTGTGAATAGGGATGACAATGGATTCGTGTCAGAACCGAGAACTGAGCAAGACCCGAGCTTGTGTCGGGTCTTGGGCCTTATAAAAATGGATCCAGAACCGACCCGTTGCCTAAGGATGGCAACGGGTCCGGGTCAGACCCGGATCCGAGCCCTGTGTCGGGTCTTGGGTCTTGGCGGACCCAACTCCGACCCGACCTATTGCCATCACTACCCGTGAAAATATTTCATCGTCATTATCTATGTTTTCATTCTCTTGACAAATTTTGTTAGAACTGAGATATACGTTTTCATTTGCAGACATGCATTTTACGATGTAATCATTAATCGTATCAAACATCTCATTGGTAGGGGCTAGTATAACATCATATTTAAAAATGTATGGATTTGATGTGTTGAAATTTATATTTTTATATATACTTTTAAAAAAAATGTCACTATAGGATCACCGTATAGTTTATAAAAATATCATTTGGAAATGTCAAATTTGATTGTACATCTATAATGATCAATACCAACTTTATCATCACCAACATAAAGTATTCATGTTGCAAATTCCTGCCATATATAAATTTCATTGAAACAACATTTCTTGTGTATCATGAGTTAATCGATGTTAATTACATCTTAATACTTTGATTCATCTATTGCTAGTGACACGAAATGTTGCAACATATAATTGTTCTTGACTAAAAACTGATTTTGGAAGATAGAGTCCAATTTTTTTTATAGATTGACAGTAACATTTGTATATAATCATAGCAAAACAAACTACAACTGGAAATTTTCTCTTCTAAAATCAAATAGAGAATTTGGTAAAATCAGACGGGCTCATAATCAGTCTACCAAATAAGAATTTTCTATTTACATGATTTTCCAAAATTAGTTTAACATGAATTGTATGGTTCTGCATCTTAATTACTATCAACTTGCTTCTATTACATCATTTATTTGATAGATCTATATTTTTAAGAAGCATGACTATGCATCCCTCCTTCAACTTTATTTATTGATTCGATAATCTAGAACAATTGATCATGATTAGATATTTCGGTGAAAAATATTTCATTGTCATTATCTATACTTTCATCCTTTTGACAAATATTGTTGGAATTGAGATATACCTTTTAATTTGCAGACATACGTTTTGTGATGTAATCATTAATCGTATCAACCATCTCATTAGTAGGGGCTAGTATAGCACTATCTTATTTTTATCATTATATTTTTTTTGCGAAAAACTAAAAACTAAATCACGAATAAAATAATTTATTAGATAAAATTCAATGTTAAAATAAAGATAATAATTGAAAAAAATGAATGAATAAATCATGAAAAACTGAAGAGTAAGAATTACATATAAATTTGAAATTCCGAATTTTTTAGAAATTGAAAATTGTGGGATATAAATTGGAAATTTCAAATCTTTTTAAAACTAAAAATTGAGATTTCCATATACACAATAATATATCTTTTAAAATGAATAAAGAAATAAATAAAATATAAAAATCAAATTCAATATTTTAATATAATTTATTAAAATTTGAGACACAAACTCACCATAAAGAAAAGATTACTTATTGGTAATAGATGGATTGAAAATCTAAAATTTAAATTATTAAATAAATAAAAAATGAAAATTGTGGGATAAAAAACTGCAAAAAACTAAAATAAAAAATGAAAAATTTGATATTCAAATCTTTAAAATTGAAAATTGTAGGAATTCCATATAAATTGGAAATTACAAATCTTTTAAAAACTAAATATTTTGATTTTTATATCTACATTATATCTTATAACGTAAATAAATAAATAAAATTCAAAATGATAAATTATTAAATAAAAATGCAAAAATCTATATAAAAAATATTGAAAATTTAAAAGGGAGACATCTTCACTAATGGTTTTACAAATATATATAGATGAATAAAAAATACATGCAAAATCTAATATTGGTGAAATTAAAAATTACAAAATAATATAGATAAAATAAAATAAAATAAAATAAGATTTCAAATTTTAAATTTTTTAAATCTTTTTAAAAGTACAATATTGTAGAATTCCATATATATAGGAAATTCCATATATTTCAAAATTGAAATTTATAACGTATAAATAAATACAAAAATAAGAAATTTATAAATCTAATTTAAAATTTAAAAATGCAAAAATAAAAAATAAATAATTAATAAATAAAAAATTTAAAAATCTATAAAAATTGAAAAATTAGAATGGAGGCAACACCTTAATTGTAGAATAGTTTGTTCACTAATGCTTTAATATATATATAGATGTTTATTGAATAGCTCATGTGTCCCTACAAATTTAAATTCAAAATTTCCAATAATTATTTTCATCAATAATATTGATAGCTAACTAAAATTTCCATCTGCCGGCAGAATTTGTTGGTTGGGCAGCTAAAACAACAGTCATTTTAAATTAAACAGGCGAGTAAATGTGAAAATTAACACAAAAAACAAATAATAATACAAAATTTAAGTGATTAACCTAGCTACGTAAAAAGAGGAAGGTTTTTTGTTCTAGATGTAATCATAATGAATTTATTATTGTACGTATACTACTAGAAAGTAGGAACCAACAAGGCAGCGGCACCACCTAGATACAGCACAAACTAACGACTTTGGTATACATATACCAAACTAATAAATCAAAGTAGATTATTCCCCTCTTATAATAATTAAAAAATAAAGTATAATAATAAAAACAAAAAAAACACAAAAGCAGACAAAAATGATTGTTTAGATGATTTGAGCCATTATTTTCACACCCCGACCTATTAAATTGATTACTCATAGACGTATTAATTGGCATAATATAGTAGTAGTCAAGTCAATAAATACTAGTAGTACATTTATTAATTATGAAGAATGCTGGAATTTGTGTTATATTGAAATGTAGTAGTAGTAGTAGTAAAGATTTTAGCATAGGGAGGGAGCAATGAGCAGCATGTTGATCGCATCGGTCGACAGATTTTGCATCCAGGAGGAGTGTTGACAGTAGTTGATGATTCACAATTTCACATTCACTTGCTTGGAGCGGTTTGAAATTCTGCACCACTTTCTTTTGCCTTTTCTCTTTGCTGCTGACAGTATAGACATAGGGATGTTTGGGAGATAGCAGATAGCAGATTCGGAGAGAAAACTGTGAGAGATATGCTCTTCCAATATGCTATATGCTACCAAATATGCTTGCTCCCAAACATACTCATAGTATATATTGGGACCTAAAGTACATTTTTGCTTTGTTTTTCTTTCTTTGGTTTTCTTCTCCGCTTTCTCTCCTCCTCCTCCTTCTCTAGTGTTTTTAGTTTTCTTTTCCTTTATTGGATATATATATATATATATATATATATATATAAACAGCATTAACTTATGTTATTGAACTTC